>JAJOZX010000243.1:642500-1300000 GCA_023014485.1 Bathynomus jamesi | reverse complement strand
CCAAATCTTCACCCTCGGAAGGTGTTGATTAGTGTTTGGTGGGATGAAGGTGGTGTAATACACTTTGAAACCTAACCACACAACCAAACAATCACCGCTCAAGTCTACTGTCAACAACTGGATCGATTAAACACTTCACTAAAAGAAAAGAGACCTTCTTTGGTTAATCGGAAAGGAATCGTGTTCCACCACGACAACGCACGTCCTCATACCGCTCGGATCACTTCTGCAAAAATTGAGGAGCTTGGGTGGGAAAAACTTCCACATCCTCCAGACCTTGCGCCTTCAGATTATCATCTCTTCAAGAGTCTGCAAAACAATCTTGACGAGAAACAGTATACTTCTTTAGATGACCTGCACACCAGTCTTTGTACGTTTTTTGCCTCAAAACCGCCTGAATTTTATAAACATGGCATTTGAAAGCTTGTAGGACGTTGGCAGAGTGTCATTGATTCCGATGGAAAATATATACTAGATTAAAAAGTTTCACTTCGAGGTTTTTTTTTGCCCTTCAAATTCCGATCTAAAAAACGACATTACTTATGGGATGACCATATAGATATATATATATATATATATATATATATATATATATATATATATATATATATATTAGTGATGTAGGTCACATCCGCATCCGCGGAACATCCGCACATTTTCTCGCATCCGCACTTTGGACTGCGGATGTCGTGCGGATGTGGACCGTTGAGATAAAATGTCATTAATAAGCGGAAATTATCAAATTCTACTATATTAATAGAACTAGTTCATTGTGCGCAAAAGTGATGCAAGCGACAAGACGAGAGGCTGTTCTTGTATGAAGTTACTCTCTTGCAACCTACTTAGATCCACGTTACAAAGCTAAGTTATTTTCACCTAGTACATTAGAACGAGTTAAATCATCACTTGGCAAAGCAGTTGAAGAGCTTCAATCTCTTGAATCTGTCGCTTCGCCACCCACCAAAAGAATAAAAGTTTCAGTGACAGAACCAACATCTTCAACAAGCAAATCTATCACAGAATCTGTCTCTCAGTTTCTTGAGTCAAGCAGCAATGACGAGACCTACGCGATGTCAAAAGATGTAGTAAAAATGATCGAGAGCTATCACCAAGAAAAACGCCTGGCTGCATGTGACAATCCTATTAGTTGGTGGAAAAATACGCAGAATATCTATCCATACTTGAGTAAACTTGCAAGGAAACATTTAGCCTGTCCTCCAACAAACGTACCAAGCGAGAGATTATTTAGCAGTGCTGGATTAATATATGATGAAAAGAGAAACAGACTGGCAGCAGAAAAGGCAGAAAAATTAATGTTCCTTAAGCATAACCTTCCTATAATTAAGTTTGAACATTAAACGATGAATATCTTAGTTTACTTTATTTTAATTACTCATTTATAAATATGCCTAATAAAACTTTAAACTTAATATAAATAGTTATCAAGCTAATTAAAGATCTCTTTCTATAAGGGTGGAGGTTGGGGAAAGAGGTCGGTGGGGTGCATTTGAGTTGGGTTCACGTCCCGCATCCTGGTAACACAATTATGGTTTCTAATTGTGGCTGAAACTCAACAAAATATAACGAATTTATTTGCAGACGAATTCACTAATTGATTTCTATATTAGTTAGATGCTTGATATTATTTTATATGTTCAGAGAAAAGTACAAATTAATCAATTATACTACATTATAGCTACAGCTCTCTCTATATAATAACTTATTATATACGTTAAACACAACAAATCTCGAATATATCCTAAAAAATAACGAAAATGTAGACATCCGCATCCGCGGATGTTGAAATCAAACATCCTCATCCGCATCCGCGGATGTGAAAAAAATGACATCCGCTACATCACTTATATATACAGTGGCGGTCCTAGCTTACATGACGCCCTGGGCGAACCTCACCTTCAGCGCCCCCCCCCCCCCCTGTTCGCCAACACACACACATTCGAATCCCCCCAAAATAAAGGACAGACATAACTCTTTCACAAAATAACTTTTTATTGGACTAATTGTTGGAACTTCAGAACCAAAACAAAGACTCAAATTTCTGAATTTTACAAATCCTTCATCACGTAAATAGAATAACTCACTTAAGAGAATGTAATTATGATACTATGAACAGGAAAAATACAAATTAAATTGCACAACTGCCATAAATAAACTAGAGAATCAAATTTCTAAATTGTACAAATGCTCTATCACATAAATAGAATAAGACACTTAAGAGAGGGTAATTATTATGCTACACTTTGAACAAGAAACAAAATAAATTGCACCACAGCACAACTGCCATCTAAAGCCTGACTCTTCTTACCTTCCTTGATGCAAAGTCATGAATTAAATCATCATATGAAATCTGCTCAGCAATTGTATGATTTATACTGATGATGGCCAGACCGGTAAGGCGTTCCTGTGACATAGTTGACCTCAGGTAGGATTTCATGAGCTTCAGCTTTGAAAAGCTCCTCTCTGCTTCAGCAACAGTGACTGGAAGAGTAAGACCAATTCTGAGAGCAGTCCACAAATTTGGATATATTTCAGAGAGCTCCCTTTCATGGATAAATGTCAGCAGTTCAAGCAAGGATATGGTCTTTGATGGCAAGTCAGGCAAGTTCTTCAGCTCCTGTGCAAGCTCTCTGCCATCCAAGTCAGATTGTCCCTTAAAGTGTAGTGTAGTACTAAGGTTCACACATTGTTCTGTCAGCTCCTCAAATGTGAGATTTTGGAAATGTGTCAGCACTCCAAACTTCTCTCCCACAATTTCCAACGTGGAAAATCTTTCCTGAATGGCTGATGTTGCAGCATCAACCACTGCATTGAAAAATGTCACCTCCAGCTTCTTCAAAGCATCAATCAAGGGCTCATCAGATGCTTCATAGGAGAAGTGCCGCTTTGTGGACCTCAGCCGTTTTTGTTTTAACACAGCCTCCACATTCATTTGTTCACAGATATCTGTGGCTGCCATTTGTGCAGCCACAAAACCTGTTGCCCTGTAATTGCGGAGACCTCTCTCTGTTTTTTTTAGGAGATTTACTGCAACATCAACGTGCATGCTAGGAGACTGCATCTGCTTGCTCACATGCTGAATTTGGCACAACAGGTCATGCCACACCACTGAACAAATGGCGAAGCGGTATGACCCAACCTCCTCTGACAGAGATTGAGCCTCGACCTTTATTACAGAGTCTTTGGTGTGGTCCCTCACCTCGATCAGTGCATCTCTCACTGCAGCTGCCTGATATCTCAGGGGCTCCACACTCTTGATCTTGCTTTCCCACCTTGTATCAGACCACATCTTCAATGTGATGTTCACATGTTTTTTCAAAATGGCCCATCGTTGTGTGGAGGCTGAAAACAAGTTGTAAAGCTTCTGCAAGATGCCAAAGTAACTTGTGGCATCAATAGATCCCTTAGCAGCATCGGCCACAAGCAAATTCAGAGAATGAGCTCCACATGGAACAAACAGAGCTCTGGGATTAATTTCTAGGAGCCTGGATTGAACACCCTTGTTTTTTCCCCTCATGTTGGCCCCGTTGTCGTATGATTGTCCTCTACAGTCCATGAAAGGAACTTTTAGCTCCTCCAGTCTCTTCAGAATCAGAGATGCCAAATGTTGACCAGTGGACTCCTCTGCCTCCAAAAACCCCATGAAATGTTCCTTTATATGGGGCTTCCCCTCCAGTGACACAACCCGAATCACAACTGACAACTGTTCAGTGTGGCTGATATCTGGAGTGCAATCTAGAATTATTGAAAAAAACTTTGATTGTTTGATGTCGCTCACCATTGCTGAAATGGTCTTGCTGCTCGACAAATCAATGAGTTCGTTTTGTATGTGGTGGCCGAGGTAGCTGGTGTGACTGGAGGTCCCTTTTTGGACACGGTTAATGTGCTCTTGCATTATAGGATCAAATTGTGCCATCAGTTCAACTTCTTTCAGAAAATTGCCATTTGATGGTGAGAACAATTTTTCTGTATGTCCCCTTAGTGCCAAATTCCTAACTGCCAGAGAATGCACAATAGCAGTGAGACGTGTCAGCACCGCTCTCCATCTCAACTTCTCAGCCTCCAGAAGTGCCATCTCCTGCTTGTCAATGGTCTCCCCCTTTCTCATCCTCACTTCCAGTTCTTTCCAGATTTTCATAGAATTTAGGTGTTCTGAACTGTTGTCATGTGATGTGAGCAATGAGCTTGCATGCTTCCAGTCCGAGAGTCCCAAACTTGTTAAATTTATTTTCCTCTTGGAAAATAATGTACAACAGAAACAGAAAAGGCTGTTGTTTTTTAAGGAATAGACCAACCAACTTCTGGTTATATTTTCCCCACTAACCAATGACTTCCTGAAGTATTGATGGTGAAAACTTCTTCCGTCACTGTCGTTTCTAGGGAATACAAAGTCAGATGGTACTTGACTTGGTCCCCTGGAAACCAGTTGTGTCCGAATTCTCTCAGTCAGAACTGAAGGCCAGTTAGCAGGGTCGGTGGACAGAGACTCATCCTCAGGAGGCGATTCTGCTCCAGGCATTTCTAATAGAAAGAACAAGAGCACTCATTAGTATACACACCTAAGTTAGATAACACATTATTCACAGCACTTTGTTATGGTGGTGGTGTTATGGAATTATGGTGGTGAAACACCACACATACCCAGTAACCCAGACCCAGTGATAATAACATTATAATTTATAACTGTTTGCAAAATGCTTTGCAGGGATGCACACACATACACATACACACACACGCACACACTCACAGACATATGTGCACACAAACTCACCTGAAGAGTCCTGCCGGGGAGAAGTAGAAGCAAATGGGTCTTCATCCTCAGGATCAGACTGCATTTGTGGAGACATATGTGAGGCTGAGGAGGTAGATGGCTCCTCAGCCTCAATAATGGCAGAAGTAGACGGCTTCTCATCCTGGCTAGTGGCAGAGGGTGTTCCAAAATATTTCAAAAGTGCCCCTGCAAATAGTAAAATAGAACATAACAGACCAATGCATGAATAGGCTAGTACAATTAATTTAACATGTTATTAAGCACAATTTATTAAACTTTTAGAATAGGAAACAAATGAATAATACAACCTCCTTGGTTAATGGCTAATTATATACATAATAGTACACTTCAAATGACTCAGAAAGCTATATCACAAAATAGCAGTGCAATATAGCAGTGAAGAGTAGATGACATAGCTCTATACCTTTATCTTTTGCTCGTTTCTCCTCTTCTTCTTTCCTCTTTTTTCTAAACTGAGCACCTGATACCTTTGACCTTTTCTTATCCATTTGCGGTTATTTGACAGACCTTAGTGGCTTAGTGTGAAGATTCGTTCTGTAATAAATAATATACATTTCACTATTTAACCAAACCCAGAAAAATAACATTACATATGTTAAAGTATGGGCCTTTATTCCCAATAATATTAATCTGGAAGCATTTTGCATTGTTTAGGTCTTTTATGGGAAGGTTTATGGAAAATGCAATAGATGGTTTTTTATTAATAAAAATATATTTATTGATCTTTTATTATTTATTTTATTTTATTTTTTATTTTTATTTATTTCTTTATTTATTTATTTTTATTTTTATTTTTTTTGCAGGCGCTCATGCCGCCCCTCCACAAATGCCGCCCTGTGCGGCTGCCCATATTGCCCATATGAGGAACCGCCACTGTATATATATATAGTGATCCAGAGAAATGGGACCCAAAAGAAACCCCTGTAACTCTTAAAGTATAAGTCCTTTTATAAAATCATACGCATCATTCGAAAGAGGATAGTTACAAGTTTGTACAGGATTGTATAGGTTTTGACAAGATAAGATACAAAACAAAATAAAAGTGTTAGTTAAAACTAACCCTTCAAGATGACTGCATGGACTGTGGAACAGCTGCGTTTCATAACTGAGCAATATTATGAGCATGGAAGAAGTGTAGTTTCAGCTCAAAGATCTTTCAAGACAAATTTTCAGATGTCAAAATCACCTTCTAAGAAAGTAATCCGTCGGTGTGTCAGAAATTTTTCCCTAACTGGCAGCATTGGAAAAAGAAAACCAACTGGAAGAGTGCGCACAGCAAGGATAGACGAGATCATTAACAGAACTCATGAAATTGTACAGGATAATCCTAACATAAGCATCAGACGTGCTTCTCAGCTGTTAGGAGTTGGATATGGAACAACACACCGTATATTCAAGCAAAATTTAATGCTCTTTCCATATAAAATTCAAACAGTGCAACAACTAAACGATGGAGATTTCGCACGAAGTCGACAATTCTGTCAATGGATCCAACAGAAGGTAAATGACACCACCAATTTTCTAGCAACTTTGATTATGTCAGACGAAGCCCATTTTCACTTGAATGGAACTGTAAACAAACAAAATTGTCGTTTCTGGGCAACAGAAAATCCATTGAATATTACCGAAGTCCCGTTGCATAGTCAGCGTGTAACTGTTTGGTGTGGTCTTACTGCATCTCAGATCATAGGGCCGTACTTTTTCGAGGATTCCACCGGAAACATGGTCACTGTAAATGGTGATCGCTACGAAAAAATGTTGACCGATTTCCTTATTCCTAAATTAAGAGATCTTTGTCTAGAAAACCACTGGTTCCAACAAGACGGAGCTACCTGCCATACCACGAGGAACTGCATGGCAGTTTTGCGTCAAACGTTTCCAGGAGAGTTAATCTCAAGATTTGGAAACGTTGAATGGCCCGCAAGGTCTCCGGATTTTTCTCCCTTAGATTATTATCTCTGGGGATATTTAAAGAGTAGGGTCTACAGAAATAACCCAACGACCTTGCAAGAATTGAAGGCCGCCATCACAAATGAGATACAGGCCATACCACCGCACACTCTTGCAAAAGTGATGCAGAACTTACAAGCGAGAACACTGGAATGCTTGGCAACTAATGGAGCACATTTGAAAGGAGTCATTTTTAAAAAATAAATATTTCATAATAAACTTGTAACTCTACTCTTTCGAATGATATATAGTTTTATGAAAGGAATTAAATATTAAGAATATTTGGCTTTTTTTTTATGGGTCCCATTTATCTGGATCACCCAGTATATATATAATTACTTTATTAAAATTTTCCCAGACATGAGAATGAAAGACGCTTCCAGTGCGTGGGTTCCCACCGTGTTTTCAATAATGGTCATAAAATGATAATTATAGACTATGAACGCCATTAAATTTAAAATACTCTTTCGAATATGCGATACAATATCACCACACGTTTGTTTTTATACCATAAGCCTCTTTATAAAGAGCTTCATTTCTTAAAACCAAGGAGAGAAATGCCTGACAAACTTAGAGGTATGGAGTTTCGCAGGATAATATATATATTGTATTATATTATATACAAAGGAATACAAAGGACACGAAACAGCAATAGACCGGCTGTTCCTTACTTGCGTGTCTGTTTAAGGAGGAAGGTTAAAAGAAAGATATTTAAAGACGAATGAAAAGTTTTTAAGCAAAGCAAAGAATGGAGGTTGAAAGAAAGGAAAGAAATTTAGAGATAAAGTGAAAATTTGAAAGCAAAGAGGAAAGAATCCGAGTGAAAATTCTACAGTGCTTTTATGCTCTAACAAATGCTTCTAACTGTGGGCTTAACTCTTTCGGATATATCCGAATGACGCGGCGAAAGGGTTAAGGAAAGATCTAATCTCTTTTAAAGGACTCAACCAAATTACTTTGAACTCTGCTGGTTGGCAATCCATTCTACAAATTAACTATACGAGTGAAGAAGAAATGCTTAACTTCGTTACAATTAAAATGTTTACCGACTAATTTCAAACCATTAACGCGAATTCTATTTCCATTTCTAATGGTGAAATATTTTTCGGCGTCGACGTTATCAAAACTTTTAATATACTACAGTATATATATAATATATATATATGTATGTATATATGTATGTATGTATTAGTGATGTAGGTCACATCCGCATCCGCGGAACATCCGCACATTTTCTCGCACCCGCATCCGCACTTTGGACTGCGGATGTCGTGCGGATGTGGACCGTTGAGATAAAACGTCATTAATAAGCGGAAATTATCAAATTCTACTATATTAATAGAACTAGTTCATTGTGCGCAAAAGTGATGCAAGCGACAAGACGAGAGGCTGTTCTTGTATGAAGTTACTCTATTGCAACCTACTTAGATCCACGTTACAAAGCTAAGTTATTTTCACCTAGTACATTAGAACGAGTTAAATCATCACTTGGCAAAGCAGTTGAAGAGTTCCAATCTCTTGAATCTGTCGCTTCGCCACCCACCAAAAGAATAAAAGTTTCAGTGACAGAACCAACACCTTCAACAAGCAAATCTATCACAGAATCTGTCTCTCAGTTTCTTGAGTCAAGCAGCGATGACGAGACCTACGCGATGTCAAAAGATGTAGTAAAAATGATCGAGAGCTATCACCAAGAAAAACGCCTGGTTGCATGTGACAATCCTATTAGTTGGTGGAAAAATACGCAGAATATCTATCCATACTTGAGTAAACTTGCAAGGAAACATTTAGCCTGTCCTCCAACAAACGTACCAAGCGAGAGATTATTTAGCAGTGCTGGATTAATATATGATGAAAAGAGAAACAGACTGGCAGCAGAAAAGGCAGAAAAATTAATGTTCCTTAAGCATAACCTTCCTATAATTAAGTTGAACATTAAACGATGAACATCTTAGTTTACTTTATTTTAATTACTCATTTATAAATATGCCTAATAAAACTTTAAACTTAATATAAATAGTTATCAAGCTAATTAAAGATCTCTTTCTATAAGGGTGGAGGTTGGGGAAAGAGGACGGTGGGGTGCATTTGAGTTGGGTTCACGTCCCGCATCCTGGTAACACAATTATGGTTTCTAATTGTGGCTGAAACTCAACAAAATATAACGAATTTATTTGCAGACGAATTCACTAATTGATTTCTATATTAGTTAGATGCTTGATATTATTTTATATGTTCAGAGAAAAGTACAGCAATTATTGTACAATTAATCAATTATACTACATTATAGCTACAGCTCTCTCTATATAATAACTTATTATATACGTTAAACACAACAAATCTCGAATATATCCTAAAAAATAACGAAAATGTAGACATCCGCATCCGCGGATGTTTAATCAAGCATCCGCATCCGCGGATGTTGTAATCAAGCATCCGCATCCGCGGATGTTGTAATCAAGCATCCGCATCCGCGGATGTTGTAATCAAGCATCCGCATCCGCGGATGTTGTAATCAAACATCCGCATCCGCGGGTGTGAAAAAAATGACATCCGCTACATCACTAGTATGTATGTATGTATGTATATATACATATATATATATATGGGAATGAACTCAGAATGGTCCCCTGAGTTTTTTATGATACACACAGACCGTGCATGGAACAAGGAACTCTTCTGGGATAATTAAATCCACTATAGTCCGAATAAGTAATGGTAAATGACAAATACCATAGTTTTTCTTTTTCATGATGCTAGCCCGACGTGGGCAACGGGTCACTCGCAAAGAGGTCCCATAAATATAGCTTCCCTCACCAGCTATCTGCAAAACAGACAGGATCCAGCTTTGGGACATGGATCTAGGGTTTAAAGCAGCCTAGTCCTGCTACATTTAGAACCTCAATATAAGCAAAAGACTCGCTGCCTTCACGTCAGATTGAATACATCAAAGAAAAAAGGGGTAACTATTATATTTTTAGCCAAAAACCAAAACTTAAACCTCAACTGGCAGCATTGAGCGTCCACTTTTCAAGGCACATAACATGTCCGTTTCAAGATGGGAATGAAAAACTATGGTATTTGTCATTTACCATTACTTATTCGGATTATAGTGGATTTAATTATCCCAGAAGAGTTCCTTGTTCCATGCACGGTCTGTGTGTATCATATATATATATATATATATATGTGTGTGTGTGTGGGAATTAGTATTGAAGGGCAATGTGTGTTTTCGCACCGTTTCTACAGCAAACCAAAACCGTTTTCTGCAAATTCCATAATACTTCATTTTAGGAGAAATCTTTCGCCAACTTTCTGCTGAACCTAATTCTTGTTTATGGTGCATTAAAGTGTACAGTACACAGTTCGTCGGCAAATTTACTGAACAGAATCAGTCACGCTGTGGACTGTAATTAAATTCTGAATTAAAACAACGTAATGAGTCGGTAGTATCTGCGTACAAATTAATTTTTAGTTACGTTTTTTACTGCAATATTTTTCGTTTTCTCAAAAATGCAGTTAATTCCTCATCAACCGTTTTATCGCTTTTTGTGGCTTTACAAGTTATTAAAATTTAGGTTATCAAATCATCGCTTCGTAAATCACTGATGAAATATAGTTTTATTACACGAGAATCACACACACACACACACACACACACACACACACACACCCTACAGGAAAGTTCCATAACCAAATATTATATTATTGTTATTCAACATAAAACAAAGATTGGTATATTTTAAAATTTATCTACAGGGTGGTAAACTTAAAAGTGTGCAATTCGGTTATAACAAACTTTACAGTGCATACTTTTAAGTTAACTATCCTTTACTTTATTCTTGACCTTCGATAGTTAAAAAAAATTCCAGCCCAGAATCCAAAATAAAAAAAACTAAATGAGGGCATGCAAAGATTACATCATCATCATCGATTTTTTTTTTAAATATTTGAACAATAGTTAACGCATCGCGAAATTCATCTTCCAAAAACTGGTGAAAGTTCAATGATAGATGAAAAGTATGACATACTTCACAGTTAACTTAACAATATCGACGGCTTAAGGCTGGCCGCACACAGGATTGTCTTGCAGTCGTCACGACCCAAGTTATCAGCCATGAGTCACAAGACGATCCTGTGTGCGGCCGGCCTAAAACCTTAGTTTAAATAATTTGCCTTGGCCTTCACTTGGCTCTCAGAGATCCCGTATTAATAGCATTAATTCCGTAATATATATATATATATATATATATATATATATATATATATATATAATGTACAGGGCGGATTAAGCTTTTGCAGGGCCCTGGGGCACTTAACTAGTGGGAAGCACCTCATATGGAGTCCATCTCAAATTTTCAATGTTTATTCCCCCAGACCCCTACTTTATTATAAGGGCGAAATGGATACATTGAAAAAAATTTACATTATATATATATATAAATTTTTTTTTTTTCACTTGGTAAATTATGGAAAAAATGAACAATTGTGAGTATTTTTGTTATTACACACAATTACGAGAGTATTATGAGTAAAATTATATTGAAATAGTGGTGAGCATAAAACATTATGAAGTTAAAAGATCATGTACCCCAAGTGCCCCGTGGTTGATCCGCCGCTGATGATTGATGCCCTACCACAAGGAAAAATAAAATGCAATTCGCTTTTCATTTTTCGCTGTGAGTGGGCATCATTTATTTATTTCACGTGTTTAATTGATATATATATATATATATTATATAATCTAAACAAAACACACAATCAACAAACGTAAAACCTCCTTTATCACAGGAACCCACAAACTAGAAGGTAAAGCCACATGCACAACAATAAACTTAACTAAGCCATATATTTATTCGCTGTTACACGCATGACAGAGCCTTTATCACCACAGGGCCTTCATAACCACAGGGCCTCACTACCGTTATATGAACAACGTTCTCGGTCAGCATCGACAGAGTTTAAATTCTTCCCAAAGGAAAGGTAGAAATCCATTAATGAGTAACTTTAATTGAAGCGACAATTAAGAAGAGCTTCAGGAACTGGGTTCTTTTGTTTTTCTCCAGTTTCAAAGGTTAAATGGAACCATATGTTCCATTTAACAATATACAGGAACAGGGTGGTCCAAAAAGGAGGTTACTGAATAAATATACTGAACGAGTTTTCGGTTACCTTGTTTTCGGGGAATCAACTTAGCACACCACACACACACACACACACACACACATATATATATATATATATATATATATATATATATGTGTGTGTGTGTGTGTTACGGTTTTTTTTGCGAAATCAGTTTCTTTGCAATTTCTCCGGTCAGTTTACAAAGAAATCAAAACAATAGTAATTTTACAAAATGACCTTAAATGTTTGATCATCTTGCAAAAACGCACAAAAATCGGTCAATTTACAAAATCACCAATAATCTTGTCGGTGTATTTGTAAAATCTCTTGTTCTAATACTGTAGAACCTTCTAGCTCCTAACCTAACCTAAACACAATGATACTGTTGGTTAGGTTAGGTTAGGAGGTAGAAGGTTTTACAGTATCAGAACAAGAGATTTTGCAAATACACCGACAAGATTATTGGTGATTTTGCAAATTGACCGATTTTTGTGCGTTTTTGCAAAATGACCAAACATTTTAGGTCATTTTGTAAAATTACTATTGTTTTGGTTTCTTTGCAAACTGACCGGAGAATTTGCGAAAAGACCGATTTCGCAAAAAAAAACCCGTCATATATATATTATATATATATATATATATTACAGGGCGTCCCAAAAAAATGTATACACACTTTAACAGCTGATAGCTCAATTGATGTTTCTTTCTTTCCAAGTTAAACCCATTAGAATTAATAATGGCAGTCAGACTAAGCTTTGAACAAAGGAAATTCATTCTAAAATGCTACTGGAAGTGTGAAAACGCAGTTGAAGTGCAAAGACAGTTTAGGAGGGAGTTTCAAACAGATCCACCAACGCGACTTACCATCACTCGAATTAGAGATAAGTTTGAAGCCGATGGAACTGTTCAGAATGTCCACAAGAAGCGTTCCGGAAGACCACGGACATCGACAAGCCCCACAAAGCAAGAAAGTACTGGAAACGTATCACCAAAGTCCAAGAAAATCTGTGCGGCAAGCGAGTCGTGAGGTAGGAATTTCAGAATCGTCTGTCCAACGCATTTTGAAGCGCTGTCAATGGAAAAGTTACATTCCAAGATTAGTCCATGCTATTAATGAAGATGATCCGGACCGAAGAGTGGAGTATTGCGAGTGGTACTTGGCACGATGTGGATGTGGATTGGACGAAGGGGTTTCGTAGAATACCCTCCGCGTTCACCAGACCTCACACCACTAGACTTTTTTTTATGGGGATACTTAAAAGACAAAGTCTACGCTATAAAACCTGCAACAGTCGCTGAATTGAGAGCAGCCATTGAACGAGAATGCACACAAATACCAAACGAAACGTTTCGTGATGTTTGCGATTCCATTGCTTCGCGTTATCAGCAGTGCCTGGACCAGAACGGACGTCAGTTTGAAAACGCGTTGACAAAACAATTAAATAATGTCTGTAGATTCTATTACATTTTGAAAATGAAATGTATCTTAATAAACACTGCCTTTATAAGTATTTAAAGTGTGTATACATTTTTTTGGGACGCCCTGTATATTAAGGATGCACCGAATATTCGGTAAAAAATTAGGATATTCGGTATTCAGCCGAATAGTTTGTGTGTGTTTTTAACTGAATACTGAATATTTGATAGAGTAAATAACGTAATTTAGAAAATGAAAGTGTATTTTTTATTTCAAAGAATAATTACAAACAAATCCAACCTGCTACAGTGATATTAATAAATAATAACCTTACAAAGAATGAAGAGGCGGTAACAATAATTACCACAAAAACAACCTAATAATTTAAATTTAAGGCAAATAGATTGTAGTGTACAAAAATTAGTCGTTCAGCAGTATCAGGAGCTAAACGATTACGTAAATCGGTAATAACATTTTTCGCAGAATTGAACAGCCGTTCACTTCTTACGCTTGTGGGTGGCGTGGTGAGATATTGCGACCAAGTACTAATAGTTTCGGCAATCTTTCCCCATTATGGTGCCACCAATCAAGAGGGTTTCTATCGTGACTGACTCGTGATTCTTTTGAATAGATGTCTTATTCTTTTTGACAACTTTACTGGCTACTTTTGATAAGTGGAAGCATCTGACTGTGAAGACGTAGCAACCTCATCGAAGTAACTCTATAAGTCCAAGTCGTCGTCGTCCTCCTCCTCCTCCTTTTTCGAAAGATTTGATCGTCTCGTGAAACAAAAGCAGTTGCTTCATCGCCATGAGTTATATTACATGTAGGACTAGCATTAGGTGATGCAGACAGTGATTATCTCATTTTTGTACAAACTCGGTCACTGTACTGCAAGCAAATTTGAAATGAGGATCTAAAACCTGAGCAATCATGCGAGTAACACCTGTCTTTCACTGCTTGAAGCGATTCTGTAAATTTTTTATTAAATCGTTTTTCATAATATGAATACCTGCATCATCAAGAATGTTAAAGTTCACTGATGGTTATTGAAGGTTGGTATGTCATAGTCCGAAGCGTATGCAACAACTACAGTTTTTTGTTGAAGAAGTCGTTGTAACATATAGAATAATGTAGAGTTCCATCGGATGATAACTTCTCTTATAAGTTTGTTTTTGGGTAAATTATTTTGCTTCTGGATTTCCTTAAGTCTGTCACAGGTCATCCCTAATATATATATATGTATATACTGGCGGTCAAAATTATAGTCAGGGCAGTGCCGATGGGTGAGGCGGCGCGGCGGCTGCCTCAGGCGCTTTTGGGAAGGAGCGCCAAAAACTTGACAACACTAAAAATTTAAAAAAGCTAACTTTAGAAATGTCAACATGGAAGGGTGACAGATCATACGTGCAAGCATAATAGATTGAAGATCGAACGCTTCCTTCCCAATTAAAATTGTTTCTATGTTGGGTACATTTTTCTCAAAGTCTGCTTTTAACATATAAAAATAGTATTTATAACACTACTAAAATCATGGTTCTCGCCCGATATTTAAAATTGATTCTGAAGCTGCAAAATGAGGAAATTTCAATCTTCAATCGCATAATATACATAAGATTATAGTCTATAGACTTGTAAAATAATTAATGTTTTCACTTTTCCAGCATGATTTACACATTGATACCCGTATCTATTTGTCAATTCACAAACATACTGGGTTGTCGGTAGTAAGACAATGCTCGACGCACGTGCTATATTTTTCAGCGGATCTGTTAACAGATGGGATATACTAAAAACATACCTTTCTTCACTTACTCTTAACCCTGTTAGCACAATTCGATGGGCAAGCCGAATATATGCGCTGAAACCATTACGCTATCAGCTGCCACTAATTTGTAATGCTTTGGTCGAAATTGCCCAGGACCAAACAAAAATAATTTGGTAAAACACGAAGCCCAATGCTTAGCTAAAAAAAAATTGATACTTTCAAGTTCATCTGCGACATCGTCATTTGGAATGACGTTCTTTTTAAAACAAACATTGTTTCAACTTTACTTCAAAGTCCTACTTTAGATCTTTCAGAATGTATTAAAGCCATTAATAAAATCCCTACATTTTTTTTATAGAATATCGCATGACAGGATTCAACGATATATTAATTGCAGGAAAAGAAATTGCAGAAGAGCTAGAAATTGATCCGGTATTTGCTACAGAAGCTACAATAAGATTTAGGAGCACAAAGAAACAAATTTGATTATGAAGCAAATGTAGTAGTTGTTGATCCCAAAGAAAAATTTAAAATAGATTTCTTTAATTTTTTACTGGATGTCACAATTAATTCTTTAGAAGAAAGATTTTCAAGCATAAATAAACATAGTGAAATATTTCAAATATTTTACGATGTTTATAACATCAAAAATATGGATTCAGATACTCTTAAAAAAATTGTAGACACATCCACATTGCTCTAATGGATGGAGATGATATGGATATAGATGGAATGGAGCTTAAATTTGAATTGAAGAATCTTTCACCGTTTTTATTCCACGAATGACTTCCATTAGAGCAGTGGTCGGCGAACAGGGGTAAATTACCCCAAATGGGGTACATTTAAACATTTTGGGGGTAATGCGTGCGGTATGAGAGACACCATATGCAACAATTTTAAGAGCAATTGGCTTGTTTTTGTTTACTTTGAAGTCTGGGGGTAATTTCATTTTACTCAAATATATTTTTGGGTAATACCCAAAAAGTTTCCCGACCCATGCATTAGAGGTATTAAATTATACCTATTCTCATGATTTCGTCACTATTTTTCCGAATACATTGGTTTGTCTCCAGATCCTCTTAACTCTGCCTGTAATCTTGCCAGGGGAGAAAGTAGTTTTTAAAAAAATCAAGATAATAAAAAATTACCTAAGAACAACTATGGGCCAAGAAAGGTTAGTAGTAGGTTTGGCCATATTGTCCATTGAAAGTGAGAGAGCAAATTCTTTGCATTATTTGGATACAATTGATACTTTTGCCAAATTGAAAGCTCGCAGAGTATGTTTTTGAATGTCTCTTCTTAATTTTTTCTCTTAATGGAGCAGATTAAGCATTTGTTCCTTTTACTTGTAAGCTCCTAAATAAATATATAAATATGAAAAAGGAAAAATGTACCTCATTTTCTGATTTTGTTTTTGATAAATGCAAGTAATTATATTATATGAATAAATACATTCTTTATTATTTCCTACTTTTTTTAACATAGAACTAAATACTTAGTTTAGTAAAATAAATAAAGGGGAGCGCCATACTACAGTATATATCGCCTCAAGCGGCAAAATGTCTGGGCACGGCCCTGATTATAATGTTACAAGAAAAGTGAGCTATAACTTAAAAGCCCTGCTGCCAAAACCAATACAATTTATACGTAATGCAATAGACCTATGTATAAAGTGTGTATATATATATATATTATATATATATATATATATATATATATATATATAATATATATATATATATATATATAGAGAGAGAGAGAGAGAGAGAGGGCGTCCCAAAAAAATGTATACACACTTTAACAGCTGATAGCTCAATTGATGTTTCTTTCTTTCCAAGTTAAACCCATTAGAATTAATAATGGCAGTCAGACTAAGCTTTGAACAAAGGAAATTCATTCTAAAATGCTACTGGAAGTGTGAAAACGCAGTTGAAGTGCAAAGACAGTTTAGGAGGGAGTTTCAAACAGATCCACCAACGCGACTTACCATCACTCGAATTAGAGAAGTTTGAAGCCGATGGAACTGTTCAGAATGTCCACAAGAAGCGTTCCGGAAGACCACGGACATCGACAAGCCCCACAAAGCAAGAAAGAATACTGGAAACGTATCACCAAAGTCCAAGAAAATCTGTGCGGCAAGCGAGTCGTGAGGTAGGAATTTCAGAATTGTCTGTCCAACGCATTTTGAAGCGCTGTCAATGGAAAAGTTACATTCCAAGATTAGTCCATGCTATTAATGAAGATGATCCGGACCGAAGAGTGGAGTATTGCGAGTGGTACTTGGCACGATGTGGATGTGGATTGGACGAAGGGGTTTCGTAGAATACCCTCCGCGTTCACCAGACCTCACACCACTAGACTTTTTTTATGGGGATACTTAAAAGACAAAGTCTACGCTATAAAACCTGCAACAGTCGCTGAATTGAGAGCAGCCATTGAACGAGAATGCACACAAATACCAAACGAAATGTTTCGTGATGTTTGCCATTCCATTGCTTCGCGTTAGAGAGGCATGGTTGAATGGTCGTGTAGCTGTTAGAAAAACCTTATCTGAAGCATGGCAATGAGCAAAATCGATTGAAATGGGCAAGTGAACATAAAGATTTTACGTTAGAAAGCTGGAAACAAGACAAGTACTGTAGGCAAATGAGAGCAAACATGAAATATTTGGCAGAAAGAGAAGACAGTACGCGAGAAAAAAAGGAGGAAAAAGGTCCAGAGAGAGCCGCATGGTGTCTGCAGTCAAGTATGAAGGTAGTATTCAGTGCTGTGCTCGTTACTTTATAAATGTAATGCCGTTACCGTTAGTTACCATTTCTAAAAAGTAACGAGTAACGGCACCGTTACTTTTAATGAAATGTAAATATATATATATGCATAGGTATATTATAATTTATATATACATAAAATATTATATTATATAAACATTCGCTTGTGCGAGTATGTGTTGGTTTGTATCCACTGGTTAATGCATAGGCTATGAAGTCTGTGCATGCCTTCAGTGCGTTGTTATGACTTATAAGCAGTGTTGGGCACTAAAGCGTTAATCCGATAACAGTTAATTAACGAAGTTAACTTTTTTTAACGGACTATTAACGGAAGTTAATTTCCATTTATCGTTATAGGACCAGTTAACTTCCGATAACTCGATATTTAGTCCGTTAAAGTCCGTTAACACGTTAACTGCGAGGAGTCATTCACGGAGGATCACCGCTCCGCGAATGAATTCAAACCGCCATAACTTCAGTCTGCCAATTCCGTCCTCTGCCGCAGTGGAACGGCTCTTCTCTCTCGGCAAGGACATCCTGAGGCCCAAGAGGTCAAGACTGGCAGTTGGGCCTAACTTTGAGAAGTTGGTCTTTCTGAAGGGCAACCAGCACATTGTGTCAGTCTTTAATAAATGTGCCTAAAATTTAATTTTACCTTTCAGTTCCCGCCATAATAATTCTCTGGTAAATTAAAATTTAGTTAATGGTTAGTGGTTACAAGGGTTTCAAAACATGTAATCAGTACATTTTTTATTAAAAATAAAAAAAAGTTATTAAGCAAAAAAGTTGCAAAACTTGATAAAAATAGTTAAATACCTATTTATTGTTGGATTTTGCATAAATAAACATTTTCTATGGGTTTTAAAGCTTTTTTCCTTGATTTTTTTAAATGTTAGTAAAGAAATAGTTATCGTTAACGGATTATCGTTAACTTCCGTTAACTTTGTAGTAAAATTATCGGAGTTAAAAATTGGGGTTAACGGATTATCGTTATCGAAGTTAACTTTTTGGTTAACGGTGCCCACCACTGCTTATAAGGCATAATACTTTCAAAAAAAGTGAAACAAAATTACTGCAAGATTTATTACTAGGAATTGCAACATAACAGAGGATGTAGCATACTATTGATACTAATTTACTAATGCTAGAATATACCAGGACAGTTTAGTTTTGCAAAACAGTAATATGAAATACTAAAGAAAAAGAAATGAGTTGTTGTGCATGGCAATGATAATTAATTGAAATTTATTAGCTAAATAGACAAACTTAAGAACTACTATTCAAAAGATCTTTATTGGCCTTTAAGAAAACAAGCTTCTCAAAAGTTGCATCTAAGAGCGAGCCTCGTTTCGGACGCAGTATATCCTTCCCGACTGAAAAAAACCCCGCTCAACAGCGGCACTAGATGGTATAGGAGTGTTAAGTTTAATAAACATATTTTTAAAGTTAGTGGATGGGAAGGATGCAGAGCTAACGTACCGTGAAGGCCCAGATGAGAGGAATGACGAAACCTCTGTTGAACTTAGAACCCTCCCTGCTCCAGGGTTCTTCGCCTTTTTACTTTGACAGTGCTGTCAGTGTAGGGCAGTGGTTCCCAAACCCATGGTCGCGACCCAAGTGAGGGTCGGGAAGGTGTTCTTGAGGGTCGCGGGACGGAAATTCTCAACGACTTATTCAATCAAACTATATGAATATAAACACAACGTATCAAAATGATTGGTCATTAACACTGCATGTACCAGCGTTTAGGGTCGCCAGGCCAGGACAATATTGTATTCAGGGTCGCCACCATAAAAGTTTGGGAGCCACTGGTGTAGGGGTAGAGGGTGGATGGAGTAGGCTGCCAGCATGCCAACGGCCAACATGCACACCTCGCTCATAGTGAAGGGACAAATTTTTAACGGTTAATGAATGAGTGAGGATCGAAAGAAACTAATTGCGAGCTACGATAAAAGAGTAACGACTAACGAATGTATTTCCCTAAAAGAGTAACGTCGTTACTGAGTTACTTGATTTGAAATGTAACGCCATTACCGCCACAGTTACTAAAAAAGTACCGCGTTACGTAACGGCCGTTACTTGTAACGCGTTACTGCCCAGCTCTGGTAGTATTATAAAGGTACGGGCAGTGGCGTATTAAGAATTTTTGGGCCCCTCAACAAGACAAATCTTCGAGTCTAAATTAATAAAATAATTTATTTCTAAATCAATTAATATATATATATATATATATATATATATATATATATATATATATATACACACACTCAGAATGGTTCCCTGAGGTTTTTTATGATACACACAGACCGTGCATGGAACAAGGAACTCTTCTAGGAAAATTAAATCCACTATAGTCCGAATAAGTAATGGTAAATGACAAATACTATAGTTTTTTTTCTTTTTCATGATGCTAGCCCGACGTGGGCAACGGGTCACTCGCAAAGAGGTCCCCAAAATATAGCTTCCCTCACCAGTTATCTGCAAAGCAGATAGGATCCAGCTTTAGGACAGGATCTAGGGTTTAACGCAGCCTAGCCCAGCTACATTTAGAACTTCAATATAAGCGAAAGACTCGCTGCCTTCACGTCAGATTGAATACATCCTGTCCCAAAGCTGGATCCTATCTGCTTTGCAGATAGCTGGTGAGGGAAGCTATATTTTTTGGACCTCTTTGCCAGTGACCCGTTGCCCACGTCGGGCTAGCATCATGAAAAAGAAAAAAACTATAGTATTTGTCATTTACCATTACTTATTCGGACTATAGTGGATTTAATTTTCCTAGAAGAGTTCCTTGTTCCATGCACGGTCTGTGTGTATATTAGTGGTGGACCGGATATCAGTTTTTCAACATATGCGGATCTTTAATTTCAATATCTGCGAATGGGGATATTTAGTTAATCTATCAATATAATATAGAATTATGAATATATGACAATTTTTCAAATTTCGTGATATTACTATTATGGCAGGCAATGCATAAGAATTAAAATTAATATTTTCATTATGATAAAAATAACTTTCATTGAATTTTCTGTGGCTCAAGCTCTTGAGAAACAAGTTTCATTCAATTTTCTGCGTTACCAGCTATTTATATTTTGAGGTTTATATATTTGTTTGTTCATTAATAATTAATACTTTACATGAAATGTGCATGACTGGGCCTTATAAGCTACTTTATAAGCTAATTTAATTGTAAATTGCATAATTTATTGGGGGTAATATCCGCAGTCAGAAGTGCGGATGCGGATATCCGGTCCACCACTAATATATATATATTATATATATATAAATTATTTCACGGAAGTAACAGGTGAAAAATATTTATGAATAAAACCACGAAGGAAAGGAAACACAAAAAGGTGCTCAAGCGCTTTCGTCTAATGACATCCTCAGGAACACTGAAGTACATAAAAGGTTACGGCCAATATATAGGTTACAGAAAGAAAAAAAAATAAATAAATAAATAACATACATACACACAAACATATAATATATACAGGGTGGGCCGTAAGTTTCCATACATAGGAAAATTTAAACGTTTGTTTTTATGTTTCAGATACCCTAAGAATATGCGTTTGTAAGATCTTGTTTACTGATGAAGCAAATTTTTACGTCAATGGAGAGGTTAATCGGCAAAACATACGTTATTGGAGTAATGCTAACCCTAACTGGCTGAGTCCGACGAAGATGCAAGGTGCCGGTAAAGTGATGGTGTGGGCCGGGATATGGGGTGACAGAATTATTGGACCCATTTTTGTCAGTGGAAATCTTAATGCCGAAAGGTATCTTAACATGTTGCAAGAAGAGATTTTCCCATCCCTGCTAAACGAGGAAGGTAACTTCCCAGTTTACTTCCAGCAAGATTGAGCTCCACCTCATTATGGTCTTCACGTGCGTCGGTATTTGGATCAGCAGTTTCCGGATGCTTGGATTGGTCGGCGTGGTCCTGTGGAGTGGCCTCCCAGATCCCCAGATCTCACCCCCCTTGATTTCTATCTTTGGGGGCACTTGAAGGCCATGGTGTATCAGGAAAAGATAAGAGACATAAATCATCTAAAGGAACGTATCACCGACGCCATTACAAGCATAACGTCAACTGTGCTAATGCGTGTTCATCAACAGTGGGGAACACGTATTGAAATGTGTTTTCAAAACAATGGCAACCATGTAGAGCATATTATATAAATAAAAATGGTTGTCCATAAAAAATGTTTATTTTTCCTATGTATGGAAACTTACGGCCCACCCTGTATATATATATATATATATATATATATATATATATATATATATATATACATACATACATACATACATCATACATATATGCAATAAACGGAGAAGTAAATAAAAATTAAAAATTAGAGGATTAACAAAGAGGCATACAGATTTGTAAGGAAAAATATCGATTTTTAGCACAAGATCAAATGAATTATAAAAATACAAATTTATACTG
Organism: Bathynomus jamesi; assembly: GCA_023014485.1. NCBI lineage: Eukaryota > Metazoa > Arthropoda > Malacostraca > Isopoda > Cirolanidae > Bathynomus > Bathynomus jamesi. Next base: position 1,277,704 of record JAJOZX010000243.1, on the reverse strand, counting down.
GAAATCTGCCCGGGTTTTAACACTTTGCCTTTTAGAGTCAAGTTTCGATATATATAAAAATAAAATGAAGATTAAAAGTTAATAAAGTAGCAAACAAGTTTACCAAAGATTTAGCGTCCTACCCTTTTTATCTAAATTTGTTTTGAAGGAATTCAAAACAACAGGATCGAGTTGAAAAAGACCTTTGCTTATGTTGAAGTTATTTGAAAGTTGGATAATGGCAGACTCAAGAATATTTTATTAACAATGTTGCTAGAATGAAATAAACACAAGCATTATTCCAATCAATACAGTGGGATAACTCTGACAAATGGACAAAAAGAGCACTGGACAACTGTCCTGTTCTAACGGAATATTGATGCTGTTTTATACGTGTGTGCAAATCCTTTCCCGTCTGACCTATGTAAAAGGAATCACATTGTTTACACCCAATTTTATAGATAATGCCTGAATTATTGGTAGGGCTATTTTTTACTATGATATTTTTCACAATATTGTTATATGAAAATACTACATTAATATCCAAAAGTTTAAGTACATTAGCAATGCCTAAAAAGCCCGGGAAAAATGGAAGTACTAAAATATTTTTTGACAAAGTACGAGTGTTATTATTGACACGATAGAAAGTTCGTTTTGCCTTGTTGAGAAAAGATTCCATAAACGCAGATGGGTAACACAGATCACTTCCAATACAGTTGATTTTCTCCAATTCGGCATCGATGTATTCCGGACTGGCGATCCTAAGGGCGCGGAGAAACATTGATGAAAAAATGGCCTTCTTAGTCGGGGTGTCATGTCCCGAGTAAAAGTGTACGTAGGACAAATTGTTTGTTGTTTTCCGATAGATACTAAACTTAAAACCTGGGCTTTCCCTATGTACCCGCACATCCAAAAATGGGATTGAATTGTCTTGTTCCACTTCTAAAGTAAACTTAATGGAGGGGACTTGATCATTTAACTGAAGGAGGAAGTTATCCAGGTCACGATTCATGGCCAGATACACAAATATCGTCGACGTACCGCAACCAAGGGATGCCAACCCCAGGATTCTCGGAATGTAAGTAATTTCGAAAAACTCCATATAAATATTGGAGAGGAGGGGCGATAAGGGGTTGCCCATGGCCATCCCAAACACTTGTTGATAATACTCGTTATTGAAAGTGAATTTACAGTCTTTGATGCAAAGCTTAATAAGTTCCAAAACAATGTGTGAAGGTAGTGGCAGGTCATACTTATGTAATTCTTGGGAGAGAAAGTCAAGCATATCATCAATCGGCACTTTTGTAAACAATGAACAAACTTCAAAACTGATCAATCTATCGTTAGTTTCAGTACGTGCATTATTCAATTTTTCAGTAAGATCCATGGAATTTTTTACATGTGAATCAGAGATAGTTCCGAGAATGGGGGACAAGACTTTGACAAGCCATTTGGAGAGTTTATAAGTAATAGAGCCCGGGACATGACACCCCAACTAAGAAGGCCATTTTTTCATCAATGTTCTCCGCGCCCTTAGGATCGCCAGTCCGGAATACATCGATGCCGAATTGGAAAAAATCAACGGTATTGGAAGTGATCTGTGTTACCCATCTGCGTTTATGGAATCTTGTCTCAACAAGGCAAAACGAACTTTCTATCGTGTCAATAACAACACTACTCGTACTTTGTCAAAAAAATATTTTAGTACTTCCATTTTTCCCGGGGTTTTTAGGCATTGCTAATGTACTTAAACTTTTGGATATTAATGTAGTATTTTCATATAACAATATTGTGAAAAATATCATAGTAAAAATAGCCCTACCAATAATTCAGGCATTATCTATAAAATTGGGTGTAAACAATGTGATTCCTTTTACATAGGTCAGACGGGAAAGGATTTGCACACACGTATAAAAGCATCAATATTCCGTTAGAACAGGACAGTTGTCCAGTGCTCTTTTTGTCCATTTGTCAGAGTTATCCCACTGTATTGATTGGAATAATGCTTCAGTTTTATTTCATTCTAGCAACATTGTTAATAGAAATATTCTTGAGTCTGCCATTATCCAACTTTCAAATAACTTCAACATAAGCAAAGGTCTTTTTCAACTCGATCCTGTTGTTTTGAATTCCTTCAAAACAAATTTAGATAAAAAGGGTAGGACGCTAAATCTTTGGTAAACTTGTTTACTACTTTATTAACTTTTAATCTTCATTTTATTTTATATATATCGAAACTTGACTCTAAAAGGCAAAGTGTTAAAACCCGGGCAGATTTCCAGTATAAATTTGTATTTTTATAATTCATTTGATCTTGTGCTAAAATAGATATTTTTCCTTACAAATCTGTATGCCTCTGTTAATCCTCTAATTTTTAATTTTTTATTTTTACTTCTCCGTTTATTGCATATATATATATTATATATATATATATGTGTGTGTAGATATGTAAGTATAATTGTATATATATATATATATGTTTGTGTGTATGTTATTTATTTATTTTTTTTTCTTTCTGTAACCTATATATAGGCCGTAACCTTTTATGTACTTCAGTGTTCCTGAGGATGTCATTAGACGAAAGCGCTTGAGCACTTTTTTGTGTTTCCTTTCCTTCGTGGTTTTATTCATCATATATATATATATATATATATATATGTCACCCTGTATTAGGGTGGCCAGACGTCCGGCTTTAGGCGGACAGTACGCCTTTTGAGCACTCTGTCCTTAGGGTGGCCATTTCCAAATAGGAGGACACTATGTATGTGGCCGTACGTTAACATATAAATATATGTTAACGTACGGCCACATACGCAGTATCCTCCTTTTTAAATGGCCACCCTACCCTGGATATATAGAGGGTGGCTCATAAGTCCGAATCAGTTATAATAAAGCGAAAGTACAAAAAATCAAACAAAGTAAAAAGTTCACAATAAGTTTAGAAACATTTATTGATTATTTATTATTAAAAAAAAAAAAAAAATTATTTACAGAATATATATATATATATATATTTTTAAAATCTGCTCGATGAATTTTCGCTCAAATTATAACCGATTGGAACTTATGGGCCACCCTATATATATAGATAGATAGATAGATAGATTAGATATAGTGGTAAGAGTCTTTTTTAGGTAAATATTTTAACTGCTCAATATGTTTGTCGTTAAAACTTGCCTCAATTAATCAGAAAACTTTTTACACATTTCAAAGTTTTTTCATTGCAGGATTTTTAATATTAAGTGAATATCCCATTTCGAATTATACTTCACGACTTATTTGCTTATCGAAAAAATTCCTGGTTTTGCTTTATACATTTAACAATAATAATAATATATTATTATTATTATTATTAATAATAATAATACACAGTTCATGAAATGTGGAAAAAACTATTTTAATTTATTCTAAAATAATTTTCCTAAAAGTATACACGTTCATAACAACAACAACTACTTAACAATGACAATTTCACTATGTATGTACGTATGTCGATACAAATATACTCCAATAACAATACTAAATGATTAGGGGTAATTCACCTATAAAGAAAAAAAAAAAAAACGGTGCTGGACTTCACTCACGACGATTGCTCTAAAGTTCACCCCTTTCGCGAACGCTTCTAGAATTAATCTGAATCTTGGTTTCATGAGTGCGTTTCTCCCGAGTTGGCACAAACTCGCGGAAGTGTGTTACGATGATGATGATATTCAAAATTTCTCGTTTTCCTTCGAACGCAGGTTTGTATTTTTGCTACTTTTTCTCCGTTATTAATTTTTTCTTTGGAAAAGAAAGTTTAATTTGAATATGGTCGCGTATGTTACTGTCCTCTTTCGGGGTTTGGTTATTCTATTTTATTCCGTTTATTGATTACTTAAATTTATACGGAAGTTTGACAAAAATAAATAGACACCACGGTGATTGACCCCGAGAACAAATTGCGAAGCTCATCAATGGAATCCCAGAACGTTCGTCGGCTTTGCATAATTCAAAAAGGAAAATAACACGATTTTAAATGTATTCATTCAGTATGTTTATTATCATTATTTATTGACTTATTATCAACTCAAAAACTATGAAAAAACAAAAGGTGTCTATTTACTTCTGTCAACCCTCCGTATATTTTTCTTATTAACTGTCAGTTACGAAGATTGCATTAACTTTCTGTTAATGAAACATTTTCATTTTATTAATATATTAATTTTTGTATATATATATATTTCAAATGTAAATGTTTCTCGTATTAAATTTCCTTTCAGTATATCTATTATATATTTTCGCCTCTGTTTGTCTGTCCTTTATGCAAGCGCAAACTGTTTGACCTAGAGGTACCAAATTTGGCACGGGAACCTCTTATGGGATGAAGAATGTTAATAAATTAAATAATTAAAATTACTGGGCCCGAAGGCCCCAGCACCGCGATTAAACTACAGAAAAGAACGCAGCCGTGAAAATTTTGAGCTTCACATTGTGTCAAAATTTCTGAATCTTAACATTTTCATGACTAATTATTTGGTCCACTATAGAAAAGAACAGTCATGAAAATCTTGAGTTTCACATATAATTATTTTTTAGGACGACTTCAAACCGTTTGACCTAGAGCTACTAAATTTGGCACGGGAACCTCTTATGGGGTGAAGAATGTCAACACAGAGTCGGTCAGCCTGTCTGTTTATGCGAATAGTTACAGGAAGTGCGTGATGGTTGTTATAGGAAGTTAATGTGGCAATGTTTTTTTGCAGTTTTTGAAAATCCCAACAACTTTACCATGCCACCAAAGAAACGGGCAAGTTTGGGCAGATCTACATCAGCAGCCAGAAAAAATAAAGAAGCCCGGAAGCTGGGGATCTAATGTGAAATTTATCCCGGGCAACGCCGGGTACCTCAGCTAATAAATAAATAAATAAAATTATATATATATATATTATATATATATCTATATATATATATAGTCATGCGGTTTGCTTCTACAAAGCTTCAATTTAATATTTAGGAGAAATCCAATGACAAGGAGGAATGTAAATGCCATGAAAAGTCTTCTTTAATGCGCAACGTTTCGAGCAATACGCTCATCATCAGGCTAGATAATAACAATATGAAATTAGAATCAATAATAAATGTGAACAAGACAAAATAATTTCCATAAAACCTATTCAGTAAAGCAAATTTTAAAAGACTAAAAGAAGAGGGTTAAATTCAAAGTTATAAAAATTTACATATAAAATTAACCAGAAATTTAAAAAGCTATTTTTAAATTACATATAGTAAATTTGAAATTAGTACACTGGAATAATTAACACTAATACAATGGAATAATTAACACTACGAACCTTTCAATGCTGGTTCCGAGGCACGAGTAATTTAAAACAAAACAAAACAGGAAACAAGCTATGGGTTGGGCGGTTGGAGTTATAAGTTAGGGGAGGGGGGATTATAAAAATTGGGGGAGGGAGTTGGGGAGGGGGTTTATAAAAATTTAGAGGGACAGCTGAGGAATCCACGTTTAGAGAAGGGGTCAATGTTTAATATAAAGAGATTCCAAAATTCTAAGTGAGTTAGGACAAGAATTACAACCGAGAATTTTAAAATTATCTAAAGTGACATCAGTTTTACATTTTATACTGTGTTCCCGAATACTGGAGGCTTCTTTTTTATTTAAAATTTTACCTGTTCGGCAACTTATTCCCATATGCGAATAGGGTTTTTAGCTCTGATGATAGTTTTCATTTGGTTTTCATGGTCTTATTTTAAGGAACTTTTAGAATTGGTTTTTAAGCAATGTTATTTTACTTTCATAATAAGGTTTACCAACAAATTGATGGTGTTGGATGGGATCACCCGTCGGACCTCTATCAGCTGATTTTTTTATGACTCATTTAGAAAGTGTAATTTTTAGACAATCTCCCACCCATTGTAAACCAATTTTCTATCGACGCTTCGTGGATGACTCGATAGCTGTTTTTGATAATGCTGTACAAGCGCAACAATTTTGTAACTTCTTAAATTCTCTGCACCCCAATATAACTTATACAATGGAAACTGAGAAAAATGGCTCCCTTCCCTTTTTAGATCTTTTAATTTCGAAAAAAGGTGATTCTATTACTACATCAGTTTACAGGAAACCCACTTTTACTGGTTTGGGCATGAAATTCTTTAGTTTTACTGATTTTAACTATAAGATGTCGTGTATTAAAACTCTCTTGTTCAGAGGATATAATTTGACCTCTAGTTTTACCTTACTAAACGATGAATTTAATAATTTAAGATCATATTTTACCAATAATAGTTTTCCTGTTCAATATGTAGATAAACTAATAAGATCTTTCTTAAGTAATGTTTATAGCCCTCAACTTTCCTGTATTTCAGTGCCTAAAGATATAAAATATTTCCTGGTACCTGAATGGGTTCCATGAATAAAGAATTTAAACTTAAATTTACAAAGTTGTTAAGAAAATTTTTTTATCATACTGATTTTCGCATTATATTTATTAACAAAATGTCTTTAGGTAGCTTTTTCTCAGCGAAGGATCGAACTCCTGATTCGTTGCGTAGCGGTGTTGTATATTTATTTACCTGCCCAAGGTGTCTCCTTGGTACTTACATTGGCAGCACCGTGCGCTCCCTCAGGACTAGATTTTATTCGCATATGGGAATAAGTTGCCGAACAGGTAAAACTTTAAATAAAAAAGAAGCCTCCAGTATTCGGAAACACAGTATAAAATGTAAAACTGATGTCACTTTAGATAATTTTAAAATTCTCGGTTGTAATTCTTGTCCTAACTCACTTAGAATTTTGGAATATCTTTATATTAAAACATTGACCCCTTCTCTAAACGTGGATTCCTCAGCTGTCCCTCTAAATTTTTTATAAACCCCCCTCCCCCTCCCCAATTTTTTATAATCCCCCCTCCCCTAACTTATAACTCCAACCGCCCAACCCATAGCTTGTTTCCTGTTTTGTTTGTTTTAAATTACTCGTGCCTCGGAACCAGCATTGAAAGGTTCGTAGTGTTAATTATTCCATTGTATTAGTGTTAATTATTCCAGTGTACTAATTTCAATTTACTATATGTAATTTAAAAATAGCTTTTTAAATTTCTGGTTAATTTTATATGTAAATTTTTATAACTTTGAATTTAACCCTCTTCTTTTAGTCTTTTTAAAATTTGCTTTTACTGAATAGGTTTTATGGAAATTATTTTGTCTTGTTCACATTTATTTATTGATTCTAATTTCATATTGTTATTATCTAGCCTGATGATGAGCGTATTGCTCGAAACGTTGCGCATTAAAGAAGACTTTTCATGGCATTTACATTCCTCCTTGTCATTGGATTTCTCCTAAATATTTTATATATATATATATATGGGCTAGAACTCAGAATGGTCCCCTCAGGTTGGTAGATGAATGGATTGGATACCCTGCGTAGTCTAGTGGTTAAGAAGCTGGGCTGCTGCTGGTCGGGAGATCGAGTTCGGGCGAAGACTTTGTAATTTCTGACCGCCCGTGGTGGGCGTGGTTCGGATTTCACGTTAAACTGTAGGTCTAAGGTGGAGTGACACGCTTGACCTTCGTCAGAATGAACATTTCGGGCGGAAACAAAACCAAGGTTAACAAGGGTTATATATACATACACATTTCGGTGCAAATTGAAACGAAAATTAATATTATACAAGTTTGAAACATGATTAAAAGCGTTTCTTGTTCTCGCTCTTTTTTATGGGAAAAGGCAGCTTAGCTAAAGAAGGCGTTCAAACAAAATTAGTTTTTAAAATAGCAATCAGTCATGTAAAATAAAAATAAATAATAAAATAAACAATATAAATAATATAAATAAATATTTAAATAAATAAATAAATAAATAATATTTAAGTGAATAAATGATGATATTGAAATTTCAGCCATTATCCAAAAATTTTCGCGGAACCCCTGAAGACCTCTCGTGAAAATCCCAGGGTTCCGCGGAACAGTTTGAAAATCACTGAATTTTCTACTCAACCGGTCAACTCTGGAACAACCCTTCTCAATCTATTTTTTCCCCCGTCTATGACCTCCAATCTTTCAAACGCAGAATGTCCAAACATCTCGAAAACTTTGGACCTTCAATTTGGCTCCTCTTCTTCTATTTAGAAGTGAAGTCGGGGGGGGTACATTTTTGCGGCATTCGTCCTTGGCCCCTTCTTCCTGCATAAAATAAAACAAAGAACCTACAGTTTCACGTGGGATAAGAACCACGTGTCGCTACACCATCTGGGCGCAGAGGTCAGTCCCCATCCAACTACTGCCTAAACCCAATGTCGCAACTTCACTGATTGACGGGAAGCAGTGTTTCAACATTGGCGACACCGTAGCCTTTCCATTTGTTGCGATGTTCTTTCATTGACACGCACAGTTTTGGTCTTATTTCAACAAACATTTCATAATTGGTAAAATTACTTTAATGAATCCATATCACTGTCTGTATGATGATTTGCTAAGTGACTACGAAAATCTGGAAATTAAAAATTGTATTAGGGTCACTTTTGACTTCGCTAGAGTATTAAAAGAGAACTAATATTAAATGTACATTAAAACGTTGAACAAGGCAAGCCTATAGGTATTAGAGACCCCATGAAGTTGCATGGACTGCACATAGGGCCTACCTGGATCCAACACTGCCAGTTGTAGTAATTAAGGCTATTATTAATTTGATTCAGCTTATTACTTTTTTAACCACAAGTTTTTGCTGCTTAGTTATTTCATTAGGTTCTGGAATGGAGAGAGAGAGAGAGAGCTCAATTTAGATATTATTGAGTAGTGATAATACTCCACTTAGGCTGCATAGGGCCTAATTTGTTATAAAATGTAGCAGGGATGGTCTGATGGGATAGAAATGGCTATTTTAAATATTATGGAAAAACAGAAATAATGATACTCAAATCCATAAATATTGATAAGGCATTTGATGTATGGACCATAATATTCTACTTAATAAATTATATTGTTACAGCTTTAGTGGAAGAATCAGTGATTGGTTTAAAAGTTATTTGTTCAATAGATATCATTTTGTATCAGTAAATAAGGTTTGCTGAACTGAAGCGCTTGTCAAACATATGTAGTATGCCACAGGTCTCAGTTCTGGGTTCACTGTTATTTTTATTATATAAATGACCTTCCATGTTTATCTAATAGCTATACTTAACTTCATAATGTTTGCAGATACAATTGTCTTCTTCTTGCAAAGATGTTAATTTACCTAAGAATATATTAAATCAGAATTTATTGTGTAATAAAATGGTTGACCACCAATAAATGCTTCCTAAATACCAGTAAAACAAATTACATGATTTTTACTAATAAAAATGTGTATCTTGATGAACTTAGTGTTCATGAAATCGCTGTAAAGGGGTGTACTGTAACAAAATTTCTTGGTGTAATGCTACATAAGAATTTGCAATGTTCAAACTTAGAAATGTAGTACCTAAACAAGTTTTATTAACTCTATCATACTTCTTGGGGATATATATATATATATATATATATAATATATATATATATAATCTGACTAAATCGTTGGTGCTAAGTTTAATTTGGTGATGTCTATAGCTTCTAAATTAGTAAAGTTAGAGAGTTAGGTAGGCCGCTTTGTGGGACGCTGAAAGTCTATGGTAGGCCCTAAAGAAGATCTAAATCAAAGCACCGGTAAGTGCCTTTGTTGTTGTTTAGAAACCTAGTAACTTAGCGGGGTGTCTAACCCCAAGTCATTACATTTGGCGACGAGGATGGGATTTAATTTTGCTTATTGGATTCAATTTGGTGGTTTGGAAAATTGGATGTAGCCTAGCCTAGGTGGGTCGTTTGATTTGGTTGGTTTGTGTGGGTAAGCTACGTACTATTGCTTAGGTCCCGCCGGCCTAACTCTAATACTAATTCCTACTCAGCCCTAACTCTAATACAATTTACTATTCAGCCCTAACTGGGGAGTAACTAGATCAAATTTAAACCCTATCTAACGCACTTCACGTTATTTGACATAAATCAGTTTTGTTCTAGCATGTCGGTGATTGGCCATATAAGCCCCTACGAAGACTCTAGGGATGACTTCGAAGCTTATGCCACTAGGGTGAGGTTTTTCGAGGCAAATTCCATTCCTTATGCTAAGAAAGTACAGTAACATGGTAAAAATTTTTATAGTGGGCACACAAGGGGCCCTTCGGTCCATCTGGGTGGCTCCACTGTTAATATAAACAAACCACAAATACAGTTACATGCAAAATTAAGATACAATTGATCTCTGCAAATTGGAGATTGTCACACATCTACTAGCTTTACATTAACTTTAAATCTTTGGAACCTACACCTTCTTAACTATAATAGGTCCTAAAACGTTTGGCTTAGTTATGAACCTAGTTGCTCCTAAAGCACCGGAAACTTGCACCTATAGTGAATTGGTACAGGCCCTAACCAATCACTACACACTCGAGTAGTTCTCATCTATGAACGTTTAAATTTTATTCGAGGCATCAAGCTGCGAATGAAAGCAGTGCAGAGTTTGTGGCAGGTATAAAAGCCTAGCCGTACTTGTAAATTGGGACAAATTAGACGAAATGCTAAGAGATAGGTTTGTAATGGGTCTCAAGAGGGGTCTACCCAGAGAGCCCTATTAGTTATACATAGGGTGACCAGATTTTGCAATCCCAATGCTGGACGGATCCATTGGTACACTAATATACTCGTATGAGATATCGATAACACTCCACAGGTCAACCAATACCTTTTAAAAGCATTTTGCAGCACTCTATAGGCATTTTACTTTATCTTTCAAAGATATAAACGGACAAATAATTGTACTACCAAAAATTAATTTACCTAATTTATTGAAAAACATTTTATTTAATTGTACTTGGCACTGGAATGTGATTAGTTTTGAAGTGCAGTCTGTAGATCGAAAAGATAGATTGTGTTTGATTGAATGGTAAGTCCAAGTTCCTTCAGCTACTGCTACACTTTTTTCTCTTCATCAAAATCTTTAATCTGTAAAAACGTTGTCAAAGGCCTACTTGATGAAGCGCAGGCATCAGCTTGTTTATGCTTAGTAGAGTTTAAATGACGTTTAATGTCACATTTCCAACCACTTGCAATTAAAAAAGTAGAAAAACATTTAATACATTTCACCATGCTCTCACTCTTTGCTTTTTTAATAAAAGGATATTCTTTTTCTAAATCTTCATTGAAAGTGCACTTTCTTTTTGAAGTCATTTTTAAAATGTATGAGTACTCTGACAATTAAATAACACGTCAACACCATTATAATTCAAAATTTTAACTGACGAGCGTCGGTCGTCGAGGTCTGTCGTACTGGACGTTTCAAAAACGTTTTAAAACGTTTATGAGTGGGTGCGCGGATGCCAGATCTACGATAATGAATACAAATTACATTTCATTTGTATGAAAATTGCATAAATACAAGAATGCGGGAAATTGCATTATCCCGCATTGGTCAATATTTTTTGCGGGACAGTCCTGCAAAATGCAGGATGTCTGGTCACCCTAGTTATACAGGACCTAACTTTTAGTGAGCCTGTAGAAATAGCTGCGGCTAGGGAAGCAGCTGCTAAAGATGTTAGAGCTTTCGGCAGTCACAGTAGTAAGGCCCAACACGTAAATAGCTTTAAATCTTCTAGGTCTGGCAGACCTAATGAGGCTACTAGACAAACAAATAAAAGGTATGCGGCAAATACTACTAAACCTACTAATTCGAACGCTAAACAGGAGGAAAAGCCTTCCAAGCATGTACTGGTGTGGAAAACATCATTGGAGAAGGACTGTCTTTTTAAAGAAGCAGTTTGCCTAAACTGTAGTAAAATAGGCCACATAGCTAAAGTTTGTTGTTTTTTCAAAGCAAACAAGGGGTGAAAATTCTAATTATAACATTTCTAGTGTTAATCTTCAAAATGGAAATACTTCGAACACTGGAGTGGAGTACCTATTCTATGAGCAGCAAAGTGGAGATAATACAGGTCCATATATTGTAGAGGTAGGTCTAAATGGAATTACAGTTCCTCTAGAACTAGATATAGGAGCTGCCCGAATTGTCACGTCTAAAACAGTTTTTGACAAAACTTTCAAAATACTCCTAAACTACATACATCTAAAACAATACTAAAAAAATATGGGACATACAATAACCTATTTGTGGAGAAGCATCCATCACAGTTACCAGAGCTGGGCAGTATTTAAATATATTTGTATTTAAATACGTATTTAAATACATTTGTGTATTAGAACTGTATTTATAAATACATTGTTTTTCATGTATTTAAATATAGTATTTAAATACTTTAATGAGTATTTAAATACAATGTATTTAAATACTCAAAATATAAAAATGTAAATACTTTTACTGTTTAATACACGTTCTGTACTAGCACAGTACGACGCGTCGACAGTGTAGTACAGCATGGTTCATGTTTCAACGTGTCAGTTCAATCAGTTGTGTGCCACTCTTAGTCGAAAGCGGTTGATTTCTTTATCGTGTGCGTGTCATGGCTTCAACAAGCAAATCCGGTGAATCAAACAGTGATATATGCATATGTTAAAATTTGTATGTATTTAAAATGTATTTACAAATGTATTTAAATACAATTGATGTATTTTGTATTTAGTATCTAAATACATTCGTAAAATGTATTTAGTATTTAGTATTTAAAAACATTTCTCCCATGTATTTAGTATTTAGTATTTAATACATTCAATGTATTTATTGCCCAGCTCTGACAGTTACACTCAAGAAGAAAACTTTGTCTCATCCCTGAACTCTTTTAGTGGTGGATGAGCAAGGGCTTACTCTACTAGGCCGTGATTGGATTGATGCTTTGAAAATGCTTGTTGACAAAATTTTGCCAAAGGGTCAGGCAGATGTGCATACATTCGCATATTCGTCTGTCATAGACTCATTGTTAAGGAAGTTTTCTGTTCTTTTTGAGCCTGAAGTAAGCAAACTAAAAGGCCATCAGGTCTGTATAGAGGTAGACCCGAATGTAACTCCAAAATTTTGTAAGGCTCGTTCAATTGCACATGCACTGCGGGAGAAGGTAGATTTAGAAATTGACAGGCTGCTCAAAGATAAAATTATCGAACCAGTCACACACGCTAAGTGGGCTGCCCCGGTAGTTCCTGTACTAGAACCTGACAAGTCAGTGCGATTATGTGGGGATTACCGTTTAACAGCAAATAGAGCAGTTCTTCTAGATTACTACCATATACCTAAGCCTGAGGAATTATTTAGCTCTCTTGCTGGGGGTAAATATTTCTCAAAACTAGTTATGTCCAAGCCTATGCTCAACTAAGTTTCGATGAAAATGCTAATGAGCTAACTATCATAAATACGCACCGACCATGGCCGTAACTACCTATGAGGTCACCGAGGTCCGGACCTCGGTAATTATTTCCTAAAAAAAAAAAAAAAAAAGAGACTGAACCGTTCTCCGAGTATGAAACGCATATTACCGCTTTTCTTTTGAAAAGAGGGAGCGTCGAGCGTTTTGTGTGTGTTAGCTTGGGTTGTGTTTGTAGATGTCATTTTAGTCTGAATTTTGCTCGTCCCGCCGCGCTCGAAAAAAATCTGGACCTCGCTAATTTCTAAACCCTAGTTACGGCCCTGGCACCGACGCCTATATAGGTACAATAGACTATGCTATGGAATAGCATCGGCTCTGGGTATTTTTCAGAGGACAATGGACCAAGTTCTAGGTCACATTCCGGGTGTACTTTGTTTTCTAGATGATGTCCTCATTTCAGGTTCATCTAAAAAAGAACACCTAACTAGATTAACCACAGTTCTAAAAAGACTCCGGGATGCCGGATTTAAGCTAAAGAAAGAAAAGTGTTCTTGGGTCACTAATGAGGTTTCATATTTAGGGTTCCGCATAGATGCCAAAACATCACACAGTTACAAGTTTATTTAGGTCTCCTAAAGTTTTATAGGGAATTTTTGCCTAATGCATCGACTTTCCTTGAACCCCTAATTAAGTTATTACGATCTGGGGAACAGTGATGGGAGAAAACCCAAAAGAAGCATTTGAGGCTTCCAAGGACGTACTACTAAAGTCCACTCTCCTAGTGCATTATGATCCTAAACTTCCTCTTAGTTACAGCAGATAGCAGTTTTTATGGAATTGGGGCAGTGTCATCTTACCACATTGATGGTGTAGATAGGCCTATCTGTTTTGCTTCTAGAACACTAACTGAGACTGGAAGGCGATATGCACAACTTGAACTGAAGCCTTAGCCTTAGTATTTGCAGTAAAACAATTTCATTTCTATCTATTGGGTCATGAATTCAAACTAATTACTGACCATAAACCTCTTTTAGGTCTATTTTCACCTAATAAAAATATTCCAGTTATGGCCTCAGGTAGGATTCAACGATGGGCACTGATTCTACAAGCCTATAAATTTGACTTAGTACATCGGTCAGGCAAACTTCTATGTACGGCTGATGCTGTAAGTAGGTTGCCTTTAGAAAATCCAAATGAATGCGTACACTTGGAGGAGTTTTTGGAATCCACTCCAGTAACTGCATTCTGTCTAGGATCATCCAATACTGCTCAGTTCGTTGGCTTACTAAGGTTGAGAGTGAATTACAGCCTTTTTGTCAACGTCAGTCTGGACTCTCGATCCAAAATGGCTCTCTCTTATGGGGCCACGCCGCGACAGAGTGACAATTCGGAATGAAGGTAGGTCGAATTTAGTAAAGGAACTTCACGAACACATGGGTGCAACAAAAATGAAAGAGCTGGCGAGAGCTTATTTCTGGTGACCCGGTTTAGATAGAGAACTCGAATCATTGGTTCGTTCCTATCAAAAAAGAACAGAGATCTCCCAAGGAAAAGTCCACTTCATCCGTGGGAATGGTCTACTATACCTTGGCATAGGATCCATGTTGACTATGTAGGTCCTATAAATAATACCTATTTCCTAGTCATTGTGGACGCCTACTCTAGGTGGGCGAAAATTTTTCAAACCACTTCCACGACTTCGGGTGTTACTATTCGCTTACTCCGTTCGTGTTTCGCTAGATGGGGTTTACCCGTAGTTCTGGTTTCCGACAATGGTACTGGTTTTACCAGTGAGGAATTTCGTTCTTTTGTCTACCCAAATGGCATTAGACATGTCCGGTCCAGCGTGTTTCACCCATCTACTAACGGTCTCACGGAAAACATGATCCGTACTTTCAAGTCGGCCTTGCGTCATTCTCATGGGGAGGAAATGCAAGTGGTTTGATAAATTTTTGTTTAAATATCGACTAACACCTCACACAACGACTGGGGTGTCTCCTTCTAAATTCATGATTGGCCGGGGAATTCGTTGTTTTCGATCTGTTACGTCCAAACGAAACGTTACAACGAGTTTTATGCCATCAGGAAAAACAGAAGTTGTACCACGACACTAAAAAATGGAGAGTTAAGCGTAACCTAATGATCCAGTTATGATTCGCAACTATGGGGCTGGACCAAAATGGGTTCCTGCAACGGTGCAAGAGAGAACGGGGCCTGTTTCCTTCAAGTGCCAACTAGAAAATGGTCGTTCTATTAAACGCCATCAGGACCAGATATGGAAACGTGAATTGCAGGAGGACCAGTCTTCCAGAAGAGAGACCCGATCCTCTGAAAAATGGTTCAATTCGCCCACCTACGCAGGTTCCGCCTATGCCTACTACATCAACCCCGCTCCACAGGTCGTCTAGGGTCTCTCACCGCCCCCTGACAGACTAAACTTATAGGGGAGGAGTGAGGTGACGTGTGTGTGTGTGTGTGTGTATATAGTTTGTCACCCAAAGAAAGTTGAATGGCAACACAAAAGGATAAACAGCGGAACGCGGTCTGCATTGTGAATGATCTGCAATGAAGATGTTTCGTTCGTTTTGTTTGGGCTGGACTAAGACTAACGGCATGGTCATTCATATCTGACTAAATCGTTGGTGCTAAGTTTAATTAGGTGATGTTTCTAAAGTGTTATAATGAAAACAGGAAGTTGTCTAACTAGTACATAAGTTAGGGGGCAATGTCTATAGCTTCTAAATTAGTAAAGTTAGTGTTAGGTAGGCCACTTTGTGGGACGCTCGAAATCTATGGTAGGCCCTAAAGATGATCTAAATCAAAGCACCGGTAAGTGCCTTTGTTGTTGCTTAGAAACCTAGTAACTTAGCGGGGTCTCTAACCCCAAGTTATTACACTCCTATTTTTCCTTATATAACATACTGCACCCTTGTTTGGGGAAATTCCACTAACAATGCTTTAAATAGTATCTGTCATCCAAAAGAGCAATGGGGTTATTATCTGATGCTGATTTCCTTGGTCACTCGTAGTGCATTATTTAAAAAGCCAAAACTACTAAAGCTCAATGATGTAGCTAATCAAACTGGCACATTTTATTTTTATTTAAAAGTGTAAGAACAAAATCATTAACTCAAGAAATCTACACATATCAGACCAGAAAGAGATCAAAGCATGTTATACCTCACCTCAATTTAGATTGTTTTCATCCCAAAAATTACGCATTTTCATTGGATTGAAACTATGGAATGATTTAAAGCTGATATAAAAAATATTGTGAATGTGAATTCACTTGAAACCGAGTTGAAATCTCGATTAATAATGGCATACTAATAAAAATCTAGGATTAATGTACATTACCATTGTTTTTTCATTCTCATGTGTAATCTAGGATTAAAAACATAACTTGTAATTGTTCAGTTCTTTTTATGTATAATATTGATTTATTTGTATGGTATTGGTATAATACCTTCAATAATGACCCAGGCCTGTCGCCACAGGGGGCACTGCTCCCCCCACAAGTCAAATAACTATCATCAAAACTAAAGCTGAATGGTTTATGGTTGTGGTTTACAATTCGTCTAATTCAAATTTACTTTCTCTCTCTCTCTCTCTCTCTCTCTCTTGAATATCGATCTACACTTGTACCTAACGTTGAGGGAAAAATACGGTCTCATGGTCTCGCAAGAAGTTGGCATAAACATTATTTTGAATCTGGCGCCGCATTGGTGCTGCAACCTCGTGGCGGTATCGATAGGTATTGTACATAGCGTGCTCGACATTCTGAGTAGCGAGTTCGAAATTTAAACTAGTGCCATTGTTCTGTGCCTTTTCATTTGTATCGTCTAAAATAGGTGAGTTATGAAGCCCATTGTATCACTACACTACAAGTAGAAAAGGGTTCTGTGATGCTAGTAAATGAAGTAAATGAAATTAAGGAAGTTTTTGAGTGAAAGTATTATATAAAGTATTATATAAATTGCTTAGGTATGTGTGATAGCGTGGGGTAGACACCCCAGTTAGGTTACTTAGGTTCTAGCAAACAATCAAAAGCACTTACCGGTGCGTTGAATTAGGTATTCCTTGAAGCCTACCGTTTTATTCCTGTGTCCCACAACAGCCTACCTAACTCTCTCTTACATTACCAATTTAGAAGCTATAGACATTACCCTAACTATACTTAAGTACGAACAACTTCCTACCCGATTTGTTACCTTAGATTCATCACCTAATTTTACTCAGCACCAAGATTAGGTCAGATAGGAAAAAACATGTCTAGGCCAGACCGAAGCAATACGAACAGCCCGTTGGTTGTTTATGGCTTCGTCTTGCCATTCCGCTTAGATTTAGTGATATTTACTCTTTAGTGACTTTTAGACTATATACATATATATACATACACGTCACCTCACTCCTCCCCTACAAGTTTAGTCTGTCAGGGGGATGAGGGACCCTAGACGACCTGCGGAGCGGGTTGATGTAGTAGGATCAGGTGCAACCTGTATAGGCGGGCAAGTTGAACCATTTTCCGGAGGATCAGTTCTCTCTTCCGGAAGACTCTGGTCCTTCTGCACTTCCCGTTCCCATATCTGGTCCTGATGGCGTTTAATAGAACGACCATCTTCTAGTTGGCACTTGAAGGAAACAGGGCCCGTTCTCTCCTGCACAGTTGCAGGAACCCTTTGGTCCAGCCCCATAGTTGCGAATCACAACTGGATCATTAGGTTTCGCTTCTAGAACTCTCCCTCTTTTAGTGTCGTGGTACAACTTCTGTTTTTCCTGATGGCGTAAAACTCGTTGTTGTAACATTTCGTTTGGACGTAACAAATCAAAAACTGAACGAATTCCCCGGCCAATCAGAAGTTTAGAGGGAGACACCCCTGGCGTGGTGTGTGGTGTTATTCGATATTTAAACAAAAATTTATCCAACACCACTTGCATTTCCTCCCCACGAGAATGACGCAAGGCCGACTTGAAAGTACGGACCATGTTTTCCGCGAGACCGTTAGTAGATGGGTGGAAAACACTAGACCGGACATGTCTAATGCCATTTAGGTGGACGAAGGAACGAAATTCCTCACTGGTAAAACAAGTACCATTGTCGGAAACCAGGACTACGGGTAAACCCCATCGAGCGAAAACTGAACGGAGTAAGCGAATCGTTACACCCGAAGTCGTGGAAGTGGTTGGAAAAATTTCCACCCACTTAGAGTAGGCGTCCACCATGACTAGGAAATAAATATTATTTATAGGACCTGCATAGTCAACATGGATCCTATGCCACGGTATAGTAGGCCATTCCCAAGGATGAAGTGGACTTTTCCTTGGGAGATCTCTGTTCTCTAGGCAGCTTTGACAGGAACGAACCAATGATTCGAGTTCTCCATCTAAACCAGGCCACCAGAAATAAGCTCTCGCCAGCTCTTTCATTTTTGTTGCGCCCATGTGTTCAGCGTGAAGTTCCTTCACTAAATTCGACCTGCCTTTATTTGGAATAATCACTCTGTGGCCCCATAAGAGACAGCCATTTTGAATAGAGAGGCCAGACTGACGCTGAATAAAAGGCTGTAATTCACTCTCAACCTTAGTAGGCCAACCAACTGAGCAGAAATGGATGACCCTAGACAGAATAGGGTCTGATTTTGTCCACTGCTCTATTTGTACTGCAGATACTGGAGTGGATTCCAAAAACTCCACCAAGTGAACCCATTCTGTAGGTATAGGTACACAATCATTTGGATTTTCTAAGGGCAACCTACTTAGCGCATCAGCCGTACCTAAAAGTTTACCTGACCGATGTACTAAGTCAAATTTATAGGCTTGTAGAATCAGTGCCCATCGTTGAATCCTACCTGAGGCCATAACTGGAATATTTTTATTAGGTGAAAATAAACCTAAAAGAGGCTTATGGTCAGTAATTAGTTTAAATTCATGACCCATAGATAGAAATGAAATTTTTTTACTGCAAATACTAAGGCTAATGCTTCACGTTCCACTTGTGCATATCGTCTTTCCGTCTCAGTTAGTGTTCTAGAAGCAAAACAGATAGGCCTATCTACACCATCAATGTGGTGAGATAACACTGCCCCAATTCCATAAGAACTGCTGTCTGCTGAAACTACGAGAGGAAGTTTAGGATCATAATGCACTAGGAGAGTGGACTTTAGTAGTACGTCCTTGGAAGCCTCAAATGCTTCCTTTTGAGTTTTCTCCCATCTCCACTGTTCCCCAGATCGTAATAGCTTATTTAGGGGTTCAAGGAAAGTCGATGCATTAGGCAAAATTTCCTATAAAAATTTAGGAGACCTAAATAAGCTTGTAACTGTGTGATGTTTTGTGGAGGTGGTGCCTTTTCTATTGCTTCTAGTTTATCCACCGTTGGATGAATGCCTGAGGCATCTATGCGGAACCCTAAATATGAAACCTCGTTAGTGACCCATGAACACTTTTCTCTCTTTAGCTTAAGTCCAGCATCCCGGAGTCTTTTTAGAACCGTGGTTAATCTAGTTAGGTGTTCTTTTTTAGTCGAACCTGAAATGAGGACATCATCTAGAAAGCAAAGTACCCCTGGAATGTGACCTAGAACTTGGTCCATTGTCCTCTGAAAAATACATGGAGTCGATGCTATTCCATAGCATAGCCTATTGTACTTATATAGGCCTCGGTGCGTATTTATGATAGTTAATTCTTTAGAGTTTCATCTAAACTTAGTTGAGCATAGGCTTGGGACATATCGAGTTTTGTGAAATATTTTCCCCCAGCAAGAGAGCTAAATAATTCATCAGGCTTGGGTATAGGATAGCAATCTAGAAGGACGGCTCTATTTGCTGTTAAACGGTAATCCCCGCATAACCGCACGGACTTGTCCGGTTTTAGTACAGGAACTACTGGGGCAGCCCACTTAGCGTGTGTGACTGGTTCAATAATTTTATCTTTTAGCAGCCTGTCAATTTCTAAATCTACCTTCTCCCGCAGTGCATGCGCAATTGAACGAGCCTTACAAAATTTCGGAGTTACATTAGGATCTACTTCTATGCAGACCTGATGGCCTTTTAGGTTGCCTACTTCAGGCCCAAAAATAGAAGAAAACTCCCTTAACAAGGAGTCTATGTCAGATGGATATGAAAGTGTATGCACATCTGCCTGACCCCTTGGCAAGATTTTGTCAATTGGCATTTCCAAAGCATCAATCCAATCACGGCCTAGTAGAGTAGGCCCTTGCTCATCCACCACTAAAAGGGTTAGGGATGAGACAAAGTTTTCTGGTTAAGTGTAACTGTGACGTATGCTTCTCCACAAATAGGTATTTGTATGTCACCGTACTTCTTCAAAATCGTTTTAGATGCATGTAGTTTAGGTGTGTTTTTGAAAATCTTATCAAAAACTACCTTGGACATGACCGTCCGGGCAGCACCCGTATCCAATTCTAGAGGAACTGTAATTCCATTTAGGCCTACCTCTACAATATATGGGCCTGTATTTTCCCCACTTTGCTGCTCATAGAATAGGTACTCCACTCCAATGTTCGAAGTATTTCCCTTTTGAGGATTTATACTAGAAATGTTAAAATTAGAATTTTCACCCTTTGTTTTCTTTGAATAACACACTTTAGCTATGTGGCCTATTTTACTACAGTTTCGGCAAACTGCTTCTTTAAAAGGGCAATCTTTCTTCCAATGGTGTTTTCCACACCCTGTACATGGCTTGGAAGGCTTAGTAGAATTAGTAGGCTTAGTCGTATTCGCCTCATACCTTTTATTTGCCTGTCTAGTAGGCTCGTTAGGTCTGCCAGGCCTAGAAGATTTAAAGCTATTTACGTGTTGGGCTTTACTACTATGATTTCCAAAAGCTCTAACATCTTTAGCAGCTGCTTCTCTAGCCGTAGCTATTTCTACAGCCTGACTAAAAGTTAGGTCCTGTATGGCTAATAGGGCTCTCTGGGTAGACTCCTCTTTGAGACCCATTACAAACCTATCTCTTAGCATTTCATCTAATTTGTCCCCAAATTTACACGTACGGCTATGGCTTTTTATTCCTGCAACAAACTCTGCAATGCTTTCATTTCCCATCTGATGCCTTGAATAAAATTTGAAACGTTCATAGATGAGAACTACTCGGGGTTTGTAGTGATCGGTTAGGGCCTGTACCAATTCATTATAGGTGCAAGTTTCCGGTGCTTTAGGAGAAACTAGGTCCATAACTAAACCAAACGTTTTAGGGCCTATTATAGTTAAAAAGGTAGGTACTTTCTTAGCATCCGGAATGGAATTTGCCTCGAAAAACAACCTCACCCTAGTGGCATAAGCTTCGAAGTCCTCCCCATTGTCTTCGTAGGGGCTTATATGGCCAATCACCGACATGCTAGAGCAAAACCGAATTAGACCAACTCACGTGAAGTAGGTTAGGTTAGGTTTAAATTTGGTCTAGTTACTGAATAGTGAATTTTATTAGAGTTAGGGCTGAATAGTGAATTGTATTAGAGTTAGGGCTGAGTAGGAATTAGTTTTAGAATTAGGGCGGCGGGACCTACGCTATAGTACGGTAGCTTCCCCACACAAACAAACCAAATCGGACGACCCACTAGTCTGCATCCAATTTTCCAAACAACCACTTGAACCCAATAAGCCAAATTAACCCAATGAGCCAAATTTAACCCAATGAACAAAATTTAACCAAATGAGCCAAATCCCATCCTCGTCGCCAAATGTGATAGCGTGGGGTAGACACCCCAGTTAGGTTACTTAGGTTCTAGCAAACAATCAAAAGCACTTACCGGTGCGTTGAATTAGGTATTCCTTGAAGCCTACCGTTTTATTCCTGTGTCCCACAACAGCCTACCTAACTCTCTCTTACATTACCAATTTAGAAGCTATAGACATTACCCCTAACTATACTTAAGTACGAACAACTTCCTACCCGATTTGTTACCTTAGATTCATCACCTAATTTTACTCAGCACCAAAGATTAGGTCAGATAGGAAAAAACATGTCTAGGCCAGACCGAAGCAATACGAACAGCCCGTTGGTTGTTTATGGCTTCGTCTTGCCATTCCGCTTAGATTTAGTGATATTTACTCTTTAGTGACTTTTAGACTATATACATATATATACATACACGTCACCTCAGTATGAATATTTTCTTTGGGTATTTTTAACAAAGAAATAATTAATTTTTCCGATTTTTTAAATGCAAAAGATTATACAAACATTTAATTAATTATTGTAAGTTTATACAAAAATTTACACAAAAATTTACCTACGTAATTAAAAACGGAAGTAAAATATACTTTTCTTAATAAAATTTGGTACATCTGATTCGAAGCTTGTAAACAGATTATCCTGTTCCCCTACATCTATGAATTGCCCACTATGATTATAGACCTGGCGACGTGCCTGTAATGACCTTGCATTTGCTATATCGATAATGATAATTTAAGATTAATACATACCTTAACTATTAATAATACTTATTCATGATTTATTTATTATTAATAACAACTTTTATTTTTAATAAGAGCCCAGTAAAGCCTAAAGCTTAAGGGCCAAGTAAAATAAAATAAATATTCCAGCTTTACAATTATTCAAGCTAAAAGGACACAAAACGCTGTTAAGTCAAGTCTCTGATGCGACCGTGTTTCATGAACTCGATAGTAACAACATTTTCAACATACACTGCAACGTTGCTTCACAAAGCTTAACTAATGAGAGCTTCAGTCTCTAAATTTTCATTTTCAGTACGGTTTTTATTCAACGTAAGCTCGTTAAATTTAGTTTTCTCGAATTGGGTCATCCATCTAATACTTGTTTTGAGACACTGCAACCGTTTCTAATTTTTAACCAAAGAGGATAAAGAAATTGGCGGTCCTCTTATGAACAACTAACACATAAGAAGCCAGGATGTCACGAGGGTTCGACATTATCTGTAATTACCAGAGCAAAAATGACTTAGTTCAGCGAAGTTCCGAATTCTGTAGTACACTGACGACGGGACCACGTCATAACACCGCTTCCGGTAGATCGGCAAAGTTAAGCGCGTGCTTTTCACGCGATGCATTTATGATTCAGCAAACAAAATTTGAATTTTTTTTAATTAGACAAAAATTTGAATTTTTAAAAATCTCCATATATATATATATATATATATACTGTCTGCCTGTCTGTCACTCCAAAACACGGAAACGGCTCCTCGAGAGAAAAAATTATATCACTGGTCAACAAAGTTTTTGTCACAGATATTTTTTTACTTGAACTATGTGTTATCTTTTACGTTGATTACGAAAATGAAAACATAATTTTTCCATCACCCGCAGTTTTAGAGTGACACACGAATTTACATTACTTAGGGTTTGAGTGAGAATAGGAAGGGGGCGGGGTCTGCCCCTTCCTCTTCCTCTGCTTATAAGTTGTTACACGTCACTGTTGACTTTCATTTGTCAGTTACTCATTTGATTTCACTCAGTGAACATCGTGCATTTTATTCGTGATTTTCCTTAATAATTTTTTGTGTCAGTGCGTTCGTATTATTTCATGACAGAATGCCACGCAAATGAGTCAACCATCCAAACTGTTTCTGTTGTGTGTGCAGAGAGTTAACATTTAAATTTTAAAGGCGAAATTTCACCCCTCTCGTCAAAAAAGCATACGAACTTTATTTTGGTTGCAAGGTAGGGGATCAGAACAAGACGTGGACACCTCATATATACTGTATTACGTGTTTAAGACTTCTGACAGGCTGGCTAAATGGGTCTCGTCAAATGCCGTTTGCTGTTTCGATAATATGGAGAGCCGAAAGACCATTTAACGGATTGTTATTTCTGCTTAACAAATATACTAGGCATTACTGCGAAATCCAAACATATGGTACAATACCCAAATTTACCATCAGCCATAAGGCCTGTTTTACATAATAAACATTTGCCAGTACCAAGGCCACCAGAAACGTGGAGTTTAGATGATGAAAATGAATTTGATGTACAATGGTAATGACGAAGCTCAACATGGTTTACTGACGGACGATATTGATCCAATGTTTGAACCATCTTGTTCATCGACAGAGCCTCACTTAATATCTCAAGCAGACCTGAGCGAGCTTGTCTGTGATCTGAAATTGTCAAAAGATCAATCCGAACTTTCGGCTTCCAGGTTGAAAGGTGGGAATCTTCAAGAAAAAGGCACTAAGATATCTTTTTACCGCAAACATCAAAGAAACTTTCTACCCTCTCATGAAAACCCTTGGCCAACAACATGATCCACACGAATGGCGCCTATTTATTGATTCCTCGAAGCTGAGTTTAAAAACTATTACTCCATAATGGAAATAAATACCCTTCAGTTCCATTAGC
This sequence comes from Bathynomus jamesi, assembly GCA_023014485.1. Lineage (NCBI taxonomy): Eukaryota > Metazoa > Arthropoda > Malacostraca > Isopoda > Cirolanidae > Bathynomus > Bathynomus jamesi. The sequence goes on along the minus strand of JAJOZX010000243.1, from coordinate 1,253,067 downwards.
ACATGCCGTACATACGAAGGAATCATACGACAATATGCACCTGCTTGTGAAACATATCCAATATGATAAATACTCTTGGCATATCTGTGGAGACTTGAAAGTGGTTGCACTTCTTGGTTTACAACTGGGTTATACAAAATTCTGTTGTTTCCTCTGTGAATGGGACAGCAGAGTACGGGAAAGCCATTACTCAAAGAAACAATGGCCACTTCGACAAGCGTTGATTCCAGGGCATAAAAATCTCACCAGTTCACCTCTTCTTAATCAAAAAAAGTTATTTGCCACCACTACATATTAAACTTGGTTTAATGGAAAATTTTGTTAAGGCTATGGATCAAAATGGCAGGTGGGGGGAGGGGTCTCTACTTGAAACAGAAATTTCCGAGGATCAGCGAGGTCAAAATCAAAGAAGGGATATTTGTGGTCCCGCAAATTAGAGAAATCATGAGAGACAGCGCGTTTGATGACTCTAAATGAAGTTGAAGGAGCAGCTTGGAGAGCATTTATAGTAGTGAACACAAATTTCCTCAGAAACTTCAAGGCCGAAAATTAAGAGTCGCTTGTTGAAGAACTTCTCAAGGACTACAAAGACGTGGGGTGCAACATGTCGTTGAAAATTCATTTTCTTGACTCACATCTCGACTTCTTCCCAACAAACTTAGGCGATGGTAGTGATGAGCATGGGGAACGCTTTCATCAACAAATATCCACGATGGAGAAGCGATACCAGGGCAAGTGGAGCCCCAGCATGTTGGATGACTACTGCTGGACATTGTCAAGGGATGGCCCAGAGGCGAAATACAAGCGTAAATCATCAGTAGCCACATTTTAGGTGAATTCAATATGCATTTTCTACTTTGATATTGCTATTACGCCTATAAATTAGTCCAAATTTCATTTTCGATTAACTCAATATTGGTGGATGATAGAAAAATTTTGAGGCCATTTTTGAACTCAGCGGTAAAAAACCTATAAGATCCACCTATTTTTGTTCATGTGAAATAAAAAATTCGATTTTGTCGACCAGTGAATTATTAGGTAGAAGTTGCTTAAAATTAATCAAAACCTACGGGAAAATTATTGAATGCCCGGTTAGATCAACTGTACTCCCTTAATGATTGGTTAGGTTGTCATGATATTTTCGTTAAAACTAACGAAAATATCACAACTTAACCAATCGTCAAGCGCATACAGATGACCTAACCTGACTGGGTACTCACAATTAACCTGACTGGGTACTCACAATTAACCTGACTGGGTACTCACAATTAACCTGACTGGGTACTCACAATTAACCTGACTGGGTACTCACAATTAACCTGACTGGGTACTCACAATTAACCTAACTGGGTACTCACAATTAACCTAACTGGGCATATATATATTTTTTTTTTTGCTTAACCGCCGATTCACACCTAGTGGTACAAATCTCGGCGAGACAGGGTGGGTGGTGTCACTGGGATGGGAGTATTGGACTGAGGGAATGAAAAGGTTCAGTTATTGGATATATGGGAAGGGGGGTATGAATTTAGATTCGGTGTAGTAGTTGAGAGCGGGTGAGGTATGAGAAAATTGCTTCCGCTGAGAAGTGGGGGCCTTCGGCGAGTATGGCCTGGAGGCGTTTGGATGTGGAGATACGAGATAGGTAGGGGAAACAGCTGTGAGGTGTCAGACAGATTCGGGCATTCGACCAGGTGGACGACGGTGATGGGGGTATGGCAGGTAGGGCAGAGCGGGGCCGGCAATTTAGCCATGAGGTGACCGTGTGTGCTACGTGTGTGCCCGAGGCGGAGACGGGCTAGAATCACTTCCTTATGACGGGACCTATGGAACGAGGAAGCCCAATATCCAAGCTGGTTTTATTGTTTAGAACTTGGTCCCATTCCCGTTGCCAGATGGAACGGAAGTGGGAGCAGAGTCGGGAAAAAATCCATGGAAGGGAGGGACCGGGTGGAAACTGGCAGCGAGCAAGCGGACTTCGCCTTACGGTCCGCCGCTTCATTACCCCGGATACCAACATGTGCCGGGACCCAGCAGAAGGTGACCAGCTTGTGTTGGGATGGCGTTAAGGAGTGGAAGGCTTGTTAGATGGTGCAGACAAGTGGATGAGGGGGGTTAAATTTTTCAAGGGAGAGCAGTGCGCTTTGAGAATCTGAGTAGATGACATAAGAGTTGGCGGAGTGGGTGCTTATAATGTCGAAGGCTTCCAGAATAGTGAAGATTCAGCTGAAAAGAGAGAGGCCTCACGGGGAAGGAGAACGGCTCTAGAGAGCGGTTGGGTCACCATCACCGCTGAGGCAGCCGCACCAACCTCTGATCGGGAACCATCCGTATAGATGGGGACAGCGTTCAGGTGTCGGGTTACGTGTTCCTGAAAGAGCGACTTGTATGCTGTAGCGGACGTGGTAGCTTTCGGTAAGGCACTTAAGTCCCTGCAAAACTTGATAGGGGTGAGGAGCCAGGGAGGATGGATATGATACGATATGGGAGTGACAGAGAGGGGGCATGTTGGAAAGATCCAGGAAAGAGCGGACCGCTTCCATGAAGTGCCAGCTCTGACCCTGGGTGGAGGTTCTAAAATTGCCGCGCACAGAAGTGACGAGGGCAGCCTCTGCGCGCAAAGGTAGGTCCTCATGAGGAGCAGATCCCGTCGGTGGGAGAGGGAGGTAGTTGCATTCTGCTTGGAGGCTGGAAGCTGGGGAGGATTGGGAGGCACCGGTGGAGAGGCGGAGGCCCCTGTTAAATACCGGGTCCAAGATTCGGAGGGAGGTGCTGGAGGCAGATCCGTATACAACACTCCCATAGTCCAGCTTTGACTGGACCACGGAAGTGTAAAGACGGAGGAGCGAGCGTCGGTCAGCGCCCCACGTGGTGTGGGAAAGGTGGTCTAGGAGAGCGAGGGGACGCTGGAGTGTGTTTCAGGTGCCTGAGGTGGGGAACTCAGTTGAGCCGTCGGTCGAAGGTCATGCAGAGAAACCGCGCAGTGGGCACCACCTCGAGGGGCTCGCCGTATAGCGTGACCGAGGGGGCAGGTATGGCTGTGGATCTTCTTCTGCTGAAGACCATGCTTTTGGTTTTAGAGGTGGATAGGCGGAAACCAACTGATGTCGCCCACCTCTCCACCCGATGGTGTCAGAGAGGACTGAGCCCACTCGTACTTGAAAGGTCCGAGAGGAGAGGAAGCCCCTGATGAAGGTCGGCAGGGCTCCGACGAAACCCAAAATTTGAAGCTCACCTCGGATGATACGTCGATGGGTGGTGTCGTAGGCCTTCTGGATGTCGAAGAAAGTGGACAGGACAAACTGTCCCCTATTGAAGGCGTTCAGTATATCCCGGCTGAGTAGTAGGAGGGGGTCTGTAGTGGAGCGAAACTATCGAAAGCCAGACTGGGTAGCCGGGAGGGTCATTGTTTTCAAGGAGAAAGGAGAGTCGCGTGGCGATAATTTTCTCAAAGATTTTACATGCACAGCATGCTAATGCGATTGGTCTATAGTTAGTGGGGTCAAGGGGGTCTTTGCCGGGTTTGGGGATTGGTATGACGTGGACCTCTCTCCACCGAGAGGGGAAGGTGCCCTCAATCCATATACGGTTGTAGAGATCTAGTAGGATGAATGTGTTGGATCATACAGTAGGGCAGAGGTTCTGAAACTGGGGGTAATTACCCCCAACGGGGTATTAATATGGTAAAAATTTCAACATTAAAGGTAATTTCAGTTATTTTCAGTAATTAATTTTTCCACTTTCTTTACAACTTCGGCATTGCAAGTTTGTGTGGGATAATGAGATTAGTTGAGATCAGGAAAAGGGGTAACGGGGTCAAAAAGTTTAAGAACCACTGCAGTAGGGGATGCCGTCCGGGCCAGGGGAAGGAGACCGTCTAGAGGCGAGTGCCGCCTGTAGCTCTCGCATGGTGAACAGCCGATTGTAGGAGTTGTCGAGGGATGGTGAGCAGCTCTTGTTAGGGGGCAGCGCGTGGGGGCTGTCTGTGGAGGAGACGGCAGCAAAGGTAGATGCCAGAAGATTCGCCACCGACCTAGGTTTACAGAGAAACCCGTCATTAGTTCGGAAGACCGGTGGTCGGGAGGGGGCATGTCGTCTCTCGACACTCCGTACCTTCTTCCAGATGGTAGCCGATGGTGTGGAGGTGATATCTGATACAAACGTACGCCAGGAAGCTCGGCGCGCTTTCTTCATTGCACGGCGAGCAGCGGCTCTGGCCCGCTGCATCTCCATGCGTTGGGTAGGGGTTCGCGTACGATAAAATCGTCGGGTAGCCCTCTTCTTGACTCGGGTGGCCTCCACGCACTCTGGGTTCCACCAGAGCACCCGTCGGGCTCGGGGGTAGGCAGAGGATCGTGGAATGCTGGTGCTTGCTGCTGCGACAACAGTCGCTTCAAAGTACGCAATGCATACCTCGGAGGATGGAAAGTGGGCCGTCGTACAACGTGTGGAGGTGTTCAGGAAAAGTGGCCAGTTAGTTCTGCCCGTTATCCACTTCTCCGGTACCCGAACGATCTGGTCGTGCCGATTTAGTGCGAGGCAAACAGGGAAGTGGTCATCCCGAAGCACTTGCCAGGTGAAGTCTAGGAGGCCGTCCGTCGAGATGAATGACAGATCGATACAGGACGGGGTGCATCTGGTGGCGTGGTAGTGTGTGGGAGGAGAGAGTTCAGCCATAAGGGCAATCAGGGTCGGAGCCACAAAAGTGGAGGTCGTTATCACCTCACAGGAGGTGGCGACTATTGAAATCGCCCAAGAGTAGGAAAGGCCTGGGAAGTTGTTGAACAACCTCAACCAGGTCATCGCGGGAAACTTGGGAGTGAGGAGGGAGGTAGATCGAGCAGACTGTGTATTGCTTGTCCAGGAAAATCCTGGCAGCAACCACCTGTAACGGAGATCTGATAGGGAGGTTGTGAAAGGGGACCGTACAGTGGACGAGGATGGCAGTCCCCTTTCGTGTGCAGGTAGGAGACGAAGAGGTAGTGCTAGAATATCCGGTGGGGCAGGGCAATGATCTGGTCTCCAGAATTAGCTCCTGGAAACACACATATACTGGCCGAGCAGAGGTAATCAGGGAATTGAGGCCTTCGTAATTTGCGAAGATTCTCCTACAGTTCCATTGTAGGATCGTCGCTTTTGGAGGGTCCATTGTTTGACGAGGGTGAAGGTGCTGGAGAGTTAGACTGTGGATGGAGATCTAGGTTCATGATGTCGGGGGACTGTCAGGTCACCTGCTGTTCACCAAGGAGGGAATTGGCTGACCTGTCAACCCCTTCGGGGACTGTGGGGCCGAGTCGACCGAACGGGACCGGAGGCGTGGATCGCGGCAGCCGGGGTACCGTCGCAGGCTCAGAGGATGAGGAATCTCTACGCAGGGTTCAGTGAACATGCAACGGGGGAGGGTTCCATTGTCCATATCGGCACGTCCCTGTTTGTCTGCGGTTTCCCGGGACACCCGGGGTGACGACAGGGGGTACCAGTAAAACCGGGCGGGTGGGGGAGAGGACAATGTCTGGGTGGCCGATGAGGGAAGAGCCGGAGGTATGAGAGGGGCCGGTTCAATGGGGATACAGGGGGATGAGCCAGGGTGTTCTCATGGTGGGGTGGAGATGATGGCACCAGGGGGTAAGGGTAGATCCATGAGGCTCGGGGGTGCGGCCGAAGGTACTCTGGTCACACGATGTAGGCGTGCCAGTGCCGCGTCCACTGGATCCTCTGATGTAGGGTTATCTGCCTCGTGTCTCGTCCTAGGCGGCGGCTCGTGCACATCAGCAAGGAAGTCAACTTCAGGGGTGAGTGCGAGGGTGAGAGGGTGAGAGGGTCATCTTAGGCGAGGTTAAGGGTGTAGGTGGTCGAGTTCTTTTCTTGGATTTAGGAGGAGGAGGAGAGAGAGGCTTGTTGGATGGTCGGTGAGTCCAGAGACTCACTCCAGCGTCTCCGCCTCGTTGATTTAGCCCGGTCGCTAGGTTTGGGTGTGTCCTCAGAGTGCGGTGAGAGCGGGGTTTCTGGGAGACGGGAACCGAGATTCCCGATTCCAGAGTTCTGGGAAGTTTGTAACTTTGGAGATTCATGGTGGGGGGGCAGGTGGCTGCCGGGTCCAGTGTGGGGCTTGATCGGGAAGGGGGATTAGTAGTCGATAGGGGTTTGAGTGGCGGATCCGGACGGCGAGCCGAGGGCTGCAGCATAAGAGACCCCCGGCCTCACCTCCCGACTCCACACCCTGTCTCGCGCCTTTCGGAGGCTGATGAAGTCCGCCACCCGCAGGGCCAGGACCTCCTCCTCAAACTTGAAAAAGATACATTCGCGAGACGACGAAGGATGTGTGCCGGCGCAGTTTAAGCATTTAGGCGAGTTGGGACATTGTTCTGGGTGGGCGATATCCCGCAACATACGCACAGTTGTCGTGGCTGTCGGCATACTGAACTGACGTACCCAAATTTATTGCACGTAAAGCAACGGGTCAGGTCTGGAATGTATGGGCGGACCGAGAACTCGCATGACGCGCGGTCTCCCATGCCAACACAATGCGACAGGGAGGAACTAGGGTGTTGAACGTGAGGAGGCGCGGGCTGGGGAGGGGGTACCTCCTTGACGATATGTGAATCTATGAATCTTAATGATACCCTGAGGTGTGAGGTCTTCTAATAACTCGTTCTCGGGTATCAACAATAAACGGGTGCCCTGACTCTGGTTCAGGTGAGGGTGAGGGGAAACGGACACCGAGCATCCGAGGACTTCAGTGAGGGAGAGGAGGCATTCGTTTCTGCCGCTGTTCACGATTTTATAAGGAGAGAACCATCCTTCTGTGGTCGGATAACTAAAAATTTGTGAATACTGGATAGGGAAGCTGTTGGTTCGAAGTGGACTGGGACATCTAGTGGTCGATAGGACGGACGTGGGCGCCGACTTCCCCGTCCGTCACGGGGCTCTCTCCATGGAGAGGCGGGTCGATGGCGGGTGAGTGGGGCATAGAGAGAGCAAGAGAGGCCTGGTTTTTGGGGAGAGGCTTTCGTGGACCCTGTTGTATTGCCTGTAGCTGGCTGAGGGGAGCTGGGGTGGGACCCCTGCTCTAGAGGAAGTGTGTCCAAAGGCATGGTCGAGGTACAGGTTGCGGTCGGTGACGAGGGAGGGGAATGCGAGTGTTCCGTAGCCAGAGGAGGGGCGACTCCCTCACGACGTGGTCTTCCAGTGATAGAGGACTCGGGGGGTCTGGTCGCCTACCACCCGAGTTCTAGGGCAAGAAGTAGAAGTATCCATACATTATTAGATTGAGGAAAAAAAGGACCCAGAGGCCGCGAGAAACTGCCTACCGGTGAGAAAGGGAGGCCGAGCGCAAACCGTCGGGGGCGGGTTACCTCTTCCCCTGGGGGAACACCGTCGGTTTAAAAACGGGGCCCCGTGATGCGAAAGTTTGCCCCCAAACGGCGCAAAGATCCCCGATCCCACCGGCCCGGACACCCAACCAGTAGTTATGTCGCAAATGACATGGCCTGAAGTTGAAATAAAAAATATATTTTTCGAGTGTATTTTGGTGTGCTCTGTTCAAATATAACCTTCATTTCTTGTGTAAATGAACAGAAATACGTGTTTGGGCTGTGCAATGACAATTGTATTTCTGTTCATTTGCACAAGAAATGAAGGTCATATTCGAACAAAGCACACCAAAATACACTTGAAAAATATATTTTTTACTACATTTTATACAATAAAGCATAATCTAACATGTTCATGTTACGAGATCTCGTAAACGACGCATTACCACAGGAAACATGCAAAACACCTCAATTAACCAGAAAAGTTTGCTCTCGTCATTTTTGTTTAAACTAATGAAAATATCACAACTTAACCTAACCAATCATCAAGGGCGTACAGGTGACCTAACCGGGCATTCAATTAACCTAACTGGGCATTCAGTTGACCTAACCAGGCATTCAATTAATCATTTAATTAATCATCTAGGGCACATGACGAATCAAGTTCTCAAAGTTGAAACTACACGAATGGCACGTCATAATTCTATCACAAACACCACCAAACTGAATCAAATTAGAAAAAAAATAGCCAGAACAGAGACCAACAAACTAATTAAGTCACAGAGTAACATGATGTCATACCACCCCTGACTACAAATACACTAAATATATATATTTATATGTATTATTATTATTATTTTCTACAATAGTTTGCACAAAAAAATGAGTGACACTTGAATAGAGTGACTAAAACTACCTCATAAAAAGTTATTTTGATTTACAGGTCCAGCCCATGTCATTTAAAACATATTAACCCCCAACCATCCAACACAGTGATGCCCCTCCAGAGGACAGCACTGGAACCCATACTGGGAGCCAGACTTTAGTGGCACTTAGCCTGGTCTCCCCAGTAACCTGTCCAGCATGGGTGACCCTTCCAGGGGCTAAGCTCCCACTGACATAGCCCACTGGGTCAACACAGGAGCCCACCCACCATGACAAGGTGGCCACAGTTCGGGATATATATATATATATTATATATCTCGAAACCTACAGTAAAATTATCGAGTGCCCAGTTAGGTCAATTGTACACCCTTGATTATTGGTTAGGTTAAGTTGTGGTATTTTCATTAAAACTAATGAAAATATCACAACAATTAGCCTAACTGGGCACTCAGTTGACCTAACCAGTTGGTTAATTTTTACATTCACGTCTCATTCTAAAGTTGCTTAAAATTAATTGAAACCTACAGGAAAATTATTGAATGCCTGGTTAATTGAATAGTACAGAGGGATATTTTTGCTACCCACCCTTCATGCGGGTTCTTTGCAAGCATTTAACTTCCACCCGGGAAATGCTGGGTCACTCCGCTAGTACAATATAAAATTCATACAAGAAGGTTCATTCAAACACTACAAATATCAAAAAGTTCAAATTTATTACTGTATTACAAAATAATTATCATGCAAATTAACTTACCAACAAGACCCAACCACCAAAATTATAAAAATAAATAAAGGCTAACATTTTTCCCCCAACAGCTAAGTTAACAACTACATTCTTCCTAAAACTGCTACATAGTGGAACCCTGAAAACAGTTTAGTACCTTAGACTAATGATGAACTACAGTATTTTAATGAATGTACCATGGGTGTGTGAAATGTGATGCAGTAAGTTACAAATCAGCATTAGAATAAAAGTGAAATATGGTTGGCAGACTGATAGTAACAAGTAATTGACAGGACACCAAAATGATAGTGAAACTTAAAATAAACAAATTGTCTGATAGGATTACTTATCACATGAAAAATGCTGTGAAATCACCCATGCTTTACTCGTATAAGAGCTACGTAATTCTTCTTTGAAATAGAATCATGGTATCCAATTGGTCCTCTCTCACAATCTGCGCAGCTTAAGTACTTCACAGACCCAACAGAGTGAGTAAAACCAACGTTTTCAAAGGTAAACATATCATCAACTACCCACCAATCAGACACCTGAAATAAAATTATCTTTTTAGTAACTAATTATTTTGAAAGAGGAACAGGTTCTAAGTTAATTATACCCTCAACAAACAAATCTAAGCCCAATATGGCATTGGCACAATGCAATTTATTTGTGGAATTCTTGTTCCAAATGGCATGTTTTGTCGGAATTCTATTAACAATGGGGATGGAACATTCCTTGTTCTTGGGAATTTTTATGGAATTCCTTGTTCTCTTTTCAATTTAAGGTAACTACAGTTTTGGGGAAAAGTTTGCCCAGAAACAAAATTTCTAAGAAAACAAAAATTTAATAATAAGTATATAATGATTGGGTTTTGTTTTTAAAATTTTGATAGTCACCAAAAAGGAGGAGGAAAAAAATATTACCAATTAGAAATATTTTTACGCTTTTTAGAGATTTTTCTAGGCAAACTTTTTTCTGAAACTACAATGAGCAATTTTTGGAGCAGTTGCAAAGAACATATCAATAAATATTAAGCAATTCTCCATGCAGCATGAAATGTCTCAAAACAAATGTAGTTTATTTTCATCAACAAAAAGTAATTCTATTTATTTGACATTTCCTGAAAAGCAAATCTCTATGAATTGAGATTCCTTTAAAGTCAGTAAATCCAGTAAAAAAGTTCAGTACAAATGGAATTCCTTTTTAATGGAATAAAAACAGTGTGAACTATGTATAACTGCAAAAAATAATCAAAAAATTCTAAACTGGGTCTGTAAATAACCTATTTCATGAGTCAGACCTACTCACATCCTCAGTTGTTGTAGCTGGGACATCCTTTTTCTGTGTAATTGTTGGTAACTTTTGTTCTTCTTTTAATATAGATGCTGAGTTTGGTGCTAATATTGGAGAATTGCAGAAGGGACATTTTATACCCAAATTATTTTGACCATCAGTAATGAAAGATGAAAAATCTGTCATGCTATGTAAAATTGAGTGAATTTTAAATCCTCAAGTATTAGAAATGGTATTGCAGCTGATTCTTCAGCAATTTATAACATTCTAATGCTGTTATTACAGAGGCACTAGTCTCCTTTGTCCAGTACCTGAGTAATTTTTTACAATCATTAGCCTGAGCAAAAAAATGTTTCAATAATTGTCATACCATATACATTATCATAATTGCCTTAGCATATCCTAAGCTTCAGTAACAGAAGTACCTTCATGAAGGACTAAACTGCTCCAAACAAGGTTCAGTAGTCCTGCATAGGCCTAGTATATTTAAAGGGCTCCTATTGATGTTTATCATATTTCTTGCTTGTTCCAGATGATTTATGAAGACAGTTAGGCCTAGTACTTTCCTTGTGATTACTAGCTTTAGAAGTAACAGTGGGTAAAATAATGGGTTTATGCCATTGTCGATCTCTGCAACCAAAACGAAGTTGACCAGACTCCTTTTTGCCTCCCCATCCACCTCCAAGGCGCCTTGGAAGCCACCCAGGCAATGTACTGCTCACTTTCCAATCTACAATAGCTGGTCGTCCTTTAAAATGAATTCCATTCATTTCATGGTATGCATAAACTGCATCTCTTTCTTTAACATACTCAATAAATCCATAGCCTTTACTGATGCCTGTAACAATGTCTCTAATAAGCTTGCAGGATGATAACTCTCCAGCTCTTGAAAACTTCTTATAAAATTCTTCTTCTGTAACAGAATGAGGTAATCGAGCCACAAACAAAGAATATCTATTTGAATCTTCCTTTGAAGGTATGTAACAACTCTCCATTGCTCGACATATAGCTCTATCATGAGGCACAGTATCAGTACCATCAATACTCCCAGCTTTTAATGGATTATATACTTTAATTGCTTTCGAAGCCATTTGGAATTCTACAAAGGATAAAATAATATGCTGTAACTTTAAAACTTAGGCTGTACTTAATCTACCTTGAACCTAAGATATTAGGAAGTAGGCTAGTGTGGTGTCATCAGCATAGGATCTAATTTAAGACACAAAGAGTACAGTAAACCTACAATCTAATTAACAATGTTAAGTGCCATTATGGACTAGACCTAATGGCCTATTAGTGATAAATATGGCTCACTCTGTCTTTGATTATCTTAACTTTAAAAAGGGCACAATTTTTTTTAGCTAAATGGTATGGTGTCATATTATAAATTTCCAGGGTAAATTTACTCTTAGAAGGCTTGGTTATGCTTATCATCATCAAATTAATTGATTCCTAGCTAGATAGGACCAATAAATCTTGTAAAGTATTTTTTGCAGATAGGGAATCCAAACAACTACTGGTAGCTACAGTCACTTGTTAAAGTACATAGTAGTAGTTAACTGAGCTAATTTATAGGAAAGTAGTACTGAAATGACTTAAGACTACTATAGTTAATAATGCTTTTGAAAAAGACTGCATTTGCTTATGAATCAGTGGTAGTATTATGTAGATAAATGTATGGAATACAATATTAAAGATATTATTTTGCTGAATTCTGACTTCAAATATGAATGACAATGTGGCTCAAATTTTATATATGGACATTATGGAAAAACTATACATGCCTACAATATGGTATATATGTAGGGTTGCCAGATGTCCCACATTTGATCCAAAAATCCTGTCTCCCACTTTGTATTCAAAATGTCTTGCAAAAAATATTTTTCAAGCAAATTTCTTCGGGATGAATTGATTTAGAATTTTCTAGAATTATGTAGAATAATGTTGAATGTTCTAGAACATCCTACAAATTACATAATGCTTATAAAATGTTGTGTTTGGCCACAAGTTGCCAGTTTTTCAGCTGTAGTTGTATTGTAAGCTTTGAATTAGTGTGAATCCTGCAATTGCTTGACTATACAACTTCAGATTACACAAATAAAATCTTGATGTCTACTTTTTATAAGAAATCATTCAGGTGTAAATTGCTGCATTTGCGTGAAAGAGGAACACACACACACACACACACTTGATTTTATTTATAAGATTTAGAATATTTTTTTTAATTAATTATTTACAATCATGTTCTTTTTACTTATAATAATAATAATAATAATAATAATAATAATATTACAATTTTTCCCCTAGCAAAATGGCTAGTGACTTTCAACAAGGATTGGACAAAAACTTTCAATTGGATTCAGCCTGGTAGAGATCAGTTCACTGCAAGATGCAAGATATGCAACAATCACCCTTTCACAATAATTCATGGTGGTGAAAATATAATGCGACACACAAAGTCCAAAGCGCACACTGAAAATGTGAAGGCATTGGCAAGCTCACGAACACACACCGATTTTTTTTGTGAAAAAGGATTCCCAAGATGAAAATGAAGTGGCTCTCACTGAAGCATCTTCTTACTTACCATGCCATTTATCATTCACATAGTTACAACTCAGCTGGATGTGGGAGCAGTTTGTTTAAAGGTATGTTTAGAGATTCCAAAATTGCTGTTAAATTTTCTTGCGGATGGACAAAGCTGTCATTGATCATCACAAACATTTTGGCTCCACACTCTAAGGAGCTTGTACTTAAATCCTTGAGTGGTAATCATGCATTTTCTCTTTGTACTGATGCTTCCAACAAAGGAAACAAAATCCTTCCCATTAGTTCTATGATATTTTGATACTTCACAAGGAATCAGGATGTCCTTATTATCGTTCTTTTCTTTGGATTCTGAGAACTCAGCCACAACTTTTGAGATAGTTTGGCAAAGGTTAGAAACAAATGGATCGTCACTCAAGCAAGTGGTGGCTTATGGAGTAGATAATGCCAATATAAACTATGGGAGTAAAAATAGTATCATCACAGCATTGCAGAACCATAATCAACACCTCATCAATGCTGGTTGTAACTTGCACAAAATACACAATGCTATTAAAACAGCATGTAACTGTCTAAAGTATGATTAGAGGCAATCATCACAAAAATTTATGAGTTCAGCTCTTCCACTAAAAAAAAAAAAAAACCAAACTGAAGGAATTTTTCATCTGATTGGAGACCCGATTGTTCTGAATTGTTGCACCTCTATTTTCATCTTCTTTTGAGCCTGTTAAAGCTTATTTTTAAGTCAACAGTGTGTGCCACCCACTTTAAAAATGTTTTTTGATGATGAGTTTGGAGAAGCCTATCCTAGGATTTGTAATGAACATTTGCACCAATATTCAGCCAGCATTGAAAAAACTTGAAACAAATGAAGTGATGATTGAGTTATACACAATCATCAGTAATATTCTACAAATGTTACGTGAGAAAAAGGCTGAAAAATTTTATGGATTCTTGGCTCAGTAATTGATATAGAAATGCAATAATGAATCAGCAGTTAAATGATTCGAGATTGATTGTCAAAGTTTCTTCGATGCAGCAATCAATTATTTAGAGAAATGGTTCAACTTCGAGCATAGAAACATTAAGCCATACACTGCTTAGATTTGAAGAAAGTCCCAAAATTTGAAGAAATTGTGGAACTCATTCAGCTCTTCTAAATTGAAGTGAATGGTGATCTACTTTTCAATGAATTCATCTTTTTAAAAAGATTCATTGCAGAATTGAACAACAGCGATAAGTTGTTACCTCTGAATCAACAATGGGTGCTTTTCTTCAAGACCTTTCCATCTCCAAACCTTACAAAAATTCTGGAGCACATATTTTCCATTCCTCATTCCAATGCTGTGTCTCAAAGAATTTTCAGCTTGATGACAACCAACTGGAGGAAAGAGAGAAATCAGTTGCTCATCGAAAACTTGGAATCAGAACTCATGATTAAAGAAAAATTTTCTATGACTTGCAGGGAATTTCAGTTATACTTTAAGTCAGAAGATGGAGCTAAAATTTTGAAGAAGATTAAAAGTTCAGAAAAATATTAACATGTGTCATATAATTTCAATATTATTCACAATGTTTAATTGTTAAGCATTATTTTAATAAATTTTTCTAATTTTGTTTGTTGTAACCATTGAAGAAATCTAATTTCAATTTGAAAAAAATTTGGTCTTGGAAAAAAAAAACCTCAGAAAAATTTGTCCCGTAAGGGCATTTGAAAAATCTGGCAACCATACATATATGGTACCTTTATTTCTTAAATACAAATTATTAATTTATTGAATTAAATAACTATAAAATTGCCTCAGGATTGGTGACATAGCGTATTGGGAATGAAAATAATTGCTATACATAGTACTCAATTGGGCCTACATAACAAGAAAAACATTATTTCGTATAAAAATTTTCTATCACTGATGCATGAAAATTACTTCAATAGAAGAAATAATGCAAACACAAGTTAGGCATCTAGGGAATTTGTAAAGTCAGCAAATTCTTAAGACAAAGACTTCTTCACAAGAGCTGCTTAGTGACAGCAATGCTTTAAGCAAGGGAGACATATTTAATCTTCCTATAAGTTCTGAATGAATACCAAGTAATATAAATCTAATAACTCAAGCCTATTGCTTCAGGTATTTAAGTGTAGTGAATGCCCATATTAATTAAATTCAATAAATTTGTTGCTTAACTCCATCATCTACAGCCCCTACAAACAAAAGCGAGGCCCAACAAACTAATAAGGTATGGTAATTTCCTTCTTTACCATTAACCTTTGGTTAGCTTCTGCCCGAATTGGTCATTCTGACGAAGGTCAGGCTTTTCACTCCACCTTAGACCTACAGTTTAACGTGGAATCCAAACCACGACCCACCAGCAGCCCAGCATCTTAACCACTAGGCCACCCAGGGTACCCATTTATCTACCAACCACTTTCTTTATTGTGTGGAAGGATGAACAACTGGGTTTTGCTGCACACCAGCTGCTGTCACCGGGTCTCAAGCCCGGGGCCGATGGATTCGTAGTCAGCAATGCTAACCACTACACCACTGAGGCCATTAGGCAGCACTAAAATACTGAGGGCAAATAAATTTAACATTAGCCAAAAAGAGAAACTATTACTTAATGAGGTCCTTTGAAGACCTTGACAAAATTTTTTAATGAAAAAATGTCGGGTTTTTGTCAGTAACTCTCGACCAATATCTACTGGAAATTTCCAGTGGATGAGGGTGATGACAATCATCCATAACCCTATATAGTTTTTTGCACTTGGTGGTCCATATTATGGGGACCCAACCCCTCTAAAATTTACACTAACACAAACAGCAGCTAGGCTTAGCTCATTAGGCCTAACCCTAACTTTACCTACCATAACAATTGGCAAAGGCCAAGGCCAATAATAACCATAAACAAAGCCTCATTCACTTAACAGGCTTAACTCATTTTGGTCCTCTACAAAATAGGTCAATTTCAACCTGGGCCTATTTAGTAGGCCCGCATCGCCCTGAGCCTATTTAATAAGCCTTACTCTTTAAACTTAAAACAAAACCTCATTTAACAGGCTTAACCCTTTCACTCACTGGGTAGACAATTGTGTAGCTGAAAAATAAACCAAACAAAGGCAAATTTCTTTTTTACCCTATGTCATAATTTGTGAGCGAAAGGGTTAACTCACTTTAGGTCCTATACAAAATAGGTCCACTTCACCCTAAACCTACTTAATATGCTCACAATGTAGGCCTATTTAGTAGGCCACCTTATTATACCTTAATTAATAGGCCTAATATACTTACACACCTAGGCCTACTTTAAACAATTTACAATTTAGACCTACTAAAAATACCTCTCAAAGTAGGCCCTACTCTTTAAACTCAAGGACTATCCTAACAAAACTAAAATTTTTAATTTAACCTGTGGTGTAGGTTATATAAAACTTATTACAGCAATTTAACTCGCTCATAAAACTCTTAACATCATGAAATTAAACTCAGAACTTTAAAACTAACAACAATTATGGAAAACATGGAAAAAAGGGTAAAAACCTAGACCAAGAAGACAAAAACACAGACCTTGGAGCTATGGCACCATCTCAAAACTACAAAAAATTAATGAGAAAAAAATTAGCATGTAAAGGTGTCATCACAAAACTGTACAATGATTACAAACAGAAAGAACCTACAAGATATGATCATGAAACATTAAATTTTATTACTCGTTACAAACCAGAAATTCTCACACTAGATGAGGAAATAATTACAGAAATTGATGACACAATTGAACTAACATATGATGAGTATTCTACTCTCCTACTTGATAATGAAAATTACATTACAAAAGTTAATTCCTATATTTCTGAAATTCAAAACCAACTTTAGTACAAAAGACAAGACACCAATGAAAGCTTCTTAGAAGCTATCTGAAATGCTTCACTTAGCTCTCCCAACATGGCTGAGGGCAATGAACTAAAATCAAAACTGCCCACACACACTTGAAGCACCCACTTTCGAGGGTGACAGCCAAATTTCAATCTTTTATTGAAAAATTTCATAGCCTTATAGGTAATAAAAACTACATTACAGATGTTGATAAATTTAGTTATTTACTGAACTATCTGAAAGGACCTGCCTTAAGATTAGTGGAATCACTGCCAGCCATAGGTACTTCTTATTCTGTGGCAATAGAATTACTTAACAGAAATTACATGAATAAGGATGAAATTATACATGACTTGGCTCTTAAAATAATGAACATGCAAACCCCAAAAGACAACTATGGTGACCTCTTTGACTTTTACTGAGAGTTTGAATGTCTCATGGGACAACTTAAAAACAATAATTTAAACATTACAGAATCAGCTTGGATCATTCAAGCTGTTGTTTTTAAAAAACTCCCTTTTAGGGTCAGAGAGATATTTCATCAGAGAACAACTGACATATACCCTAGCCTTAATAAGCTAAGAGAAGATTTCCCAACTGTACTTACACTATAAATCAAGTTACACTCTCCCAAAATTTAACACAACAAGAAAAAACCAACAATTCAGAAAACCAAAAACCTAACAAAAATTTCAACACTTACCAGTTACATTCAAACACAACTGCAAAACTCAATTTGCAGAAAAAGTTACAGGAAAAGACTCAAAGACCCCTACTCTACAAAACTTTAATGTACAGTAACTACTTCTGAGTCTAACCCCATAACATGCAAATTTTGTTTTAGCAGTGAACATAGTACTACATATTGTCCCAAATACAGTGAACCCCACAGTACATTGTATTTTAGGGTTTGCATTGCATTATTTTCACATAATGTTGGTGTTTCTGGAATGAATTAATAACGCAATGTGAGGGACCACTGTACATAGACTTTGCAGCAAGGTCAAAACATTGTGAACAACTAAACTTATGCAAAAAATGTACTGGATCAGGGCACAATAAGTTAGACTGCAAATTAAAATTGAAATACAATTGTAAGTTTTGCAATAGTTTTGACCATGTTACCTCAATGTGTAATACACAAAAAGACATGGAAAAACCTACAAACATTCTGAACACCACCTAAATCAAACCAAAACAAACAGGAACAAACTCAAAATGCTATAAATGGGCATGTCAGTTCATCTAACATTAACTACAATTCAAAAATTCTTTTACCAACCACAACCTTGAAAATTCAAAGCAAAAAGGGACAAATAGTACAAGTTAGGTGTCTCTTAGACACCTGCTCACAACAAACATTTGTAACCAAACAACTGACAGAAAAATTGGGACTTCAGAAGCAACGGGAAATGAAGCTCTCTCTCTATTTCATCATTTATTATTACCCAAAACCCAGTACAAGCCAGTTCTAAAACTGCAAATGTAACTTTAACTCTTGATGGAACATTTGAAACCCTTAAGGTTGTTGTTGTGGACAAAATAGAACAAGAAAAATTACAAATAGCTGGGTTAAAACAAACTTTGCTGCAACTTCAAAACAAATACACACACAGTAGCTGACAAAACCCTTACAGTAGTGCAGATGTAATTGATGATATACATATACTCATGGGGGCTGACTACCTTCATCTTGTCCATAGAGACATCATTAAAATTGGGGATGGAATAACCATAAACTCCCACAGGTATTGCACCTTTGGGTGACATAACTAGATACATTCTTACTACTGACACAGAAAACATACAACAGGAACAAAATTCACACAAAACAAAATCACTACATTCACAAATTTCTGACTGTGTAACAAACCCGAACAACAAAACCACTGTAGTAATCCCACATCATTTAAATGATAATGACTCCAGATTGGCTGAAGGGTTACAGCAGTTGTGACTATTAGAATCATTTTGCATAAAGGACAGTACAATTACACATGAAGACCAATTGATGACAGAACAATTTAAGGGTACATTACAACACAGACAATCAATACTATGTGGAGCTGCCTTAAAAACACCTTGTCCAGAAATAATGGACAATTTGAAATTAGCTAAGGCACATCTGTATAAAAATTACAGAAAACTTAAAAAATGACAGTCTTTTAAAACAATACAACATATTCAAAGAACAAATAGAAACTTAGAAAGGGGCTTCATTGAAGAAGTCACTGATGAACCCTTTAAAAAACAAGGTTGTCATTATTTAACACACAGATGAGTTTACAGAGAAGACTCATCCACAACTAAACTAATAGTAGTATACAATTGTAGTTTAAAGGACACAAATTCTGTTAGTTTAAATGATTGTCTCATGGAAGGCCCAAATCTTGTCTCAGATCTTGTAAAAATTCTCCTTTGCTTCCGTGTAGACAATTATGTGGTACAGAGTGACATAGAAAAAGCATTCCTCTGTATAAATTTGAAGCTTGAGTATGATAAAAATCATCTCAGGTTCTTGTGATTTAATGATCCACATGACATTAACAAAGGTTTCAAAACCTATAGATTTAAAGTAATTATTTTTGGAGCAAATTGTTCTCCAAGTACTCTTGCTTTAACAATTAAAAACCACCTAAACTTATTTCGAGAGAACTTAACAGTTCAGTTTTTAAAGCAAAACTTTTATGTAAATAACCTCATTGGTTCCATGGTAACTGAAGAGGAATTGCTTGAAATTTACAAAATGTCAACTCATAATGAAGCAAGGAAATTTAGGACAGAGAGTGGGTTTCTAATTCTCCTAAATTAAATGAACAGATAACAAAAGACAACAAAGGGCACAATGAACCTAATAATTACACAAAAACACTTGGAATGCTTTGGTTTTTAAAACAGAATTCTAAACATAATGACACTCTTTGCACAAAGAGTTATAATTTAAATCCAAATGCCAATACAAAAAAACAAGTCCTTTCAGAATCATCCAAAATTTTTGACCCCATTGGATTATATTTACCAGCAACAGAGCTGTGCATGCTAACTGATAAATATAGCGCCGCTAATGCTAATGCAAATAAATTCTAGCGCCGCTAATGCTAGCAGTTTTTAAAATTAGTGGCACCAATGCTAATGCTAATTTTGGCAGTAATTTTTATGAGATGTATAGCCAAGTACTATTTTTTAATAATAATAATGCATTTGTATATATTTGTGTGCGCTTGCTATTTGTTATTATCTTTTATAGTGTCAAATGGGAACAAATATATCTTTAAATTGATTATTGGGTATTCAAGAAAATTGTAAACTTATTTATTGGAAAGACATTGTCCTCCTTTACATATCAGTTCAGGAAATTGTTTATTATTATACATTCTGAATTCAGCATTATGCACAAGAAGCAATGTAATATAGAGAATACCATTCTAAGACTCTATTCATTTTAATTTATATTAGCACTTAGTGGTTAGCACCTAACATTGCCTAAAAATGTAGCGGCATTATCTGTTCCACTAACTATTTTGAAAAATAGTGCCGCTAATGGATGTGCTAATAATTAACTAGCAGCACTAATTAGCACCGCTAAGCACAGCTCTGACCAGCAACCATAAGATCTAAAATCCTTTTGCAGGACTTATGGAAAAAGAAAATTGATTGGGATGAACCACTTTCAGTGGAAGACCAACTTCATTGGAAAATTGGCCACAGATTTAAACAAAGTTCAAAACATCTATGTACCAAGATGTGCTGGTTACAGACTGAAACCCCAAACACTACACATTTTTACAGATGCCAGTACACAAGCTTATGGGTGTTGTGCCTATTTAACAAGTGAAAATGAAAGTAACTTGTTTATTCAAAGGCATATATGACACCCTTAACTGAAAAGAAAACTGTACCACAACTTGAATTATTGGCTGTCTCACTGGGAGTCAAGACAGCAGACTTTCTCTCACAAGTGTATAAAGAAGTTGCCATAACAGACATTTACTTATGGACAGACAGTCAAATTTGTTTAACATGGGTGACAAACACAACTTCTTGCAAAAACATATTTGTGAAGAACAGACTAACAGAAATCAAAACTGCAAACACATCCCTTAGTATCAAATTTAGGTACATACAAACAAAACAGAATCCTGCAGACTTTTTGACAAGAGGGCTCTCTTACAAACTGTTGAAAGCAAACAAAGTTTGGTATGAAGGGCCTGAATGGCTAACATGCGAGGATCTTTGGCCAGATGAAGTAGTTAACCTGAATACTCAACTCTACAACAACTGAAAAGATCACTGAGGACAAACCTATTTTTGACTATAAACATTATTCAGACCTCAACAAACTCTTTAGAATTACAGTGTATTGCTGCAAGTTTGTCAATAGCTACCTTCTCAAACACTGTCCTCAGGCCTTTTTTAACTTAATAGAAACTGCAATAAAATACTGGCTCAAACATATACAAGCTTCAGAATTCAACAAGGAGCTGAAGTGTCTTAGGTCCAGTAAAACATTAAAGAAAGGTATTCCTTCACTTGTCATGGATCTAAATCTGTACCTGAATACAGAGGGTCTGATAAGGTATAAAGGAAGACTCAACAAGTCAACTTTGACTTACAACTCTAAGCATCCAATTCTTCTTCCAAGGAGGAATCACTTCACAAATCTCATCATCAGGGATACCCACAACAAAATACACCACATGAGGGTCCCACAAACCCTGACAGAGATGAGAAAAACTTACTGGCTACCAAAGGGTAGAACTGAAACAAAGAAATTTTTAAACATATGCATTCCTTGCAAATGTATCCATTCACGACCCTTTAAGACCCCAAGCCCTCCAGACTTACCTGTGGAATGAGTAACATTTACTCAGCCATTTGAAATCATGGAAATGGTGAATGTGAGTTTTGGAGACAAAATGGATTCAAAGGAATACAAAGTGTACATTGTACTCTTCACCTCTGCTGCAACATGTGCCATATGTCTAGACATAGTAGAAGATCTGACAGCAGAGGCTTTTATTGCTGTTTTCAGACAATTTTGTGCACACAATTCTCTACCCAAAACTATATGGTCAGACAATGCCACATACTTTAAATCTGGTGAAAGAATTATTCATCAGATTTGTGACAGTGAAACAGTACCTATAAACTCATTTAATCAAACACAATATTACCTGGAAGTACATTCCTGTTAATTCACCATGGTATGGTTCCATTTGGGAAAGAAACATACAGACTGTAAAGAATTGCTTAAAAAGACTATTGGGACCAAACATCTATAACTTTTTCAAATCATGACTATTCTGACAGAAATTGAAAATGTTATCAATAAGACAACAACAGACCATTGACTTATGTGGGAGATGGTATTAATGAGCCAGAACCTCTCACACCAAACCACCTAATTAAAGGAGAAACAGTAAACATGTTAGCTACCAGAATATGAACATAACAGTACAGATGATCCAGATTGGGTGGTAGGACACACAGAACTCAACACAAAATACCAATATCTGACACAAATCAAAACTCAGTTTATAACAAAATAGAGAGAAGAATACTTAACAAATCTTAGAGAAAGACAAACAATACAAAACAAAATTGGAATGATTCAGTCAAAATTGGGGACATTGTGTTGATACATGACAAGACTCCAAGACAACATTGACTGACTTTTCCCATTGTCCAATTGGACAATGGGAAAATTGGACAATGGGAAAAGTCTTAGAGCTGAAAACTGGCAAAGACAAAGTTACCAGGGTTGTAAAACTGAAAACAGCAACTGGTGAAACCACCAGATATATCACATTACTATATCCTTTGGAATGTGGAGCTACATTAGAACCATTACCCCAAAGGATAGATCAGGATACTATTGATAAGGAATCTCTCAATGTACCTGATGTAACTCAGACTAAACCAGACAGGCCTCAAAGAAAGACTACTTTAAAAGCCAGAAAACTTTTACAAGAAAAAATTAAGACTGGTGACTTATAAAACTTACACAAATAATGAGCAAGGTTAAAATGCTTAATAATTTTACTTTAATTCTATTAATTTCCTATAACTAAGGGAGTCAAACTGATTGACATAACTTTAACTGAACTTGAGAAGTTGGCCTCTTGAACTTTTATATTTAGTAACCTCTCTCTTTCTATGTTCCTACTTCATTCTTTTTTACTCATTTCATATGATTTGAGAAACATTTTAGAAAAAATTTGATGTATAATGTACAAATTTTTCCTTCAGCCCCCAGTATAGAAAAACTATATATGGGTAATTCTACGAGAAATAGACAAATGAAGTACACAGTAACCTCTTCAAAATTCATGAAACTTGGTGTGAGGGTTGGTTTAGGTCCAAATTACAAATTTCTGAATTTTTTTGAAAATTGGTCAAGTTGGTCAAATTTTATGGCTTGACAAAATTTTGGTCAAATGAAAAAACCAATAATTTTCAAACGTAAATATCTCAGCTCCTAATTGTGGTAGTGTAGTAAGTCTTAAATGATAAAATATGTAAAATTAACTGTAGTTTCTAAATATGTATCATTTTTTAGGGTAACAAAACAAAAATAAAATTATGATTTTTTTTTTTTTTTTTTTTTTTGCGATTTGGCAGTGAATATATCATTTTTCGAAAAAAAGACCAGGAATAAAAAATGTTTATTTGATGTATGTACACCATAATAAGTAATAAAAAGTCAGCTTATCAACGATTATTATGAATAAAAAAAAGACAAAAAAAAATCCTCCAAATTTTAACAATTTTTTGCTTTCTTTCCAGATTTTCAGTATATACCTAATTTTCTAGTATACGTAAATTTACCTAACCCTTAAAATGCCTCAAAACACAAAATTTTGTTGCGATCCTATGAAAAAACACAAGAAGAATTTTCTGTAACATCAAAAAAGTAAACTCTGCCATGGCAGCTGCAAGCTATAGAATTTTGGAAGAAAATCAATTACTATGCAGCAATTGCTATGTCACAATTAAAAAGAAGCCAATTGTATTAGAACATGTTCAACGTTCATCCAGAGAGCCAGAACCTGCGCCAATACCTGAGCCAGACATACTTAACGAATGTATGGAGCGAAGCAGTAGCGATTCCACGAATCCACCACCATTGGAAGAATTTGTCGTTCAAGACAGGCAATTCAATAAAGATTTGCTCAGTGACAATATTTTACCTTTATTTGATGAAAGCCCTATTAAAACAGGTAATAAAACAATAGAGACTCCGTTCAGGACATTTGTTTCTTAATGCCAAATTCGTAGTTTTCTGTTTTTAAATATTAGCATCAGCACTTGAATACATACAGTATATACAAAATATTTGATATTTGATTTCACGCAACCTAAATTTATGAATTTGTTTTACAGCTGGATTGAAGCTGGGACAAAAACAGATAAAGGCTTCTATGAAATTCAGATCGACAACGGAAAAGGTTAAACGAAGTTTTGAAGCTGCTTATGGGGCTCCTATTGACTATTCTGAAGCTAGTTCATCCAAAAAAAGTTGTTTGGAAGATGATTTAGAGGGGCAAGACTACTTTTCGGACATAGTTATTGAAATTTGACATTTTAAATTAAATTTAATACAGTCATTGAAGTATATACTAAATTAAGTTTTATCTGTTTACATTTTTATAATCAGACAATATAATACATATACATATATTTTATGAAAAGTTTAATTAAAAATATACTAATTAAACTTAATGTCAAATACACTTTATTTCAGGTATCAAAAGGTTATGTAAGAATTAAAGGAGAAATTTCAAGCAAGTAACGATCGCAATCTTAGGTTACAAATACTATCATTGTATCCCTATCCCATTGAAAAAAACTGCTGACTTCTTTGGAGCAACAAAGTATATGGTGCGTAAGAGCCGCAATCTTCAAAAACAGTTTGGGATTCTTCCTAACATTCCAAACATGACGAAAGGGAAGGTCGTCACAGCTGAAATGAAAAAAAATCATTCAGGAGTTTTATGAAAATGACGAATATAGTAGGATGTGCCCAGGAATCAAAGATTATAAGTTTGCAATAAATGAAGAGGGTGAAAAAATTAAAAACAAAAAAGACTGGTATTGTGTAATTTGAAAGAGTTATATGCTGAATATGCAAAAAATGATGAAAAATCCCAAAATAGGCTTTAGTATCTTTGCTCATCTTCAACCGTCGTGGTGCGTGCTTGCAGGACAAAGCGGAACTCACAGTGTCCACGTATGTACGCATCACCAAAATCTGAAACTACAAATATCAGCGTTAGGCATTAAAGATTTAGACTACAAAAAATTAATGTCTTTATCTGTCTGTGGCATGGATAGTGATGTAAAAAAACCGTTTTTTTTGTTTTTGTTTTTTTTTGTTGTTTTTTTTTGTTTTTTTTGTTTTTTTTAATAATTAATATAGATATTGCCAATTTAATTATAAGGTATACTTTTGCAATGATATATATTATAAAAATAAATAAATAAATAATAAAATAGGCCATATGGTACCAGTATAGAATGTCCTTTTCAGCCTATTTACAGAAAAAAACTGGCCTCTTTCTTGCACTGAAAGTCTTGTATCTTGAGATCCATTAAACTTGCGAGAACACTGGCTGGGAGCTGACTGCCCATTGTCCAACCTTCCCAGGACTCTCCCATCCATGCCTCGGATTTTGAATCTCCCACTTAACTATCCTTTAGACCCGCGATGACATTCCCCCCCCCCCCACGAGACCATCCATATATATATACATACACATACACCCATATACATATATACCAATATATACATAAATACTTATATACAATTTATATCTATTGTATACCCCATACACATGCATACATCCATAATTCCAGATACATATGCATGCATACTCACATATAACCTACACAAACTCATACACCTCTATTTCGCCCTTTCATTACCTCCGAGATCATTTAGCACATACAGTAATATCCATACAGCCAAAAGAAACCAATTAAGCACAGACAGAGCAGCAAAGCTAGTATTTATATCCCAAAATGCAAAATTCCAAGAAAGTGAAGTAAAACATGGTGCTACATTGGCTTCGTCAACATCCAAATCTGCAATAAATACCAGTACCTGTGATATTGAAACTATTTGCTTTAATCAATCTAATGATAATGATTCTTCAATGGAAATAGAATCAGATAATGAAAGTTAAACAGCATTAGGTTAACACAAAGGTTAAAGAAAGAGATGAATATTTATATTTTTTTTATTTTCTATTTGGAATATATATATATATATATATATATATATATATACACACACTGGTATTCTTGCCAATCACAATTATATCTATTGTTTTATACCAGTATTATGGATATTATACCAGTACCTGTGATATTGAAACTAGCATATATGCTCTACCCAATCTAGTGATGATTCTTCCATGGAAATGTAGGTTAACAAAAGGTTCAAAAAAAGGTGAATATTTTCCTTTTCTATCTGGAATATATATATACTGGTACTCTTGCCAATCACAATTATGTATATTGTTTGAAACGAGGAAGAATGTTTTATGTTCTAGTTAAAAAATATATATACATATAAAAAATGAGGGTTTGTTTTTCCTTTCTATTATATACTTTTTGCGTGATTCAATTTTTCTAAAGATGACTATATAGTATATATACTAGGTATAACCGTATAAGCATGGTAGTATAGTAAATTATAGGTAATACTAATATACTTATTAGATTAAAGGAAAAAAAATATGGAATAAGTTTAAAACAATAAAAAACAAAAAAAACAAAAAAAAACAGACTACCTTCGTTTTAAACAAAAAAAAACGACAAAAAAAACAAAAAAAACGACACAATAAAAAACGACTCACATCACTAGGCATGGACAATGAAGATTGTATGATGCACCGATGCAAAAGATGCCGTGAGAGGTCAGAATCAAAAATTATTTGGAAAGTTTGGACTTCATGGCGATGGAAGAGATAAAATATAAACAATGGTTGTCCATCAATCACTGTATGTTAAAAGATATCACCGAAACTCCAGAGGAATACGTGGAATCACTCACCAAAAAAATTGCACAACTGACAAGACACCACTTCACGAATAAATGTCAGTCGAGTTACTTCAAAAATCAAAAAGAAACTCTGCCCGAAAATGAAGGTGTTTTGGTGGGCGATTTCGCGGAAAACTTCTCATTCATCGTACAAGATTGTGCCCAGGGGTTTCATTGGGAGAACTCGCAATGTACAGTGCACCCATTCATTTATTATTCCAAAAACAATGCAGGAAAACTAATTTGCAAAAGTTACTGCTTCGTTTCAAACCGTCGCAGGCATGATACAATTCTGGTTCATAGTTTTCTCAAAAAATTAATCCTGTGCATCCAACAACAAAATTCAAACCTAACTCAAATTCATTATTTCACAGATGGATGCGCGGCTCAGTATAAGAATAAAACAAATTTTCTAAATTTATGCCATCATTTCTAAGACTTCAAAATTCATGCTGAGTGGAATTTTTTCGCAACATCCCACGGAAAGAATGCCTGTGACGGTATTGGCGGAATGGTAAAAAGAGCAGTCGCCAGAAAAAGCTTACGATGGCCTCTTGACCATCAAATCTTAACAGCTGAGGACTTCTACAATTTCTGCTCTCAAGAATTCCTAACCGCTATTGACTTTTTTTATGTCTCTGAGCAATGTTCCCTCTAATTTTTTTTAGTTCGTGTGCGCAAGAAATTTTCGTTGTGCATACATTTAGATTCATGGTGAAAAATTGTGCAAACATTTCTGAGCGCTATTATCTTCAAAATTAAATGTATATAAATATTAAATACTTAATAAATATTATTTTCATAAGGTGATAGCTTGATCATTATGGTACTATTAACACTAGAACAGCGGAAATTTTTGCATACCCATAACAGCGAGGCGGTCAAATTGACCACCACCTAATATTATTTTAAATTTACGTTTACATTTCTATTTATCGAAGGAAAATTATACTTTTTACAGGTATTTAATTTTATTTGAAGTAAATAAACGGTATTTATTTATAACCATATACGATAAAACCAATTACGATTATAAATTAATAAAACTTTAGGGTTAACTTCGCAAAATAATAATCCTTTTTTCATCTTACTAATAAATCCTAGTTTTTATTTCTGTGCTTTTCTATGTTGAAGAACACTTCTTGCAAATGATTTTCTTGATTACGTGGCTTGTGCATGATCCACATACCTTTTTTTACATTTGTGACAAATTTCACAAGTTTTATTTTGCTTGCACATTCGCACTTGGCATTGTTTTCTTTTCCGGGACAATATCACATCTGTCTCTGCAGTGTCATCTTCACTGATATCCTGCTCTGCGTCACTCTTTTTAAAACCCTGTCATAATTGTAATGCTAGCTGCAGAAGAAAGTTGCGACGAGTAATGTTCTTACCAGTAACTTCCCTATAGAGAACAGCTGCATTGATTCCAGCGAGGTCCAACATATTATAGAAAACATGAACGGGCCACCTTCTTGAACCAGCTTTAGTGCTGTATTTGCGAGCCATCTGATCAACTATATCTACTCCATATTTTGTTGAATTGTAGTAAGTCACAGTTTCAGGGGTTCTTTTTGCATTATCTTCAACTTGAGCACAGCTATGCACGCTGCTCAGAAGAATCACATTTTTATTTGGTTTGCATTGATAGACAGTTAGCGTTGCTTGGTCATTTTTCAAAACATGAGTGTTGAACCTTTTGTCTCGCAAATTCTTGATGGCAATTGGCACTTCTTTTCGGGCACGATTCATTGTCCCAACAAGGGTAGTATTTTTGTGTTGTAATTTACGACATAAACTCACTGAAGTAAAAAAGTTGTCAGTCGTAATGTTTCTTCCTTTGCCAAGGTATGGTTCGACAAGTTGAAGAACTACATATTCTGAAAGCGGTTGGTTTGATGGGCGCTTTGCATCTTTACCAAGGTATGGGAATCCGTTCAAGAAGTATTTTGACTTGGTATCAGCAGCTATCCAAAATTTTATACCAAATTTGTCTGGCTTAGTGGCAATGTACTGGGTAAAAGGGCACCTTGCTTTAGTGGGGAATAACTGTTCATCAACAGTTATATATTCGCTTGGTCTGTAGCAAGCAATGCAATTTTGGGTGAACCGATTCCAAACTTGAGATGTCAGTGCAAATTTGTCCGTTTTCAGCCTTTCAGATCTGTTAGACTTCATGTCAAAACGGAGGTATCTCATAATTTCTCGAAAGCGATCTCGTGCCATTGTTTCACGAAAGAAAGGAGGTCCCCACTCTTTTGACCAGAGATCATCAGTAGGTTGCCCCTTGGCCAATATTCCTCGAGCAAACATGATGCCAATAGTAGCCATAATTTCTTCCAGTGACACAGTCCATGAAGTAGTTTTCAATCGTCTATGAGCTTCTACTTGAGTACACTTTTGTATATGTTTCAAAATAAAATCATCAATTAGCAATCTAAAAGCACTCAAAAAATCATTTTCAGCAATTTGTTGTTTGGCATAAACTGTGGGGCCAGGTTCTTCACGTACAATATTCTGTGATCGGGTTTTTCCCTCATTTCTGTTGCCTTGTTCAACAACCTCCCATTCTGTGCCATCCTTCGCCGTTTAAAACTGAACCAACTTCAATCAAAGCAGGAGTTTCGCATCGCTTTTTTCTTCCCATAAAGCCTCCCATCTTTCCTGCAAGTAATAAAGCACAATGGTAAGTTGCTATTACAGGCCCGTAGCCAGACCGAATGAGTAGGAGGGGCGGAGAAATTGATAGGGGGGACAATGAAGGAATATATATATATATATATATATATATATATATATATATATATATATATATATATATATATATATAAAGATATATATATGGTTCTAATTCAATTCGGCAAACAGTGGTGAAAAGTGCCGAGTTTTTCCAGGGGGGGCAGAATGTTTTACAGGGTGGGCTTTGCCCCCTCTTGCCCCCCCCCTGTGGCTACGGGCCTGTGCTATTATAATATTTATATATATAACCATAATGGTTCTACAATATGACACGAAATCATTGCTAATCATCATCAATAAACTTATGCACGAATCGCCATACTGAAACTGACAAAGATGTAAATATTTATTGTACTCACCCGCAACATGACCAGCATTGAACGTTTTATTAGCTGAATCAGTTTGTGCCTGGTCATCACTTTCTTCATTTGACTCAGATGATGAACTTTCTGCCTGAGGAATATAATCATCTTCACCATCATCACTGTCCAATGATATATCACTTCCTTCTGAGTTTGATTCTGAAATTGCTTGCAAACATCGAAGAATTTCTTCATTTGAAAGAGAGGGGTTTGCACACATGCTTGCAGCTTGGAAGCGCAACACACACTGAACCGCCGTGTGTTGTTGTCAACAACATACAGCGAGATTGAACATGTTATGACAAGTCTTTACAGCACTCCTGTATTGCTTTTATGAGAAACGGTCAAAGTGACCGTTTCGCTGTTATAGTAATATCGCTGAATATCTTGTGAAATAATTAGATATATTGAATCATATTATACCACAAAAAGGTTATTGGCGTAGTGAAGGCATTCATGGAATATGACGGCGAACTAATCCGAATTAAGCAAGATATGCTAATTAAATTTGGAAAAAGCGGTCAAAATGACCGCTTCGCTGTTCTAGTGTTAAATGGATATTAAAAAACTGTTTACAATATTATATATTCTTAAAAAAGTAAACATTTTATCCATTCTAAAAATATGAATAAAATAAAAAATAGTAAAATAAAATTCAACAAAATAAAGAAATAAAAGAAAAATAACATTAATTGAAAATGATTATTTTAGTTATCATTTCTCAAAACAATTTTCAGCATTTAGCAATTTAAAATAGACTATCAAGATTAATACATGATTTTATCCATTCACAAAATAGGAATAAAATAAAAAATAATTCAATAAAATAAAATATAATCAAAATAACATTAAATGAAAGTGCCTTTCATTTAAGTATTATTATGATTTCTCCCTACAATCTTTAGCATTTGCCCATTCCAAATAAACTCTATGAAGATTAATACATCCGTCATCATTCAGGTAACTTTTAATTCGCATGAGCGTGTCCAAATGATTTTCTTTCAAGCGGTTTCTTAATTTGTTCTTTATAGAATTCATTAAACTGAAATTTTTTAAATTACTTCATTTACTGTCGTGACTCATGATACGCTTGAGCCTGTGCACATTTTATTTTGCTGTGTGCGCGGGTTTCACAATGCGTGTGCGCGCGCACATGCGCACACCTTAGAGGGAACATTGTCTCTGAGGCAGAAGTTGTAGATGTAGAGCTTTCTTTGCAAAAACGTCTGAGTGAACCTATTACTTCTATCAAAGGTACTCAACAATTACATCGCTTCGTCCCAATTTCCAAGAATTCATTGAAGGTTTATCCACTCTCTCAGAGTGCACAGTCAGTCGAAATAAGAGAGCTCATTAGAGTTTCTGCTTCGGATCAAGAACATAATACTGTCTCTCAACGCGAAATTGAAACAGGCTCTTTTGTGGGTTGTATGTATGAAAATAAACTATGGCTCAGATTAGTCTAGTCCTTTGACTGTGAATGATGATGATTTTCTGATAAAATTTCTCCATCCTTCGGGCGTATGTCCCTCATACATTTTTCCTGTGCAAGATGATGTTTGTCACGTTCCAACAGAAAATATATTTGGGAGTATTGAAGCAAATTTACGAGGAGGAACAAGAATACAATACATTTTTCCGCTTCAAGAATTAAATAACTTTTCAAAGATAAAATATATTCTATCAAATGTATACTATTTAAGATTGTCTATATAATATTTCTAAAATTTTTATCTAAGATTTGTGTATCTACTTAATAGTTATAAAAATATTTTCAAATTCTTTTTTCTTATTATTATATTATTAGTGTCTAAAATTTGGATTCACTGGATGAGAATACTGTCTCTTAATTCATTCTCAAAGACTTGTGTACGTGTAGTATTAGGAAGAGTATTTTATACTCTGATAAGCGCTTTATAAATTAAACATTATTATTGTCAATATATTCTGTCCCTAAATATAAGAGAGGTTATGTATGTACATTAGGGTGGTCCAAAAAGTTAAAGCATCGACTAAGTTCTCTCCACAAGGTTGGTTTTATGCCTCTTGGTGTGGACAGTATTTGTGCAAAGTTTCACGTTATTCGGTTAATATTTAGGGGTCGCCCCATATTCTCAAAGAATATGAAAGAAAACAGTAAGACAATAGGACATGATAATGGGTGTATCTTCATTATTTCTTCTACGTCAGAGTCGCCTTGGATGGTATTGGTATCTGTTTTCGGTGGGCGGCTACGAGTTGTAGGAGGTACTGCTTCTGGTCCTCGTTTCGTGTCAGTGTCATTGTAGCGTTGTGCGAGAGCAATACCTCGCTCGGCAGCATCATTGACGACTTTCATTTTTAAGGCGCGATCTCTAAGTTCCCTGTAGTTCTTGTCATTTGGCCATTCCCATGGATCTTTTTGAAGTAACTGGCGTGCTTCCTCCTTACCTCCAACTTTCAAGGCATCAAAGAGGGTCAATGTCCTTTTCGTGACGAAGGATGCCACATCATTTTCAACACCAGCTTCCGCCATGTTGATTCGTCGGGGGCAGCCATTCTTTTGGGGATGTTGGAGGTGTTGAACCATTCTCCTTTTGGTATCAGGATCGATCCTATTATCGAAGAAGGCCAGTCCAATCAGATGCTCCGACAAGTACCACAGGTGGCGTCTTAGAGCTGTCTTCGCCGCTTGTGCAGCTCCTCCTTGTGGATATTTTTCCAGAAGATGCAGCATTTTGAGATCATTGAGAGGAGCTTGTGTCCCCATTGGCGCTTCATGCCAGTACTTGACGTAAATCAGACTGACAAATAAAGCCAGCTGAGTCACGTTTCGTTCTTCGCGTGCTGTGAGCTTGAATTGATAGTGAAAGAGGTAGATTTTGAGCGCATAAATCGCCTTCGCCATCCATCTCGCGTGGTGCATGGGACCCGGAGCTCGGATAAAGAGTTGACCACCAGTCTTTCCCCCCAGGAAGAGCAAAGATAGTTCAAGGAACTCCTTGTAGTCGTCATGAGGTTGGCTTGCCTGAAGAGCGTTAGGTAAGTAAGTGAGCATCTCTTTTCTCATCTCTTGGAGTTGAGGGTTCTCGAACAAGCTGTCCGATGCCGAGACAAATGCTTCGTGGGAGAGAGATGGCCATTCCTTTTGAAATCGCTTAAAAAGGCCTGTTTCAGGACTTCCTGTTGAGCCAAATATTGAGGCAAAGACATCAGCAAGTACGACTTCAAGTATATGATGTCGACAACCGATCCAAACTAGCTCGTGACCCAATGCTTCTTCAATCCTGACACAGGCTCCGCGATGTAAACCCGTGTTTGACGCAGTGGTATCGAAGACGAGACCTCTCACATGCTGTTCCACGTTCCATAATTTCATAGTTTGAAGGCATGCCTGGGCCTGTGCTTCTCCAGTTCCTTGTTTCATCTTTGGGACACCAAGCAGCTTCTCCTGTCCATTGAATGTTATAAGGATTGCTATCCGATGCACATTCGTCTTCTTCCCTTCAATGCCGGGGAGAAGCTTTCCGTCCCAATGGAGAAGGACAGGGTCTTCTAGAGAGAATGATTCTAGGTCTTCTCGAGCTGCCTGTTCTCGCCCACTTTCTCTGTAGCGATGAATAGAGCTCCGAGAGCACGTCATCCCAGACAGATCATGCCCCGCGGCCTGTAATACAGCTCCAGTTACGAAAACAGCATTCCGGTCAGAAAGATTGGTGCGATCCATTGCTCCAATGACTTCTGGAGATTGGAAAATGTTCGTAACCTTGTTCTTGGGACGCTTTGTGCCGGAGCTTCAGACGAAGAAGGAATCGGAACCGATGGTCTATAGTCGTCGTCGTCTTGCAAAAAAAGGGAAGAAGAAGAAGAGGAAAGATCAATTGATGACACTCCTGCTTCTTCCAAATCTTTCTGTGTTGCTTCATGCCTTGCCTTCCTCTTGGCTTCCTTCTCCATTCTGGATCGCTTTCTGTCCTCTTGTGTAGTCGTTTCCTTATCAATGCCAGCCATGCTGCAAGAATTGACATCCTTGCGCTGCATGGACAGGAAATTTCGGTCCTCAACGTTGACAATTGTGCTCATGGCATCACTGGTTGCGATGTCAAACAGTTCCTGGATGTCCGCTTTGAAGATGTCTTCATTCATTCTATCGCTGGCACGTTGCCTGGTCCTGTGCTTCTTGAGTGTTTTGTAGCGGTCAAAAAGCTTTGAAAGCTTACGGACACAGGAGTCGATCCGTTGAGTTGGGATCCGCGCTCGGGTCCAGACTTCAATCACCCTCTGGCATGCCTGGTTCAGACTGTCGGAGGTGGTTTGCTTTTGATTGATGTGGTGGTATTGCCCCAAGAGGAGGGCGTCAAGGCATGTAGGGAGCCTTGACGTGGATAAAGTTCCAGTTGCCATCCCTAGAAGCCAAACTTTTGGAATTGATCGAGTTTGAGCCATCGGACCTACGGAAGAAAAAGTACATTATATAATATATATATTCAGAGTGGGGCGACCTCTAAATATTCACCAATCACGCTGCAATTTTGCACAGACCATGTGGACACTAAATGGACAAAATCCACACTTGTGGAGACTATCTAAGACAATTTTGAAATTTCCCCCTATGGATTTGGACCACCCTAATGTATATTGTACATATATTTTAAAAGATTTTTTCTCCTTCAGTTTATCTACATGTATTTTTATATGATTTGAAAATTGTATTTTTTTGGACCAACAAGTCTGTAATAAATCTTCGTCGTCTGAAAAAAAATTTTAATACTTAATTTCAAACTCAGTTTTGAGCCTTATAATAAACTATAAGCTGACTTTTTATTACTTATTATGGTGTACATACATCAAATAAACATTTTTTATTCTTGGTCTTTTTTTCGAAAATGATGATATCTTCGCTGCCAAATCGCAAAAAAAAAAAGAAATTACATTTTTTCCAAAAAATCATAATTTTATTTTGTTACCCTAAAAAAATGATACATATTTAGAAACTACAGTTAATTTTACATATTTTATCATTTAAGACTTATTACGCTACCACAATTAGCAGCTGAGATATTTACGTTTGAAAATTGTTTTTTTTTCATTTGACCAAAATTTGGTCAAGCCATAAAATTTGACCAACTTGACCAATTTTCAAAAAAATTCAGATTTTTGTAATTTGGACCAAAACCAACCCTCACACCAAGTTTCATGAATTTTGGAGATGGTGGAGTGTACATTTAGCACTTTCATTTGTCTATTTGTCCTGGAATTACCCATATGCCTACAATATGGTATTATATATGGTACCTTTATTTCTTAAATACAAATTATTAATTTATTGAATTAAATAACTATAAAATTGCCTCAGGATTGGTGACATAGCCTACTGGAAATGAAAATAATTGTCATACATAGAACCCAATTGGGCCCACATAAAAACAAGAAAAATGTATTATTTTGTATAAAAATTTTCCATCGCTGATGCATGAAAATTACTTCAAGAGAAGAAATAATGCAAGCACAAATTAGACGTAGACTAGGGAATTTGTAAAAGTCAGCAAATTCTTAAGACAAAGACTTCATCACAAGAGCTGCTTAGTGACAGCAATGCTTTAAGCAAGGAAGACATATTTAATCTTCCTATGAGTTCTGAGTGAATACCAAGTAATATAAACCTAATAATTCAAAAGGATAGGCCTATTCCTTCAGGTATTTTAAGTGTAGTGAATGCCCATATTAATTAAACCCAATAAATTTGTTGCGTAACTCCATCATCTACAGCCCTACATTGAGAGAGATCCGTGTGCCCCTATAAACAAAAGCGAGGCCCAATGAAATAAGGTATGGTAATTTCCTTCTTTACCATTAGGCAGCACTAAAATACCAAAGGCAAATAAATTTAACAAAAAAAAAAAAAAA
This sequence comes from Bathynomus jamesi, assembly GCA_023014485.1. Classification (NCBI taxonomy): domain Eukaryota; kingdom Metazoa; phylum Arthropoda; class Malacostraca; order Isopoda; family Cirolanidae; genus Bathynomus; species Bathynomus jamesi. The sequence continues at coordinate 1,217,407 of JAJOZX010000243.1, read as the reverse complement.
AAAAACTACTTAATGAGGTCCTTTGAAGACCTCTACAAACAACTTTTTAATGAAAAAATGTAGGGTTTTTGTCAGTAACTCTTGACCAATATCTACTGGAAATTTCCAGTGGATGAGGGTGACAGCAATCATCCATAACCCATATAGTTTTTTGCAGGCATGTTGTCTCAAGATTATTTAAGAACATTTTCTCAAGATTAAATAGTGTGCTTAATGATGTGCCCAGGCAGACAAAATGTTGATTATATGCTCACCTTAAAGTTACATAATTTCTGAAACCATGATTTAAACTACATAAGCAAGTTGATCTCAATCACAACCAGCTGCCCTAGAATTACATAGGGTTTCTGCAAAATCAGTACTATTGAGGCCTAGTAAAACTTCAGTGAATGCATAAATAAATTGCTGCAAATCTGGAGGTATCATATATTGGGGCATATAAGTCGGCATTTTAAGCTTAAACTTATGCCCCTAAAGTAGGGAGTTGACTTATAGGCCCAGTCTAAAAAATTAACCTTCCACTTTCCATTTTAGCTTGTATTTAACGACATGTCTACCTGTCATAGGTCCTCAGTCCTGCATTAGCTCACTTTTGGTCAACATCTGAATTGGATCCATATGATGAAGCACTTGCAAATGTATCTCAGGATGTATATAATGAACTTATGATGTCAGATGATGATTATGAAGGATTTGATAACTAATTTTTACAAGGTTTTTACAGTTTTACTTTATGTTGGCAAGTTGGTGGTCAACTTAAACACCCAGAATAGGCTAAAATCTAAATCTGAAATTGAAAGTTGGGGGATTGACTAATCTGGACCATAGACTTATATGCCCCAATATATGGTAGCTACAGTTTAGGCCTACTTTTGTTTAAAAGATATATTTACATACAGTAGTCACCTCCAAAGCGACTTTGCCGAATACAGCATTGGTACCTGCAACACACTTCGTCCAACACAAATGAGATTTGGAATAATGTGAGTAAACAAACAACATGAATGCACCAATGTGCTCAGTCTAGCGCTGCAACTGGTGCAGTGAACATCGTGGTGTTGTGCTTACACTTGTTTATGCATGCAGTACATCCTATGATATTATGTATTGTATTTGTATATTGTAGTGTGGTGTAATGTGTATTGTATTAATGTTTTTTATATTTTTTACAGAATATAGCTCCTAAACATACTAGTTCTAGCAGTGATTCCAAACCTAAAAAATCTCGTAAAGTGCTCACATTAGTCAATAAAATAGAATTGCTAAATAAACTACAACATGGTTTGAATGCGTCAGTTGTTTTCCTTCTGTTTATTAAGTTTTTTTCAATTTAAGTTTTTGTTTAGTGTTTACAATTTTTGTTTACTGTAAGTTTTGTTTATGTTAGTGTTTGTGTTTACCTGTTTACAATATGTTTGATTTAAATGTTTATTTCAGGTCTAATGTTTAATATACTTTGAAACTACATTTGTGTATCATTTTCCTCAAATGCAAACTTTAACTTGACGTAATACTATTTTCTTCATAGACTATTAAGTTCACCAAATGTGATTTTCTTGCATAGGTTAACCTAACCCTATTTTTCCCATAGGTTATTAAGTTCGCCAAATGTGATTTGCCAAATGTGTGATCTTGACATAAGCCTCGCGTTGGAGGTGACCTTACCATACTACACAACTTCAAATTCTGAAACAAAAATGACAAATACTGGAAATAAAGATGGGGCATTAGAATTACAGTACAAGTTACAGAAATTCCATAATGATAACTTGGGTAGGTCACAATCCCCTAAGCCTACTTCTTTATCTGACCCCTTACTTTACAGTGTGTAGTCACAATGGGCAACATTTTAATATCCCATATGCTATGATACTACTTTTATTCTGAGGCATTCCAGCACAAGTACCCAATAATTAACACCCTACCCCTTCTGATTTTAATGATTTTTGGTGTATGAGGGTATCTTGGGTGGGGAATTCCTCAAGCCAATTTTCTCTGACAAGTGGATCATGAGATACAGGCAGTGGTGTAGTGCTAAATAAAGAAGTGGGGGAATGCATTTTGAAAGTGTTACTCAGATGCAGGGGGGACAATGGCGAGTGCAGCGAGCCTATACAGCTGGGGGTCCGGGGGCACTGTAAGCACCCGGGAAATCTTTTGAAATCTGACCAATTTCAGGGATATTTTGAGGTCATATGCACTGGATATTAAGATATATTCCAAGGTTGAAGATGCAGTATTTCCAGTGTCATTAGATATATGACATCCAGTACGATCAATAAAAATAGCTAACAACTGGAATGATTAACTAAAAAAAAGTTAACTGGTACGCTGTGGTGACTGTTTCATCAGATCTTTATAGGCTAGCATTGCCTCAGTCGAAGCTAAAAGAAATGAAACAGTTAATGATTTTTCTCATATTTCTTCTAGGGGTGGAAATTAAAATTTCATGACGTTAGAGATTTGTAAGTTCAGATTTATTTGAAATAGTGAGGGAACGCCGTTCCATCTACCAAAAAAGTAAGGGAACGCCGTTCCCACAGCACTACACCACTGGATACAGGGGTTGGTAAAATCAAGGTTCAAGGTTGGTCACTAATGACTGCCACTGGCCAGTGTTTGTAGCTGATTTCCTATAAAGAACACAAGTACACTGGAGTCAGGGGTTCAACTCCCATGGTGCTGTAATAATAATGCCCAAATTAGTGCCTTGGGTCACATTAGTCGGGTATCCAGAAAAAAGCCCCCGGAGGAAAAAGTCCCCCCGGAAAAAAAAACCTGAGTAAAGCATCCCCGAGGAAAAAATCCCCCATCCCCTATCTCAATTTTTATTTCAGTTAAACTTTGCCCCCCCCCCCCCCCCATCCCCTATCTCAATTTTTATTTCAGTTAAACTTTGTCCCCCCCCCCCATCTAAATCCCCCATCCCCTACCTCAATTTTTATTTGTTAAACATTGCCCCTAAACGACGGTCAGAATCTTCTAGAAATACGAAATTAATTATAAATTATATATTAAAATCAATATAAATTTGCTTAAAGTTGGTTAAGTTTTTATTATGAAATATTTAAATGGAATATAAAATATTTCGCTCACAGAAAATAGTTAATTAATAGTTTTAGTAATTAATAAGTAAGTTTATTTGTTGGTTGGTTACAAGACAAGTAAATTTCAACGTAGGTTACATTTCTTCTACTATCTAAATTTTTATTTCAGTTAAACTTTGCCCATCATGGAGTTTGTAAAGTCAAATAAAGGGGGATTTAAATTGTGTTTTGAAGGCTACGTCTATGTTAAGCAAAAGGACTTAGCAAATCATGTTGTAGCTTATGAGCATGTACAGCGTCGTGCCAATGCGCAATGCAAAGCTAGGCTTAAAGTGAAAGATAATGAAATTGTTGGAAGAGTGAATATTCATACACATGCGCCTGATCCAAGTAATATGCAAACTCTCAGTGCTTTGCAAAACATGAAAGCGAAAGCAAAAGATACGCATGACACCCCTCAGCAGATAATTTCACAAGAAATTGAAGGGATTGATGAAGGGGCAGCAGCAAATCTGCCAACAATAAGGTATTTAAAAAGAAATCTGAGGCAGTGTAGGCAAAGGAGCCAAAATTCAATTCCACTACCGCTAAATACTAAGGATCTCTCTATCCCAGATGAATTCAAGGTTACAAAAAGTAATGAAAACTTTCTATTGTATGACTCTGGTACTGAAGGTCCCAGAATTTTATGTTTCGGCACTTGGAAGAATTTGTCCTATCTTGAGTCTCATAAGAATTGGTTTATGGATGGAACTTTCAGCGTAACACCCTCTTTGTTTGCGCAAGTATACACCATACATGCTTTAGTTAATGGAACTATGACGCCTTGTATATATTCTCTTTTACCTAACAAAACTGAAGCCACCTATACACTAATGCTTAATGAAATTAAAAGTTTGAATGGAAATTTAAACCCAGATATAGCATTATGGTCGATTTTGAGAAAGCGATGCACAAAAGTATAAAATCGGTCTTCTCAGAAACCGAAGTTAAAGGATGCTTTTTTCATCTAAGCCAAAACATCTACAAGAAAATTCAGGAGTCTGCCTTTCACAATCATACGCAAACAATCCTGATTTTGCTCTAAGAATGCGTATGATCTCAGCCTTAGCTTTTTGCCCCTCAGACAAAGTAATTGACGCATTTGAAACACTAGCTGAGGATTTTCCCGAAGATGCAACATGTATCCTAAATTATTTCGAAGACACATACATTGGGAGACCAAATAGGAGGAACAGGAGACCTCCAATATTTGACATCCAAACATGGAACATGCATACGAGAGTTCAAAACGAGCTCCCCAAAACTAACAATGCTATCGAAGGTTGGCATAGAAGTTTTCGGTCAAATATTAGATGTGCCCATCCAAATATTTGGGTATTCCTAAGAAGCATACAAAAGGAGCAGGCACTACAAGAAGCTAGCATGCTACAGGCTTGCGCTGGTCATCCTCCAAAACCCCAGAAGAAGAAGTATAAAGATGCAGCGTCTCGAATTAGAAATATTATTAGCTCCTACGAAGATCGTTCCATTTTGGACTTTTTACGGGGCATAGCGTACAACCTTAGCTTTTAATATTGGCTCTTAAATGATTTTTAAATTATTTATATCTTACCTTAGTTTTAATATTGTTTTTTAAATAAAGCATATTTTTAAAGTGACATTAAATCTTTTTAATTTTGTTGCCTTTCTATCCTTTCTATCTTTATAAAATTTGGTCCAGGGGATTTTTTCCTCAGGGTTTTTTTCTGGGGGATACTTTACTCAGGTTTTTTTTTCCTCCGGGGGATTTTTTTCCTAGATCCCATTAGTAGGCCTAGCACTGTGCCAGTTTTTCTACTATATATGACCCCTATTGGTTGTAGATCTATAAAGCAAAGCATTTTTAACTCTGCATGGACAATTAGGAAAGACAATTGCCTTTTTTTTTTTTTAAGGTCAAGAGTTGACCAAACAACCTTGATGTATGCATAACCCAAGTATTTTTACTGAAGGTAAAGAAAGGGTGGTCAATGCACCTTAAATTTATATATTTAAAAAAAATTACCATGTACACATTCTTACAAATGGTCAAACTATTACTATTTTGTCATTTATGAAAAAAAACTACTCTTAAAAGTTTATTGGATCAAACTTTGAAAAACAAACCATATAGGGCTACTCTTCAAACCCATTTTAAGCTAACGTGTATGCAAATGAACTTTGATAAATAGATAGTCTTTATCAATGAAAATACATATTACAATTTTAGTGTAAAGATGCAAATGTTAATTGGATTATCAATATTTTTATTTAATTTGGCTCTTAAGCTTTAGGACTTAACCATAAAAACAAGAACCATGTCAGAATGACATCACTGTCCCCTCTTCTATTCATAATGTTAAAAAAATTTATGGCATGTATCTCCACTTGACCTTTGACCTCTATTTATGATCTTGATCTCTGATGCAGAGACCTGAGCCTGTACTCAAAACATATCTTATAATCATCTATTATGCATTTAGTTTCATCAATTTATGTTGAGTGTTTCAAAAGTTACAGCCCGGACCTCCATTTAACCTCTGATTTATTTGTGACCTTGACCTTTCATGCAGGGATGCGAGTCTTGCTGAAAACATACTGTCTTATGATTATCCATATGTGTGTGAAGTTTCATCAATTTGTCAAGTGAACCTTCATTTGAACCAGACATGGGGTCATTACAAGGTTTATCATCATCATTACCATTACAGCATTTTTGTTTCATTATCATTACAAGCCCTTCATTATCACTGTAATGATCATTACAATACTGAATACAGGCATCCCCCGTTTAACGACTGGGTTCCGTTCCAACAACCAGGTCGGTAAACGAAATGGTCAGTAAACGAAATGGTCGGTAAACGAAATGGTCGGCAAACGAAAGCCTTGTTTTACGGCTTTGGTGCTTCTTCTTTTTCTTCTTTTCTTTCTTCTTCCTCCAAATGCTGTTGTTCTTCCAACTCTATCAGCTCTTCATTTGTCAGCTCTCCCTCTTGGTATTCCACTAAGTTTTCCACATCTTCCACTTCCACTTCTACTTCTACTTCTAAATTGAGGGTATTGGTGAGTAACACTACTTTTCTATTAATTTCATCGACATTTTCAAACTTATCGAAGCCTTCGAAATTACCCACAGATCGTTTTAGGCACTTCTTCCAAATGCCTTTCATACACTTCGCAGTAACATCCTCCCAAGCAGTTGCAATGTTTTTTATACAATGCAAAACATTGTATGATTTCCAAAAATTGGTACGATCAGTCGCGGTCATATCTGCGGTTGGTCAATAAATGAGTAGGTCATTAACCGGGGGATGCCTGTATACGTTTCATATGTGAGACCCTGCCTTGAATACTGTATTCAATTTAATAGTCCCTATTTGATACAAGATATTGAAAAACTGGAAAAAGTACAGAAATGAGCAACAAGAATGATCCCATCTCTAAGACAATTGACATACAGTATAATGAAAGACTGGAGTATCTAAGCATGTTCTCATTAAAAAGGAGAAGGTTAAGGGGTGATATGATAGAGGTGTATAAAATGATAAAAGGGGTTGGATAAGATAGATTTTGATTCTCTTTTCATTAAAGATCACAATAACCAGACTAGAGGTCATAGTATGAAATTATTTAAGCAAAGATATATAACAAATTTAAGAAAACAGTTTTACAAACAGAGTAATTAAGTTTTGGAACAGTCTGACAAAAGAAGTGGTGACTTCAGATAGTTTGATGTCTGCAAGGGACATCTGGTGATGGTGTTTAAGCCCATTTTTATTGCATGAATGGTACTAGTTTATTTCATATATATTATGTGCATTTTGGGTGATAGATCCCACAGCTCAACACAGGTGTTGTGGGATATAGGGAGGCAGCATCTTGGGTTAGGGGATACTCTCTGTCCTTACACACCCTATTTAAAGAGATTCCTCTGCCGAGCGGTGCCCCCCCATAGTACTGTGAGGTATTGAAAAACTCATGATCTTCACTTGCCCCACAAACACCTTTAAATGGGAGACCCAAAATGGGTGCACACACATTTCTACATTACTGTACAGTCTTTACAGCCACACCTACACTTTTCCTCCTAAGTATATATACTGTAATGTATATGGTTGTAAATTGTGACTTGGTCCGCAATTGATATGGACTGTGACTTATTTTTGGTTGGCAAGGTACTGGTATTGATGGGTACCATAATGAAATTGACTGGATTCTTTGGATCTGATATAAATAGATATAGAGTGTAACATATTTGTGGATAGTAGCCTATTATGACTTTGATTCTCTGGATCCAGAGATTGTATCTTTAGTCTTAAATTGATAATTAATTAGTTTTGTAAAAATTGGTTGTTGCCAATGTACAGGCAGTTTTTACATAGTAGAGCCACCTCGATGGGCCAAAGTGGCCCTAGTGTGCCCACTATAAAAATTTTGGTAAATCTCTAGGAGCGCTCCATTTTTCAATATTAAACATAGGCTACACTCATAAAACATATACCATTTGAAAGCCCATATTTTTCTGAGTCTAAAAATGTAGTAATCCAAAAGTATCAATAGCAAATAAAAAGTAACTACCGTAGGTTTAAATATAAAACCCTATACCGATCAATTTGTGATGCGTGACCTAAATTATACAAATGATAATGTAATAACTAGAGCCCGGATGTTCAGGCAAAATGCCATAAATGCCTTTTCTTGCCTATTTTTTAATATTTCAGTCATTGTGCCTATTTTACAAAGTAATACCTATTTTGCCTATTTTCAAAAGATTGCGAAAATGTCTTTGTTTTTATTTAATATAGAATAAAGTGGAAGCATGATTTCCACCTTTTTGATAAATAGAGCCTGGATGTGCAGGCAAAATGTCTTTTCTTGTTTATTTTTTAATATTTCAATCATTGTTTATTGTTTATTTTCAGGAAATTGCGAAAATTCTATAACGAATTTTGTGAAAATGCCGAAGGCTTGTGTCCACTGAAAAAAAGTTGAACACTTTTGTCCGTGAATTTGGCAGCGACATCTTTTCTACCGATGGTTCAGTACTGTTTTGCAAGATTTGTGAAAAAGTGTGAATTATGAAAAGAAGTACTTTGTGTCGCAACACGTCCAAACTGGTAGACACACAGACGCTGCTCGGAAGTTGAAGCCAGGAAGCAAGAAAACGAACCTGTTGACTACATTTGCTGCATCGTCAAGCCGTCAGTCTTCCTTCTCGCTTGACTTGTGTAAAGCCTTTGTTGATGCCGGAATACCACTGTGGAAGTTAGAAAACAAGTCTCTGAAATCATTTCTCGAAAAGTACACAAAACAACAGATTCCAGGCGAATCTACTTTGAGGAAGAATTATGTGGAGACGAACTACGCTTTGACGTTGCAGAATATTCGGGAGGGTGTACAAGATAAGAAAGTCTGGATTTCGGTAGACGAAACAATAGATGTAATGGGGAGATATATTGCCAATGTGGTTATTGGTACCTTGGAAGCTGCCATGAAACCGAAAATTTATTTACTAACAACAGAGGAACTACAGAAGACAAACAGTTCAACAATAGCGCAACTGTTCACGACATCATTGGCTTTACTTTGGCCAGATGGCATTAAACATGAAAATGTCATACTCTTCGTGACAGATGCGGCGCCTTACATGAAGAAGGCTGCAATGGCACTCAAGGTCATTTACCCGCGAATGCTACATTTGACATGTTTAGGTCATGCACTTCGTGTAGCAGAGCAAGTACGTGCATCATTTCCTAACGTAGACAAATTAGTTTCGAATGGCAAGAAGATTTTTCTTAAGGCCCCATCACGATGTCAGTTGTTCAAAGAAATGGCGCCGGAACTCGCAATGCCGCCACAACCTATTTTGACGAGATGGGGAACATGGATTTCCGCGGCATTATATTATGCATCAAATTTCGACAAGTTTGATGAAGTTGTAAAAAGTTTCAACGCCGAAGATGCTTCAGCAATTAGCATTGTCCAACAACTGTTACAAGAGAATTCTCTTCAAAATGATCTTGCATTTATCGCTACCTACTATTCAAGGCTGCCAGAGGCCATAACTGCTCTTGAGGAAAGGAATGTGCCATTAGTCGACGCACTGAACATTTTTGAAACGATCGTTGTGGACATTTGTCAGGGGCCTGGTGATAAGGGCAAAGCTGTGCGCGACAAATGTTGCCGGGTAATTACTGCAAACAAAGACCTGGAGAAAATTAAAAATATCGGAAAAGTTCTTGATGGAGAAAACGATACTAATACCGGGGATATGGATCCACTGTACATTTCGTGCTTCAAATACGCTCCTGTTACATCAGTGGAAGTGAAGCGATCCTTCTCACTGTTTAAACATCTTTTGTCTGACAGACGACATGGGTTCACCTTCGAAAACCTAAAGAAAATGCTGGTCATTGGATGCAATCAAGCAGAATAGACTCGAAAAGTATTACAGTATTTGTTTTATTTGTTTGTTTACTATATATTCAAATGTCTAAAAAATAAATGCCTTTTTTTGCTGCCTATTTTGATGTTTTATTTTGCCTTTTTGCCTGCCTATTTTAGACTTTATTAGTGCCTAAACATCCGGGCTCTAGTAATAACATATTCATGTTGTTAGGTTAGGTTAGCGTAACAATTACCAAAAATACCATCTTACAACACAGACTGAAGATTTATAATTTAGCCAACCTTTATAATGTAATTAATTACATCACACGTCAAACAATTAAACCTAGTTACTTTTTATTTGCTATTGATACTTTTGGATTACTACATTTTTAGACTCAGAAAAATATGAGCTTTCAAATGGTATATGTTTTATGAGTGTATGTTTAATATTAAAAAGATAAAAATATCCAATGCTTTCTCTTCATCTAGGGCACATGACGAATCAAGTTCTCAAAGTCAGAAACCATACGAATAGCACGTCATAATTCTATCACAAACATGACCAAACTAAATCCAATTAGAAAAAAAAAATAGACAGAACAGAATCCAACCAATTAAGTAAGTCGCAGAATAGCGAAAAAATAGCCTAATCAAGAAAAATATTTTAGGAAAAAAAGTATATTAAACCAAAACAGGAAATATTCACTATAAAAATGCAACTTGTAATTTTGGTAATTATTCGTTTTTCGATCCAGTCTCTTTTTATAATGAGAGCAAACGTTTCTGGTCAATTTTGAGGTGTTCTGCACGAATCTGCCATCCATTTCCTGTGCAAATGCGTAGTTTTCGAGATATCGTCATCTTGAAAACTACGCATTTGCACAGGAAACGGATGGCAGTTTCGTACAAAACACCTCAAAATTAACCAGAAAAGTTTGCACTCGTCATTTTCGTTTAAACTAATGAATTTAAATGAAAATATCATGACTTAACCTAACCAATCATCAAGGGCGTACAGTTGACCTAACTGGTGTAACATACTGAACTGTCCGCAAAACATTAGGACTGATCAATTTATGATGCATGATCTTTACAGGGGCTCTACCCCCGTACCCCTGAGACCTAAATTATACAAATGATAATGTAATAACATGTGCCAACCTTGCATGGGTAGTCCACTAAATTTCGCGTGCCCTTAAACTGAAATGACACACGGTTATTTTTAAGATTTTTTTACGGCACTTAAAGACCTTCTGGTCTTTTGTTAAAATACAAGCACTATTGCATTTAGGGCAGGTCATGGATGTCTTAATTATTCTGTGATTGAAAAAAAGGTCTCAACTCTTGTCTTCATCGAGGGCAATATGGCGGATCCCGTCTTAAAAATCAAATATGCATAACTGACACATCATACTTCGTCACAAAAAAAAAAACTGAACAGACAAAAAATTGCTAAAAATGATTTACTTGTAAAACAGGACAAATTGAATTACGAAGAAGTAGCCAGAATTACCAAATATACCAAAAAAGGTAGCCAAAATAAACAAATTAACCGAAATTTATATATATACATATTAGAAAGTAGAAAATATTTTTTTTTATAAAAAAGTACATTTTATACAAATTTGCACAAGATAATATATATATTTTCTTATTCAGTTTTGATTGGTTATTCAATATATATTGCTGTTATAGCTGGATGTGATTGGGTCAAAAAATGAATATTAACCGTAATTTTTTCTATAATCTTGCATTTGCTATTGATACTTTTGGACTACTACACTTTTAGACTTAGAAAAATGTGAGCTTTCAAATGGTATATGTTTTATGAGTATGTTTAATATTGAAAAATGGAGCGCTCCTAGAGATTATCCAAAATTTCTTATGTTCTTATAGCTGTTTATATGACTCCACGATTTCTTCGGAGTGCTTACCCTTTATATCATTTCCACCTATATGTATAACCATATTCTTTGGTATAGTTAGGTCAATACAAGATCCTTTTTCTATAATTTTATTACTAATTCTATTTATCCAGAGATTCTATCTTTAGTTTTAAATTGATAATTAATTAGTTTTAAATTGATAATTAATGAGTTTTGTAAAAATTGGTTGTTGTCAATGTACAGGCCATTTTTACATAGTGGAGCCACCTCAATGAGCCGGAGTGGCCCCTAAGTGTGCCCACTATAAAAGTTTATGTTCTTATCCCTGCACCTGGATAACAGTAAGCTATGCTACCTCTAGGTAATTTAGATCCTAGGCCCCTCACTTGAGAGTCACCTATAACGGATGCTGGTTCAAACACACCTATAGCTTTAGAGTGCCTAGGTTTATATGAGTTTGGATTATTATTGCTTAAATTTTGTTTTATAGAAAATTAATGAAATCTATTTGTTAATTCTATTGAAACATTTTTATTTGGTTTTAAAATCCTTGGTTTCCAGGTTTCTTGTCTCTAAACTGTGCCTGGATTCTGGAATTTTCCCAATATTAGTTTCAGATAGTTACATTTTTTTTAAATAGGGCCTAACTTAGTCAATTTAAATGAGGTATTTGCATCACTTTTCCCAATCCTCAATAGGTTTTGGAATCGTTCAAGTTTTCACTCCTCTCTAGAATCTCTGCATTACTTCCACCAAATTTTTCATCATGAATCCTGGTACATCATAGATCCACAACATTTATCCAACTTGGATAGCTTCTATACAACCGACTGGCTTTACATTATCCAAAATGCAATGAAAAGACCAACTACAGCTGTCGAAGTCAGGAATCAGGATGAACCTCTTTAGTCTAGGGTTGCCAGACGTCCCGCATTTGATTCAAAAATCGGGCGTCCCGCTTTGTATTTAAAAATAAACCACAAAAAATATTTTTTAGCAAATTTCTTGGGGATGAATTGATTCAGAATTTTCTAGAATTATGTAGGATCCTGTAGAATTCTGTAGAGCATAGAGTAATGTTAAATGTTGTTGTTGTTTGAAGTTTAAATGGAGGAGCTCAGCCAATAAGGCTATTTACATCCTCCAATCTAAGGTTAATGCGATTCTTATTCCTAAGATCAGGATCGTCACTAGAGTCGAAAGTAAGATACTTAAATTAAAGTTTCGTTACAAATCAAAAGTTCTTGAACAATCCCGCCGGAATGTTTTGGGAGCTAGAGTTGCGTGAGGACATCCATGTTAAATGTTCTAGAACATCCTAGAAATTACATAACACATATAAAATGTTGTGTTTGGCCACGAGTTGACAGTTTTTCGGCTGTAGTTATATTGTAAGCTGTGTCTCAAAGAATTTTCAGCTTGATGACAACCAACTGGAGTAAAGAGAGAAATCGGATGCTCATCGAAAACTTAGAATCAGAATTCATGATTAAAGAAAAATTTTCTGACTTGCAAGTAATTTCAGTTATATTTGAAGTCAGAAGATGGAGCTAAAATTTTGAAGAAGATTAAAAGTTCAGGAAAATATTGACATATGTCATAATATAATTAGTAAAGCGAAGTACTGCAATATTTAATATGTTATGATAATTTCAATATTATTTACGATATTTCAATATTATGTATAATAATTTCAATATTATTCACGATGTTTAATTGTTAAGCATTATTTTAATAAAATTTTTCTAATTTTGTTTCTTGTATAACCGTTAAAGAAATCGTTTCAATTTAAAAAAAAAAAATTGGTCTTAAAAAAACAGAATTTTTTTTTGTCTCGCATGGGCATTTGAAAAATCTGGCAACCGGACCCTTTACCCATCCTCCTTCCGTTAATTGGTCTAGTGTTACTTGTTTTATTTTGATTACATATATATATATATAAATGATCGAGTGAGGACCATGGTGTAGTGGTTATCATATCTGACCGGCAATCGGAAGATCCCGGGTTCGATTCCCGGGTGGTTACCTCATTTTTTCATTTGTTCTTTCTCCCTCCTCATCTTGCGCGGAATGTTCTCCTATACAAGCGTCGTTCTTTACGTTAATTATACTGCGTGTTCTTTGCAGTTGATATATATATATATATATATATATATAATGTTTTTTTCATGATACATACCGGGTAATTATGTTGCTGACCACATGACCTGAACTTTTGGTAAAAAATACATTTTTCAAGTGTATTTTGGTGTGCTCTGTTCAAATATAACCTTAATTTCTTGGGTCAAATGAACAGAAATATGTGTTTGGGCCATGCAATGACAACTGTATTTCTGTTAATTTGCACAAGAAATGACGGTCATATTCGAACAAAGCACAACTTTCCCAGCACGCACAACTTATTTAATAAATAAAAAAGTGTTTACATACTAATGTTACTGCGGAGGTGGATACAAAGGAGCAGCCTGCTTTAAAAAGGCATGAAGGTAATCTGGAAGGTTATGTTCGCTAATAAACATATATATTTACTACGCTAGTGTAGCATGATGTCATACCAGCCCCCCGACTACAAATACAAATGGATATTAAGAAAGTTATAGCTATTTAAAGTTTACCCGATATTTTCGTTAAAACTAAGGAAAATATCATGACTTAACCTAACCAATCGTCAAGGGCGTACAGTTGACCTAACCTGGCATTCAATTGACCTAACCGGACATTTATTTGACCTAACCGGTCATATTATTTTCTACAATAGTTTGCACATAAAATAACTAACAGATTTGAAAAGAGCGGGTAATATTAACCGAGAATGTATTTTTGACCAAAAGTTCAGGTCATGTGACCAGAAACATATTAACCCCATTATTTTTTCTACCTACAATTGCGCCCTCTTGCGTTACAGTTGCGTATTAAAGATGTAAACAAAGTTGGACCTAACTTTTTCATTGCTTTTGTTAGGCCTATGGTGACAACTGTGGTTCATTTCACATTACAATGATTACATTTACTACAGTTTTGTAGATAACTTTACAATAAAAGTAAAAATAAGGGTAATTATTCGCTTTAGTGCTTTTTCTCCTTTCTGAACCAAAACACATTTTTCTGGTGTTTTTTTGGTGTGATTTGTTCAAATCTGAACTTCGTTTCTTTGGGAAATGAGCCGTTTTTGAGAAATTTTAAAATTGAAAATGTCTCAAAAACGGCTCATTTCCCAAAGAAACGAAGTTCAGATTTGAACAAATCACCAAAAAACACCAGAAAAATGTGTTTTGGTTCAGACCTAACCTAACCTAACCCGCGTTTTTTCACAATTTCTTACCTTAATTAAATAGCAGCATTGGAATATTTGTACAAATCATCGGCGACCAACAGGAATAAATAGACGATTTTACCAGGCCCACCAATTTGAAACGAGCAACAAGAATGATCCCATCTCTAAGACAATTGACATATAAGGAAAGACTGGCGTATCTAAGCATGTTCTCATTAAAAAGGAGGAGGTTAAGGGGTGATATGATAGAGGTGTATAAAATGATAAAAGGGTTGGATAACATAGATTTTGAGTTTCTTTTCATTAAAGATCACAATAATCAGACTAGAGGTCATAGTATGAAATTATTTAAGCCAAGATGTAGAACAAATTTAAGAAAGCAGTTTTACAAACAGAGTAATTAAGTTTTGGAACAGTCTGACAGAAGAAGTGGTGAATTCAGATACGCTTGATTCTTTCAAAAGAAGGTTGGATAGTTTGATGTCTGCAAGGGACATCTGGTGATGGTGTTTAAGCCCATTTTGGTTAATATTCGTTTTAATGCTTTGTTCGTTTTCGATAGGAGACACTCTATGACAATTTAACATATAAATTCATATTCAGGACACCTTGAAACCTCAGGGAAACTGATAAAAACAAGGAAATGTAATAATTATTTTTTATGGAAAAAAAAAAAAATTAGATGTAAAAAGCAGCTATTATAGGCCATTGACCAAGTGTTTAGCTCTTTCCGCTGGTTAAAATTTTGCATCCTCGTCCTCTCCAGTTTTATGGGGAGACATCTCGTGGCAAAATTAAGAAACATAGGTCAAATCAGCCAATTAAATCTAGTTTTTGTTTCACGTGACCTTATCTGACCAATCGGAGACATACATTTTGAATCTCTCATAATGCATACTCATTCGAAAATGCTTTTTCAGTTTGCTTTTCACTATGGTTTGCGGAGGTTGTGATTTGGATTACTATCAATTAATACAAGATATTTATAAGAAACAAGACGGTGCTGAAGTTTTCTTTACGAGTCACAGTGTTTTACCTACCCACCTCAAACTGTGGCAAAACTTATTGTACGTTGGGTTATTCTTGACAGAGCTAGATGCACAGCTCTATTTAGCGTTGGCTTCCGAAAGTGCAGTTAATTGGAGTAGTTTTTGCTTCAACGTCTGTGAGCATTGGCTAGGGCGGCCTAGGCCAACGAGTTCAAATTTGTGGGCCTGGCAAAATCGTCTATTTATTCCTGTTGGTCGCCGCTCATTTGTATAAACACCCCAACGCTACTATTGAAGGTTAGAAATTGCGAAAAAACGCGGGTTAGGTTAAGTTAGGTTAGGTTAGGTCTGAACCAAAACACATTTTTCTGGTGTTTTTTGGTGTGATTTGCTTAAATCTGAACTTTGTTTCTTTGGGAAATGAGCCATTTTTGAGAAATTTTCAATTTTAAAATTTCTCAAAAACGGCTTATTTCCCAAAGAAACGAAGTTCAGATTTGAACAAATCACACCAAAAAATACCAGAAAAATATGTTTTGGTTCAGAAAGGAGAAAAAGCACTAAAACAAATAATTACCCCCATTTTTATTGCATGAATGGTACTAGTTTATTTCATATATATTATGTGCATTTGGGTGATAACTCCCACAGCTCAACACAGGTGTTGTGGGATATAGGGAGGCAGTATCTTGGGTTAGGGGATCACTCTCTGTCCTTACACACCCTATTTAAAGAGATTCCTCTGCCGAGCGGTGCCCCCCATAGTACTGTGAGGTATTGAAAAACTCATGATCTTCACTTGCCCCACAAACACCTTTAAATGGGAGACCCAAAATGGGTGCACACACATTTCTACATTACTGTACAGTCTTTACAGCCACACCTACACTTTTCCTCTTAAGTATATATATTGTAATGTATATGGATGTAAATTGTGACTTGGTCCGCAATTGATATGGACCATGACTTATTTTTGGTTGGCATGGTACTGGTATTGATGGGTACCATAATGAAATTGATTGGATTCTTTGGATCTGATATATTTGCATGTCAGTTATAAATAGATATAGTGTGTAACATATTTGTGGATATTGTGACTTTGATCCTCTGGATCCAGAGATTCTATCTTTAGTTTTAAATTGATAATTAATTAGTTTTAAATTGATACTTAATTAGTTTTGTAAAAATTGGTTATTGCCAATATACAGGCAGTTTTTACATAGTGGAGCCACCTCGATGGGCCGAAGTGGCCCCTAGTGTGCCCACTATAAAAATTTCTTATGTTCTTATGTTGGCCTAGCCAATGCTCACAGACGTCGAAGCAAAAACTCCTCTAATTAATTGTACTCTCGGAAGCCAACGCTAAATAGAGCTATGCATCTAGCTGTGTCGAATGCTTTGTCAAGAATAACCCAACGTACAATAAGTTTTGCCACAGTTTGAGGTGGGATTTTTCAACCAACATGCCCTTTTGACGGGAAACAGAGAAGGAACACTTTTTTTTTCCTACCACGCTCATCCCTAGTCAATCTTCTGCAATAATATTGGTCAGTAACTTCTCTATAATTACACTCATGACCATACTGCGGACAAACAACACGAGTAGTTAAAACACCGTGACTGGTAAAGAAAACTTCAGCACTGTCTTCTTTTTTATAAGTAATCCAAATCATACCCCAGACAAACCATAGCAAAAACTGAACTAAATAAGGATTTTGGAATGAGTATGCATTATTGGAGATTCAAAATGCATGTCTCTGATTGGTCAGATAAGGTAACATAAATCAAAAACCAGATTTAATTGGCTGATTTGACCTATGTTTCCTAATTTTGCCACGAGATGTCTCCCCATAAAACTGGAGAGGATGAGGACTGGCAAAATTTTAACAGCGGAAAGAGGTAAATACTCGGTCAATGGCCTATAATGGCTGCTTTTTACATCATTTTTTTTTTTTTAAAAAAATAATTATTACATTTACTTGATTTTTATCAGTTTTCCTGAGGTTTCAAGGTGTCCTGAATACGAATTTATATGTTAATTGTCATAGAATATCTCCTCCTATCAAAAATGAACAAAGCATTAAAACAAATATTAACCAAAGTAAGTTTATGACAAATGGCATTAAAAAGAAATGAGTGATGAAGAAAGTGATTACAGTATAATGGTGCTCTTCCAATACGTGCTCTACCATAAAATGTACATTCCAATATGTGCTAACTACGAAAATATCACGACCTAACCTAACCACATTAGGTCAGTTGTACGCCCTTGACGATTGGCTAGGTTAGGTCATGATATTTTTGTTAGTTAGCACATATTGGAATATAAATTTTACGGTAGAGCACCCAGTATAATTAGTTAGGGGATACTCTCTGTCCTTACACACCCTATTTAAAGAGATTCCTCTACTGAGCGGTGCCCCCCCATAATATGGTAATTATTTACAAAATGCCATGACCTGCAGTTGAAGTCAAAATATTTTTCTAGTGTATTTTGGTGTGCTCTGTTCAAATATGACCATTTCCTATGCAAATGGAAAGAAATAACTCAGTAACTCATAGTAGATCTTCTGGAAGAGGCTTAATTAGCCTGTGAATCCAGTTCTGAATTACACCACAAAACTAGATTCAGTACAGTGCCGGTGCTCACATTGGGGATTCATCCCTGAATGGCAGCTCTATAACAATTTCAGTAATGGTTCAGAATAGGGGTGCCACCTCAATTTTTGTGTTTTTTCCACCAAAACATGCTAAAACCATTGGTTTCCTGTTGTTTAGGATGAATGTGACCATCGCCATTACAGTAAATTATTGCTTGAAGTGATTTAACCCCTCCTACAATCTGGGGGGACCACCGTGGGAACCGGGGGTTTTGGGTGGGGGAACACAGCATAAGCAATAATTTACTGTAATAGCGATGGTCAGATTTATCCTAAACAATAGAAAACCAATGGTTTTAGCATGTTTTGGAGGAAAAAACACGTAATTATTTACATTACTGGATGTATTTATTCCAAACATTTTTTACATATCAAATAGTACTAGAGGATGCATAAAAATGTACAAATAAGTAATTAACCTAACCTAACCAGGGGGCTACACCCCCCCTTGACCCCCCTTATCATGATTTTAGGCTTACCTTACTGTGGTGGATAAAGGTCAGTGGCAGCCATTTTCAAACTGAAGTGAATGAACAGTAGTAGGGTTGCCAACTCAAAATTTCCTAGATTCATACCCAAAAAGCTTTACTAGTGTCACTACACACTGCACAGCCATCACAGACTGAAGCCATTTTCAAACTGAAGTGAATGAACGATAGTAGGGTTGCCAACTCAAAATTTCCTAGATTCATACCCCAAAAAGCACTGAAGTAGCTATATATATTTTTTCGTAATTTTCTAACTTCATTTTATTTTACTATGCGACACATGCAATTGCAATCAACATATTTTAATGAGAGAAACAACTTTGTCTCTATGGTATTTTTTGAAATTTTGCTTAATTAAGTGGCACCCGTATTCTGAACCATTACCAAAATTTCTGCTCTTGATTCCTCCATGCTCTATCCAACCTTCTCTCAAACTCTTTGACTGAACCAGACTCTATTACCCACAATGGCAGGGCATTCCAGGTGTTAACTATCCTACAACAGAACCCTTGATTTCTGATGTTTAGCCTTGCTCTAGCTTTGTATAACTTTTTACAGTGCCCTCTTGTAGTAAATTCATTGTTCAAAGTAAAAATCCCTTGACACACCTCACCATCATAAATACCATGCAATATCTTGAAAGTCTCAATCATATCTCCTTGAGATCTTCTATAAGCTAAGGAGGGAAAGTTCAACTTTTTCAATCTGGCTTCATAGGTTAAGTCCTTCAAAGATGGTACCAACTTGGTGGCTCTCCTCTGGATATTCTCAATTCTTTCTATGTCCCTGATCCAATACGGAGACCAGACCTGATTTGCATATTCAAGATGAGGTCTCACTAGCACTATATATAGTGCTTTAAAGTTTTCTTCATTTAAATAATCAAATGTTCTTCTAATGAGTCCCATTATACTATTAGCTTTATTCACCTTTTCTGTAAAATGCTGCGAAAAACTTAATCTATTATCAATAACAATACCTATATCCTTCTCAAAGGTCACCTCAACCAATGATTCATTCATAACATAATCTGTCTTATCCATATCTACTTGACCTATCCTCATATACTTGCATTTCTGTGGATGAAAATTTAATAACCATTTCTCTGACCATTTCCTCATATTATTCAAATCTTCCTGAAACTCCTCACAATCTTGTCTCACTCTCACCTTTCTAAATACCTTAGTATCGTCTGCATACAAGTAAATCTCACTACCATTCTTGATTGTCTCTGGTAAATCATTTATATAAATGACAAACAAAAGTGGCCCCAATACAGACTCCTGAGGCACACCACTATAAACCATTTTCCAATCTTACACCATCCATTCACAGTTACCCTGTATCTTCTACCACTAAGAAAAGATCTTATCCATGTCAAGCATTTTTCATCAATATTATAACTCTTGATCTTTTCCAACAGTCTCGTATGAGGCACCCTATCAAAAGCCTTCATAAAATCACAGTATGCCACATCTATTGCTCCACCTTCATCTAATATACTTGTCCATTCATCCAACACACTAATAAGCTGAAGCGCAGTTGATCTCCCTGATAAAAAGCCAAACTGCCAATTGCTAAACAAACTATGCCTTTTCATATGCCTAATTACTTCCTCTCAAATAATAGTTTCCATTATCTTGCAAACTACACTTGTGAGACTTACAGGTCTATAATTTCCTGGGTCACAACAATCACCTTTCTTAAAATCGCTGTTACATTAGCCAATGTCCAATCAACTGGAACAACTCCACTAGTGTAAGACTGTTAAAAAAATATGCAATGGGAACACCAACTGGTCAACACCCTCCTTGAGTATTCTAGGACGTATATCATCTGGTCCAGGTGACTTTTCTTTTTTCCTTTTTAAGTTTCAATATAATATTCCTTATTTCAGCTGCAGTCATCACAGTAGGCCTCATAGCAGGCACTTGTCTTACCTGAACCTTGGGAACCTCCCTCTCTGGTTCTCTAATGAAAACCACTAAAATGTTCAGACAGAACATCTGCTTTTTCCTGGTCATTATCTGTTTTTACTGTTTTACTCTGACCTTTGTACAATTCTGATATAGCTGGTCTAGCTCTGGTCTTCATCTGTACATATTTCCAAAAAACTTTTGGATTTTCTTTCACATTCTGTGCAATGTTTTTTTCTACAATTTTCCTTGCTTTCCTAGTTTGTCTTCTAATTTGGTTGTTTAGTCTCTTATACTCATTTGCTACCTGTATATTTTCATAATCTCTCAAACCTTCTCCTCCACCGCTCCTACCTTTCATAACCTTCACTCTTTCCCATAGTCTCTTTTTCCTTTTTATTTTAGACCATAAAGCCCTATTCATAGGTAGATTCTGATATATTTTATTCCTCCACTGCTTCCCTCCCACCAGTTTTTTAGGAACACAATTATCCACCACCTCCTGCAGCTTACTTTTAAACCTGCCCCAATTTTCCTCAATGTTATCAGAATTCAAAAACTCTCTCCAATTCTTTCCAGTTCATGTCTCAATTTTTCATAATCTGCCCTCTCGTACATATATACAAGTTTCTTTGAATTTGACCCTTCAATCTTTAAATTCAAGCAAAAATCAATGCATGCATGGTCCCTTTTTCCAATTGGGTCTTGCATCCTCAAATCTTCCACTATATCATCCTTATTACTAAACAATAAATCTAATATATTTCCAGTGCTATCTTCCCTAAATCTAGTTATTGAATGTATATGCGGAGTTAAGAAGCAGTCCTCAGTTTTCTCAATCCATTTGCTTTACCTTTTCCTCAAATGATCTTTCTTCCTTTTGGGATCAGTATATAGTCACCCTGTTTAGGTGACCTTAAATCAGTTAAAATGAAAAGCCAAAAGAATGCAAGAAGTCAAGTAACATCATCTAATGAAGTGACCAAATCTGAGGAAAGAAAAGCTTTAGATAAGAAAACTCTTGAGAAGTACAGTAGAGGAAGCGGTGTTGAGGTACAGTTGGTTATTAGTTTGAAAGTTATCATTTGAGTACTGTTAGTTTCTGTTTGTAAACTTTTCTGAGATAGAATTTGGGCTCTCCTATTCATACGTAGGCTGGTCAAAATTTGAGTAATAGCTTAATTAGAGTTTCATTTAGTTTCCTGTTTTATGTTAGTCCATTACATTTTCATCATTTATAGTAGCTACTTAATGATGTAGTAGGACCTTAATCAATTTTTGTTAACAGTTCTGGGCATTATATTTATTCATAATTCTATCCATATTCAGGTAAGAAAATTAAGAAGAGGTCTTAAACAACAACAAATTAGAAGAAAAGAAAACAAATATAAAGAAGCTGAGAAATCATCCGCAAGAGCAGAAATTCTTTTAACTGGTAAGTAAAGTTTTTAAATTTGTAGTAGCTACAGTATTAATAGGCTGGGGTATTGAAAAAATTTAAGGTAAATGGTTGGCTTATTGTACTGTTTTAGAAATATTTCATTAATTTTTTTATGCATACATTGAAGAGCTGGTCTTTTAAGTCTTCTTTGGTTCTTGTACCTTGTGGATTATGGTATCTTCTATGTTTTAAATTCCTATGATTTTCAGAGACTCCTGGACTTTTGGAGGCCAAGGAAACTTCATACACTTCTCACATTACTCAAAGGGAAATAAAAAATGCTGTGGATATAACTGCTGCTACAAAAAGTTTCAGTCTTAATCTGAGTCAGTTAGGACCGTACAAGTAAGCTAAAAAGTTTGAAAAAGGAGTATTCAAAAGTTTTTTTTAGAACCGAGGTAGTCATGGCTAGCATATCTTCTATGATGAGTGTCTTAATCATTGTTATAATTAATAGTCATTCCATTCATTTTGTCAAATCTTGTACTAATTAGACCTATTTCTAGTAATTTAATGCCAAAATTTTCAGGAATTGGTGATATAATTTATGCTTTAAGAAGCGTTTTCTAATGCCTTAATAAAATGTATGATGCATTTATGTACCCATTGAGTGATTAATGCTTCACATAGCTAATTGCTTGGATTGTGATACCCTTGTCTACATTTCCACCATTCCAGTAGAAGTGGTACACTACAGTCGAATGTTTCCTTTATGACCTGAAGTATGTGGTTTACTAGTCATGATCACATATTGCTGAGGAACTAAAAGTGGATATTCAAAGGGAGTGTGCCAATGTTTTTACTAGAATTTTATGCAATGTCCAAAGTTGTTTATTAGAAGTTAACACACATAAATGGATTCGTAATCTAGTTCAAACATTTACTGAATTAATAGATATCCCACACTTTTGGTTCACTATATATATATATATATATATATATATATATATATATATATATATATATAATATATATATATATATGAAAATTATTTCACGAAAGTAACACGTGAAAATATTTGATGAAAAGAACCATGAAGGAAAGGAAACAGAATGGTGCTCAAGTGCTTTCGTCTAATGACATCCTCAGCATTCCTGAGGATATCATTAGACGAAAGTGCTTGAGCACCATTCTGTGTTTCCTTCGTGGTTCTTTTCATCATATATATACAGGGTGAGTCAAAAGTAGCGCCCGATTTCTGTCAGTTGATTGTTTGTTTGCCATTTGTATTACAGTGTACAAGAAGGTAGAAATAAATGAATGACATGTTTATCTAACCATTTATTTGGGGGAAAATTATTACGGAACTGTACCAAGCTGTTTTACTTGCAATTTTCAAAGTGCCCTCCCTCGTGATCGATGCACAATTGCAGCCGAGCAGGCACAGAGTGGCACACACGCCTGCAGAGTTCGATATCAATTTCCTCAAACTTTGCAGTGATTTGAGCCTTCAATTCCTGAATGGTACGAGGCTTTTCACGATAAACAAGGTCTTTCATGAGCCCCCAAAGAAAGAAATCTGGAGGTGTAAGGTCTGGGGAGCGTGCCGGCCACTCGATCGGACCGCGGCGGCCGATCCACTTTCCGGGAAAGTTTTCATCAAGCCACTGACGAACATGACGTCCATAATGAGGTGGAGCTCCATCTTGCTGGAAATAACAGTCCTGATCTTGTACCCTGGGCCAAAAGAAGGTTTGCAGCATATCCAGGTAAATTTCTGCAGTGACAGATCCCTCAAAGAAAAAGGGTCCAATTATCCCTAATGGAGATATGGCTGTCCAAACTGTCACGCCAGGTAAATTTACCTCCTTCTCAACTGTCACTCTTGGGTTCTCCGCAGCCCAGTAGACACAATTGTGTCTGTTAATTGTGCCGTTAAGCTTAAAACATGCCTCATCTGACCACCAGATGTTGTCTAGCATTGTGTCCTCTTCGTCAAGTTTAGCTAAGAACCCTTCGCAAAATTGAAGACGGCGGTCGTCATCTCCATCATGAAGGGCATGCAGTAAGCGTGGAATGTAAGGTTTCCATTTTTTTCTGGTGAAGGATACGGATAACACTTGATTGGCTCACTTCCAACTCTGCAGATAAACGGCGAGTTGACTTTTGCGGACTTTGTTCCAGTCTCCTGATGGCTTCTTCAGCCTTAGCTACATTCGTTGCCGTTTTCGGACGACTGGACTTCTTTGCAGTGGCTACCGACCCTGTTACTTCAAATTTCTCGACAATCAATCGTATGTTTCTTCCCTGGGGTGGGTTAATATCGAATTCCTGTGCCAAACGGCGTGCCGCCATCGTTGGTTGTTCATTACATTTGTAGTAATGTTTCACGGCCGCAATGCGTTGATTCATTGAAAGGTAATTCATGGTTCAATTTGGTGCAAATTCAGTAACTTTCCAAACTCAGCAATAACCTGCAAAACAAAAACAAAAATAAATAAACTAAGAAAATTAATAATCTGCAAGACAATTATTAATAACATGACTTCCCAGAAAGAATCTGACAGCCGAAAAAACAGAAATCGGGCGCTACTTTGACTCACCATGTATATTCGCTGAGATATGTACCACTTTCCCTAGGTACGAATTGGTGGTTCGAATAATAAAATTAATAGCTTTTTTCTGTACATACTATTAATTTTATTATTTGAACATATATTGTAATTAAACATCATTTATAAACCATTTTGACTCTTAAACCTCGTAAATCTGAATAAAGCCTATTGTGTGCAACTTCTGAGACACCCTATATATATATATATATATATATATATATATATATATATATATATATATATATATAATAATAATAATGAAAATTAATTTTTCCTTAGATTCCGCTACACACAAGATGGGCGTCACATGGTGCTTGGTGGAAGGAAGGGTCATCTTGCTTCATTTGATTGGGTGACCAAAAAATTATATTGTGAAATAAATGTAATGGAGTCTATTCACGATGTTTGTTTCTTGCACACTGAGCAAATGATGGCAGTTGCTCAAAAGGAATGGACTTACATCTATGATAATCAAGGCATTGAATTGCATTGCCTTAAACAACTGCAGAGAATCTTAAATTTGGAGTTTCTGCCATATCATTTTTTACTGTGTTCAGGGGTAAGTTTTTTCGTATTGACTTGTAATGCTCCGGTTTTAGTGACTGTGAAGTATTACCCTGTAAAAAATGAGTTAACCAGTAACGTTTGAAAGTTTTGTTTCCCAAGACTGAGGGAATTACTTGAGGCTGAACAGTGGAATCGAATCTTCGTAGCCTTTGCAACCCGAATCACGGGCTTGTATCAGAAATACATGTTTAAAGCTTTTCTGGTGGCAATGCTTAATCTATTATCATTTCATTACAAAGAGTGAAAGTGGGTTTCTCAGTTGGTTGGACGTCACGTTAGGCAAAGAAGTCCTTCAGGTTGCAACGCGGAAAGGAAGATTGAATGTGATGTGTCAGAATCCTTTCAATGCAGTTATTTGTTGCGGACACACAAACGGAACTGTCACCATGTGGACCCCAAACACTAAAGAACCTGTCTTCTCCATGTTGTGTCATCCGCAAGGTTTAAGATCAGTAACAGTGGATCCCACAGGCAGGTCCGTCACTGGAATTATTTATCAATGTTTTAGTCCCATCTGCGATATTTTTGTTTATCGTAAATGACATCATAAAATCGTAGTTGGCGAGTTATGAAAAATAGGGTATTAAATTGAAGTTCATTTCTAAGAATTTTCATCTTTTTTAAATTTTGATTATTATTATTGTAGGAAAGGTGAAGAAGTGCTTTGAAGCATTTTTTTTTATGCAGGAAGTAGGGGCCAAGGGCCCGCAAAAGCGCCTCTCCCATAGAAGAAGAGAGCCAAAATCAAGGTCCGGGGTTTTTAAGATGCCTAGACACACTGCGTTTGAAAGATGGGAGGTCATAGAGAGGAGGAAAGATGGATTGAGGCAGATTGTTCCAGAGTTGACTGGTTGAGTAGATGAAAGACTGAAAATACCGATTAACCCTCGCATTAGATAGTTGGACAGAAAAAGAATGAGAAAGTGTAGAAAGTCTGGTACTGCGTGCTCTCCTTAAAAGAGGAGGCATGCAATTAGAGACCACAGGCAACCGCAACCCAACAGCATGGTTGCCTGCATTTTTTAAACTTTTTTTTAATTGACTAGTCTTTATTGATAACATAAATAGTTTTACAATTTTTGTTTTAACATGAATTGTGAGATTGAACTATTTATTTGATTTAGCCCCGAGTCTCTCTTGCACAAAAGTGTATTAATTAGTTATATTGCAAATTTAAATATAGTAATTAAGCTTATTCTTGCTGAAGGTAATTATTAAAATCTTCAAGTTTACATCTTATTGGGAAAGTTTATTATAACCTTTCTTTGTTTGATATATTGTATCTGATAAAGAAAAAAGTGTAAGGAATCCAGAGGAAGAGAAGTCCTGTATTTCTACTACTCGTATTTAATGTATTTGACAAAAAGTAACGTGTGTGTAATAGAGCAATTTCCTTTCCTTGCAGATATTTAGCAACAGCTTGTGTAGATCGTCTCGTCAGACTTTGGGACCAGAAATCTTGGAAAGTTGTGAGTTCTTACAGACTAAGAGGAGGAGCAAATAATATGGCCTTCTCTCAAACGCAACTTCTTTCACTGTCGTTTAAAAATGTTGTTGAGGTAAATATATATATATATATATATTTTTTTTTTTTCATTTTGCTAAATTTGTAAATGTAAAACCCACCTGATAGATGCTCAATGTTTGACGTTTGAAAATACCTATCCGAAGTCCCTTTTCATCTACGAGGTTTTGTAGTTTGTACGAAGACGTAACAAAGATGGCTTCTCTTATCGACCCATATTTTGTTTGTAACTCTGGTTTGTTTTTGTTACTGCATTTTGTGTGTATTTGGTTACTAAGGAACTACTTTAACTTTAAAAGTATTCGCCGATAAATTTAAATATAATGAAGTTTCTTTGATTGATATGTCAAAACTCTAATTTAGAGATTGTGTTGCTGAGAAAATGAGGCAAGATTCACTGTGGCTGTACTTAGAGTGCGATAGATAATAAGGATAATAATGATTGTTTGATGCGGTTGTGTAACCTCCGTTGGAACATCTAAAACCATATAACTGAGGGGACCTACGAATTTACGTGGGATTCGAGCCACGAGTCCTCGCATAATCTGGATGCAGAGGACGGTCTCCCGTCCAACTACAACCCAGAACCAGTCTCGCTTCACCTCGTAGATCGACGAGAAGCGGCGTTATGTATGACATTGGCTACGACGTATCCCGGCTGTGATAGATTTTTCTCGGTCAAATACAGTATAAGCAAACAAAAATGTTACTAAGTATGGTATTTGAAGTCTGTGAAAAGACATGAATCGACCTAGGTCCCATATAAGAAGCGAAAGATTCTGAAATATCAACAATAATTTACTGTTGTTCAGAGTCTTAAGTCTTTATACTAAAATATATTGTAAAGTTTCCATTCGAGTTCCATTCGTTTTGATTTCTTGTTTACATTTGAAAGTGTAGAATAACTGTACATACCAAAGAGAAAACGTCATTAGATTAATGTGATTCTTGTGCTTCAAAGTAAGAGGATAGAAACCGAAGAAGGGCAATTTGGAAATTAAGGATTTGTGTCATACTCTACCAAAAGTTTTTGATATATCTAGTGCAGTGGTTCCCAACGTGGGCGCTACCGCCCCCAATGGGCGTTTGAGAATCTTAGGGGGGCGCTTGGAAACTGTAAAATTGTTACCGTCTATTAATAAATCACTAGCACTTGTCCTATTATATTATCTTTATGAGGGGGACCAGCAAATATTGATGGACATAAGGGAGCGCATTGGCATAAAAAAGGTTGGGAATCACTGCAGTCTAGCGCAATAGCAACAGGGTTGGTACCCAAAAACCCAACCTAAAAACCCACATCAATTTACTTCTCATAAACTTATTTTTAACTTGACATTTTTTATAATATGATTATGCAGTCTTATATATTAACAACTATAAACTATAATTAATGTGATAAGGCCAATATAAACTAAAATTTCCAGAAACTATTTATTTGACATGTTTCATTATGAACCTTATATCTAATACTGTATCTAATTTATCTATATTCTAATTGGCTACCTATATCTAAAAATAAATCATGTTTCTTTTCAGCTTTATAATTTAAATAATTTAAGTGGTACCTAATATTGATTATTGATCAGTATGTTCAGCATCTTTTGACCTTAGGTGGCGGTAGATTCGAACTAACATTTCTGCCTTTTTTTTCCCTAACCTATTTCGCATTTTACTCCATACCAAGCCAAACGTTGAAAAAAAATCTTTCCAATGATCCGGAACTGGCTGGACAACTATAAATAGATCTCATAAATTTAGCAAAACCTAATGGTAACCTGGTCTCTCTTTTTTTCATTTCAACAATTTTCCACCAATTACTAGCTGATGTAGAGCTCACTATACTATCTCTGAATAAATAAGGAGGAAAAATTAGTGCGTCTTTTAAGCAGAATGCTTAATATCCTGCCATGTATTCTGAATTTATTTCAATCAGCCATTCTTCAGCCTCTTCCTCTTGAACTCTATTCAGTTTTTGTCCTGAAAAATAATAGAACTGTGTGGAAACAAAAATAAAGCTAATTATATAGATTATATAATTTATGTTATGGTATCTAATTTATGCTAATTGTTATCTAATATGGCAATGCCAGATGATTTGATTCAGATTAGAGAAAACTCTTCTGCCCATACAGTTGAGTTACCTATGTTTTATATATTGATAGTGGTTAAGCATTTATGTCCTATTTACCTTCATACTTTGGGTCAGTTACATTTGCCAAAAGATGACATGGCTCCATAGCTTTTTTAAATTTCTTAATAATATCTTCTTTGTATGGAGCTAATTTTTCATCTTGGATTAAATTGAGCCAAATTTAAACAGCATCAGACAATGTTGTATTATCAGCCTGCAACTGTAACAAAAAAAATAAAAACTATAAAGTTATATATGGCTGAATGAAAACATCTGTAAACATTTAGAATTATGCATTGTTAGAATTTATTTTTTGGGGTTACAAGTTACAACACATATAAAATGGAGTGTATTTTAATTATTTATTAGTAGTGCTTTAGTACAGGATTCTATAAATAAAATGTGCACTATAAGTCTATAAAATATCTTAAAATTAATATTGGTATTTAAAGTTAAGTAATTTTAACTGCATAATATAAACACACCTTATCTAGAGCATTTCCAACAAGTAAGAGTTGTGACTGTAAATTGAGTGCCTCTCTCTGTATGGATAAGTTATCTATCAATTTTCCGATGTTGTGATCAATGTCTTCAATATGCTCTCCTCTTATTTCTATATATAGAGAGTAATTTGACAAATAGGTTTTTATGCATTCTAACTGAGAATTCCATCTGGTTTCATTTGGTAGTTGTGGCATCATACCTCCTTTCTCCATTAACCAACCCTAAAATATAAATCTTTATTACAAATATTGCTGGATTTGACAGCATAAATAAATAGCCTATGCAACTTATTAAAGAGTCGTGAATTAGGATTCACACTGGTGACAGTGCTAATGCATAAAAGTAAAGCTGACAGTAGCTAATTTATTGGATTTGTTTTTAGCTTACATGAGGTTGGTGATGGTTTCGGAAATATTTGTTAATTTCTACAACATGCTTGAGAACTGATTTTGGGGAGACATCTTTTTCTACCAAGTTTAGATGGTGTGCTGAACACTCAGTGAACAGCCATAAGTAATAAGACTGTAGTTGTCCTCCACAAGAATTTCTCTCATTCTTATCATTTTGTTTTCGTTGTCAGTGCATATAGCAAATACCTGAAAATAAAATGTCATAACTCATAAGGAACTGAGCATTTGAGTATACCAAGGCGGAGAATTACATTCAGTTTATAACTAAAATAAAATGTACCTACAAAATAGTTATACTTACATCAATGCCATATATTTCTTTAGTTTTTGTTATTGCTTCTCTAGCTAACTGTGCACAATATTCTGCTGTTTTTTTTGTACTTCCAGCATCTACTGCTGAAATCAGATATGGCTTTTTTCCATTATGAATACTGTGCGCAATAATAGGATCATTACCTACTGAACTCCAGCCATCTTGTATAAGGGTAATGGTACAATCATCAAGATTAAGGTCATTCTTCATCATTAACTTTTATTAACAGATCAGATGCCAACCTTTTCCCGTTTGGTGGTTCATATCCTGATCTTAGACCTTTGATTAATTTTATAAATTCTTTATTTTCTAAAACGTTGAAGGGTATGTTAGCTGAAAAAAAGAACCTTGCAACTTGTAAATCTAATTCTTTCTTTTGGTCCACAGTCGTTCTTACCACAAATGGTGTAATTGATCTTTGCCTTTTATCATGCTTTATTGGTGTTGAATGACAGAATGTGGATGATGAAGAACCTGCACTGGTGTCACTCATTTCAGGTACATTTTCACTTATAATCTTTGGATCATCTTTGCCAGAAGCCAAAGTTGGAGGAAGTAAATCAGTTTCAACTGATGCTCCAAATTCGAGTCTCGGCATACCTCTTGCCTCATTTTTAAAACATTCCGCTTTTCTTTTACTGCATTTCTCTAGATGTTTCACTTCTTTTTTTTGAGTGATACTTCTTTGCAATAATTGCATAGTACTCTAGTAGGCTGATCACTTAATAAAGTCACCTCGTCCCATTCGCTAGCTATACATCTTCCACTTCTGTAACTCTCTGGCATCTTAAAAATTTAAATTTGAGTTAGGTCTAAATAAAGCTGAAATCTGCTGTTAAGAAATAAAGGAAAGATCTAAAATTAAAATGGAAAAAATTCTAATATGTCATTATATCTCATATCTGAACTTTCTGTGAAATAAAGATGTCTTTTTAATACAATATATATTGTAGATTAGATAAATAAATTAATAAAATAATAGATATATTAAGCACTACATAATTATCGAACCTTTCTAAAAAAAAATTCAACCCATCAAAAAACCAAAAACCCAAACCCAGCAAAAACCCAGTTGGGTTGTTTTTTTGTGAAAAACCCTGGTTTTTGCCAACCCTGAATAGCAAAGGTTTCACAGAGACCCGAAAGGAGGATGCCCAAGAGTTTATTAATTTTACGGCAGTTTTCTGAGTTATACAGCGGTAGCAGTCTCTGTCTCTCTCTACATATATATATATGTAATTTGAATTTGTTGCATTAGTTATTTACTAGTTTCCCAGACACTAAGAATCGGTATATTTGTAATCGCAAAAGAGGAAATGTAGTCCGTAAGTGTATACTTTACAAAGACTTCTTAAAATTTATGTGCATTACTTTTGTTATCCGTCCTTTATTGTTGAATGATGATTATCGATACAGGTTTATAAAAATGTCACAAGGCAAGAAGATTGCGAGATTTACATGAGGCACCAAGCAAAAGGCGACGTCACAGGCCTTCAATTTTGTCCCTATGAAGATGTTTTAGGCTGCTCCACTTACAAGGGCTTCACTAGTCTCTTAATACCAGGTGAGTTTCATCCTCTTTGACGTAATTTAAAGCAACTTTTGTTTACCGACCAAAGATCAAAATGAACTACCGTATAGCATTTTTGTCATCGTCATAAACGATTAAGGAAAGCATACGAGTATTTTGAAGGCTTTTGGAATTTGTAGTTAGTGTGGATTTTTTTTTTTTTTAATTGAAGACCTTTTCATGCAGTTACAATAAGTATTTATTAAGTATGAATTCAGGGATGAAATTGTTTGTCAATGCTGAAAGTTTTATTCTAATAAGTGTGTCGTTCAATGAATAATACAGCTTTCTAGTTAAAATTAATGGTATGGTCAAACTTGGTTTATCGTAAGATTCGTGTAAAACTCCACATTTTTATACTGTAATTAAAAAAAGTATTTGTCTCGGGTTTCATAAATCTGATCAGATTTGTTAGTTTCCATCTTTCTTAACCACAACATTTACACAAGTTCTCGTTTTTGCGCTTTCTTCCACAAAAAAATTAAAAGTTTAGTAAAATTCCAGATGCAGTTTAGAGACAGTCTACAGGCCCTAATTACTAACCTAATTAAACTCGATCAACAGGTTGTTATGGACTAAGGGTCTGGCATTTTGAATTTTACCAAAACTTCATTACGCTTCTTTTAATTTCAAGTAAAGTTTGTTGTCAATTTATTAATATCGATTCCTCGTTCTAAAAGGCTCCGGAGAACCCAATTTCGATGCTTTGGAGGCAAATCCTTTCAAGAGCGTTTCAGCTCGAAGAGAAGCCGAAGTCAAGTCTGTTTTAGAAAAAATTCCTTACGACTTAATAACACTCGACCCTCACTCTATCGGACAGGTAAGGGACTGGTTAATTTTAAATAATGTTGCAACTACGCTAGGCATTATTATCATTATTATTACAAGTTTTCACAAACTGGTGGTGAACTATAATAATAAAAAGGTTTGGGGCTCCCGGTGAAGGGGTTGAGTTAGCAACTTACCCTGTTAAAGGTAACTCCTGAGGCCAACTAACCCATACACGGTGGGAAAATGATGCTTCCGGCTGTTACCTTTGATAATACCCTGAAGTTTACACAGCCGTAATTTAAAGTCATTCTCTTTTCTTTTTCCAATACGCTTTATGAAGTTCATAATTGAGTTTTCCTTTAACAATAATCTGCGTACTGAATTAATTTGTTTCTTCAAACAGGTGGATGTCCCAACATTGGAAGAGAAATTGGAAGCTAAGAAGCAACTTCATTGGGTCAAAGTGCCAAAGATTGACATCCAACCGAGGTATCGAATGAAGGGCAAAAGCGGGTCAGCTCAGCGGTTCAAGCGGAAGCTGAAAGTGAAAGAGGATGAAAAGAGAGAGTACTTAAAGTTCATTAGAGAGAAAAGGAAAACTCAACGAGATAAACAAGAGCAGCTTGAAGAGATGAAAGGGAAACCAAAAATTTTGGATCGTTTCAAACGGAAGGAATCTTTTCATAAAAATAAAACCTAGTTGTTTTTTCATTTAATCCGGTCTTTTGTGGAGGAAGTGAAATCACTCGCCTAAACGAAAATATTTATTAGAAAATACAGAAATTTTTAGTACATATAGTGCTCCTAGTTACATAATTAACAAGCGAGCAATTCGGTGGAGGGTGTTTTTTCGAATTAAACTACTCCCAACTTCCAAAAGTTTTTTTGGTACTTACTAACTAGTTTCCGTTATATTCCTGCAAATGGTAAGTTTTTACTGTATGAATACAAATTTTTATAAATATGTTAATGAAAATACCACAATTTAACCAATCGTCAACTGCGGTGGTGGCCAAAAAGTAATCAATTACAAATAAAAATTACTGATGTCTGAAAAGTAATAAAGTAGGAATTACTTCTCTGGATTAATTATATTATAATTAATCCAGAAAAGTAATTTCTACTTTATACTTTACTTTTCAGACCAGTAATTTTGATTTGTAATCGATTACTTTTTGCCCACCACTGGTCAACTGTACACCCTTGACGATTGTTTAGGTTAAGTTGTGATATTTTCATTAATATATTAAACATTGTATTCATATAGTAAAAACTTAGCATTTGCGGGAGTATAACGGAAAAGTACTGGAAACTGAGATGTAATTTTACTTGGTCTAATTTTTTTTCCTGAATAAACGTTTTAAAAAAAGTCACTAAATGTCAATAAAGTTACTCAGGGTCGCCCGTTAATTACGTAAATAGCGTTTTTTTTCCCGAGATATCCATTACGACTCCCTATGTGAATTCCTTCGTTATACAGCCTGTCAAACCTGGAACTACGATAGGAAAACTGAATCGAAAGGACGCAAAGGCGAAAACTCGCAGCTTAGTCACATCTCTTCTAAATTAAAGTAATATACTGTATTTTGTCAAAAAAAAATACGGCACTGATAATAATTAGTCCGTAGAAAGCGTTAACGTGGAAATGTTATTGAATTTCCTGAATTAGAGATGCGACACGAAGCTGCTAACTACTCCAGTGCCTCTTCACCACTCAGCCGTGACTGACCCTCAGGATTAGCTACAAATGCGACCTGTATTTCTGGCCTGTTTTCACAGCACTAATGATTCCTAAGTATTATTGCTAAAATTAACTTTTACGACTCTATTGCTTTGGACGATAACAAAGGGAAGAAATAAGCTTTTCAATAGTTAAACGTGTAAAGAAGTCTCGGATCTTTGTAAAATGTTGTAGATAATCCTATTATAAAGAAACGATGGGGTTGATGATTCTTGGGGTTGTTTAACCTCCTCCCGTAATGGCAAAGGTCATGTGATGGAGGGGGCCTACAGTTTTACGTGGGGTCCAAAGCATCCAAGGGGTTGCTATATCATCTGAACGCGGAGAAAAGTCATTCATCAAACTTCTGAACAATCCCACTGTCCCTTAACTATGCTGAATAAACGGGAAGCGAGGTTGCGTCGTGGCCACAGGGTAGCCGAATATAGTGTTCATTGTAATACAAAATATAAGTTAAATTTTTGTTAAGTTTAAATAGGAAATATAGTATATTCCGGGTGGAATCAAAGGCTT
Organism: Bathynomus jamesi; assembly: GCA_023014485.1. Classification (NCBI taxonomy): domain Eukaryota; kingdom Metazoa; phylum Arthropoda; class Malacostraca; order Isopoda; family Cirolanidae; genus Bathynomus; species Bathynomus jamesi. Next base: position 1,182,692 of record JAJOZX010000243.1, on the reverse strand, counting down.
TTTGTCTCATCAATCCCTCCCTCTCTCTCTCTCTCTCTCTCTCTCTCTCTACTATCGCCATTATAACGAACACTGCTCTTCTGAACGCCCCCAACTGCATGCCGCCGCCTTTAAAGAGAGCACGCAGTACCACTTTCGACACATTCATTTTCTGTCCAACTCTAACACAAGGGTTAATCGGTATTTTCAATCTTTCACCTACTCAACCGATCAACTCTGGAACAATCTTCCCTAATCCATCTTTTCTCCCTCCATCTATGATCTCCAATCTTTCAAACGCAGTGCGTCCAGGCACCTCTAAAACGTGGACCTTGATTTTGGCTCTCTTCCTTTATGGGGAGGGAGGTTTCTGCGGGCGTTCGACCTTGGGGGCCCCTCCTTCCTACATAAACAAAAATTGTGGTAGCATCGCTGACTACAAGTCTACCGGCCTGAGGTTCAATTCCCGGTGACGGCAGACTGATCATCCATCCATTCAATAAAATTGGTTGGTAAATTTAATGGATAGCCTAGTGGTTAAGACGCTGGGTTGCTGATCGGGAGGCCGTGAGATCGAGTCCGGGCGAGGAAGTAATTTCTGACCACCTGTGGTGGGTCGTCGTGGTTCGGATTTCACGTTAAGCTGCAGGTCTAAGGTGGAGCAACACGCTTGACCTTCGTCAGAATGAACAATTCGGACGAAAAAAACTAAGGTGCGTGTATTGAAGTGTTCTGTGCGACAATTCTTCATTTCACGAAGATCAAGTTTGTTAAAATTTAAAATGTAGCCTTCGTATAATACCTATGCTTGCAATGTGTTTCACAAGCTGTATGATACATGGGTACTTGCCACAGTCCATTTTGTCAGTTATAATGTTGCCAGTTGTTAGAAATAAGGTTACTAGTATCTGTGATAAGAATAATTATAGGCCACTAGCACTTGCCAGTATACTTTCTAAGGTGTTAGAATATGTCATTTATAATAGGATAAGTACTTACTTGCAGACTTATGACAATCAGTTTGGCTTTAGAGTGAAACATGGTACTGACATGTGTATTTATATGCGAAAGGAAGCCGTCCTAAAGTACAAGGTATCCAGTAGCAATGTATATTGCTGTTTTCTGGATGATCAAAAGCATTTGATAGAGTTAACCATCACAAACTTTTCAAGAAACTCTTGTGTCGAGGGGTACCTAAATATATACTTAGGATACTTGCATTCTGGTATACAGAGCAGACCATGTTTGTAAGATGGAAAATCACTGTATCACTAGGTTTTAAGGTAACTAATGGTGTTAGGCAAGGGGGTATATTATCACCCTATCTTTTCGTATATACATGGATGACCTTGCCAATGACCTAAAAGCTGCACGTACTGGCTGTGTCATTGGAAAGGAGAAAATTAATCATTTAATGTATGCTGATGTCCTTGTTCTTCTGTCACCCTCTCCCCATGGGCTGAGAGTACTATTAGAGATATGTGAACAATATGGTATAGAAAATGACATCACCTATAGTGGGGCAAAGAGTTGTATTTTGATTTTTAGGTATAATCTACTGAAACATGTATGAAGTGGGTCTTTTGAAATGAATGGTCAGACAATACCTGTCAAAGACACATGTAAATGCTTAGGTCATGTAATTACTCACGAGCTGCGAGATGAATATGATATTGAGAGGCAACGTAAAAAGCTGTATGTACAGGGTAGTGATGTAGCGAAGCTGAAATTTTGCGAATCTGCGAATGCGAATCTGAAATTTGAGATTCGCGCGAATGCGGATCTTGAATTATTATAAAAATGTGGCTATTTTCTGAAATTTTACCAAGGGACGCTATATAAACTAGAATACAACGATTACTATTTTTATGACGAGAAAGTAAAACAAATACAAATGCTATTATTATTATTTGACAACTGTTTTTATAGACAATATAATAAATTTCTTACATATTAATAATGTATAATTACAATAAAATATTAAAGTACATAATTACAGTTTTACATATTTAAACCCAATAGTTGGCAAGTTAAATTTAAGAAAGAGCAATTTTTCTACCTTATCTCCTCGCAAGCGGTTTCTTTTCTCGTCATAGATCAGGCCAGCACCACTGAATAGTTGCCCACTTGGGACGCTACTTGGAGGACATCCAAGGAATCTCTTAGCAAGTACACTTAAAAGCTTGTACTTTTCTTGGTTGTCTCCACCACGCTAAAGAGTTTTCGTTTTGGGCGATTCTTTTCTCTTTATGGTATTCTTGAACAAATTTGATTGAATTTCTGCTGATTGCTTCTTCTGCTTCTTCGTCACTGTTTGAGGCGGCCAGTAGCGACGTCATGGACTCAATGATTGAGGCAGCTTTTGAATTTGATGGTGAAGACACAGACGTACTGACGCGCATTCTCTTCTCCATTGGTTCTTCAGATTGTGCCTTACCCAGGTCATCGCAAAGTTGCGCTATTTTTTCTTGGACACGCTTGGTGACGGCAGTACTGGAGAACATCTTTGCTTTGTACTTGGGGTCTAAGTAAGTGGCCAAAGCATAGGAGTCATTGGTCTCGATTTCAGCGAATCTTCTTTCTATTTCGTCGTACATAATTTCTCTCATTGTTCTGACTTCAACATCATCTCTGTTTTCTGGTTTTAACACATTCTTCAATGAGGCTATCAGAGGAATGACGCCTGATATGGAAGATGCTGAGCTACTGAGTTTCTTCGTGATTTCGTCAAAAGGCTTGAGAATATTCGTGCAGCTAGATAGTAGAGCGAAATCAACATTCGATAGTTGTTGTATTTTGGAATTCGCAGTGCTATATAAGCTTAGTGGGCCCTTCAACTGAACAGCTCTTTCCATCATATGCAGAGTACTGTTCCATCTTGTGGCGACATCGTGAATCATTCCTAATTTCGGTAAATCCAAACGCGTCTGAATCTTCAGTTCATCCTTTGCTGCAACGGAGTGGTTGAAATGTGTCGCAATTGAACGGGTTTTCACCAGCAAATTCTGAACATTTTCTTGAGCCGACAAGCCTGATTTTACAACGAGCTGTAGCTTGTGGGCAGTACAATCAATGTTGTTGACGCCTGACAGATCCATCGCTTTCTTTATGTTTGCAGCGCCGTCACGCATCACCGCATTAACAGACGAATGAGGAATTTTTCATTTTTCGAGCATTTGGTCGAACTTTTCCGATATATATGCAATATGCACCGGTGTGCCGTTCGTCCAGTTTCAGCGCCGAGCATCAAATTCGTCCTCTTGTATTCATTATCCACCCCATGGCAGGTCAGCGAAAGGAAGCTTACTCCAGCAGATGTGTCGGACCATGTATCAGTTGTAAAGGATACCAATGATTCCTTGATTTCGTCCACAATATCTTGAATCTTCCCAGTTACACCTTGGTACATGCTGTTGCATATTAGATCAGCGTAAAATTGTCGTTGCTTGATCTTGTATTGCGGAGCAATTCTGCCATAAGCAGCATGAAATTGATATCTTCTACGTGACTAAACGTCAAATCATCCATTACTAGCATTTCTGCGATGCGGTAGTCGTACGTCTTAGATTTTTTATTGTCATCACTCCAAGGCTTCAATTTCTGGTAGCAGCTTTCAATTGTTTCAAATACGAGATTTTTCTGTCTAATGTCAGACTTCGTCTTTTGTAATGGCGTCGGTTCTTTTATTTTCTTTGAATCTTCTTTAGCTTCGTTTTCAGCATCACTCAGTTCTTTAAATTCTTTTGCATGAATTGAATACAGATGATTTCTCATGTTTGATGTGGTTCGTCCCTTTCGAGAGTAGTTGCGTTGGCATAACAAGCACTTCGCAGTATCATCAGCGTTCTTTGAGAAAAATTTCCAAACTGTTATTTTCTCATGATGAAGTTGAGAGCGATGGCGTGAAAACAACTGTAGTCGACGAAGTTAATATTTGAAATAATGATACGACTGAAGATGTATTGCACTTATTGTGACAGAACGGACGGTAAAGTAAAAGCCTGCATGTCACGAGTCAGGTCGCTACAAAATTGCCAAATTTTCGTGAAAATTGTTTTTTTTTATTTTATTAAAATGCTTATAGCAAAAAAAATTAGCCAATTTTTTACAACGATTTTTTCACATATGTTCTCACTAGTACTTAAACTTATTCAGGAAAAAAATAATACCAATATCTGTTAAAATAAAAGAGATATGAGCATTATTATGAAAAATAAAGCACTTGAACAAAAAAATACTTCTGATATTTACACATTAAAAATATTTCTAAATTGAATTTTGTAATAAACTTTATATTGTCTTAAAGCTAAAGAAATTTCCTCTGCGTCAGTATGTTTTATTTTAGAAATATAATTTGATGAATACGGAAATGGCATTCAACTTTTTTCAACAAACACAGATTTCATTCTCGAAAGAGTATGGACTATGGAATAAGTATGACGGTGATTTCGACTTTGCAATGTCATATACAGTAAACTCTCGAAAATCAGAATGTCTAAAATCCGGACCACTTGAAAATTGAAAGTTCATAGTTAGACATAATAAAGCGACATGAGAGAAGTAAAGGTGCGAACTACATTGCAAGAGCGCTAGGCCTAAGTCAGTTTACCGTCTCAACCGTTTTCAAAAATGCTCCTGCATTGAAGGCCGCAGCTGAAAATGTGTGTCCCGTTCTCCGCAATTCTCAGCTCCGCAAATTCGCATTAAAAAATGCGAATCTAAAATTTTTGCAGAGGCTCCGCGGTTGCGAATGCGAAGGCGAAGCTTCGCTACATCACTAATTCAAGGTATGGAAAACGTGAAGAGAATGAAGTTACTTTATGACGTCATAGCTTTTCAAATTATGCCATACGTTAATTCATACTTAATATGCCATAGTTATTTAATTCGTACGTACAGTACAAGTCATTATTGGGAGAATTTAGAAGAGATGAATTAGAGCAATACAGTAAGGAAAGGGTTATAGCCATTGTACAAAGAGTGAGTGAAACTATTAATTAAATAAATATACTTATATGAGTATACGGTAAATATTAAGGAATTGGTACATTTGGGAAGAATTAAGTAAGTGAATAAAGAAGCACAAACAAGGGTTCAAATCATACCCCATTCAATGTGCATGCATAATCTAATAAAATTTATCTTCGATGAAACCATCATTTCTTTAGTAATTCGATGTCGCTGAATCCGAAAATGACCTTCATTTTGCATGATTGGTTCGCGATTAGAAGATACACGGGTGCCCTTCAGCTCTTGAGAAACGTTACCAGGGCAAGTGGAATCCATCTATGCTGGCTGATTTCTGCTGGTCAGTAATAAGAGACACTACACAGTCAGAGTACAAGAGACAGGCCAAGAGGAAACGACATTGAAGTGAGTGTGCTCCTTAAAATACATATATGTTGTGGGATAAATTTTACCAGTACTTACACAATAATTACCATGACATCTTAAAAACGCGAACTAATTAAACAATTTCACTATCATTTTCAAATTCAGCATGCAAAAATACATAAGAATCGGCTACTTTCATTAACGATACAAAAAAATCCTTAAAATTTGTTGACCAGTGTTATCATAAAGTCTATAATAAATGAAAAATGGAGATATGGGTAATATTGTGATGGAAATGTTAAACGATCTAAACCGTCGAGTGTCTTGTTTGTACTTTGAAGGAATGAAGTTAAGGGACATTCGCTTCTCACAACGAACCTCCAATGACACAAACATGGATATGTGGGGCCGCGCAGTTAATTTTCCGCATTTATATTATTTTTATATTAGTTACCGACAAACCAATTTTGCGCGTACCAAATTGTATATATTTTATCATTGTGTAATTTTAAGAATCATATATAATCTTTATAAATAAGTATTGTACATAAATTTATATATATATATTTAATTAATTCAGCTGTATATAAAATAACAAAATCTTCTGTAAAATAACCTCAGCCAACCAAGAACTCAATAAACTCTGAAAACGACCGGCTTTTCCTTCAAGACGCCAACCCCCAAACGACAGGGAGAGAAGAGGACACGAGAGGCCCCTAAAAGAGATACCCAACAAAGCGATAGCTTGCCTCTCGTATCCTTCATTCTTCCCGGCAACTACAAGTAGCACCAAGAAGGAACCAGCTACAATTGGTGACCCCGGAGTGACCCGAAGCAGCCAGCGGAAGCAGCATCCTTCAGTCGCCGGGCGGAACAAACCGAAGCCACGCCTTCTTCGCCGCCCACCCGTAGTAGCCGGTCGGAACCAAAGCAGCAGCAGACCCGAATTACATTCCCGCAAGATGGAATCTGTTGAATCAGGAGTGCACCATGTCACCATCAAGCCACCCACGTTCTCTGAAGCGTCGGCCGCAGGATGGTTCTCCATCATGGAGGCACAATTCCACATTTCCAGAATAACATCCGAAGAGACCAAATTTTTCCATGTTCTAGCCTCGTTACCCCCCGAAGTCGTCTCACGAATTTCAGCAGCAACTCTCTCCAACAAGTCGTACACCGATTTAAAAGAAGAAATCGTGAGTCATTACGAAAAGACGAAGCCAGAACTCTTCGAACGACTCATCTCCAACACTCCTCTCACTGGAAAGCCCTCCCAATTCCTTCAAGATATCCACCAAACGGCACTGAAGGTGGGCGTCAGCGATGATTTGGTGAAGCATAAATTCATCCAGGCGCTCCCATCCTCAATAGCGCCCGTCGTAGCAGCACAAAAGGAGCTGACGCTAACTCAACTCGGCAAACTAGCCGATGAGTTAATACCGTTCGCTCAACAAAGCTGCTACGCGGCGCCAACGTCAACTCGAGCCAATACAAGCCCAAGAACGAATATCCCCATCGGCCTAAAACCCTTCAGCGAGAATCAGCGGCCGGTGGTGTGCCGCGCGCACCTTTATTATGGCCCCCAAGCAAGGACCTGCAGGCCATGGTGCAAGTGGCCAAATAAAGATGACGCCAAGCTGCTCCCCTCGTCACGCCCAAATTCAAGATCTTCCTCACCATCAAGAGAAACGTCGGAAAACTAGATAAGCAGGCTGTGATTAACGCGACGTCCGGCCTGCCGCTGATCTCAGTCGCAGCTCGCATCGCCAGTCTGAAGGTCAATTTTATCATTGACACAGGAGCGAGCATCTCAATTTTACCACCAACTTGTGTCAATGATTGTCAACTCCACCCAACCGCAGTAAAGATTTCCACCGCAAACGGTCAGCCGCTCGAAATATTCGGAGAAGTAACACTGGACATATCAATTCCTAAATTACGAAGAATATTCAGGTGGCCATTCGTCGTCGCCCAAGTCTCCAGTCCACTTCTCGGCGCCGATTTTCTATCCCATTATGACATCCTTGTGGACTGCAAGCATGGCATTTTGAAGGATAGAGCAACAACTCTTCAAGCCACTACTAAACCTGTGCAATCCAAAGACCTTCACCTCATCAATATTAACCCTACCGACAAATTACCTCAAGAAATCAGGAACCTGCTTGACAAGTACTCCTCACTACTGAAACCAGCTCAACCGCAGAAAGTTTCCACCAACACTGTCAAGCATACCATCGACACTGGCAGCGCACCACCAGTGTTTGCAAGCCCTCGACGTCTTCCACCCGATAAATTATCCTCAGCTAAGGCTACTTTCAACAACTTACTTCAAGATGGAATTATAGAACCCTCAAAATCACCATGGGCCTCACCGTTACACCTCGTTCCGAAGAAGATACCAGGCGAATGGCGGGCGTGTGGTGATTATAGAAGCCTAAACGCTGTCACGAAACCGGACAGATATCCACTTCCTCATATAAGAAGTCTGTCAACATCTCTGCACGGAAAATCATGCTTTAGCAAAATCGATCTAGTCAGAGCATATCACCAAATTCCAGTCCACCCAGAAGATATCGAGAAAACGGCTATAACAACTCCATTTGGTTTATTTCAGTATTTATACATGCCATTTGGTTTAAGAAACGCCCCTGCAACATTTCAACGCTTCATGGATACAATTTTCAGAGGAGTTGACTGCGTATTTGTGTATCTCGACGATATTTTAGTCCATTCAAATAACGCAGTTGACCATTTGAAAGACTTAGAACGCGTATTCAAGATCCTTCAAGAACACAATTTAAGAATTTCCTTAGAAAAATGCATATTTCAGCAATCCAAAATTGAATTTCTGGGTCATGAAGTTTCCCCAGCAGGCATTCGTCCTCCTGTAAACAAAGTCTCCGAAATTCAAGATATTCCCCAACCGCAAGATTACCAAAGCCTCAGAAGATTCCTAGGAATGACGGGATTCTATCGCCATATGATACCCCGTTACGCCGATTTAGTCTCACCTTTAAGTGAAATCGTCAGAACTCAAGTCAAAAGCAAAAGTCTACAGTGGAACGACGAAGCAATTCAAGCCTTTCAAGATGTCAAGGATGCACTACGGAACGCCGTTACGCTTTGTCATCCTCTTCCATCAAGCTCAATCCTTCATTTAGTTACGGACTGCTCACAAATAGCAGCTGGAGCAGTTCTTCATCAAATAATCGACAGCACACCAGTTCCCATCGCCTTCTTTTCCAAGAAATTAACTACAACTCAGCAAGCGTACGCCGCATACGATAGAGAATTACTCGCAGCATACCTAGCCGTCCTGCATTTCCGTCAATTTTTAGAAGGTCGTCAAGTAATACTCTTCACGGATCACAAACCGATGGTTTCTGCCTACAAGAGTCCCTTACGAGCCAAGACAGACCGACAACAACGTCATTGGTCTGCCATCACGGAATACGTATGCGATGTAATACATATCTGTGGATCCGAAAACGTCGTAGCGGACTGCCTTTCACGCAACGTAAACGCAGTACATATCGACGCTTTCGATTTATCAGCAATCGCGGAATCTCAACAAAAAGATCAAGAAACGCAAGAATTTCTCCCACGTCTCAAGCCGTTCCCGTTTCCAGAAAATACAACTTTATATTGCGATACATCCACGCCATATCCCCGTCCTTTTGTTCCCAAGCAGCATCGATCTTCCATCTTCAATCAATTTCATAATATTTCTCATCCAGGCATCAAGCAATCACTTCGTATCATTAAATCAAGATACTTTTGGCCCTCAATGAATAAGGATATTCGAACTTGGTCCCGAAATTGTGAATCATGTCAATCCTCAAAAATTTCTCGCCATACAAAATCAGAAATAACCCCCTTCGATTTACCAAGTTCAAGATTTGAAACGGTACATATCGACATCGTCGGTCCCTTACCGCCAACCACTTTGCCCGGTCAAACATATCCTTCCCCATATAGATATCTCCTAACCTGCATCGATCGTGCCACAAGATGGATAGAAGCATATCCTCTGATTGATACTACAGCCACATCAATAGCACACGCATTTCTCGATGTATGGATTTCAAGATTTGGTGTACCACTGCAAGTCATAACGGACCGCGGATCCCAATTCGAATCCGAACTCTTTAGGGAACTCTCAGCTCTCATCGGATTTCACCGACTAAGAACTTTGTCGTATCGCCCTCAGACCAACGGAATAATTGAAAGATCTCATCGCACCATCAAGACAGCAATCATCGCTCGAAAACAAGATTGGCTCCCCGCTTTACCCATAGTTCTCCTTGGTTTACGCAGTCTCCCCAACGAATCGGGTTATTCACCGTTCACCACCGTCACCGGAACCACCCTATTATGCCCGAGGCCAATGATCGCCAATTCGTCGTCAAAATCCAATTCAAAATTCATCTCCGAATTAGCCAAGAAAATGACGCAAATCGATTTCGCCCAACTCTCTCAAGGAAACATTCACTCAGCCCCCAAATCATTCATTCCATCGGAACTCCACAAATCAAGCCACGTATGGGTACGCATCGACCGCGTTCGAAAACCATTCGAGGCACCATATCAAGGACCTTTCCGTGTTCTCGAACGCCACGATAAGTACTTCGTAATAGAAAAAACAACGGATCATCAGAAGCCATTTCAATTAATCGTTTAAAACCGGCGTATATAGTTTCAGGTCCCACACAGGTACCGGGCGCACAATCGGACGACATCGGATCGGAGAAAAAGCACGCAAGGAAAAAGGACGATGGAGGACGCACCTCGGAGGTAGCAAATACAGACCTCAGGACGGGCGCGCAGGACAACGCAACAACCGGAAACGAGGCCGACCGAGGATCAACGCGAGCTGGACGAAGGATCCGATTCAAATCAAGACCCGAATATTTCTACTTTTGATATACGTGCTCCGCTTCTCGGGGTGGGCAGTAGTGTGGGGCCGCGCAGTTAATTTTCCGCATTTATATTATTTTTATATTAGTTACCGACAAACCAATTTTGCGCGTACCAAATTGTATATATTTTATCATTGTGTAATTTTAAGAATCATATATAATCTTTATAAATAAGTATTGTACATAAATTTATATATATATATTTAATTAATTCAGCTGTATATAAAATAACAAAATCTTCTGTAAAATAACCTCAGCCAACCAAGAACTCAATAAACTCTGAAACCGACCGGCTTTTCCTTCAAGACGCCAACCCCCCAAACGACAGGGAGAGAAAAGGACACGAGAGGCCCCTAAAAGAGATACCCAACAAAGCGATAGCTTGCCTCTCGTATCCTTCATTCTTCCCAGCAACTACAAGTAGCACCAAGAAGGAACCAGCTACAGATACACCTTAACCATAGAAATGGTAGATAGCATGGTTGTGACATTGCAAAACTAGAAAGTAAAAAATAAAATTTTTATCCAAACTCGCGTTAGGCGATTTTGGTTCTTATGTAAAAATGAATATTTGAATTATAAAGATTATATAGGAATTATTCATTGTTCATTTTTACACTGGTATCGGTATCGGTTATTGGCTAAAAAGCGATATCGGTACATCCCTAGTAATTGGTCTTAGTATTCTGGTATCATTAACGAAAAGACGGAAAAGTTGGTCACATGGGAAATAACTAGGCCCAACCAACCTGAAACACTACCTACACTAACGTAACCCAAATGGGTAATTATTTATTTTACCCCTGCGGGTCAATTTTGATATGAGAATAAGTTTCTCTGGTGTATTTTGGTGTGTTTTATTCAAATCTGACCTTCATTTCTTGTGCAAATAAATTATTGATTGCCCAGTTAAGTTAATTGAATGCCTGGTTAGGTTGTTGTGATATTTTCATTAGTTTTAATGGAAATATCATGACTTAATCCAACTAACAAAAATATCACCACAACCTAACCAATCATCAAGGGCGTACAGTTGACCTAACTGGGCATTCAATAATTCATTTGCACAAGAAATGAAGGTCGGATTTGAATAAGACACACCAAAATATACCAGAAAAACCTATTCTTATATCAAAATCGACCCGCAGGGGTAAAATGAATAATTACCCACAAATGTAACATACCCTGATTGGTCTAATAAATGAAATGGCCAGATCACTAAAATCTGGTGTCACTGAGACTCAGTATTAGCCCACTTTTACCATGTTGCAGTGTTTTAATGGCTTTTGATTCTGCCACAACTCTCCTTTACCACTCCAAATACAGTATATGTCAATATGATAATAAAAACCCACTCTAATAGACAGAGTTTATTTCCACAACAGTTTCGATGCCCACTGGTATCCTCTTCGGGTGGATACAGAAAAACGAATGAACCAAAAACAAGAGGGAAAACAGTCCAGAGCGTTTAAGAAATTCGCACGTAGATTAGGTCCCGTTATCCCGACAGTGGAAGGGCATTTTATTAAAGGGACCCGCTTTTTAAACACATTCGCATAAATTTAAAAACTATCTTTGTTGTATACATATAGCTTCTATTATTTTACATAATTATTACATTTATTATTAAATATGTTACATTTAATATTGTATTATTATTTATTACAGAAATTATAAATTTATTATTACACTGATTATTACATTGTTGTTTATTATACGAAAATTACAAACCGAAAAAACAAATGAAAAAAGGGGGGGCGAGGAAGGAACCTTCAAGCGTCCGCTACGAATAAATTAGGTCCCGTTCTTCCGACACAGGAAGGGCATTTTTATTAAAGGGACACGCTTATAGGTACATTCGCATGAATTTAAACTATATACCTGTTCTATACATTTATTATTCAATTTATTACATTTAATATTGCATTGTTATTTATTACAGAAATTATAAATTTATTATTACATTGATTATTTATTGTTATTTATTATGCAGAAATTGTAAACCGAAACCGGAAGGGCATTTTATTACAGGGTCCCGCTTATAAGTACATACGCTCAAATTAAAACTATCTTCCTGTTCATACATACAGATTCTACTATTTTGACATAATTACTGCATTGATTATTGCACTTACATATTTTTTTTTTAACATTTATTATTATTACCTTTACACTAATTACACTTATGTTAGAACCCGTTCACCCGACTCCGTAAGGGATTTTTTGACCAAGAATCTCATTAAAGGGTCTAACTTATAGGTACCCTCGTACAAATTAAAATTATCTGCTTGTTCTATACACACAGATTCTATTATTTTTCTTTTGACATAATTATTACATTTATAAAGTACTCTACTTGATTCCCAATCTATAGCATGATTATTTTGGCTGGCGTGATGAAAAATAGCATTATTGGTGTTACAACTTCTGAAGGCATATTTGTGTTCCTTAATACGGGTTGCAATATTTCTCCAGTTTCTCCTACGTATACTAAATCACAACTTTTACAGGGAATGCTGTAGACACAGGCTTGTTCCTGTTTTGAAACGTTGTAAGAGTCTGATTTATTATATAGACCTTTACAAGTTTACGTAGATAATTAACTAAATGCCAGGGTCACCAGCGCCCAAATACTAGATTGGCATCCAGCACTGCGGCGCAAAAATTAATTTTAATAAAAAAGGGAAGGACTGATTATAAAATCATCAATATGAATTTTGTATTTTATTGACAACAATTAATAAATTATATGCAACAATTATTTATAAATGCAAAGCGGATTTTTACCCGTAACAACTTTGACATATAAATGCGGAATTAAATAATGGCACCGTTTAGCTAATATATAACAGTCTGCAACTAATACTGATAAACAACTAATGGAACTAATATTAATATACAAATAATATTAATATATAAATAATGTAACACTAATAATAACACTATAATATTGTGCAAATAATATAAAATAATATTAATATATAAATAATGTAACACTAATAGCCACAATGACAACCTTGTCTGCAAAGAGACAGACAAGAATACTGTAAGTGATATTTCAGAGAAAAAGAATAATAAAAATGGCAAAAATTAATAATTAATATACATATGCTATATAGGCCCAGTAACCTGTGGATGATAAATTACAGTTGATTCTCATTATGGGATTGTGTTAAGTTGAATGGGAAAACTAAGGAAGTATGTAGGCCACCTGCTAAGAAAATACATGAAACATAATAGGCTTATATTATAAAGTAAAATATACTAAGAAAATTAATAGGCAGGCCTATGCCTCTTCAATATAATAGAGCTGAGGTTAATCTAAAACAAAGGCTACGGTAGGCCTCAGCTAGGCTAGAGTTACAATTTGGCTTTTGTAGGCCACCTGCTAAGAAAATACATGAAACATAATAGGCTTATATTATAAAGTAAAATATACTAAGAAAATTAATAGGCAGGCCTATGCCTCTTCAATATAATAGAGCTGAGGTTAATCTAAAACAAAGGCTACGGTAGGCCTCAGCTAGGCTAGAGTTACAATTTGGCTTTTGCCTAGATAGACCTAACTTAGCCTAAGGTAATTTATTGTATGAATTGTACAGTATTATTTATAGTATGAGTCTTACAGTACTAATCACAAACACTATAAGGCTTGTTAATCTCTGCAGTATGCGGTATTGCATACAGATATGCAATAGTAAAGAATATAAACATTATTGTGAAAAATGCTCTGTATGAATTGGTCCACAATTAACCCACCCCTTATATCTCCAGTCTAACTATAGAGTAGATTAAGTCTAGCCCTGTAGGGGTCAGAAGAGATTCCGGAAATGGTCCAGGCGGGCAGATAAATTGAGGTCCACAGTAGGATTCCTCACCAAACTAGGTTAGGGCAATCTACCTTCACCTTTGTTAAGCTATGAGTTGATGCGGGTCTTAGGCCACAATGTAGGCCTAATTTGTCTGACCCAGCTTAATTTAATGCGTTTACTTCTAAGTTAGAAGATCAACTGGGCTAAAAACACAATTAGTCACTTACTGCTAGTTATTAGAGAGTCTCTTTTCCCCTTCTGTTTTTGTTGAGAGCGTACTTGCTGGTGGGGATCTTATTTCTTTGTCTGTTCTTGTCCCTTCCAGTTCCTGTCCTATCGCCCCGTTCCTCGTTTTCGTTCTTTTTGTTCTCCTTTTAGCGGGGCTTTTCCACCAGCGTCGTCTTAGTTTTTTCCTCGGTTGGTTGATCGGTAATGTATATCTATTACCGAGCACGCTCTTGTCACACAGTATATAAATACTAGTGTGGAGAATAACTCTGGTGAGCAACCAATTGGTTTCATCCACCCAGTTATTGACATAAAAGGAATTTAATAATTGTTAGATTAACTACCTACCTACTCAGTGAACCATTTTCGTTACCTCCCAACTACCCACTCATCAGTTTTCCATAATTATAAATAGGAACTTACCACGAAGAACCTTTGCTTGCTGGCGCCGTGTTTTCAAATAATAAAATGTGTGAACGGCGTCCTTTGTGTTGTTGTACATAAGCTTGTTTTTACTATACAATTTTACCAACAAGCCAAAATAATCCTTAAAAGCCAATTCATGTCTAGTCACACCACACTGAATGCTTAAGAATTAAATTTGATCACTGGACATGTTTAACTTGTATTATTTATTTATTTAGATTTAAATATTTCACTCATGCCAATTTGTGGCAGTTTTCACTAATAAAAAATAATCTGTGGTGCAAGGCACTACAACGTTATTCCTAACCAATTACTTTTCACGGTAGATGAATATTTGAAAGCCAAAGCAAACTTAAAATCTTTCGTCAACGGTTTAATTCTTACTAAGCCGGCAATGTAAGGCAAACTCACATATGTTTTGGTTAACTGACAGTTCCCGAGGGGCATAAAAAGTTTTTCTGGCTTTAAAATACGCCTTTCTAATAAACCACTCAGGATATTTTAAATCCTTAAAAATGTTCCAAATCTTAGAATTTTCGGGGTCTAGCAAATGTGGGCTACAAATCCTGAGTGCTCTTAGAAACATGGAAGAAATAATTGAGCTTTTAACCCCTTCATCGTGATATGAAAAATAATGAATGTAAGAATTACAATGGGTAGGTTTTCTATAGACCGTGAAATTGGGCTTTCCGCTTTCGTTAATGACCAAAACATCTAGAAAAGCTAATTGTTTGTCATTCTCCACTCGTTTTTTTGTATCCACCCCAAGAGGATGCCAGTGGGCATCGAAACTGTTGTGGAAATAAACTCTGTCTATTAGAGTGGGTTTTTATTATCATATTGTGACTTTCACGTAAAAAAAGTGGGTTTTTTGCGAGTATGTCAACTTGCAATGGTTGTTACTACCACACTGCCAAATTTCTTCCCTGTGCATTTTGTGTGAGATCTTGCAAGTATTGAAAATTTATTAGAGAGATATTTTTATTTAGGTCCAATATTACGACTAAGTTTACTTCAAATAGGCACAGTAATTATAGAAATAATAATGGTCCATTTAGACACTGTCAAGTAAGTGTCAACATAGCTACAGACTTTTTCACTGTCGGCTGCAGTGGTTTTAAGGTTAAAATTTGGTCGGCAGCCAGATTACTAACTATGGTCAAGCTAAATTCATTAAAATTAATTTAAACTTACCACAAATGAAGTTGCCAGTTGAACGTTACCCTGTCTGTTTCTAACTAGTCCATAAGTTTCCAGATTTTAAATTTTATTTAAGTCAAGTCACTATTCGGCACACTGCTAAGTTATTTATTTCATCCGGGCTATTTCCCAGACTAAGTTTTGCAGTTTAAGTTAGGCTAGGGCTGTATTACCCTTAAATTTTTGTTTTAAAGGTTTTACTTAGTTAGGGCTATATTGCCCTTAAGTTTTAATAGGGGCTATTCCAGCCATTTTATATTTAGTTAGGGCTGTTGTAGCCCGGCTCGAGTTTCTTCTAGGTACCTAGTTTCAATCTTTTACCTTAGATAAGTATTTTGATTAGGCAACTTACACTTAGTTCTGGTAGGCCACTATTTAGTTAAACTGGGACTGGCACTGGGTGGAATTAAGTTGGCTCTTACTCGTTTCCTGCTGGCTCAGCTGATTCTTGGGGTGCGCACACCTCACATACTGGGAAAATGAGCTGCTGATTGTCATTTTGATTTTGGAGAAAACAATTCAATAGGGTCTTGTTTAGGTAATTATGTGTATTGAGTAACTCAGTCATTTTACACACCAAAATACATTTTTCTAGTAGTATTTGATGTGATTTGTTCAAATCTGACCTCCATTTCCGTCGGAAGTGAGATCCAAGTACTTTGAAGTTTGGCCATTTAAGGGAAATGGAGGTCAAAATCTAAGCAAAACACCTAAATATACTAGGAAAATGTATTTTGGTATTAATTAACGTAACCTAACCTACCTAACATGAATATGTTATTACATTATCATTTGTATAATTTAGGTCTCTGGGTACGGGGGTGGAGCCCCGTAAAGATCACGCATGACAAATTGATCGATATTGAACGATATTTTAGCGTCGGAAATTCAAAAAAAAAAAAATAAAACCCTACTATACCGATCAATTTGTGATGCGTGATCTTTACAGGGGCTCTGCCCCCGTACCCCAGAGACCTAAATTAGGTATGTATTTTATCACAGTCATTTTACACACCAAAATACATTTTTCTAGTAGTATTTGATGTGATTTGTTCAAATATGACCTCCATTTCCGTCGGAAATGAGATCCAACAAAGTTATAGTACTTTGAAATTTGGCTTATTTTCAAGGGAAATGGAAGTCAAAATCTAAGCAAAACACATCAAATATTACTAGAAAAATGTATTTTGGTATTAATTAACCTAACCTAACCGTGGCTAAATGAGCCTAACCGTGGCTAAACGAGCCTAACCGTGGCTAAATGAGCCTAACCGTGGCTAAATGAGCCTAACCGTGGCTAAATGAGCCTAACCGTGGCTAAATGAGCCTAACCGTGGCTAAATGAGCCTAACCGTGGCTAAATGAGCCTAACCGTGGCTAAATGAGCCTAACCGTGGCTAAATGAGCCTAACCGTGGCTAAATGAGCCTAACCGTGGCTAAATGAGCCTAACCGTGGCTAAATGAGCCTAACCGTGGCTAAATGAGCCTAACCGTGGCTAAATGAGCCTAAACCGTGGCTAAATGAGCCTAACCGTGGCTAAATGAGCCTAACCGTGGCTAAACGAGCCCTCGTCTGTATCCACCACCTAATCCATAATAAGGTAATACTCTAGGCTCATTTAGCCAGGGTTAGGCTCGTTTAGCCAGGGTTAGGCTCGTTTAGCCAGAGTTAGGCTCGTTTAGCCAGAGTTAGGCTCGTTTAGCCAGAGTTAGGCTCGTTTAGCCAGAGTTAGGCCGTTTAGCCAGAGTTAGGCTCGTTTTAGCCAGAGTTAGGCTCGTTTAGCCAGAGTTAGGCTCGTTTAGCCAGAGTTAGGCTCGTTTAGCCAGAGTTAGGCTCGTTTAGCCAGAGTTAGGCTCGTTTAGCCAGGGTTAGGCTCGTTTAGCCAGGGTTAGGCTCGTTTAGCCAGGGTTAGGCTCGTTTAGCCAGGGTTAGGCTCGTTTAGCCAGGGTTAGGCTCGTTTAGCCAGGGTTAGGCTCGTTTAGCCAGGGTTAGGCTCGTTTAGCCAGGGTTAGGCTCGTTTAGCCAGGGTTAGGCTCGTTAGCCAGGGTTAGGCTCGTTTAGCCAGGGTTAGGCTCGTTTAGCCAGGGTTAGGCTCGTTTAGCCAGGGTTAGGCTCGTTTAGCCAGGGTTAGGCTGTTTAGCCAGGGTTAGGCTAATTAATACCAAAATACATTTTTCTAGTAATATTTGATGTGTTTTGCTTAGATTTTGACTTCTATTTCCCTTGAAAATGAGCCAAACTTCAAAGTACTATAACTTTGTTGGATTCTCATTTCCGATGGAAATGGAGGTCATATTTGAACAAATCACATCAAATACTACTAGAAAAATGTATTTGGTGTGTAAAATGACTGAGTGTGATAAAATACATAATAACCTAATTATACAAATGATAATGTAATACATGTTTCAATATTTCTATTGCTCGGAAGTTATTAGAATGCACTTCGTATATTAAATCCTCAAATATATTCGTACCATTCACATGTCATCGCCACAAACATCTATCAAAAACTAACAGAAGAAGTAGACTAGCAATTTAAAAGGCCTACAAACTTAAAAAGTCTAGCTCATATATATCATGTTCTCATGACGTCACCAATCAAATATTGGAAGGGCGGGAAAAAAAATGCAAAAATGTCATAATATTCAAATCTACATAATTTGGTAAGGACGCATCTGCGAGCATAGTGACTTATATGAAAATGATGAGAAAATTATGCTTTAATATTTTATAATTATATTTGCTTTTGATATTCTGAGTACGATAAAACTCGTATTAACCCTTGTTTATTATAAGTTTACCTTTATGAATGGAAAAACAACTTAAATAAGAAAACCCTGGAACCAGCTATCTAGGGGAAAAATCAGGGTTGGTATAATTGCCCACTTCATTGAAAAAAAGCCCAGCTCACCCGGGTTTTTTCGGTGGTTTTCAATAAAACCTGAACAAAATTGGGGAAAATTGTTTTTTTTCGAAAGTATGTTATTATAAGTCTCCACTATAATAATAGTTATTTATCTTTTTATACCTGCTAAATGGTTTAGAGGTATAAGATGATAACATTTATAAAAGGAATACAGTTGACACAATAAAATACACCTGTATTTAATTTTAAAATATTTCATGACTTACGGTATGTACTGTATTTTAGATAAACACACAACTCATTTAGCAAACTCAACAACCCCTGACAGCAGACATGTTCAAACAGAATTCCACCCAATTACCAAAGGGTGACAATTCATGGGAGTGATCTGTGTAACTTGTTTGAACATGTTGTGCTCTGTTCATACTTCAGGGTTAGTCAGTAAGGATCAAATAATGCAATGTACAGTATTCAGGTGGTTCTCAGTAGTGAGAAAAAGAGTTTAACAAATAGTGTCAGGCATCAGCACTTGACACACTTGATTGTAACTTATTTAAATACTGTACACTACAGTAAATTTTATTTGATAGCTGTCAGCTACAATTACAGTAGACCCCCGATTTGAGTACGTAATCCGTTCCAGCATGGCGTACTCAATTCAAAATGTACTCAAATTGAACTTAATAACCTATGGGAATTAATTAATTCGTTCCAAAACCCAAAAATTTCACCCCACCACTACTTTTTCTATAGAAATTGGCCTACGAAATTTAGTACAGTGTTTCTTCTTTTGTGAGTCTTTTGATGTAGATGTACGTTTAGAAGCCATCACTATAACAGTACACTATGTCACTTTGCCACAATATAAAATACAGTATCAAAGTCACTGCATGTACGAATCACCAAATTTATGCTATATATTTACTTTTATGCTGTAATCAACAGAAACTAACATAAATAAACACTAAGTACAAAGTCAGAAAACAAAATGTATGAAATTCTAACAGAAATCCCTAAGAACACCTGTACTATTCAAAACATTAGACCCCGAATGTTCCCGCAACGAATGCTCTAGACAAACTGAAACGCGTTCGGCGTCGCTGGCTGGCATACTCAAATCGAGTTTTCTACTCAAGTCGAGTCAATAGGAGCCTATGGACGAGAGTACTCAAATCGAAAATACTCAAATTGATGCGTACTCAAATCGAGGGTCCACTGTATTAATATTTTTGTGTAAGATTGAATGTAAAATAATTTTATAGTGTATTATATATACACACACACACACACACACACACACATATATATATATAATTATATTAATTAAAAAAATCTTTATTATAATTAATGAATAGACTATAGGTCTAGTTACAATATAAAATTGAACATACAGTGGAACCTTGCTTAATGAGCATAATTCGTTCCCGAACTGTGCTCGTTATGCAAAATGCTCGTTAAGCAAGGCAATTTTTTCCATAGGAATCAATGTAAAATATGATGATGCGTTCCATGCTTAAAAAATACTTAAAATAATATTTATAATGATATTTAAAGGCGTTTTTTAAATTATTATTGCATGAAATGAAAAGATTATTAATAAAAATTAACCCAAAAGAGAATGTAAATAATTAGTAAACGGTGAAATTTATAAATAACTTACGAAGAGAGAAGGTGCTCCTGACGCACGCAAAGGAAATGAAGAGACAGGGGAGGAGGAGAATCGTCTTCGTTCAATGCAATAACATTCTCGACGAGCTCACAGTCACTAGCTTTAAATTTTTTAGAGGCACTTTCACTTTCTTTTGGATCCTTTTTCACGAGGAAACTGTCTAGAGACATTTGTTTTTGTCTACGCTTTAAATTTTGACGAAATATTTTGCTCGTTAAGCAAAGTGTCGCTCGTTATGCAAGGTAATTTTCCCCCATTCTTTTTGCTCGTTATACGAGGCACTTGTTAAGCAAGGTTCCCCTGTATTTATAAAGAAAAATGCCACATGTAGCAGGTGTAGGAAGAAAACGTAAGGGTGAATGGAATATAGTGTTAAGTGTAGAAGTAACAAATAAAGTTATATATAAATATTGTAACACTGAAATAAGTGGTAAAATTGAATGGATAAAAGCCCATTTAAATAAATGCCATAAACGAGTTACATCATTAGGCTATGAAAACCCTTCACCTAAGCCTTCTGTGTCATCAAGCCATTCAGATGAAGCGCATGAAGAATTAATGCTTTCTGACAATGAAACAAAGACAAGTACAACATCAACAGCTTCAGTACTAGCATTCAAAACCCCATAGAAAAAGAAAGCAAAGTCAGTTCAGAATGGGTACATAGCCACCACAGAACTGTACAGCCAAAAATAAGAGATTTTTCAATTGTAACAACTCCAGCACAGCAAGAAGCAATAGACAAAGCAATTGCAAGATTTTTTTATGCTAGCAATCTTTCTTTCTTGACTGCTGAAGAGAAATATTTTAAAGAAATTATGAATATTGCAAGACCAGGTTATAAGACTCCATCACGCAAGGATCTAGCAGGGCATTTGTTGGATGAAGTTTACACTGATGTAGAGAATAGTCTGAAAGAACAGTTGAGTGTAGCCGATTGCACATTCATATTATGCATGGATGGATGGTAGGGTGCTCCAGCCGCCCCATAAAATCTTAAAATTTGGAATAAGCTGGTGAAGGTCTCTGTGGTATTGCAGTTGGGTCTAGTAAATATGCCTGTGAAGTTTGATTGAATTCCAACAAGATTTACCTTCATCACATTAACGTTTTCTGTAGGAACCTTTTTACAAAAGGCATTTTTATAGAAAAACACTAAAAATGACACATTTTTGCTTTGTAACATCTTACTATTATGATAAAAAAACCTATGGGATGGTCTTAGGTGGTGGGTAACTCAATTTTTGAGGTTTTGATTCAAATAATCTACATATTAATGATAAAAAATGCTAAAAATGAGTCAAATTCATGATTTTTTCAGGTATTTTATGCAAAGTTGAGCTCTGGATATGCATAGCTGCTGGTGTATTTGTGGATGGATAATGGATAGATCTCAATAGAAGTTCCAACAGTCAAGAATTTATTTCCAAAGAAGCAAGTGTACAACAAAAAACTCAGACAAGGTCTTTAAAGACTACAAACTTAGACTATGTTTATGTTTTTGTATTAATACTCAAAAAGATAGATTTTCACATACATGTAAGATAAATAAAATACTGATTAACATACAAACATTATCAATAAAACAAACAGCTACCTTACCTATTCTAATTTAAGAAACCAGTTCTTAGATTCCACCTTGCGTTTTCTCTGATTTGGGAGGCAGTTGCTACAATTTTCTACAATTTGTAGTGTATTTTGCAGATTGGATTCCTTTTTGGAAGTGCCCAGGAAATCATGGCAAAGCTTAACTCCCCTCTCGGCAGCATCATTAACAACACAAAGATTTGCTACTATTTCCTTTCCATAGAGAAATGCTTCACTTGATGGCCACTCATTAACAGGCAGATTTAAGAATTCTGAATTGATGTTAAGGATTCTGAAAAATGCCCAGGAATCACTTCCAACAAATTCTGAAAGGTCATCACTTGATTCCTTTGGAACTTCTGGAAATTTTGGCTTGCCAAACCCAGACCCATCTCTTTTAACGCATGAAGCCAGGTGTTCAGCTCCAAGAAGCTTCTTTGCTATTTTCTCCTTCACTGCATCACTGAGAGAGCTGCTGAATAAAGAAAGTGGCACCATTTCTCTGTGAGATACCACATATGTAAACCAATTGCCTTGAGTGCAGCTCCTGCAATTGTTGGATTAACTTTCCTGTAGTCTAGAAAGGAATTGATTAGACTGAGATCATTCATTGGTGCAGCTGAAGACACTGGGGCAGCAATCCACCATGGGATGTAGCAATACACGACAAACTGTACGTACTGCATAAGTTTGGGTAATTGTCCTTTAGCTAGTATGGTCCCAGTTAGCAGCTCAGCAATTTGATCACAAAGAAGTACTATTTTGATGGAGTAAAGAATTTTTGCCATCCAATGGGCTTTATGAAGAGCTCCTGGCCTTTGAAACCCAGTAAAGTTATCTGGCACAGCATTGAGGTAGACCAAGGTAAGTTGCACCAGTTCTTTGCAGTCCCCCTCGAGCAAAGTCTGACTTGAGAGCTTCCTGACACAAAGCAATGATGGCAGTTCTCTGCTCAGCCAGATCCTCTGGAATGTCAGGTCAGGGATGGACAGATTCTCTAGGTTGCGGTAAGACAACTTCTCAAAATGTTCCTTGAATCGTATGAAAAGGGAAATGTCTGGGCTCTTTGAGACCTCAATTTTCAAGGCATCCCATGTATGGACAAGAAACCTTTCTCCAATGTGGTGCCTGCATGCTAACCACAGCAACTCACGCTTGAGACTCCTGAATACTAATGCAGGCAGCTGTTATTGCACCTGTGTTTGAGGATGTTGTGTCAAAGACCATCGCAGCAACATTATCTTTGCAGTTCCAGACCTCCAGTTCTTCTATGGTGGCATTAGCAATTTTTGGCCCTGATAGTCTGTCAGTCTTGTGTTGCAAGGGTGGAACACCTAGCAATTTTACACCTCCAACTCCAGACACAAGTATGGGAAGCCTCTCCTCCTGTGCAGACTCATTTCCAAGAGTGTCCATCAATTTGCCATCCCAATGGATGGTTGCCACAAGAGGTGGCTTCCATGATGCTCTGATTTTCTGTGCAATACTATTGACAGCTTCCACACGATAATTATAAGCAGATCTGTAACTCACATTTACTTTTGATGGATCACCAGCTGTAGCCTTAAGGGAAAAAGTGATCTGTGCTAAAGCAGCTGAGGAAACATTGTTTCTAACTGCAGTTTCAACCACTTCTGGTGATTTAAGAACATCATGAGGCCAAAATGCAGAGGAGCCGGTTTTCATTAAACGCTTATGTGATCGTTTTGGCATTACTTCAGGCTCAAAGGAGGCATCAGCTGATTTGACCATTTCTGCTTCCTCATCATCTGACACATCACAATCTGAGGAAATCTTCTCCACTGATGATGTCTGATCTCTTCTCTCCTCCTCTTTCTCTGATCACACAGCAGCCTGTTCAGCCTTCTCTTGGCGCTTAATTTCTATCTGAGCACAAACTTTGTCCTTTCCTCCATAGGTAAAAGTCCTGTCTGTCATCATATTTCTCAGAAATGCTATGTCATACTCAATAATTTTCTTTTCATTCTCTGCCTTACCCTTCTTGCTTTCAACCATCCTTTTCTCTGCATTACCTGGATAGATTGGCATAGTTTTATGAAGTTTGTCCTGGAAAGCTGCAATCTTAGGACTTTTTGATCGCCTTTCAGGAGGAATCTTCATGCAGCCAATATAGTCCTTGTTGTGGAACTCCTCAATTCTCTCAGCCATGGTAATCTCATGAATTGTTGGGATGCGTGCTTTCAAATAGTGAGGAAGAATCTTGCTCACCACATACTTCGATGCCATGCGTGACAATTTCATGTTTTTGGAAGCATCTTGCCTTCTAAGTTCATCAACTTTAGCCAAGTAGCAGAGTAGCACCTGATTGTATGTTGGTAACTTTGAACCAGTAATTTTCAGATGCTCTTCTCCTGGACTTTCTATTAAAACATCAAGCTGGGAGTCTGAGCTTCTGGTCGCCATTCTTTAAAACTTTCTTATTGTATGAACTTATCTATCTGAAAAGAGAAAAATAAGTGAAAAATAAGATTATTACAGTTATTAGTTAAATTAGCAACTAACACATATACAACAACATAAAGCACATAAAAAATAAGTGAAAAATAAGATTATTACAGTTATTAGTTAAATTAGCAACTGACACATATACAACAACATAAAGCACATAAAAAATAAGTGAAAAATAAGATTATTATAGTTATTAGTTAAATTAGCAACTGACACATATACAACAACATAAAGCACATACAGTAGGGTGCTCCAGTTGCCCCAATGTCACCAAATATTGCTGAAGGTCCCTGTGGTATTGCAGTTGGGTCTAATGAAATGAACCAGTTCCAACTGGTTTGGATCAGCTGATCATACTTGTAGATGACCTTCAGCAAAAACTTAATATTTCGCAAAAGGGTTCCTTCATAAATAGTGTTTGTGATGAAGGTAAATCTTGTTGGAAATGAGCCAAACTTCAGGGACATGTTCATTAGACCCAACTGCAATACCACAGGGACCTTCAGCAATATTTGGTGACATTGGGGCAACTGGAGCACCCTAAATTGGATGGTCATCTGTGAAGAATAACCCTATATTAGCCTCATCAGTGCACACGGGTCAAACATCATTTCTACTTAAAGCCATTGATTCAGGATCTGCAAAGAAAACTTCAGAATATTGTCTGCAAGAAGTTAAATCAGCAATGGAAGAAATCAAAGAAAAGTACAACAAAATGGTGAGCTTTACATAGATATTGATTCCATAAATTGCACAATTTTATTTTCTTTGATTACACTGGCCAACAAAATGAAACTTTTTTTTCTCATCACAAACATGATCATACTTTTCTTAATGCATTGTTTGCGCTGATTCCAAATCTGGTTTTATTTTTTTTCTAGCATGTATAGTTATATAGATACACTGGTTTTGATATTTTTAAGTTTTTGATATTGCTATAAGAAAATTTATGGATGTATAGATCACACTAGGAATGATAAACAACAAATACATCATATACCTTATTCAATGTACTTATAAATAAAGAATATATACATTATTTTATTAAAAGCGCTGTGAGTGTGATTTCCTTTTGTAAATTTGGCCTGGATTGTCACGATACAGCATCCAACAATGGTCCACCATCATGCTTTCATTCCAATATCCTTGGTAGCGCTTCTCCATCATCTGAATATCTTGATGGAAGCGCGATCCTTGCTCGTCACTCACTGCACCAAGGTTTTCAGGAAAGAAATCTAAGTGGGAATGCAGGAAGTGAATTTTTAACGACATTCAACACTCCATTTCTTTGAAGGCATCAAGGAGGTTCTTGACTCCATCCTTATACGCAGGTGACTTGTTGCTTCCAAGAAAGTTTTCACATATCCATTTGAATGCCAGCCAAGCCTTCAATTCCAGCGGACTTAGGACTTTTTCAAATTCAGTGTCATTCAAAACCTCCCTTATTTGTGGCCCAACAAAAATTCCTTCCTTCAATTTTGCTGCAGTAACCTTCGGAAATTTCCTTGAAAGGTATTGGAACCCTTCAGAATTGACTTTACCCATTGCTTTAACAAAATTCTTCATTAAACCAAGTTTAATGTGAAGAGGTGGCAGATAGATCTTTTGGGGATCCACTAAAGGGACAGACTGGACATTGCTTATCCCTGGGACATATGTATACCTAAGTGGCCAGTCACTTTTGGTGTAATGTTCTATAGTGGCGCGACGTGTCCCACAGGCAAGGAAACAACAAATTTTGTGAATCCTGACTGCATACCCATAAGCATTCCTATAACTTTTAAATCTCCACAAACATTCCATTGATGACTATTGTATTTGATTGCCTTAAGTAGTATATCTATATTGTCATATGTCTCTTTTAGATGGACGGAATGGGCAATGGGGATGGATGGCATTATATTACCATTATGCAAAAGAACTGCTTTCAGGCTTCTCTGCGATGAATCAATAAAGAGGCGCCACTCAGATGCCACATACGTCTGAGATATGGCTGTAAATAGTCCATTGATGTCATGGCAATAACAGAGAGGACTGTCTACTGAAAAGAATGCTGTTAATTCAAAATTCCGCTTTCGGTAGTAACTAATACGAACATTGTTCTCGAGTAAATTGTTCTCCTTTAGTCTTGAGGCGAGAAGCTCTGATTTCTCTTTAGACAGCGATAAGTCTCTAACAAGATCATTCAACTGTCCTTGGGTTAACTTTTTAGGCTCTAAATGTCTACCTTCAAAAGTGTACTTTGGTTCTGTAGATGGTCCGGAAACGCCAGTTGCACCTTCATCACTTTCCATGTCATCTATGATAGAATCTAGCCTATCACTTGGGGGAATTGGAATGGGCAATGTTTCATCATGTTTTACTGGTCTACATGCTGAATCCAAGTTTGGATATACAATCTGGTGTTTGTTCTTGGCAGAAAACCCCATTAAGTTCACACTACGAAAATAACAGTCTTCATGATGATCTCTTGGCTCCCTCCATATCATGGGTATGGCAAATGGCATTGAAGCTTTCTTTTTGTTAAGCCAATCACGTAAACCATTTGAACAGCCAGAACAGATTTGATGTGGCACCCATGGTTTATCTTGGTCACCTAGATGGCAACCAAAGTATAGCTTGTATATTTTCTTAATGTCGGTTGTAATACTTCGTCACTGTGTTTTAGTTGTCAACTGGCCGCATACGAAACAGAACTTGTCGGGGTCATTCTTACCTTGTTGAGGCATGTTGACTGACCTGAGCAAACTATAAATTAAAAAAAAATGTACACCAACTTGACACAACAAGTTCTTGGACTGGACTGATCTTTTGACATACAAAGCACGGCGTTGTTGCCTGAATCACAATGCTGCTAGACATAAAAGCTCACACCTGAAATATATAAGATGTATAATTAAGATAATTTAAATAAATAAGATGAATAAACTAAAAAAAACAATAAAATAAACACAATCAAATGTTGAAATATTAGTATTTTGCCTATTTAAAATGGTTAAATCTGTGTAGTTATATATATGCCTTCATCTTGAAAACTATATGTGCTAGTAGAAAAAATCTGAATGCAGTTTTGGAATCAGCGTGAAAAATGCTATCCAGCCACCACAAATTTTACTCTGATGAAAAATCTTTGTTGACCAGTGTTATTGAAAAAATAAGTTTTAATATACATCTGGGAACAGGAACTTGTGTAAAATACACTAGTTATCAATAATTAAATTGTAATTAATACCGTACTATTAATTATAAAAAAAATTTCTTCATATTATTCTTGAAACTGAAAACAATCATTGACATCCTTACAAAATAATTTGAAATAAAATATTGTACAGACAGTCAGAGATTTGGTTCCTAGATGTAGTATATAATGAAATATATAACTTAATCTGTTTTACATATAAAACATTTAAAATTAGTTAATGTAAATTTTGGATTTTTTTTAGAACATAACCAAGTCTCTGATGGTTATTCCTGTACTCAATCTGTAAATTGGTATATAATGTTACAATAAAAATTTGTGTTCTACAACAGGTTTTTGCAATATGCACAGACAATGAGGCTAAAATGAAATGAATGAAGGAAATGATGAAAGAGGACGAACAAGTGGACCACATCATTGCATATGGCTGCTCAGTGCTCAGCCCACTATCTTAATTTGCTGGAAAAGTAGTTACACCTCAAACTGTTATGAAACGTGTAGTTGAAGTTCAAAAATAGTTCAGAAACCATCATCAGCCTCATGTATGTATCATCGTAGCTACAGTATTATAAAGTTTAATTAAAATTATCAAATTAGTTTGATAAAGTATCTATTTATTCTAATATGAAACATGGCTCAAGTTTTAATTTTTACTTTCTTGTACAGTAGTAACTTGTATTGAATGAATTATATCCTTATAAATAGGAATTAATATAACACTTTTTTGTATTCATAGGGATGGCTCCAAGAAAAAGGAGGAATGATGCCACAAATACCTAATGACACACTGTTGAATAGTCAAAAAGCTTGTACTGAAACATTCATAAAAAACTTTTATAAATATGTTGAGATATCCAATGAACATAAGATCGATGACAATATAGCAAAAGTCTTGGCCAACACTCATCTGTACAAAGAGATAGTAGACCTTCAAAAGCAAATTACAGAAGTAGCTGAAGCTTTCAATATGGTAAATAAATAGAAATAAACATGTAGTATTCACATAATTTTACATGTACATATGTAGTACATTACATCTGTAAGTACTTTTATATATTATATAACCATAGAATATGAAAACAAAAATATTTCATTACAGCTCCAAAGTGATTCAGCAACATTGTCCACTGCAGCTGATGTTTGGATAAGTCTACTTCAAAGTGAAGCACTGGAACCTTACAGATCAAGCATCAAGTCAAGAATGGATGAAGCAATTGAACCTTTCTTCTATATTGCCAACTTGATGGATCCTTCTGCATTAGGTATTTTTTTTTATTTACCCTATGCTAGATTAGACATGCACTGTGGTTGTATTTTGCTCAAGATTTTTAGTTCAAATAGGTGATATGTAGTGTACATGTTAAAATATCTAGTAATGTACAATACTTAAATAGGTGTGTATAACTGTATATGGTCTTGAGCTAACTACTATATAGTAGATTTTTTTTTATTGAGCTGCTATAATATCTATTTAGAAATAAATAAAAATTAATCAATTATTCCTCCCAGATTGACATTGTTCTCGTATTCATATTATTGTGTTTATTTATGCAGGAGCAAAACAGTGCTGAGCAAGAAGAAGAAGCAGAAGAGTGGATAACAACTCACAAGCTTGAGTTTCTCCCACAGTTCATGGCTTTTAGGATTAAAGATGATGGAATATTTCCAGCTTCAATGTTTCAACCACAAGTTCTTGCCATGTATAAAGATAGACTTGCAAAATGGTGGCAGCTTATGGAAAATCGCACAGCAAAAAAAAGAACACTGCCAGTTGATTTTTGTCAATATTTTAAACATTTGCTTAGTTGTTCCCCAAGTTCTGCAATCTGTATCCATTGAGAGAATATTCTCTACTTTTGGTTTGGTCTGGACAAAATTAAGAAACAGGCTAGGTGTAGATAAGGCCACAAAATTAGTTAAAATACACAGGTACTTGCGCTTAGCAACTCCACCTCTAGAGGTAGATTCTGATTATATGGTCATGGAGATAATGGAGTAATTATAAAATGTTTGAGCCATACTGTCTTATAGTTTTATAACAATTTAATAGTTAAATACTGGAATTTGCTACGAAAATTTGGTAACAAAAAACGTAATAACACATTTTCTGTTCAGTTGGAGGTTGGTAGCTGTTGTGAGCAGTTGTGTACAATTGCTATCAATTTTTTTTTTAATTTTGCTTTACAGTGATTTATCATTATAATATCATTAATTAATATAGTGAGGATATGGTGAGGAGGAGGATGAAACAGAAGGGTCATTACATGTCAAGTCAGCCACCTAAAACACACACCCCTTTCAATTTTGCTCATACTTGGCACAATAGCAGATATACATGCCAAACTTAAATCCCCAAATTATTAGAGCTGACTGACCTTTGGTTACTGAGATACAAGGTCACAAAGTTGTGACATTTTGACCTTTTTTGTGTTAAATGACTATTTTCAAAACGGTGTAACTAAAAAACTATTAAAGCTAGAGCATTGATTTTGGTCTCATTTTAAAGCTCTTTAGTAGCCCCTTGTTTATTGTCTCTTGTTAAATATCTCTACTGTGAAAAATAAAAAAATCCCTTCAATAAAAAAAAAATACCTTCTCCTAAAAAATTCAATTTTTTTACATTAATACCTTGAGTCATGTACAACAAAATCCCAAGAAGCTGTAAGTGGCTGATAACTAGTTCAATGTATAAAAAATAATGAATTCAAGCAACATTTTGAAAAAAGTCATTTTATACAAAAATTGTCAAAAAGTCATGACTTTGTGACCTTGTATGTCAGTAACCATTTTTGTCTAAGGTCAGCTCAATCTCTTACAAATACAACCCATATCTACATACTATCTGCAGCCTTCTACAAACAAGCAAATGCTTATTTTTAAATATTTGTTCTTTACCCACCTCACCTGTATGTTGTGCATGTATGTGATGGTTTTCAGTAGTTGACAAGATTCTTGTGGGCCACCCAATTTATTGTGATTTCTAGAAGAGAAAACAATTTTTAATGTATACCTAGATAGCTACCTAATTAACAAATACAAGTAACATATTAAAATGTACATACAATATGTATAGGTATAGTGCTCATTGATTTCCATTTATCACAACTTAAAATGTATGCAGTGTATATATAGTTACATGACCATTTTAATTTTGAATTCTTACCTTTCTGTGCTGTAGATCTGCCAAAGCTTTGGATGCCTTCAAAGTAACTTCTTTGCAAATCCTGTATGTTCGTCCATTAGTAGTAGATGCCTCAACTTGTGTTAGAATATCTGAATATGGTAAGATTAATTCATCTGGTCGACCAGGATACACAAATGATGGGTTTGGGCCATGAGGATGAAGGAATGTGACTTTTACTTCTCTATTCTCTGGTATCTTTTCCAGCACATATGCCACCCACCAATGGCCATCATATGCAGCAGTAACAAAACCATGTATTTTCTCCTCAGTCACAACTTCTTCCTTTTCAGTAACTTTCTCAATATTTGAATAATCTGATAATGAATAATGTTTAACCTTAAGAGAAGTCAATGAAACTGGCTGTAAATGGTGTAATTTCTGTGTACCAGCAATAGTCCTTGCAGTTGAGTGTCTTTCTTGGAGAAGTTGGCTTTCCTCTTCATGCTCTTTATTGGTTGAAAAATGACATTTTATATTTACAATATTTTCACTTGCAAATGTATATAACTGTTCTGCAGTAAGGATCTGTTCAT
The DNA here is from genome assembly GCA_023014485.1 of Bathynomus jamesi. Taxonomy (NCBI): domain Eukaryota; kingdom Metazoa; phylum Arthropoda; class Malacostraca; order Isopoda; family Cirolanidae; genus Bathynomus; species Bathynomus jamesi. Next base: position 1,151,282 of record JAJOZX010000243.1, on the reverse strand, counting down.
CATAAGGTCGTTGTAGACTAGCTTTTGCAGCTAATCTCTTAACTGTGCCTCCAACACCATCACAGGGTCCCTTTCCATGACTTGTTGCAAAAAAATTCCATTCTGCCTCAATTCCAAAATCATCTCTGTGATGGCAAAGATTCAAAAAGTTTTTGCAGTTCTTATACTGTCCTGCACACCCATCTGAAAAGTAAATTATTTTGTGGATGGAACCGATGGATGAGATATTATCTTTTAGGAATTTTATCAGATGCTTTTGAAACAAATGTACAGCAACTGTGTTATGGATGTTACACTCTGAAATAATAACAAAGCTAAGGTGAGCAATCTCATCTTCCTTTTTATAGTAAATAACAAATGGATGTAGAGTAGCCATCTCATTGTTCCAGTGAAAGCTCTGAACCTCATCTTGAAGAATAAAGGAATAATTTTCAGCAAAATCACACACAGCAAGGACCTCACCATCTTTCAAAGACATTTTTGTTTCACGGTAATAAGTTGCTTGCATCTTTGTCTTGAAGTCATGTATCTGGTATTCTTTCAGTTGGTTACAGAATTGGTCAATATATTCATCTGTATTCAGTTCTACTGATTCAAGATTTGACCGATCTGTATTGGTCCACTTTTTAAAATTTATGATATCAATGAAGTTGTTTGTAAATATGTCCAGTAGTCTGTTTTTTAAATCTGATGGATCTCCACATTGTCTGAGGCAGCATTTCTGTGAGGCAGGATTGCATTCCATAAAGGCAACACAATGACGTACATTCTTAATAGGTGTGTCATCATTTGCAGTTAGTTTTTCTAATTCAGCTCCTACAAACATAAGTTTGGCATTCTGATGAATTGTACACACACACACACACACACACACACACACACATACTGAGTGAGTTCCTGTTGCTCCAGCAATAACACACTGCTTTGGACGCAATTCTGCAAATTTACTGAATCCCACCTTAACCAAAGGATTTCTTTCTTTGAAAATATGATAGGCTTCTTTTAAATTGCAAAGTAAAAGATGCTTTTGCAAATGTATCCTTCCTCTTTCATTGTCAATGATACTACAATAGTCTTTCTTTCCTGGCATTGTTCTACTGATGTCTTCTGAAAGATAAAATGCTTTAATAGCGTCAACAGTATCCTGTTTAATTCTTTTCCCACCCTTTGGATTTGGGTCTGAAAGGACACCTTTTTCTTCAACTATTTTTTTAGCAATAGATGCTGTATGCCTTGTGTTAAATTCTGAAGCAATTTTCCTAATGCTCCAACTTTTGGGCAATACAGTGAGGATTTTTATTTTATCACTTCTTTTAGTATTTTCATTTTTGAATTTTTCCTTGAGTTGATTTATTATTTCTAAACAGTCTACATCTCCAGATGGCTCCTTAAATTGTGAGTCAGAAATCTCTTCCTGCAACTGTTTCCATTCTCTTCTTAACTGTCTCTGTCACCTTGCTTAGTTTTTTAGCTCCATATGACTTTTGCTCTACAAGCTTTCTCTTTTTTATGGGTGATTCACCAATTGAAACAAAAGAAGCATTCAAAGTACACATCTCATGGTTTTGCTCTGAAGTTGATGCATCACTATTGTCAACATTTTCAATTTTCTCAAGATCTTCAGGTGGTTCACTACTACAAGAAGAATCATCATTTATGTCTGAATTCAAAGTGCCTATTCCTTTCTCAGGCAAGGACTCAAGATGTTCTCTACACTGCTTACAAAGTCTGTGATGTAGTGTTAAGTGCAGATCGGGAAACTTATTTACAAGTTCCTGTGGTACAATTCTCAAACTCTTCTTTCGACACTGACCTTTGTGACGCAGCAAAGGATCAGCACACTTCTGTTTCAGTTTTAAATGTTCCATGTTTGTACTCTGAAATCACAAAAGCACAAAGAAAATCCTGAAAAGAAAACAATGAACAATTAATGAATTATTAAATAAATTTTTATACATGTATTTAGTAAAAATAAATTAACTTTAACTTGAAGTCAGGAGTCAACTCTGTAAAGTTGACAGTACTTATATACTAGTTGGGCCTTTGGATCAGCGCTACTCCAGTAGATTTGGGGCTGTCGAGGGGTTTAACCCTGGTTGTCTTTTAAAAGACTTCTTTTGGCACAGGTCACAAAAAGGTTTTTGAACTAATAATGTTAAGTTGAACTAAGTCTTCACTGACACTATATCAGAACAGAACTTTTAAATAAATGAACTGACAAAAAAAATCTAAAATTGAAGAATGATGCCAACTTCATTTATTTTTTATACATTGAACTAGTTATCAGCCACTTACAGCTTCTTGGGATTTTGTTGTACATGACTCAAGGTATTAATGTAAAAAAATTGAATTTTTTAGGAGAAGGTATTTTTTTTTTATTCAAGGTCAAAGGTCAACTTTTGAAGGGATTTTTTTATTTTTCACAGTAGAGATATTTAACAAGAGACAATAAACAAGGGGCTACTAAAGAGCTTTAAAATGAGACCAAAATCAATGCTCTAGCTTTAATAGTTTTTTAGTTACACCATTTTGAAAATAGTCATTTAACGCAAAAAAGGTCAAAATGTCACAACTTTGTGACCTTGTATCTCAGTAACCAAAGGTCAGTCAGCTCTAATAATTTGGGAAATTAAGTTTGGCATGTATATCTGCTATTGTGCCAAGTATGAGCAAAATTGAAAGGGGTGAGTGCAAAAAGTGCCATTTTGTGGCTGAGTTGACATGGAATGACCCAGAAGAGAAAATAACTTCTGCTGAAGTCAAAGAATTAATGTTACATTGGGGCATGGTGAAGGCCATTGCAAGCAAGCACCCTAATGTTGAAGTTACTGAGCTTGCTATCTGTCATTTCAAAGACAAAGTCCTGCCATATTTCAGGGAATTTGCAGAAAGCAAAAAGAAACAAAAATTGACAGCTACTTCAAGACTACAACAGCCCCCACTGCTTCAACTTCAACATCTTTTGTGGATGTGGTTGATCCTGATGACCCTCAACCAGGTCCAACTGGCAATAGGACACCCAGGAGAGAATCATTTGACCTCCCAGATGTCCTAATGGAAGGAGATTCTCCTTCCAGAAACCATTAATTCTCATCCTCCTCCAAGCCTCATCTCCAGCCTACTCAAGCTCATCACCTCCGAGACCAAAATAAAAAAAAATATTTTTATTTTTAACTGTGTTTAATTTATTTATTTAGCATGTTTATTTAAAATATATACGTAGAATAACATTAATATAACAATAAGAACACATTACACTAAAAAACCTTTAAAAAATGGGTAAACAAGCGCAAAAAGGGTCAAAATTTGGGCTCTGGAATGAATTACTGAAAATCCCATTGAACTAATGCATTGCATAACAAATTTTTCAGTTAACAAATGACCTTCTGGAACGAATTACATTTGTTATGCAAGGCCTCACTGTACATAAAATTGTCAGATAATTAATCAAATAGTATGCCAGTATGCTAGGTTAAGTGGCTATGTTGGCCTTATTTTTATATTAAGTTCAATGTATACGTAAGATTGTACTTGTATGTTAGGTTAAGTGGCTATGGATTGTGAATGATCCGCAGTGAAGATGTTTTTTGTTTTTTGATTACTTGGTCATCTATTACTATTACTTTTGTATGTGGGGTACTTCAACTCATTTGAAAAGGATCTTTGTTTATTTAAGTGCAATTAGAAGCAGTGTGTTAACAAACACACTATTTCAGACTCAACAGGTACAAACATTATACAAGAGGTCCATAGAAGATTAAGAGATAGTTGTCTGGAGCACTAAGTAGCAGGGTTGTGGAGTCGGTCCAAAATTTTCCGACTCCGACCACACATTGTCAAAAATTCGACTCCGACTCCACACATTGTAAAAAATCTAAAAATCCGACTCCGACTCCTCACATTTTAAATATACGACTCCGACTCCTCTAGTGTTTCACTTTATAATTATCATAATAATAAGACATTTCATCACCACCACACTAAGTGTGAAATTTTATATTTTATATTTTATATTTAAATAAATATTAATTGTATATTCTGAAAATGTAAAAAAAAAATATTAAAAAACTTAATCTAGGGGCTGGGCTATCAATGAATAAGGTTTATTGACCAAAAAAACTAAATAACCTAAATGTTAGTATTTAGGATTTAGAAATTAAGGGTGACACAGGACACAGAAATTGGAGTCGGAATCGGAATCGGAAGTTTTTTACCGACTCCGACTCCGCCCTGAAACGTGCGACTCCACGACTCCGACTCCATAACCCTGCTAAGTAGGCCAGTGAATCAGTGTATAATGAACATACAATTGCCTATGCCAATGCTTCCAGATTTGAGATTTATAAAATATATTGGAGACCAGTCCACTAACCATGGCTTCTATTATCTTATTGACTGTCTCACCAAGCCTAGTAATAAATCTAAATACAAAAGTGCGAATGACACTGGCACTGTTAGGCACCTTATTGACTACAAACAGCATACTGACACTAGAAGGAGCACCATTTACAAAGCTTGGAGTCCTAAAAATATTATTATATGAAACACAATTTCCTCAAATTACACATCCTGTAGTTCCACCACAAATGAGCTGTATACATTGGAGTACAAAAAGTTTTGAACAAAATCAACTTGCCATCTAATGTACGCATATGAAATTTTCTAACCAAAGTATTTCCCTGAGCATATAATTGTCTCTATTGCCTTGCCTTAGAATATCACAGTTATCTGAAAGACTATCCATTAGTATGTGGCCAAGATACTTAGTCTGGGTTACTTCTGACAGCACCATACCATTCAATTGAAATTCAGGAAATTTTATATACTTGTAGGCCTTGGTCCTCATAATCATAACATGACTTTTATCAGGATTATATTTTTTGTTGTTATCCTTCCCATACCTTTAACACGCCTTTAAAAGTGTGCTGAGCCCTTTTACAGATGGAGAAATAAGAACTAGATCATCTGCATACATCAGATTGATTAACAATCATTGTACCAATATAGCAGCCTATTTTACAGGTGTTCAGCACAACAGATAGATTATCCATATAAACATTGAATAAGTAGGGGGATAGTATCCCTCCCTGCCTGACACAGGCCTGGATTACCCAATAGGCAAACTAAGCACGTGCTTAGGGCACCAAAAAAAAAAAAAAAAAAAATTTTTGGACAAATTTGATATTTGATATTTCAAAAAGCATAGAAGTAGTCATCATGGGAAAAATCAAAACAAGGAAATGATGGCAGTGCACCAGAAACAGCATTGAATCCTAGAGACAAATTTCGCGTATTGACTTACTATGCTTTAATTGATACACTTAAAGCTCATATGAAGAGGAGAGGTGAAGTGTACAAAGAAGTATCAAGTAGATTTTCTTTTCTAAACAATTTCAACTTATCTGATGAACATTCGAACAATATTCTCAAGGTTCCCAAAAGCTAGTTGACTCATACCCTGTGGACTTGAACATGAATCTCTGTGGAGAACTAGGGCAGTTCCACTGTTATACGCTCTCAAAGTTTAATGAAACAGGAAAAACGAAATTTAGTCAGTGATCTTCATGACACCCTAGTGAAAGACAGGATACAATGTGTATTTCCAAATGTAGATATAGTACTACGTATTTTTCTAACATTGATGATTACTAACTGCTCCACATAATGCTCTTTTTCTCAGCTGAAAAGAATAAAAAACCCTCAGAGAACAACAATGTGACAGGACAGACTTGATTCACTTTCCCTACTGTGTATAGAAGCGGACATGCTTCATTGAGTCAGCTTTGATGAAATTATCCAGGATTTTGCAATCAGAAAATCTAGAAAGGTTAAGCTATTTTAATCTCAGCATACATGGAAGTTTTGTTTCATTTTGAAAGATAAAAATTTATTTTACGGTTTAGTATTGTTTTTATTTTGAATATAATATATATATATATATTAATATATATAATATATATATATAATATAATATATATATATATATATATATATATTATATATATTATATATAATATAATATATATATTATATATTATATATATATATATATATATCCCCCTCCCCGCGGGTGGTCTTTCTGGGGTGGATCACCCGCGGGCTCCTGCCTACATGTGGCGAGGGGGGTCAGCCGCGGCTGGGGGCCCTGCCGGGTCCCCGCCCGGTTGCGAAGTGGACTTTTAGCATACCCTGCTATCCTACAGCCCCCTCTTTCCTGTCTTCCCCTCTTTACCCTCTTCCTTGCCCCCTCTGTTTTTTCTGCTTTCTCTGTTCATTCGCGCGCCCCGTGGGCTGCCGGGGCTGGTCGCTGGGGGTCTCGCCCCCATGGCCGGGGCCGGACTAAGTTGGGTGGTAGGGTGCCCAGGCCTGGGACCCTGGGGGGCCTTGGTCTTTGCTGCTGGCGGGGGAGAACTCTCGACGCTGCAAGGGCCCCTTTTGAAACGGGGGTACCTGCATGGGACGAGGCACCCACCCCCCACCGGCGTGCGCTTGGTCCCCTTGGGCCCCGGGTAATCGGTTCCCCGCGGCCCCGGGCGCGAAACTACAATAAAAATTTTCTATGGAAACACTTACAACTCTAATGGACCTCGTTGACGACCCGGCTTGTGCATCTGACCTCCCTCTGACTACCTCTTTGGACCGTGGGTCTGGTAAGGGCAGTCGGCAGCCCTCGCCCACCCCGTCTGCTCTTCTTGCCGACGCCTCCTCTCCCTCTCTTCCCCAGGCTCGTGGCGCCGCTGCCCGACCCCCGCCAGTAGCGGATGGACCTGCAGTGGACCCCCCGACCCCTGGATCCCCCCATATTCCACGTCCCGATAGGGACCCACCTGCTTTTTCGCCCTCAGGTGGGAGGCCCGCGGCCCCGGTCGCCTCCCACTCCGGTCGGGCCTCATCGCCCCCGGCCCCCTCGGCCATTGGGGGACGTGGGACCCGACATCGCTGTCCGCCTTTCTCGTCTTCTCGCCCCCTCGAAGTTCCAGTGGTGTTTGGCCAGACGGCTTCACTCGGCCTTAGGACGATGGACAAGTTCCTCGTCCTCCGCCCCTCCTCCTCCGCCCCTCCTCCTCCAAGCCCCTCCCCACTAACCACGAACGTCTCTTTCGAGCGATCCATGGGAAGACGGGGACGGCGCGTTTTGACCTTCGGCCTCAGAGGGATGGCTCCATTTTGATAAGGTCGCGTTCCTCTGCCGAAACCTCCTCTCTGCTCGCTATCCCCGATGTCCTGGGCTGCGGGATCACAGTGACTCCCCACCCCCGCCTCAATCAGTGCCAGGGCACAATTTACGCTGCTCGTCTTCTACCCATCCCGGTGGAAGACCTCCAGATTGACCTCGCCTCCCAGGGTGTTGTGAGGGTGTACCGCTTTCCCGACAGATCGCGGTCCCCAACTGCCCCTTCTCCTCGCCTGCTCCTCACTTTCGACTCACTGGTGCCCCCCGTTTCGGTATTCTGGGGCTTTGGTGAGAGACGAGCGTGCGAATTCTCAGTACGACCATACGTGCCAGATCCTACGCGCTGTTTTCAGTGTAATAGGTTTGGCCACGTGAGCAGCTCCTGCCGTCAGCCGGCCCCGTTGTGTGTCCGCTGCGGCGGCCCTCCCCACCCCTTGCCCTGTACTGCTCCACCTTCCTGCACCAACTGCCATGGACCACACCCTGCTTCATCCCGCTCTTGCCCGTCCTTCCTCTTTGAAAGGGAGGTTCGGGCCCTCTGTTCATCAGAGTTTCTCAGCGCTCGGGAGGCGCGGGAGCGGTTGCGTGGCGGCGAGGCCCGGCGTGGTGCCTCGTACGCCGAGGCTCTCCGTTCCCGGACCCCGTCCTCACCGGCGGTTCCCAACGCGCCTCCACCCACCGTGTCCGCTACTCCCAGTCCATCCTCTGCCGCCCAGCGGACTCCTACCGCGGCTCCCCGTACTACCAGCGCGTCCCCACGTGCTCCCTCCGCGAACGCCGATGCTTCGTCGGCAACCCCCCCTGCCCCTTCTACGCCCTCTCCACCGGCGCCTTCGGCCACCCCCATTCCGGATCGTGACCCGCCGTCATCCACGCGGGCCGCACGACGGAGGGATAGGGGCCGCAAACGACGCGCCAGTGGTGACCCCGAAAGGTTCGACGCCATAAGCCTCGCATCACCTTCCTCTCCTAAACACAAACGCCCCCTTCGCCCTACCGCCCCGGTGTCCTCACCGTCCCTACTGCGCAACCGTTATGCACGCTCCCCCCTGGGGTCCCCGTCGGCCCTCGTGGTGGGGGCTGAGATACACCCTCTCCGGCCCGGTCGATGGACCCACTGGAGGGGGAACTCGCCCGCCTGGTCGGCGTGGGTGGGACGTGCACGCCCCCGCGTTTGACCCGCCCCATCTCTCTCCTCGACCTGCCAATGCCTCTGGGTGAGGTATTATTTTCCACTCCCCCTCGTAGTCCTGCCTCCCCCGCACCTCCGGTGAAGGGAGGGGCATTCTGGATACCTCTCACATCCCCTTCTCTGCATCGCTCTCCCCCGGACGTCCGGGAGACTCCTCCTCTGGAGGACTTGCCGGCGTCTGGTTCCACATCGCCCCCTCGTCGGGGGGACCTTCGCCCTCGTTCGGCGTCCCTCACTGAACTCTGGGGCTTTCCGATTCCCTCTTTAATCTCGGGCCGCCCGATTGGCCCACCCACCCCATAATCATCCTTTACGCTGACCTTCCTACCCCTCCCTATACCTCGCTCCTGCAGTGGAACATCCGCGGGCTCCTGGTAGGCCTCGAGAGTCTCTCCTCTCTCCTGGCCTCCAGGTGTCCGGCGTGTTTCTGCCTTCAGGAGACGATTCTGGGATCCCGTTCCCTCCCTCGAGTGTCCGGTTACTGCGGGCTCCCTTCCCCGCCTCTCGATGGGGTGGGGAGGGGGGGCGCCGCGGTCTTCATGCACCGCTCCGTCCCTTTCCGCCCCCTCCCGCTCCGTACAGTCCTGCAAGCTGTGGCCGTGCGCCTTTTCTTGGGGCGCCAGCTCACGGTCTGCTCTCTTTACCTCTCCCCTAACGTACGCCCTCCACCCGATTCTCTCCGTGACCTAATTCTCCAGCTTCCCCGCCCTTTTCTGATTCTCGGGGACTTCAACAGTCGGGACCCGGCCTGGGGGGACGTTTGCTCCACCTTTCTCTCCGGGACCCTTCTCTCCCTTATGGACGAGCTCGAGTTCACCTTTCTGAACGATGGCTCCCCAACCTGCCTTCACTCGGCCCATGACAGTTTCACCTGTATCGACCTTTCCCTGGTTTCCCTCGAAATCGTGACGGAGTTCACTGGGAGGTCCTGCCGGATTCTTCCGGCAGTGACCATTTCCCAGTGTGTCTTACCCCGACCCGTCTCCTCCCCCCCACCTCTGTCCGCCCGCGCTGGCTGTTCGCCCGAGCAGACTGGGCCTCATACGCGAGGGGCACGGCGATCTCGCCATCAATTCCTGCCTTTCCCTCCGTCAATGAGGCCCTCGCCTTCCTCGAGAGTAAGATCCTCTCGGCTGCCGCCAGTTGCATCCCCCGTACCTCTGGCTCCCCCAGACCGCGAAGCGTCCCATGGTGGACCCCAGAGTGCTCCCATGCCGTTCAGGAGCGGCGCCGTGCCGGCCGCCGCTTCTACCGGACCCGCCAGCTGGAGCACAAGATAGAATTTCAGCGCCTGAAGGCAGTGGCCCGTCGGGTCCTGAAACTGGCCCGGCGTACCTCCTGGCGGAGTTACGTGTCCGGGATCTCCTCCTCGACTGCCCCCTTGACTGTTTGGCGCAAGGTGCGTAGCTTTGAGGGGACCCGTGTCCCCCCTCGACCCCCGGTGCTTCGGGTCGGGGACGACGAGTTCGTGTCCGATCCGGAGGCCGTCGCGAACGCACTCGCGGCGCACTTTGCAGCCATCTCCGGTTCCGATTCCCCCCACTCCCGCCGCGACCCACCGGAATTTCCACCTCATAGGAATGACCCCTATAATCACCTCTTCCACATGACAGAGCTTCGGGAGGCCCTCCGCCCCCGACGCTCCTCCGCCCCCGGCCCCGATAATATCCCCTATGACCTTTTACGGCATCTCCACCCCTCTGCTCTCAGCTTTCTACTGGACCTCTATAACCGGATTTGGTTGGAGGGTTCATTTCCGGACCGATGGCGTGAGTCCATCATCGTCCCCATCCCGAAGCCCGATAAAGACCCCTCACTCCGTCGAACTATCGCCCCATTTCCCTAACATGCTGTGCCTGCAAGGTGATGGAGGCGATGGTCGCCTCGCGGCTGTCCTTTACCTTGGAGGCGAGTGACCAGTACCCTGCTACCCAGGCTGGTTTCCGGCGCTTCCGGTCTACCACCGACCCCCTCCTCCCTAGCCATGACCTGCAGGAGGCTTTCTCCCGGCGTCAATTTGTACTCGCCGTCTTTTTCGACCTCCAGAAGGCCTACGATACTACCCGGCGGAGCGCGGTCTTTGACTGCTTACGCTCCCTGGGTTTCGTAGGCTTTCTCCCTTCCTTTATTTATAACTTCTTGTCCGCCCGTTCTTTCCGCGTCCGCATCGGTTCTGCCCTCTCTGACCGCTTTCCGTTGGAGGAGGGTGTCCCTCAGGGTAGTGTCCTTAGCGTCTTGTGTTTCTCACTCGTGATGAACACAGTCGCTACGGTCCTGCCTACATCCGTTCGTAGCTCCCTCTATGCCGATGACCTGGCTATCTATTGCTCTGGCCGCCTCCCGTCTTTGGCTGAACGTCGGCTCCAGCTAGCCATCAATGCGGTGGTTCGCTGGGCGTCCTCGGTTGGCTATGCTTTCTCACCCTCTAAGTCTTCCAGTATGCTTTTCCGTCCTCGGCGCCTCCGTCTGTCGCATACCTTCGCTCTTACCCTTGCCAGCACTCCTCTTCCCCTCGTCCCATCCGTTAGATTCTTGGGTATGACCCTCGACGGATTTTTCGGTTGGGTTCCACACCTTAGGTGGTTGCGGCAAACATCTCGCCGCACCCCTCCCTTTTGGGTCATCTGTCCCACACGACCTGGGGGGCGGACAGGCGTACTCTGCTGCGCCTGTACACCTCCCTGGTGCAATCCCGTGTCGACTACGGCTGTGTGGTCTACAGTTCCGCCTCCTCTCCGGCACTCCGTATGCTGGATCCTCTTCTCCACCGTGGCCTTCGCCTGGCGTCGGGTGCCTTCCGCTCGTCCCCTGTCGCTAGTCTTCAGGTGGACTGTGGACACCCCCCCCTGCCCCTTCGCCGGGGCCTTCTCATGGCGAAGTGTTACCTTCGCATCTGCCGCCTCCCGAAGTCCCTACTCTTCTCCGCGATCTCCAAGGCGCTACCCCGGCCTGACACGTGGCATTTCGCTGCCTCTCTGGCCGAGATTTTCTCGTCCCTGGGATCCCCCCACCCTCTATTCTGCCGTTCTCCTTCGATCTGTCGCCCCCCTGGCGGACCACCCCTATCTGCCGTTGCCAGGCGCTCCGTGGCCTGCGTAAGGAGTCTCTTCCTGCCGTCCTCCGGTCTTCTTTTCTGGCCCATCTTCCCGTCCATTCGGACGACGTTCCCGTCTACACCGACGGCTCGCGCTCCCCTGCAGGTGTCGCGGCCGCCGTCTTCTCTCCGTCATTGTCACCTACCTCCCGGGGTATCCCCTGCCGGTTCAGGCCTCCATCTTTTCCGTGGAGCTCTTTGCCCTTCTGGAAGCCCTCCGTCTGGTATCGGGTTGTTCGCGGTCCTCCTGTACCATTTTTTCGGACTCGCTGAGCGCCCTTCAGGCGCTCGAGCGCTATGATTCCCCGGACCCCCTCGTACGCCTTATTCAACAGGAGTACCATGTCCTGCACACCATTCACCGAATCCGGGTCACCTTCTGCTGGGTTCCCGCCCATGTTGGTGTTTCCGGTAATGAGGCGGCGGACCGCTTAGCCCGGTCCGCCGCCTCGCTGCCTCCCCTCCCCCGCCTGCTCCCCTTCTCAGACTATGTGCAGGTCTTTCGTTCCTTTTACGATCGCATGTGGCAACAGTCCTGGGACGATGCCACCGGAAATAAACTCTGGTCCATCCGCCCCCGTCTGTCATATTGGGTGTCCTCTTTCCACCGCTCCAGACACAAAGAGGTCGTCCTTGCGCGGCTTCGCATCGGCCATACGCGCCTCACGCACGGCTATCTTATGTTCCGGCAGGAGGCTCCTCATTGCGCCTCCTGCCAGTCGCCCCTCACCGTCTCTCACATCCTTGTGGAATGCCCCACCCTGTCGTCAGTACGTCGTCGCGCTTTTCCGTTCCTTTCTGATTTCCCCCTCCCCGAACGTTTACGCCTTATGCTCGCTGAGAGCCCTCTCTTCTCGCTTGACCGTCTTTTCCTCTTCCTCTCCCAATCTCGCATCCTATCTGAGCTTTAGGTGGCTTCTCACCTGTAGTCCGCTGTTCTCCCTTTTCTAGTGCCTTTTCTCCGTCTCCGTTTCTCTTTCTCGTATTCCGCCTCGCCATGATATCCGCTACCATATAGCGGGAAATGGCGGTAAACGCCCCAATACAAAAAAATAAAAAAATATATATATATATATGGGGGCATCATAATCTTTTCAGTGCTTAGGGCCTCTAAAGGTCTTAATCTGACCCTGGCCTGACACCATTGGTCACAGAGAATGGCTCTAAATTAACCCCACCCCATCTTACAATCATTGTCTGGTGATTATACCAGAATATTAATATATGCACTTTATTTGCTTAGAGTCAGCCACTGAGCTACTGAGTGCCCATGATAGACTTGAATAATAGATTTAATATAACTTAATGATTGATTTTAATAATAGATTTTCTGAAGGAAAAAACAAATTAAAGCACTCCATATAAATAACTAAACTAGAACAGAGTAATACTAAATACAAAATAAATACTTAAGCAATGCTGTCTGTCTCAGCTTTGTCTCCTACTTTCTTCTCTGTTTTCCATCTCTCCCCTTCCCCTCTACTCCTCTTTCCTGTATCTCTTCCCAAACTTTTGCAGATGTTATATCTGCTCTCTGCCCCACTTTTGGTGTGGTTTCTCCACTCTCCCACTTGCACCTTGTTCTGAATGTGCCAACACACTACTCGCATCCTTCCCTATCATCTTGGGGTCTCATTTTTTCTTTGCTTCTCTTCCACTTTGGCCTTGCACTCACAGAATGGTTCTTGTCTTGCAACCTCCACTCTAATCTTTTTACTCCCTTTTTTTCTCTCTCCATAACTTCTATCTCTTCTCCTGTACTCTTTATTTTCCCTGTTCAGTCACCTGTGATCTACTCAAATCCAGAAACTCCTCTCTGGTCCTCACCACTGTTTCTTGTATTATACTTGGTACTTTCTGCTAGACATACATCAGTAATTATGTCCCTGACTAAATAAATAAATAGGCCCGAGTGGTTTTATGTTTTCCAAATGTAATGTGGTTGTGGCCATTTCTAATTCATTTTGTAACAAATGGCAATTTCTAAACTTTATTTTTTTATAAAATAAAAACAGTAATGAAGGCTATATATATTAGGGTGTTTCATACCTATAGGGTAAAATAAAAATGAGCTTGGAGTTTTAATCCACACGTTTCTCCATATTCTAAAGAACAAGAAAACACGTTTGTGCAAGTTTGAACCAGATCGCGGTGCATTTAGAGGTCCCCAACTTTGACAACTTTTTGTCAGTTCATTTCTCACCTGCCTGCAGTGAAGATGGTTTTCTTCGTCACTTGAGTGGTTCGTGTTGTATAGCCTATTGGACAACTATGGAGGTAATTATATATGCTACTAATTATCTCATTTTACTGTGGTATTGAAATTTATTATTATTTAATTTCTGTCATTTTACTGTGGTAGTGATATTTATATTAATATTACATGAAATTAATTAGTCTGTTGCATATTGGACAACTAAGCTGGTAATTATTTATGATACTAATTAATGTAATTTTACTGCGGTATTGAAATTTATTTAATTAATGAATTGTCAAAGAGAACGTAGTGTACACGTATCAGTTTTATAAATAAAGAAAAGCAGTAACTGGGACTCGAACCAGTGTCATAGCCATTTGGCAGCATCGCTCAAGTCGGCGTACACAGCACGCTATCCACTCCCTAGATGGTGTAGTGGATAGCGTGCTGTGTACGACGACTTGAGCGATGCCGCCAAACGGCTATGACACTGGTTCGAGTCCCAGTTACTGCTTTTCTTTATTTAATTAATGAAATTAATTACGATGTGAAATTATTTCTGTGGAATTATTTAGTTTTTCTTTTCCAGGTGTCTACCAGAGCGAAAACAGAAGTGTTTCTTATTGGCCAGATGGATGCGAACATCACATCAAGTGGCCTTCCAACTCAGTTGCAAGTACTCAAAAAGTACTTTTACCACCAAAAGGAGCAAAAATTTGGACGTACTAAATGCCTGAACCTGTGCCTGGATGCCTGTCTCATATTTTGGGAGAGAGCGAGAATCCCCATGATGCGTCGAGATTCGGCCTTGAGGAAGATGGAATCCCTTCTCAAGGAATACGACCGGCTTGTGAAGCACAAGTCACATAAAGCAGAGTCCTTCCGAGTGAAGGAGGTGATGTTCAAGGAGGCAATAGTGAAGGAGATCATGGACATTGCTCATTCACAGGCTAAGGAAATGATGAAGAATCAGGAGGACATCCACTTTCTCGACATGCAGTGTGAAGATCCAAATTCCTGCAGCATGGGCCCTGTTGACATGAAGCTTCACTATAAGGAGATTAGGAAAAGGAAGAGGCTGGACAAGATTAAGGAACAACAGGAGAAGGCCAGGAAGGAACAAGGAGCTGCAGAAGATACGGGGGCTTTAGTGATTTCAACTTTGTCAGAGACTGACTCAGATGTCGTTGACCCAACCGTGGAAGTTTTTCCATCCTCCTCCAAGGGAAATACCAAGAAGCGACGCAGGAATCTGATCTCACAGGATGTGACGACTACCTACAATCAGCTGAATATTTCGTACCGCGATTCAGCTATGTTGTACGCTGCAGCGGCTAAATCACTAGGTTTTGACTTGGATGAACTGTCCATTTCTGCCAGTACCATGTACCGCACACGCAAGGCTCTCAGGAAGGTGGCTGCTGATTATAGGGTGTTTCATAAATTAAAAGTTTGGAAAAATTTTAATCCACATGGATCCCCTTGTTCCATTTGCTTGCTGAGGAGACTGATAAACCGAAGTATTAATTCAATAGTTTAAAGTTTACGGGTCCCTAGTTTGATGCTCTGGCAGATCATAAACGGAAAAAATTAAACAAAAATCTGTCAATGAATTTTTATTCAACAAACGAGTACCATTTCACTACACATTTTCACAAAGATACAAAAAACATAACCACTTCTTGCGAATCATTTGTCCATGAAATCCTTCTTGGTTTTATTCGGGTATTTCACCCTATGCTGCATCACAGTTTTGAGCAAATACTGCTTCTGCTCTTCGTTCTTCGTCAGAGAACAGTTGAACTCTTTGGTGAGCGCGATGGCTCTTTTGGCCCGATCGTTGATGACAGAGATTTTGTTAACAGTTGCCGCTGCTTGCTTGAAGCCCTCTACTTCAGTCCACTCGGCAACTGGCTTTTTCAAGAATTCTGTGTCCAAGTCGAATGCATGGAAGAAAGCCATCGTCTTTCCTGTCACGAACTCCGCCAGGTGTTTCGAGGCAAGATTCCTGACATTCTTCCCTTGGGGTCGCTTGAGTTCCTTTTTCGATGCGGGCTTACCCAAACTGACGACCATCTGAGCCTTTTCTTCATCTGCCACGTCTGCGTCGAAGAACGCCATGGCAATAAGAGTCTCAGAGATGTACCATAGGTGTTGAGACATGGCTTCTTGCGCAGCGTTAACACACGAATATCCCGACATGGCAAAGGCTTCCGTGTCACGCAGAAATTCCAGATCAACTGCGGCAGCCTTGCTTGAGGTTGCAGCACGAGTCCAACCTCGGATGTAGACGAGGGACACGAAGAGACCTACGGCTGTCAGAGCTTCCAACTCGTGACTCGACATCTTGAACTGCTTCTTCAGTAGAATTACTTTCAAGGAGTAGATGGCTATCGCCATCCATCGAGCGTGATGGTAAGCGCCAGGGGCTCTGAGAGGGAAATCCACCACTTTTGCTTCTCCCAGGAAGATGAGAACCAACTGTAGCAGTTCCTTGTAGTCATCGCGCTGATGCGACGTGCTCACCATCCCTCTCACCAGCAGGACTGACTTCTCCCTCAGTTCCCTCAGAGTCATTGACTTGAGCAAAATCGTACGGCCGCACGTCGAACCGGTCGATGAACTTCCATTGTGCCTGAAACCTCTTGAAAACGGGTATATCGGGGCCACTTGAAGGGCCGTATGCACGCTTGAAGATGGAGCTGAGGATGACTTCATAGATGTGATGCCGACAGGGGAAGTACATGAGTTCTCTGCCAAGACCTTTCTCAATCAGGATGCAGGCCCCGATATGAATCCCGGTGTTCGACGCTGTCGTATCGAAAGACAGTCCCCGCACACGCTCTTCCATCCTGTGTTCCTTGACCAAATCCAAGCAAACTCGCGCTATCTTCTCGCAGGTTCCGGACGTCACCTTAGGAACGCCGAGCAACTTCTCCTTGCCATCGCCAGAGACGAGGATGGCGATCAGGTCAACGCTCTCCTTCCATTGCTCATTGTCAGGTAGGAGCTTACCGTCCCAATGCAAGACAAGAGGCTGACCAGGACAAACTTCGTCGGATTGATAACTTTCAGCAGTAGGGTGTTTCATACCTATAGGGTAAAATAAAAATGAGCTTGGAGTTTTAATTCACACGTTTCTCCGTATTCTAAAGAACAAGAAAACACGTTTGTGCAAGTTTGAACCAGATCGCGCTGCATTTAGAGGTCCCCAACTTTGACGACTTTTTGTCAGTTCATTTCTCGCCTGCCTGCAGTGAAGATGGTTTTCTTCGTCACTTGAGCGGTTCGTGTTGTTATAATGTTATAATAATGTTATAATGTTTCAGACCAACAAAGACCCTAGGATCCACTCATGGCTGGTCGACCTAACTGTGTTCGTGTATTGTGTATGTCCTCCGTGGTGGCGGAGGGGACCTACAATTTTACGTGGGTTCCGAACCACAAGAACATAAGAAATTTATGTAAAAACTGCCGGTAAATTGGCAGCGACCAATTTTTACGAAACTAAATAATTATCAATTTAAAACATTAATTATCGATTTAAAACTAAAGATAGAATCTCTGATCCAGAGGATCAAGTCACAACAGACTACTATCCACAAATATGTTACACTCTATATCTATTTATAAAGGACATGCAAATATATCGGATCCAAAGAATCCAGTCAATTTCATTACGGCATCCATGAAGTCACGGATTGATAGTGGACCAAGTCAAAATTTACAATCATATACATTACAATATATACACTTACGAGAAAAAGTAGGTGTGGCTGTAAAGACTGTACAGTAATGTAGAAATGTGTGTGCACCCATTTTGGGTCTCCCATTTAAAGGTGTTTGTGGGGCAAGTGAAGATCATGAGTTTTTCAATACCTCACAGTACTATGGGGGGCACCGCTCGGCAGAGGAATCTCTTTAAATGGGGTGTGTAAGGACAGAGAGTATCCCCTAACCCAAGACGCTGCCTCCCTATATCCCACAACACTTGTGTTGAGCTGTGGGATCTATCCCCAGAAAGCCTTAATTTTACTACCTTAAACTATACCCTTTCTATCAACATATGCGTCTAATCGATTTTTAAACATGTTTATAGACGTGCTACTAATTACTTCTACTGGCAAACTATTCCAGCTATTTACTATTCTATGCATAAAAAAGTTTTTCGCAACTGCTGTCTCGAACCTTCTACTTGTCAACTTACACCCGTTATTTCTAGTCCTATTATATTGAGATATTTCGAAAAAGCGATCTCTATCTACGTTATCGAACCCATTGGACAACTATGGAGGTAATTATATATGCTACTAATTATCTCATTTTACTGTGGTATTGAAATTTATTATTATTTAATTTCTGTCATTTTACTGTGGTAGTGATATTTATTATTAATATTACATGAAATTAATTAGTCTGTTGTATATTGGATATTGGACAACTAAGCTGGTAATTATTTATGATACTAATTAATGTAATTTTACTGCTGTATTGAAATTTATTTAATTAATGAATTGTCAAAGAGAACGTAGTGTACACGTATCAGTTTTATAAATAAAGAAAAGCAGTAACTGGGACTCGAACCAGTGTCATAGCTGTTTGGCGGCATCGCTCAAGTCGGCGTACACAGCACGCTATCCACTCCCTAGATGGTGTAGTGGATAGTGTGCTGTGTACGCCGACTTGAGCGATGCCGCCAAACGGCTATGACACTGGTTCGAGTCCCAGTTACTGCTTTTCTTTATTTAATTAATGAAATTAATTACGATGTGAAATTATTTCTGTGGAATTATTTAGTTTGTTTTCTTTTCCAGGTGTCTACCAGAGCGAAAACAGAAGTGTTTCTTATTGGCCAGACGGATGCGAACATCACATCAAGTGGCCTTCCAACTCAGTTGCAAGTACTCAAAAGTACTTTTACCACCAAAAGGAGCAAAAATTTGGACGTACTAAATGCCTGAACCTGTGCCTGGATGCCTGTCTCATATTTTGGGAGAGAGCGAGAATCCCCATGATGCGTCGAGATTCAGCCTTGAGGAAGATGGAATCCCTTCTCAAGGAATACGACTGGCTTGTGAAGCACAAGTCACATAAAGCAGAGTCCTTCCGAGTGAAGGAGGCGATGTTCAAGGAGGCAATAGGGTCATTCTCTGTCAGATCAACCAGTGCCTAACACCCTCATCTCTCAGATTTTGCTGAAATTTGGTTTATAGGGTGTTTGTGGGCCTTGAATCCATTTCTGAAATTATAAGGTCAATCCGACCAACGGTTCAAGAGATATGACCTCGGGAAATTTGAGGTCACTTGCGAGGTCACTAACATTTGGCGACCCATAACTTGGGTAATAATGGTCACAATTATATAAAAGTATATATATTTAGAATCAGAAAACGACAAGGAATCCAAATATGCAAGTCTTAGAACTCTAGGTTGAAAAATAAAAAGTTACACTGTAACCAAAATTTGAGGTCACGATTTGACCTCTGGGGTATCAAATGAGAATATTTTTTTTAAATGTAAAAAATGAAGGCATAGGCATTGGCTATTAGAATCAGCAAAAAAAAGTTTGTTTATGTTAGTATTTTTCATGTAACTAACATATAAGTGAACATCATATTCATAAGTTGTGCATCAATTCTACCTATTTTTTCACACTTAAGCTCATAATTTGACCTATAGAAATTAAAATTACATTTTTTTATAGATATAAAAACAAAGGCAAAAAATGTAAAATTGTATTTCACTGCTAATCTACACTGGCAATAATAGTTATAATAGTGAAAGGGGAAGACCTACTTAAAGGATTCATGTGCTAGCCTAATACAATTTTTGCATGCTCGATGCTCTCATCAATTTCTTTTTGTGGAAAAATGTATTGAATTCTGCTGCCTCCTCTTAGGGTAGGACAACTCATTACAGTTAATATATGATGTCCTGGCACTGCACATGAATCCTTGTTTGATGGATAATAATATGCACTTGATCCTGATGACCCAGAGGGATGTAGAAAGTTCACAGTGAAATCATCAAACTCTTCACAATATTCCTCCACAATTCCATACCAAACTTGCATGTCATAAATGCAGCCAACATACTCTCCTGGTTTGACACATTTTAGGTTACCAAGCATTGCAGGTTCATTAGTAAAATGACTTTTTTTTCTTTTTCTTTTCTTTTCTCCAATGCCACTTGAAATGGGATACACCATCAGTTCTTCCTTGTTTAGGGGAACAAATCTATGATATTTCTGAGTTCCAGGAATAGCCCTACTATCCTTGAATCGATGTTCCAACCGTTCTTCTGCATCTTTCAAATCAGCTGTAGTTACAAAGAAAAAATTTATCTTCTTCCTCAAGTTTTCTTCACAAAACTGAAACACGTGTTCTGGTGTAAGAATTTGCCTCTCTGTAGTTCTCTGCAAACTGGCACGAGCAGTAGCTCTTTTCACTGTTCCTCCAATCCCATCACGTGCATTTTTGCCATGGGATGTAGCAAAGAAGTGCCATTCACAAGACAGACCAAAATCCTCTTCATGGTAACAGAGATTTGTGAAGTTGTATCTGTTCTTATATTGGCCAGCACATCCATCTGAGAAATAGTGCACCTTCTTCAATTGTGGGCATCTGAATTTAACATATGTCATAAGCTTCAATATGAATGAGTAAACCATTATAGTGTTGTGTTTTAGTGATGCAGATAAGAAACAGACACTAAAATGGCTAAGTTCCTGGTCTGCAGATGATCTATAATAGATGACAAAAGGGTGAACTGTACACTGTGAATTGTCCCAGTGAAACCCTTGGGCAGCATCCTGGACAATGAAAGAATAATTCTCAGAGAAATCACCTACTATAACTACCTCGCTCTGAGGTGGTAGTGTTTCTTTCAACTGCTTGAAGTACTGTGATTGTTGCTGAGCAACAAAGTGATGATGAACCATGCGGGATATTTTCATGCTTAGGGATGATAAGTATTCATGAAGTGGCTCCACCTTATCAACCATTGTACAACGGTCAACAGTCACCCATTGCTTGTAAGATATTTCATTTGGAGCTGATTTCACACTGTCAAGTAACTCAAGAAAATCCAGGACACCCTCTTCTCTTGGGCAATCATTGCAAAGTTGCATCATGCAAGTCTCTCTTTCTGTACTGCAGACACTGTAATCCATAAGATCCTTGTATGAAACACCTCTTTCTCCCAATGCAGCCAGCTGCAATTTTGGATTTTGATGGTATGTGCAGACACAGACAGAATGAGTCCCACCACTACCGGCAAGCACACAATATGATGGCCGTAATTTTGCAAATGGGGAAAATCCTATTTTGGGATTCTTTTCATCATTTTTATATAGTTCAAACATCTCTCTTAAATTCCCGAGGACCAATCGTTTTTGCACCTTCATTGCACCTTCAGCACTGATAACTTTCACGCAATCCTTTTGGCCAGGACACATACGACTAACCTCTTCTGACTCATAGAATCTTCTAACTATATCTTTGTGTTCTTCAGATATCACTTTTCCTTTGCTCATTAGTGGAATCTTCGGAAGGATTCCATGTTCTGATTTAAGTGAACGGCTTCTTTTCACCATGTATGTTGTAGTTTGAAAGAAACTAGCTGTTTTTTCAATTGTGTATGGTGAGAGTGTCAATATTTGTAGTTTGTGATGGTGACATTTGCTCTCCAGGAATGACTGTTTCAATTCATTCATTAATTTGTCTAGATGTTTTTCAGATTTAGTTTCAGGTTTTGAAGTATCACTTACCTCCTCGGTAATTTGAACACCATAACTGAGTTCTAGCCTCTCCTTCAGGTGTTTCTGAGCAGATGATAGCTTACCACGAGCCTTGCGCTTTTTCTGGCTTAATGACAGCCCTTCTGAAAAGAACAGAAAAAAAGGTTTCACACACCTGAATATTAGTAATTAAATATTAATTATAGTACCTTAAATGCTATATAATTGGCTATATAGTAGATCAAACAGACCTTGTAGTAAAGTATAAGTTATTATATTAATTTATTACTTATTTTTTTAACTGGTGTTTTGTCCAGAAATGCTAGAACTGGTTCAACTGAAGTTGAAGGATTTTCCTTTATCAAGCAATCACTGTCATTGTCCAGATCTTGAATTGAAGAGATGTTACTCAAGCCACTGATAGTAGATGATTCATTTGAATCCTGCTCAGACTCGTTGTTTCAGTGGTACTAAGTATAGTGGGGTTTTTTCTTATCAGTGTCCAGCAGTTCACACACAACAATGAGTCTTTTTTCACTCTTCCAGCACATTTTTCAACAAGTACATCAGTCACTTTTCTAAGATGATGATTTATGCGTTTCTTGTGTTTTTGAATAGGGTCCTGGCAGTATTTCAAGTGCCGAACCATTGTATTTTGATCTGTAAAGATATAGGATTTACAATTAGGTAATATATATTTTTAGAAAATATATAGCTATACACCACTTAATATTTTAGGCCTTGATAGTCTCTGAGGCTCATTAAAACACCATACCCACCAGCCACCCACAGTGCTGGCTGGAACTGTACTAACCTGTAGACAAGGAATTTTGCAACTATCTGTGTTGATTCTGCACTTAGACAAGTAGCAACATGTTTCAACAGGTTTGTTTAGGCTACATGTGAGCTTAGTCTTCCCCTTTCACTATTATAACTATTATTGCCAGTGTAGATTAGCAGTGAAATACAATTTTTATTAAATTCTTGGAGCTTGAGGTCAAATTGATAGCTAAGATATAAAAATTCCTTGAAATGACAAGCAATTTATAAATATGGTGTTCACTTATAAGTTAGTTACATGAAAAGTACCAACATAAACAAACTTTTTATGATTGTTTCTATTAGTCAGAACTCTGACTTTGTTTTTTATATCTATAAAAAATGTAATTTTAATTTCTATAGGTCAAATTATGAGCTTAGTGTGAAAAAATAGGTAGAATTGACGCACAACTTATGAATATGGTGTTCACTTATATGTTAGTTACATGAAAAATACTAACATAAACAAACTTTTTTTGCTGATTCTAATAGCCAATGCCTATGCCTTCATTTTTACATTTAAAAAAAAATTCTCATTTGATACCCAGAGGTCAAATCGTGACCTCAAATTTTGGTTACAGTGTAACTTTTTTATTTTTCAACCTAGAGTTCTAAAACTTGCATATTTGGATTCCGTGTCGTTTTCTGATTCTAAATATATACTTTTATATAATTATGACAATTATTACCCAAGTTATGGCTCGCCAAATGTTAGTAACCTCGCGAGTGACCTCAAATTGCCCGAGGTCATATCTCTTGAACCTTTGGTCGGATTGACCTTATAATTTCAGAAATGGATTCAGGGCTCACAAACTCCCTATAAACCAAATTTCAGCAAAATATGAGAGATGAGGGTGTTAATTTCAATTTTTTTTGGTTGATCTGACAGAGAATGACCCAATAGCGAAGGAGATCATGGACATTGCTCATTCACAGGCTAAGGAAATGATGAAGAATCAGGAGGACATCCACTTTCTCGACATGCAGCGTGAAGATCCAAATTCCTGCAGCATGGGCCCTGTTGACATGAAGCTTCACTATAAGGAGATTAGGAAAAGGAAGAGGCTGGACAAGATTAAGGAACAACAGGAGAAGGCCAGGAAGGAACAAGGAGCTGCAGAAGATACGGGGGCTTTAGTGATTTCAACTTCGTCAGAGACTGACTCAGATGTCGTTGACCCAACTGTGGAAGTTTTTCCATCCTCCTCCAAGGGAAATACCAAGAAGCGATGCAGGAATCTGATCTCACAGGATGTGACGACTACCTACGTTTGGCTGAATATTTCGTACCGCGATTCAGCTATGTCGTACGCTGCAGCGGCTAAATCACTAGGTTTTGACTTGGATGAACTGTCCATTTCTGCCAGTACCATGTACCGCACACGCAAGGCTCAGGAAGGTGGCTGCTGAAAGTTATCAATCCGACAAAGTTTGTCCTGGTCAGCCTCTTGTCTTGCATTGGGACGGTAAGCTCCTACCTGACAATGAGCAATGGAAGGAGAGCGTTGACCGGATCGCCATCCTCGTCTCTGGCGATGGCAAGGAGAAGTTGCTCGGCATTCCTAAGGTGACGTCCAGAACCGGCGAGAAGATAGCGCGAGTTTGCTTGGATTTGGTCAAGGAACACAGGATGGAAGA
The DNA here is from genome assembly GCA_023014485.1 of Bathynomus jamesi. Taxonomy (NCBI): domain Eukaryota; kingdom Metazoa; phylum Arthropoda; class Malacostraca; order Isopoda; family Cirolanidae; genus Bathynomus; species Bathynomus jamesi. The sequence continues at coordinate 1,127,430 of JAJOZX010000243.1, read as the reverse complement.
GCGCGTGCGGGGACTGTCTTTCGACACGATAGCGTCGAACACCAGGATTCATATCGGGGCCTGCGTCCTGATTGAGAAAGGTCTTGGCAGAGAACTCATGTACTTCCCCTGTCGGCATCACATCTATGAAGTCATCCTCAGCTTCGTCTTCAAGCGTGCATACGGCCCTTCAAGTGGCCCCGATATACCCGTTTTCAAGAGGTTTCAGGCACAATGGAAGTTCATCGACCGGTTCGACGTGCGGCCGTACGATTTTGCTCAAGTCAATGACTCTATGAGGGAACTGAGGGAGAAGTCAGTCCTGCTGGTGAGAGGGATGGTGAGCACGTCGCATCAGCGCGATGACTACAAGGAACTGCTACAGTTGGTTCTCATCTTCCTGGGAGAAGCAAAAGTGGTGGATTTCCCTCTCAGAGCCCCTGGCGCTTACCATCACACTCGATGGATGGTGATAGCCATCTACTCCTTGAAAGTAATTCTACTGAAGAAGCAGTTCAAGATGTCGAGTCACGAGTTGGAAGCTCTGACAGCCATAGGTCTCTTCGTGTCCCTCGTCTACATCCGAGGTTGGACTCGTGCTGCAACCTCAAGCAAGGCTGCCGCAGTTGATCTGGAATTTCTGCATGACGCGGAAGCCTTTGCCATGTCGGGATATTCGTGTGTTAACGCTGCGCAAGAAGCCATGTCTCAACACCTATGGTACATCTCTGAGACTCTTATTGCCATGGCGTTCTTCAACGCAGATGTGGCAGATGAAGAAAAGGCTCAGATGGTCATCAGTTTGGGTAAGCCCGCATCGAAAAGGAACTCAAGCGACCCCAAGGGAAGAACATCAGGAATCTTGCCTCGAAAACACCTGGCGGAGTTCGTGACAGGAAAGACGATGGCTTTCTTCCATGCATTCAACTTGGACACAGAATTCTTGAAAAAGCCAGTTGCCGAGTGGACTGAAGTAGAGGGCTTCAAGCAAGCAGCGGCAACTGTTAACAAAATCTCTGTCATCAATGATTGGGCCGAAAGAGCCATCGCGCTCACCAAAGAGTTCAACTGTTCTCTGACGAAGAACGAAGAGTAGAAGCAGTATTTGCTCAAAACTGTGATGCAGCATAGGGTGAAATACCCGAATAAAACCAAGAAAGATTTCATGGACAAATGATTCGCCAGAAGTGGTTATGTTTTTTGTATCTTTGTGAAAATGTGTAGTGAAATGGTACTCGCTTGTTGAATAAAAATTCATTGACAGATTTTTGTTTAATTTTTCCGTTTATGATCTGCCAGAGCATCAAACTGGGGACCCGTAAACTTTTAAACTATTGAATTAATACTTCGGTTTATCAGTCTCCTCAGCAAATGGAACAAGGGGATCCATGTGGATTAAAATTTTTCCAAACTTTTAATTTATGAAATACCCTAATATACACGGTGAACCAAAAGTAGGTGGACAGTAGGGTGAATAGGGTTTGTGTTATATTATAACTATGGTGTTCATTATAACTATGGTGTTTGTGTTATATTATATTAAATATTATAACTAAATTTATTTAAATTTTATTTTGTATTATAGTATACAAAAAATTAAATATAATTGTATATATATTCTCAAAATAAACGTTATCATTTACTGTCCACCTACTTTTGGTTCACCCAGATATATAAGCCATTAAATGTTGTGGTAGGTTATGCAAACCCATCACAAAATTTTACATTCCGTCATACACCATCCCTGGCAACAGCAGCACAACAAAAAAACATCAACTAACACTCATAAAACATACCTTTTAGTACTTTGTGGTATTTCCTTTCTTAATAACCTCATGTAGCCTATGAGTCCGCAAGTTTCTGCAAATGTTCTGCAGGTATCTCCTCCCATACTTTCACTAAGGCTGCTTTCAACTTAGGAACCAAGCTAGTGCCAACATCCTGGAGTAATTTTTTCATTATTGACTTGATGGGATGATTAATCGGAATTGGAAGAATCGAGCATTTTTCAGGAATTGGAATCAGAATCGAGAGAATTGTACCATGATTTCCGATTCTTAAAACGATTCTTAACTTGCTTTTGATTGCTTTTGAGTAAAAGGATTTTTTAAACTTTTAATTGAAACCAGTTTTGCAATGTAACTTTAAAATTTAAATGAGAGAGGATAACAAATTTTATTTTTATTGTATTGTAGCTATAACATTAAAACTGTATATCCATGATGTGTAATCAAGAAGATTAAAATGAATTGTTTACAACTTAGTTTGATTTTTATTTTTTAAAACCAATCTCTTTCTAATTTTATATTACCATACTCATAATGTAAATAGTTAATCTTACCAGAGTAAAATATGACAATTTTCCAGAAAAACAAGTATAGAATTATATTTAAAAATATTGAGAATCGGAATCGTTAAAAATTTTGGTATCGTCCCATCACTATTATTGACCATAAATTTTCAATAGGATTAAGGTTTGGGCTATTACCAGGCCAGTCTTTAAAGTAATCCAGAGCACACAAATCAAACCACTCTTTCACTTGTTTACTTGTGTGGCAGGGAGCACCATCCTGCATGAATATCTCTGCATTACACTTGTCAAAACATTCCTTTCAGATTGTCATACAATAAATCAAGGTACCAGTACCTTTCACTGTTCATGGTAACACATTTCTCTAAGAAAATTAAATTACCCACTCCATAATAAGAAAAACAACCCCACAGCATAACTGAATCAGGGTGCTTTACAGTCTTTATGGTGTACCATGGGGGGTCAAACCTGTCTGATTTTCAGGGCTGTCTCACCTTCCCTCATTTAGTACCCAACACTGTAAATGCACTTTCATCTGACCACAAAATGTGCCACACTTTCTCCAAAGGCCAGTCTTTAATTTTCTTAGCAAAACTAATTCATTTTGCTTTGTGGCAGGACAGTAACTGGCGGGTGGTCAAGAGAGGTTTCTTTGCTGCCTTCCTCGTTGGCAGATTGAGATCTTGTAGCAAATAATGCTGCACAGTTCTTAGACATGTTAACCAGTAATGCAGGATAAGTTTCCTTTATTTCACATGCTGTTTTTGTAGGCGAGGCATTCAGCTATCTTTTAATAACATTTAAAAGTCTTTTTACTACATTTACGTGGCCATCCAGACTTTGGTAAATGTGTAAGTGTTTTATCACGAACTGCCACCCTTTCTGCAGTGCTGAAGCCACCATTTAACAGTTCTTTGAGCGACTCCCATCATTTCCACAATAGCTTTTGCACCAAAACCAGCCTTATGCAGGGCGTATATACAGCTGATAGTATCCTGAGATATAATGCACTTAGGTGCCATGTCATACTGAGCAATCACAACAATCTGAAAAATATGCTTGAATTTAGACACACACACCGGAATATTGGCCACTAAACAACTCTTCCCCTTCACGCCTGGATGAACACAGAATGACAGTCTGAACTCCAAGGTGTTGCTATGGGACTGGGAAGATGCCAGATTAGCCATATTTATAATTCCAACCATACAGGCTGGCTGGAAAGGGTATGAATGGAAACATCAAATGTCATGGTGGGTTTGCATGACCCTCCACAACATATGATGGCTACTGTATATATATGTAGGGTGGTGTATCAGGGCCAAAAAAAGTAACATGATATGATACTCGATACATTGGCAAAAATGTGTTGCGTTTTGATACAAGATATATGAATAATATATGTGTTGCAATATGATACAATACATTATATAATGTACAATATATATATACACACATCATGTATGACACAACTTAATTACTTTCTATATTTATTGAATTTTAAAAACAGTGACTTAAACAATTCATCAGACATTCTGGGGAAAGATCACTGACTGAGTCTATGATAAAGTATCACATTACTGACACTTATTTGTATCGTATTTTTTGATATGATACAAATAATAAAAAATGTATTACGATACAAGATACAGAAAATGTATCGTGATACTATGCCACCCTGTATATATGACAGGTGTTTCTCAAATTATAGGTGACCTATGAAATTAGGATTTAAAGTATGCTAATGATAGTGAATCTTCGTATCTCATTGCTTTTCTTGGCCATGCTTGCTCATATTTATATTCCTGGAGAGTTTATGAGGGTATATATTACATTCCTTGTCAAAAATAAGTATGGAGACAGTTAATGTTGCAATAATTACAAGTCTGTTTCCATTGCTTTCTGCTTCTCAAAATTACTTGAGAAATTTACTTAGAATGCTGCATTCAAACTTGGTCACCTCACCCTAGACAAGATTTAGATATACTTGAAGGTGTGCAATGTAGCGCAACCCAGCTTATCCTTAGCTTAGGAAGGTTGGAATACAGTGAAATATTAAAAGAATTAGCTGTTTAGGTTTGGGAGACATTCATTGAGGGTAGGCATGATACAAATATTCAAAATGTTTCAGGTTTTGACAGTGTAGGTTTAAGTAACTTTTTCTTATTAAAGTCTGACAAAAGAACTTGAGGACATAGTATGAAAATTAGGAAACAGGCTTGTATACTCAATTTAGAAAATACTTTTTCAGTTATAGAGTACTGTACTGTACCTGACTTTCCACATGATGTGGTAAATGGCAACTCCTTAGTTTTAAGAAAAAATTGAATACCATACTTTTATGAATGAAAAGAGTGTGTGTAAGTTGTGTAAATAATGTATATTTTAGCTCAAGTGTATAGGCTACTTCTCTAGCTTTGTGAACAGTTTAAGGATAATTAGCTGATTTGAAAGATATTTTGCAAAGTTAATCATAAAATATAGCTTTATATCATTTATCTGACTTGAATAACCTTGATAGGCCTGAGTGGCTTCATGTTTTGCAAGTGTAATGTAATTTGAGGTTCCTGAATTGAATCCCTTCAGTGGCATAAACTTCAGGATAAAATTCATAAACCAAACTCTGACTCAGTAGCACATTCAAGTACCTATTGAAATTGATAGGTTCAACACCATGGACATTGAGGGTAGTAATATTATAGGGCCTATGTATTTGTGAGTTTAGAAATTAGACAGTGACTCAGTAGTTTAGTGGATGTTTATCTGTCTTTATTATTCTTTATGGGAAGAATAAAGTTAATGATAATTTTTTAAGGAACATTAGGTTTTTGAAACAAAGTTAGGGTAGGCCTAACTTAATTTGAAATAAATATAGAAAGAACAGGTATCTCTCATAAGTTAATGATGATGCAGTCAAAAACACCTCAGTAACTTCCAAATTGTTAACCTACAAACTTAACTACTTAGGAGAAAAATTGAGTTATATTCAGCATTGGCTAAAATTCACTTTCAATGGCGAGCATTATCAACAAGTTTTTGGGATGGCCATGGGCAACCCTTTGTCGCCCCTTCTCTCCAATATTTATATGGAGTTTTTTGAAATTACTTACATTCCAAGAATCCTGGGGGTTGGCATCCCTTGGATGCGGTACGTCGACGATATTTTGTGTATCTGGCCCATGAATCGTGACCTGGATGACTTCCTCCTTCAGTTAAATGACCAAGTCCCCTCCATTAAATTTACTTTAGAAGTGGAACAAGACAACTCAATCCCGTTTTTGGATGTGCGTGTTCATAGGGATAGCCCGGGTTTTAAGTTTAGTATCCATCGGAAAAAAAACAAACAATTTGTCCTACGTACACTTTTACTCTGGACATGACACCCCTATTAAAAAGGCCATATTTTCCTCAATGTTTCTCCGCGCTCTTAGGATCGCCAGTCCGGAATACATCGATGCCGAATTGGAAAATATCAACGGTATTGGAAGTGAGTTGTGTTACCCATCTGCGTTCATGGAATCTTGTCTTAATAAGGCTAAACGAACCTTCTATCGTGTGAATAATAACACTCGCACCTTGTCAAAGAATATTTTAGTACTTCCATTTTTCCCGGGCTTCTTAGGCATTGCTAATGTACTTAAACTTTTGGATATCAGTGTAGTTTTTTCATATAACAATATTGTGAAAAACATCATAGTAAAAAATAGCCCTACCAATAATTTAGGCATTATCTATAAAATTGGGTGTAAGCAATGTGATTCCTTTTACATAGGTCAGACGGGAAAGGATTTGCAAACGCGTGTAAAACAGCATCAATATTCCGTTAGAACGGGACAGTTGTCCAGTGCCCTTTTTGTCCATTTGTCAGAGTTATCCATTGTATTGATTGGAATAATGTTTCAGTTTTGTTTCACTCTAGCAACATTGTTAATAGAAATATTCTTGAGTCGGCTATAATTCAACTTACAAATAACCTTAACATGAGTAAAGGTCTGTTTCAACTTGATCCCGTTGCTCTGAATTCCTTCAGAATGGATTTAAACAAAAAGGGCAGGTTGTTAAATCTTTGGTAAAAAATTTGTTTTTGTCTGTTGTTTCCCTTACAATTTTATTTTTCAATTTTTGCTGTATGCGTGTATGTGTATGTATGTATGTGTATGTGAGTATGTGTGTGGTCATTGCAGTTAAATGTGTTTGTATGTATATGTGTGTATATGTATGTATGTATGTGTGTATATGTATGTATGTATGTATGTATGCAGTTATATATATATATATATATATATATGTATATGTGTATGTACCTTACCTTACCTTACAACCTCACAAAGGTTCTGCGGGATGATTTCTCATTTCGTGAAGGTCAAGCTTGTATATATATATATATATATATATGTGTGTGTGTGTGTGTGTGTGTGTGTGTGTTTGTATATATGTGTGTATATGTATATATATTTGGTTATGTGGGTATACATGTGTACGTGTATTATTTGTAATTTTTCAATTTATATTTATTTTTATTTCTTTATTCTTTTGCGACCTACCGTTTTCTCAGACAATAATTATAAAAACAAATTTGGTAATTTTTTTTCCCTTATGCATATATATATATATATATATTCTGTATATATTGCGTTTATATTTCGTATATATACCGTATATATGTTGTATATATATTTTATTGTTCTTTATATATCATCTAGGCATCATTTTGTTTTCCAATTTATATTACTTGTACTTTTTTATTCGTTTGTGACTATAATATGCATATGTGGTAATTTTTCCCTTATAAATTGGTGTGCCTCTCTCAAATTTATCTTTCAATTTATTATTATTATTTTTATTTTTTTAATAATTAATTTTTTTTTTTTTTTTGGTTTATTTCTTTATTTTTTAGTGACATATATATCAATTTGTCAGCATCTATTAAATCGATTGTAAAACTTCCCTCTTGAGCTTGAATTGGTAGACTCCACTTACAATATTTATATTTATTTTTATTTCTTTATTCTTTTGTGACCTGTTCCATAAAAAAGCCATTTGAATTTATATTGAAGGTCGGCCAAAGTGCTAAAAGTGTCTTTATATATATATATGTATATATATATATATATATATATGTATATATAATATATGTATATATATATATATAATATATATATGTATATATATATATATATATATATATATATATATCCCCGCAAGGGGGTTCTAAGCTCGTGCTCTTGAGTGCTCTTTGTGCTCGTTTGTACGTGCTTGTTCCTGGAGGTTTCACGTGCGCCCTCCCGGCCCTAGCACCCAAGGATGATGAGGCTCGACCCTGCAGTCCTTGTCATCCTTGGTCTTTTTCCACTTCGACTGTCCCCTCCACCCTTTCTTTTTCCTCTGTCTTTCCTCTCACTTTTTCTTTGTTTTTCCGCTGAGATATGCCCTTTAAATAGAGGCAAATCGGTTCTTCCTGAACTAAAAAAAAAAAAAAATATATATATATATATATATATGTATATATATATATATATATATGTATGTATGTATGTATATTTATGGGTTTTTTTTTATTTGCCTGTTTATTTCTTTATGATTATTTAGGCTGTGACATATATATCACTAAGGCACTATTTTGTAATTAATTTTTTCTCAATTTATATTTATATTTATTTTTATTTCTTTATTTTTCTGTGACCATATAAATGTTGGCTCCTCCACAATTTTTTTTCTATGCTTACTATATATATGTATATATGTATTATATATATATATATATATATATATGTATATATATGTGAATATGTATGTATGTATGTTTATTTTTGTAACCTATATATTGCCTTGATCTGTCCTTTCACTCCAGTGTTCCTGAGGATGTCATTAGACGAAAGCGCTTGAGCACCCCTTTGTGTTTCTTTTTTCCTTCGTGGTTTTATTCATCATATATATATATAATATATATATATATATACACACTTTCCTTTATGCACTTATTAATAATTTATTTCAATGAAGTAGTAATACTATGCGCAAAACATAGAAAATTAAGCTTACTTGCTAAAGCATGACATCTAACTGCAAGAGAGAGCATGTAAGCACACTGCTATCTATCAGTGTGAGGGAAATTTGAATGAGTGCTTGCTAACATACTACGAGGCTTTTTCATTAACTTACAAAAAAATTGGATAAATTAAAACCTTGCTAACTTATTTATGAATCAATAACTAATAGGAGATACCTGTAAATAGATATAGTTTGGGAAGATTCTTTTCTTGATTTGAATTTTAATGTGCCAGTTTGTTGTTTGGTAAATTATTAAGTACTGTATGTAGATGCTTGGTACTAGTTTACAGGATAGACTCGGTTTCCATAATTTGAGAGTTGTCTCTCCTTAATATTTGAAAGTACTTATCTCTATTACAGGTAGGTAGGTCTAATTTTGATTTCGAAAATATACATTTAATTCTTTCATTAGTTTTTCAAATTGGCCATTAATACCGGTATTATATAATAATAAATGAATGTAAAAATATTAAAATTAGGTTTCAGATTTCCACAAAGAAGGAAATCCTTTTTCAGACATATAAGTACATTTAATCAGGACTTCTGTAGAAGTTTTTATAGAAGTTCAAACTTTCCATTTCATACTTTGAGTAAGCTAAACGCAATGTCATCAGATGCAGTGAAAGCTCCTAAAATTATGAGATTTGAAGAAAGACTTGTTTGGATTGATTTGGAGGTAAGAAGAAAACATTTATGAATTGAATTAAGGTCCAAAAATAAAATAGGCCTACCCATGGCCGTAACTACCTATGAGGTCACCGAGGTCCGGACCTTGGTAATTATTTCCTAAAAAAAAAAAAAAAAAAAAAAAAAAAAGACAACCGTTCTCCGTGCAGCTTTAATAAAATATTTTTGCTAACAGGTCCCTTTGTACAGTATTTAATTATAGACAAGGGTTTTGTGTTTAGTGTATAGCTTGGGTTGTGTTTGTAGATGTCATTTTGGTCTGAATTTTGCTCATCCCGCCGCGCTCGAAAAAAATCTGGACCTCACTAATTTCTAAACCCTAGTTACGGCCCTGGGCCTACCTTGGCTTTAAAGAACCAAATTGAAAGCAGTGCCTACAACTAATAAATAGTTGACCTACTTGATTTTCTGTTAATGAGTGAATGATGATGATCAGGTGTGTAACCAGGATTTTCTAGAGATGGGTGGGGGGGGGTCCCAATATTAAATGTCCATAGAAAGGATGATCCAAACATGTTAATTAATTATTAAGACTCCCAGAATAATCTACCAGTTCTATCTTATAATGATAAAAACTAAAAATGTAAATTTCATAAAGAAACCTTTAGAATAATAATGAAAGTCATAAATATAAAGCAGTTAGGCTACTTTAGGAAAGTAGCCTTACTGCTGTAAGGTGCTACATATAGTTTTACAATTCTGTTCTGGGACTGCCCCATTGGTTGTGCCTCTGATGATGGTATGTTATCAGTTATCTTCTAAATACATTGTCATTGCCTTCCAATGCATCTAGGATATTGTTGTAGTGCTCTATTAGTTGTGATAGGCATGATCTACCTGATCAGAATCCATGCTGATTTTTGTTGAATCTTTCCCGTGTCTCCAGGAAATCATAAATTTTCTCTCTAACTATTCTTTCAAATACTTTGGTGAGGTGGGACGTCAATGACACTGGTCTATAGTTCTTTGCTTGAGATCTGTCCCCTCCTTTATATATAGGGACAATGTTTGCTCTTTTCAAGATGCTCGGTACTTCCCCAGTGTTTAGGGATCTTCTCCATATCCAGTATAAAGGTGTAGCTCTTTCATTTTTACAGTTTTTAATCAATAATGCATTCCAATTGTCCGGACCTGCAGCTGAATGTAGTTTCATTTGTCCTATAGCTCTCGCTACATCTTCTGGTGTAAAATCAAAGTCTGTTATATACTCTCCTTGCAATTCCTCTTCAAAGAATGCATTTATGTCAGGTATCGCTTTGTCACTTTTTGGGGTACTGAAAACTGATTTATATTGAGCTCTCAATGTATCAGGTATTTCTTTTGGATCGTCGGTTAGTTCATTATTTCCCGTCCTTAAGGGCCCAATAGCGGGCCACATTTTTGTTTTCCTTTTTGCATAGCTATAGAAGTATTTTGGATTTTCCTTTATTGCTTCTACCACCTTTTCCTCTTCCCTCTCTGTATGGTCCTTAATTAGGGCTTGTATTTCCCTATCGATACCCTCCAGTTTTTCTTTTATTGCTTTCCTGTCATTATCTCCGCAGTTACCTAACTTCGCCTCCACTCTCTTCCTTTTGCGGAATAGTCTTCTCTTTTGCCTTTCTAGCCAGCTCCTCTTTCCTTTTGGCTGTGATTTCAGAACATATTTTTCTAAAATTCTCAGCGTTTTTTCCTCCAAAGTTGTTAGCAATTTCTTCAGTTGTTTTATTCTCGAGAATTGTTCTCCATTCTATTTGGGCCATGTGTGATCTGATTGCTTCCCAATTTATAGTCTTCGAGTTTAAGTTAAAGGCCCAGAATTTACTTCTTTCCACAATATGTGTATTGTCTTCTAATGCTGCCATCATATTTGTTGATATCTCGATTAAGTTGTGGTCTGAGATAATGGTTGCGGTTATTTTTATATCAGCAATCAAGTTTGTGTTATTCGTGAATACCAGATCCAGGCAGTTATTTTTTCTGGTATTTTCTGTTATCTCCTGTGTCAGCATAAACTCATTTGTGAGAGCCATCAACATTTTTGCTTGTTCCTGGTCTTCTCTTGTGCCCCCCTTGTCCTGGTGAATATATATATTCCTATTCACCTTTTTGTATTTTATAAATGGGAAGTTAGTCTCCGCAGATCATTATATTGGGGGATGGAGGGTTTATGGCCTTTATTAGCTTTCTAATGCCATCAATGGCCTCCGAGAATTTTTTGGTTGGGGTGCTTGGAGGTCTATAGATGACTATTACTATTATTAAAATTAAAATGAAATTATCAATTTAAATAAATTAAATTGCCAGTTTGAACGCGCCCTAAAAGAAAGCCGTGTGACTTGTGATTTGAGTGAATTCTGGAAGTTTCCGCGAGCAGGGCAGGAGTCCAAATTTAGCCGAGCGCAGTTATTATATATCTCGCTTTCAGACAGTGAAGTTTAGCTTTGCATTCAGTAATTATCAATAATTCTCAGAATAAGTTTCGGATCCAGAAGGATCCTTTGCATTTTTGTTAATTTCTTAATTGAATTTCAGGTTAACATTTAAGTTGGAGTGACTGAAAAACGAACAAGTTTTTCAAACCTATGCTGGTGTTCAGTATATTTCTTAGTTTTAAGTTAGCTATTTAAGATTAATTTCCATAGAGGTTTATTTTCTAGTGTTTTGTTGAGGTTTTTGACCTTATAATTTACAGTTCAGTATATTTCTTAGTTTTAAGTTAGCTATTTAAGATTAATTTCCATAGAGGTTTATTTTCTAGTGTTATGTTGAGGTTTTTGACCTTATAATTTACAGTTTGTTTATTTCGTTAGTATGGTTAGGGTTTTTTTGGCATGTTCTTTAAACTTGTGTTAGGGTTTTTGCTGCTCATAAGTAAGCTTGGGCCTACAGGCTTACAATTTCGTGTAGGAAATAAATTTATTAGGCATAATTCTAACATAATTGAAAAACTTGTGGATGGTTGAGGCTTGTATTCAACATAGGTCAGATCGATTAGTCTCACCTTTTTATTTTTCATACGGTACTGTACTTACTAAACTAAGCGTAGGTTTGATTTTGCATAGGATAAGTTGGGACTTACCCTTAACTTATCTATCTGCATTTGATAGTCATTTTTTTTTACAAGAGCCTCAAGCAGGCCTCGCATTGCCTGGGCATTTTTTAGTCACTTATAGGCTGATTTTACATACTGAATGTTATTTTACTACAAACCCTAAATCAGCATTTCAATATTTAAGAGTAATCTCATTTGAGGTGGGGACCTAGTAATTTCCCTCCTTGCCCATTTACAATGGAGATAGATTTTGAGGATTCTGTTTTGGGATTGATCAATACAAAGGAAACAACAGAAGATATTAATTCCGTTGTAGACAGTTGTAAAGCAGCTGCATGGGAATCAGTAATATCTAGGGCTGTTTTAAAAAGAAAAATCACTTGTACCTTAAACAAAGCTTTGAAACTTCTAGATACAAATGAGCTCGCAAAAGAAAACTTAAAATTACAGTCTAACTTTATCATTTCAGCTTTGGAGGATATTAAAACATATGATGCAAAGTTGATAGAGATTTATAGGACTCATAAATTGTTTAACCTTGACAAAAAGTTGTTTGAACGAGAGATTGATTTGCAGTCTGATTACCATTTTGACATCAATACTTCGTTGGCTAATGTAACTAAAGCTGTAGAGGATCATAATATAGCGGAAACTTCTCAAAGTAATGCCTCCTTCAACGTTAATGAAGGAAACCAGCCCAATTCAGAAGGACTTGGCAATCTTTTGTCAGGTTTTAAAGCCGTGTTAAGACGGGAAGCACCTCCTCCTAATTTGCAGTGCAATACATTTAGTGGTGTATCTGACAAGGATAATTTTCAGGGTTTCCTTTCACAATTTCAAAATGTTATAGGTTCTAGAGTAGATCTTACAGATTCTTCTAAACTTGCATACCTAAAGGGTTATCTTAAGGATTATGCTTATACCATAGTTAAACACCTTTCAAATACTGATGCAAATTATGAAATAGTGCTGGATCTTCTTAGGGCTGAGTTTTTGGATATCCCTTTCATAACTGATGAAGCTTTTTGGAAAATAATTCATGCTAAGCCTATTGAAGAATACCAGTATGATAAACTTTGTATTTGGTTAAATGAAGTTAGGGCTATGCTGTACGATCTTAAGAATTTTGAAATAGACTTGTTTGCAGACAATTCGCCTGGTAATAAATTAATGAGCCATATAATCTATCATAGGCTTCCCTTGTCATTTAGAAAAGAGTTAAGCCATAGAATTAATTCAAAACCCATCTTTGAAAGAAATTTTAGACAACTATGTCTTTGGTATCCGGACCCTTCAGAAATTAAGACCTTCAAAATATAGTCAATAACAAAAATGAAAATAATAATGCCCATACTTTAAATCTAATAAACCTCATCAAAATCACAAACTATGGCTCAAACTCCAATTACAAAATTTTAAAACAGAAATTAAAGTTAATGACTTAGCGCAAAAGACTAATACTTCTTTCATGTAAGTTTTGTCAGGGCAGTCATAGCATGTTAAAATGCCCGAATTACGACACCCTTAAAAAATGCTAGATCGCTGCGAGAGCTCAAACTTTGTTTCATGTGTTCTAGTGAAAAGCATTCGAAGGATGTCTGTCCCGGTAAAGATTCACGAATTTCTTTCCCTTGCGCAGTTTGCTTTCAAAAGTCTCACATTTCTGCTCTGTGCCCTAAAACTTCTCCATCATCATCATGACTATTGCAAGAAAAGTCATTGTGTGGTGCATTCTGGGGTTGTGCAGCGGAGGGTTGTAATGAATCATCATTTTATAAAAATTATTTACTTCCCACTGTGACTTTGGATTTCGGTTGGGGGACAAGGTTGTCAGTGTGCGATGTATTGGACACAGCTTCTCAAAGGTCGTACATTGGCCCTTCTGTGGCTCTTGATTTGGGAGTTGATTTGGACAAACTTCAAACTCATAAATGCGAACTACGGACGTTTACCGGTGTTTCTACTAAGCTTTGAGGGAGGCTGAAGTACTATTCAGTTAAACTCTCATGACTTTACAAAGTGTTCCTGCCTGATAGATAGTGAAATGTCCTTGGACTTCTCTGTCACAGGGTTACGAGATCATATAGACAACCTTTCAAAAAGCTACACATTAGCTGACTCACACTACAAGAATCAGAATGACGATAAGGTTCGGGGAATCCATGGCCTTCTGGGGGCTGATGTACTCCAAAATTTTAAAAAGTTCCAACTAAATAGCTCTATTCCAGCTTTCGTTGTTGCTCGGGGTATAATACCATTTGGTAAAGTACCTTGTAGCGCAACGAAGAGAAAGGAGTTAGTTGAAAATTTAACTGACCCTCACCCAAAACTAACCCCCAGTCGGAGTCCGTAGGCCAAAAATCCTGCGTGGCACTGCCGACTGATTTTAAAACTAACGTCCAGACGGAGTCCGTGGCAGGGTTGTGGAGTCGGTCCAAAATTTTCCGACTCCGACTCCGACTCCACACATTGTCAAAAATTCGACTCCGACTCCACACATTGTAAAAAATCTAAAAATCCGACTCTGACTCCTCACATTTTAAATATACGACTCCGACTCCTCTAGTGTTTCACTTTATAATTATCATAATAATAAGACATTTCATCACCACCACACTAAGTGTGAAATTTTATATTTTATATTTTATATTTAAATAAATATTAATTGTATATTCTGAAAATGTAAAAAAAAATATTAAAAAAACTTAATCTAGGGGCTGGGCTATCAATGAATAAGGTTTATTGACCAAAAAAACTAAATAACCTAAATGTTAGTATTTAGGATTTAGAAATTAAGGGTGACACAGGACACAGAAATTGGAGTCGGAGTCGGAAGTTTTTTACCGACTCCGACTCCACCCTGAAACATGCGACTCCCGACTCCGACTCCACGACTCCGACTCCACGACCGACTCCGACTCCACAACCCTGGTCCGTGGGCCCAAAATCCCACGTGGTACTGTCGTCCAACCCAAAACTTACTAATACCATGTCGGAGTCCGTAGGCCAAAAATCCTGCATGGCACCGCCGGCTGATTTTAAAACTAACAACTTTAGAGAGGTCAAGAAAAAAGTGGAAAATGAGGCCATTAGTAACCTTGGGGTTGCGAATTCACTTGACTTGTCTGAATCTGATTCTTGTAACCACAACAGTCATGATAGTGAAACATCTGCTAATTTTCATACAGCTAAAGCAACGGTGGACGTTTGCAATAGTATAAACTCAAACTCAATATTGTCCAGATCGGGTATCCTAAACTGGGGTCGCGCCACTGGCAATGATGCGCTGCGGTTGCAGTGCGAAGGGAGTGATTCTGGTCCAGTCATAAAAATCAGCAGAGAGCCCTCCTCACCCCAACACTTGGAGTGTGTCGTGAATACTATCTTGCAGCCTTCTCCTACTTATTTCAACCCATTATCGGTTTCGAAATCTGAACCGAACTTAGACTTAGGATTAGAAAACCTATTCAAAATGGAGTCAATTGGCATAAAGAGTGAGCACTTAGGTAGTTTAGATGAGCTTAAAATTAACCAGTTTAATGACTCTATAGAATTTAAAGAAGGGAAGTACTTTGTAGAACTACCATGGCATGACGATCGTATAGGACAAGTCCCTTCCAACTACAAGATAGCTCTAGCCACACTCAATAGCGTAGTTAAACAATTAAAAAGTAAGAACTTGTTTGAAGGTTATGCTGCTGTATTCAGTCAACTATTAGCAGATAGTATTATCGAACAGTTTTCTGTAAATCCCTCAGATTATCACAATTTCATATGGATACCCCATAGACCGGTTGTAAAGACAGGACTTCAAGTTACAACTAAAATACGACCTGTATTTAATTGTAGTCTCAAGACTAATGAAGGCATTTCATTAAATGAAGCAGCATATCCTGGAATAGATTTAATGTCATCTTTATTTACCCTGCTATGCAAGTTTAGAAGCAATCCCTTCGTTTTGCTTTCTGATATCAAACAGGCTTTTCTGCAGATTAAATTAAAATTAACAGATGTAGATTTTGTTTCTTTTGGGTGGACAACAATGATAAGATAATTACATTCCGATACACTACTCTTGTCTTTGGACTTGCGAGTTCACCATTTATTTTAAACTATTTGATTAAACATCATGTGAAATTTTATCCCAATGATTTGGTCTCCGACGTACTGAATAATAGTTTTTACGTAGATAATCTCATTTACACTCATCGCGACCACTGACATACATATCTTCCGGAAATGATCTTACCCCACTAACCCCGAACTCTTTCCTCAAGATTCATTCCAATAAATCGCTTGCTCTTAAATTTGAAGAGGATTTAGATGATCTGCTGTGGGAAAGAGACCCCCCGTCACAAAAGCAACTAACATCATTGCTTCAACAAATTCATCAAAAATTTAATGATTTTATGAAGATGTGGTACGATTCTTACTTGTTGAGTTTGCGTGAACACAGCCGCGACTTGTTCCAAACAAATTGGGAAAACTGTATAAATGTTGACGATGTAGTACTCATAAAATCTCCTATCAAACCCAGACCTTTTTGGCAGATGGGTAGAGTTGTGCAACTTATCATCGGTGACGACAACAAAGTTAGAAGTGTTATTCTTAAGAGAGGAGATGGTCAAAAAGTGAACTACGCTATATGTCACTTGTATCCTCTCGAATTGTCCATTACTCATAAAGGATCTACTCAAACTCAGTTTCAAAATAATCAAACTCAATCTTCTCAGATTCACACTTCTAATCAGAAATCTCCTACTCTTGACCAACATCAAAACGTTGTACGACTTTCCAGGCCCCAAAGAAAAGCAGCTTTAGATTGTCTTCAGAAGATGAAAGATCAATTGGATTAAATTTAGCTTAAGATGCGATATTCCTTAAAAAATGAATAACGCTTTTCTTGCCGCGGAGGTTATTAAAATTAAAATGAAATTATCCATTCAAATAAATTAAATAAATTAAATTGCCAGTTTGAACGCGCCCTAAAAGAAAGCCGTGTGACTTGCGATTTGAGCGAATTCTGGAAGTTTCCGCGAGCAGGGCAGGAGTCCAAATTTAGCCGAGCGCGGTTATTATATATCTCGCTTTCAGACAGTGAAGTTTAGCTTTGCATTCAGTAATTATCAATAATTCTCAGAATAAGTTTCGGATCCAGAAGGATCCTTTGCATTTTTGTTAATTTCTTAATTGAATTTCAGGTTAATAACATTTAAGTTGGAGTGACTGAAAAACGAACAAGTTTTCAAACCTACGCTGGTGTTCAGTATATTTCTTAGTTTTAAGTTAGCTATTTAAGATTAATTTCCATAGAGGTTTATTTTCTAGTGTTTTGTTGAGGTTTTTGACCTTATAATTTACAGTTCAGTATATTTCTTAGTTTTAAGTTAGCTATTTAAGATTAATTTCCATAGAGGTTTATTTTCTAGTGTTATGTTGAGGTTTTGACCTTATAATTTACAGTTCGTTTATTTCGTTAGTATGGTTAGGTTTTTTTTGGCATGTTCTTTAAACTTGTGTTAGGGTTTTTGCTGCTCATAATTGAGCTTGGGCCTACAGGCTTACAATTTCGTGTAGGAAATAAATTTATTAGGCATAATTCTAACACTATCAAGTTTAGTTTTTCTATTTTTACTGCTAGGAGTTCCACATAGCTGTTTGATTTACTTATGATTGTCTCTGTCATATGACCTTCCTGTACATATATAGCACAGCTACCTTTCCATCTCGTCATTCTATCCGCTCTTAGTAAGTTGAAGCCCTCTATATTTATCTCTCTTATCAATACAATGTTCGCAGTTTTCACAATTTCCTTGGCAATCTTTAAGATGAGTTTCTGTGAGGCATGCGATGTCCACCCTTGTTTCGTCCATAAATCCTTTCAGGTACGAAACCTTATTGAGTGATTGGTTTGGTCTTATTCCTTGAATATTAGCCAGGACAATTTTTGTTCTGTTTTTCATTGCCCCTTGTGCATTTCAAGTTCGTTTTCCTTCGATATCACTTGATTCGTTGCTCTATGATCCTCCGAAAGAGACCCATTTCCTCCTACTTGTATTGGTAGCTTCTTGCCTGGTAGCAATTTGGCTCGGGGGTTTCCAGCTGTATCAACTGCATGTGGATGACATTTAGCATTCGTAAGGTGTCTGCGATGTTGAAAAAATTTTCTTGTTCGCTTATTGTGTTCTTATTGTTCCTATTGTTAGTTTTATTCCTATTGTCATTTAAACTTTTTGCTTTGTTTATTGAGTCCATCGGGAGATGTTGATAGTAGCATTTATTCCCGAATTTGCAGGTTCCATATTTTGCGTAAGTCCTGCAAATGTCCGGGTGGTAGAATTTACATCTGTCTCCAATTTTACAATGACCATTATTATAGAAGAAATTGCATATTGGGGATGTTCATATATACATTGTCCTCTTTTAAATCTGCAATTATCTTTTATATAATACCTGCATATAATTCCTTCCCCATATTTACTCTTGGCTTTTGTTTATTGCTCCTTTATTGCTCGGGGATTAGGCCATTCTGGTTGTCTAAATTTTCCAGTTATCTGAGGGTACCATTAACCTAGAAAAAACCAATGGACAATAATAGTAAAATTCAAATTTTGGCTATACTGCACTGTACACCAATGTAAACTATATTGTAATCAACAGTGGTGGGCACCATTAACCAAAAAGTTAACTTCATTAACCGCTAATCCATTAACCAAAAAGTTAACTTCGTTAACCGTTAATCTGTTAATTCGTTAAACATGTAACGGAAGTTACCGATAAACTGTTAACGTTAACTTTTATTATAAAAAAAATTAAAAATACAATATATATATAATTTAATTTTCCTCCTCTTCTTGTTCTCCATTTTGTCCATGAGATGCATGTTGCCCTTCATGAAAATTAGCATATGAAAGTTTTCATCAGACAGGGATGATCTTTTGGCCCTCAGGATGTCCTTGCCCATAGAGAACAAACGCTCCACTGCAGCACTGGAGGGGATGGCTGCGTTGAACTTGATGAACAAGTCCACCAACACTTGCTCACCCAAGAAGGCAGCATCTGTCAGCAAGTCCTTGGAGTTGGTCTTGCCCTTGAGTGACCTGTGGCTTCTGCTGCTCTCTTTTGTCTGGATGACAGCACTGAAGAAGTCCTCCTCCTCCTCCTCCTCCTCATTGTTGCTGCCCACTTCGTTGGACTGCTGCTTCATGGCCTCCTCGACTGTACCCTCCATGCTTTTCCTCACCCTGGCGACCTTGGTGTTGTCATACTTGTCCTCCTCCAGGAGGGGCCCAAACCTTTTGTTGATGCCTGCCAAAAGTGCGTCGACCAAGGCGCTGCAGTAGACGAGGCCCTTGGACGAATGTAGTTATTTGTTGTAATTGTTACATATATATTATTGAAAGTGCCTTAAAATGCTCGTGATATTTCTTGAAAGAAGTTGAAACATTCAACTCAAATGGCAAATCTTTCTGCCTGATTTTACAGTCAACCATGTTTTGCTCAAACCAATGCCATAAATAACTACCATATTTGGTAAGACACAAATTGTGGCGACGGAAACAAATATATTGCCTGATTTTGCACTGCGGAAATGGAAATTCGTTCATCACTATTAACAGTGGCGGATTAATTGCGCACCTGCTCAGCACTGAAAATAATATAAACTTTTAAACGTTTATTTATGAATTTTTTGGGTTAATGGACTTGAGTTAACGGAAGTTAAATGTAACGGAAGTTAATTAGTCCAATAATGATTTTCAAAGTTAACTTAAAAGTTAAATCATTAATGAAAAAGTTAACTTCATTAATTAATGATTAATGGATTAACGGTTTGTGTCCAGCTTTGGTAATCAACATAAACACTATGCTAAGTATGTATGGGACAATTGAAACAAGTAAAATTGTCTTATTTTATTAAAAATTTTAAGGATGTTCGAGATTTTTCTGGATAACATTGGAAAGCTTCCCAGTTTCTAGATTGGTGAAGTGTATTGGCCTAATATGAAATTTGCCAGTTTTAAAGTTTTCTGGATAGTGCAGGTTTTACTGTACTGGAATGCATAGTAAAAGCCCCCTAGAACAACCTAGAGTGGGACTGTAAGGGGTGAGTATGTTACTAAAACTTTCCCTGGTTCTCCCATAATGTACATACTAATTGTGGTGTAGATTAACCTAGCTGTTTAGGTGTGTATAAACAAACGTAGAACAGTCAGACAGACACATCCATTCATTGATCATCTCTGGGTTCCATCGGAGTCAGATAACAGGTTTTTACTGTACCAAACTTTTTTTTGTATTGTATCATATGTACTGTATATATACACACACACATATATATATTATATATATATATATATATATATATATATATATATATATATATATTATATATATTATTATATATATATATTTACCATAAGATGGGGTAACTGGGCTCTACTAAGTTTAAGGTAAATTTTGTTATATAACAGTACAAATTTTTTCCATAAGTTGTAGGTACCTAAAATGTATGGAAAAAATAACAAAATTTACCTTAAACTTAGTAGGGCCCAGTTACCCCATCTTATGGTATATATATTAGGGTGTGACAGTTGCCCCAACTTTGTCCTATAATGCTGTTCAAAATTTTGGTGTTGCATATTGACATAAAAAATACTCACGTGCAATTTTTTGAAGATTCATGCATATTCGAGTGAGCACCAGCAATTTGAAAAATAGCGATTTTGCTTATACGGCATACACGCCATATATGAGATTACACAACCATCATAAGGGTATTAACACACATCATTTGCCTGTCTTAATTAAAAGCTGTTATCACTAACACAAAAAAGTTAATCATTCTTATTCTCTCATGGTACATTAAGGGGTTTTATCATATATTCACAAGGTATTATTTCTCTAGAGCAAGAAACCATGATTTCTGTTCGGAAACAGATGATCGTTTGCGCTGATTAGGAACGCGGAGTCTGTCATTTTCAACTACTTGAAGGACTTCTTGAAAGCGCTCCTCATCCCTGGCAACATTAAGAAAGTCATGGCAAAGTTTTACACCATGCTCTGCAGCCTCATTGACGACCTGAAGCTTGTCCACAACCCGTTTCATGTTCAGGTAGTCGTCATGATCCGCCCATTCACTGGCTGGACTGTGGAGAAACTGATAGGGCATGCCTAAAATGGTGAAGAACCGGCTTGAGTCAGGCCCAATTAGGTCCACCAGGGCAGTGCGACTTTCTGGGACAGGGGGAAGATATGGCTTTCCATAGCTCCCATGATTGAGCCCCACTCTCTTAGTAACTTCAGTGCCTTCATGGCAAAGAAGGGCCTTCCTCATCTCCTCTTTTGTCCTTTCTTGTACTTGGGACGAGAACAAAGCCAGTGGGGCCAACTCCTCAGCTAGGTACCAAGTGTGTCTACCGAGTGCCACACGTGCTTTGTCAACTATTGTGGCGTCATATGGGGCAAATTCAGCCAAGGTTTCGACCAAATTCAAGTCATTCAGTGGCGCACTTGCTGGAATGGGGCAAACAATCCACCATGGGACATAAACAGCGACCGTGAACACAGCAAACTGTTCTAACTTGCTGATTTGACTTTTAGTCACAACCTCGGGTTTGGGAAACTGCTCTTTGATCTGGCCTGACAAAAGAACAATCTTGAGGGTATAGAGCAGTTTAGCCATCCACCTTGCTTTGTGAAGTGCGCCGGGGTAGACCATTGTGAAGTTCACTGGCTCGGATCCTTTAGTTACAAGCAGCAGACAAAGCTCTACCAGCTCCTTGTAGTCGCCACGTGTAAATGGTTGGGCTAGAGATTCACGGAAGAAGTCAGCCATCTCCTGCTGGCGCTCCTCAAACACTCCAGGCATTGCGGGGTAGTAGTATTTCTTTTTTCATTGTACGCCAGTTGAGAGAAATGGTTCTTGAACCTAGAAATGCAATTATTGGGATTATTGTATTTCGTACTAATCTATAATATTGTTTTAGGGGTATTAAGATTGATATGATCGATCATTTGCTTGGTGTTAGTATATCTTATAAGTAGCACACACACGCCCTCCTTAATAATGACCCTACCCTAAAAATCCAGATAATCAAAATCAAATCCTCCACTTTTCAAATCTCAAACATATACATACCCCCCTACCTCTGCTCACTGCCCCCCATGCTACGAGCCCCCCCTGCAACACCACTTACACAATATGAGAACCACATTGTGGGAGGCGAACTTCAATGCTCATCACCCAACATGGCTCTCCTCTCACATACCAGATGCTCATGGCACGCTACTCTAGATGATCTCCATACATACAACATCCTCAACAATAGGAATCAACCCACACGCAAACCCTTGCAACACAACCAACAACACACCTCCCCAGACATTACCTTCTGCTCACCGTCCCTACACACACGCACAACATGGCAGACATTACACCATCTCCCCTCCGATCACCTCCCAATACTAATCACCTATCAACACACACACCCCATCCACACATCCTTCAAACAAACATACACGAACTACAAACATGCAAACTGGCCTTCTTTTACAGGATACATTGAAAACGAGCTTCAGGAATTCTCCACTACTAATTTCCCTATAGACAAGGCTACCACCCACATAAACAACACTATCACTCGCGCTAGCAAACAATTCATCCCACAAGGACACAGGAAACACTTCAACCCAAACTTCTCCCCACAAATACACAATCTAATCAAACAAAGAAACTCATTACGCCAAAAACACAGTCCCACTGCAGAAGACATCGACCTCATACACCACCTTAACACTGATATCACAAATATAATTAACACTAAACAGTCAGAAAACTGGGAATCCTATTTAACTACACTCAATCACAAGACCAATAGCACCCAACTTTGGAAAACCTTGAAAAAAATCCACACTTCACATACTAACCCACCCCCCACACACGAAGCTCTCCTTTCCAACTGTAACCAAATTCCATCCCCACAAAAACACTGCAACCTACTCATGCACCACTACTCAAAAATTAGCCATAAAATCACTGTTCCCAATAATAGAAAAATCCTCAAAAACATACGGAAACTCTCGGCTGACCCAGAACAACCACATCCATTTACACCCCAAGGCACAGCTGCAGCCATAAAATCCCTTAAAAACTCTCATGCTGAAGGCCCAGACCACATTTCAAACATACATCTCAAACACCTTGGTCCAATTGCTCTTGCAGCCCTCACAAACATATTCAATTACTCCTGGCTTCACAATATCATACCCTCTACCTGGAAGCTGGCACACATCATCCCGATACTGAAACCCAATAAACCCCCCAACCTACCTGCTTCATACCGGCCAATCTCCCTTCTCTCAACCATTTCCAAAGTCCTCGAAAAACTGATATTAAGACGCATACAACCACACATTACATTTTCACAAACCCAACACGGCTTCAGGTCCGCCCACTCCACCACAATGCTTCTTACAAACCTAACCCAACACATCTTAGATGGCTTCAACCAACTATCCCCCCCTGCCCACACAGTCCTTGTTGCCATCGACATCAACAAAGCTTTCGACACTGTCCCACACCACATTCTTGCACAAAAGATTATTGATTTCGACATCCCCACCAATGACAAGAAATGGCTTACTAATCTCATTGCAGGCTGACTTGGCAAAGTCATACACAAACAACACTCATCCAAAACCTACAGACTATACAATGGCGTCCCACAGGGCTCCATACTCTCTCCAATCCTCTTCAACCTTTTCATGCACGACCTCCCACAACCTCTCTCCCCCCATGTCCACATCTCCTCCTATGCAGATGACCTGACCATAACAGCACAACACCATAACCGTAACACCGTGACACGCCTGATCCAGCAGTACATTACCAATCTGGAACTCTGGCTGACTAACAATAGGATGCCAGCATCCCCTCAAAAATCCTCCATCACCCTCCTAACCTCAGACCACCACGAATCCCAAGCACACCCAGAGTCACCCTCATGGGACATCCCCTACATCTAAACAAAACCCCAACAATCCTTGGCCTCACCCTAGACACACACACGTCCTTTTCCCCTCACATATCAAACATTTGCTCCAAAGCAACAAAAAAACTCAACGCTCTCAGAACACTCACCTCCACAACATTCGGTCAGCAGAAGGAATCCCTTAGTATCCTATACAAACAGTTTGTACGTACTACCCTAACTTATGCTGCCCCCGCCTGGTCCCTGTCCATCTCCCACACAAAACAGAGGTCTCAGAAGCATTACTGGCTGCCTCCGAACCACACCCATCCCACATCTACATGCAGATACGAAAATACTCCCCATCAAACACCACATGAACATGACAGGGACTCAATTCTTCTCCAGAGCACTGGCCCCAGACCACCCTGTCACCATCTCACATTACACAATCCCCCACCCCGCAACAAAAAACGTACTCCTGCTGCTCACTATTCGCAGCTACTGAACAATATCCCCCCTCCCCTAAACATCAACCCCATTAAACATCTCCACACAGAATTTACCCGGAAATACCTACTCGACCAACCACAACACTGTCCTTCACGATACTCCCCCTGTAGTCCATCAGAGCGAACAAACCTTCCCAAGGAAAACAAGAGTTACTCTGGCCAGGCTCCGTTCAGGCCACCACCCCTCCCTCCAACAATACAGACACAGACTCCACCTAGCTCACACCTCCACCTGTCAAAAATGCTACCTCCACCCTGAGGACACAGAACACCTACTCTTACACTGCCACACACTCTCTCAACAAAGACACAACTCCAACATTACCTCTCTACGAGACCTATGGACCCGTCCCACGGTGGTCGTGGGATACCCGAGTGCTGCCGGGTTCGCATAAGAGAACCCAGGGGCTACGAAGTAAGTAAGTAAGTCTAATAAAAGAAATTCCACTAAATTTGTTCATTAGATAATATATTCCTTGTTATTTTGTAAAGCTTATGACTCACCTCTGGAAAACCATTATGTTTGGACTTGAAGAGCCCTCCACTTTCAAGCAATCCCAGCAAACACCTAGGATGACTTCGCCCACATGCCTGACAGGCGCACCAGAATACGGCACGCTCTAATTCCTTTTGGAGGGAGACGCAAGCAGCTGTTTTTTGTCCTGAAAAAAAAATGTAATTGTAGTTTAAGGCCACCATTTCAGGCATGTGCTTTTTGCAGATTTCTGTTAAATCATTCACTGTATTTTGGTATTAATGTCGTGATAAATTCACGCTGATGTTTGAAATAGGTTTACCTGTATTGGATGAAGTTGTGTCGAAAACCATACCAACGACATTCTGTTCACACTCCCAATCGACCAGAAGTTGTTTGGTTGCTGTTGATATCAAGTCTCCTTGAACCAGGCGAGCTTTTTGAGTCAAATGCGGAAGAGGTGGGACTCGAAGAAGCTTTGTGCCATTGACACAAGAATGGGCAGGCGGTCATCAGTGCCTTTGGAATCCAGCGTGTCCATAAGTTTACCATCCCAGTGCACCAGTACTTTGTCTGATGGTTGCCATTCATCCATGATTTTTAAACTTATTTCTGACACGATGGAAGCTCGGTATCAGTGGGCTGTCCTTGCATTTAGACTCAGCTTTGATGTATCTCCACCACATGCAGATACAAGGGAGTACACAATTGCACTCAGCTGGGTCGGCGAGATGTTGTTTCGAACACTGCATGAAACAAGTTCTGCCAACTTCAGAATATCATGGGGCACAAAAATTGAAACTCCCTCTTTCACTGTTCTCCGATGTTTTCTCTTTGGTTCAGCAGTGCTGGCCTCATCAATGTCATCGTCCTCATCAGAACTAATAGGTGAATCAATATCAGCCTGTACATTCTCAGCATGATCACATTGCTCTCTCTCTTGTCGCTTCTCTTCTCGCATCTGCCTTTTCTGTCGCTTCTGAACCTTTTCTGTGAGTACTTTGTTTACCCCAGAGTAGGTAGCTACTCTGTCACTTAGCATGCTTTTCATAAAGAGTATGTCAGTATCGATGGCATCTTGTTCGGTCTGAGATTTCCCCTTTTTCGCAGCTGCCATGTCTTTCAACACTGTTCTTATAAAATTTCATCGTCAGGCTCAATTCTGATTTAAACTTCATAATTCCAGGATCATCAGCCCATCTTCTATCCTCATTCTTTTTCATAAGCATCATGTAGTCTTTGTCATAGTAAGTTTTAATCACTCGGCCAATATTGTTCCTGCCTGTAATGGTCGGGACATTCGCCTTCTGGTAATGCAAAAAGCACATTGTCAATGGTGGCAGATAAAGCCTGGTCCCAATGCATATCCCGAAGGTTTGCTAACAGACATAGTAAGACCTGCCTATTAGTTGGCAGTTTGCAGCCCTTTATTTCATTTTCTTCTTCTCGGGGTACGGTGCCCAATAACATTCTGACATACTCATCATCTTGCTGTGTATCCATGATTAAATTCTCTATTCACATCATCAAATCACTGTCAAGGGAAAAGAAAAGAGCATCATTAAAATTAAATGCAATAAAATAATACGTGGAAAATTTGTGGGTCAGCGTTCCAGACCCGGAAATGAAAATCTGATAAAATGTGCTATTTTCACACTTATTTATGAAGTTCATAAGCTGAAATAGCAATACTTGCTGGTACGATGGTGCTAGCTCAAACATGCACCGATCTCCAAGAAAATTTACAGGGGTGTTTCCTAGATAAATACACAACACTAAAACTTTGAACAGCATTGTAGGACCATTTTTTGATTTTTGGAGGGCAATGGTCACACCCTAATATATATATATATATATATATATATTTAATTTGTTAATTTTCATTTAACAAAGATGACTGGCTTGAATGTGGATAAAGAAGCAATTATGGAAGCTGCAGTGATTATTACTGATAGTAATCTGAATGTCGTCAAAGAAGGTCCAAATCTTATCATCAAGGTGGATGATGAAATATTGGACAGTATGGGTGAATGGTGCAAGAAACACCATGGAGAGGTACAGTTCTTTCTTTAAGCTTGCATTATACAAGTTTTTTAATTTCTTTAAAATTTAATGTGAAATTGTGTAATTACAAAATTGTATTTTGCTGCAGGACTGCATGTACACTTACATCTTTACTTTTTAGTCAGGTTTAACACAAGCCTGCCGTAAAAGTAATATAACACTAACAATGGCAGATGATGAGCTTTTGCAGTTTGTAGTGCAACATACAGAGCCAGGTTGGTAAATGTAATGTCAGGTTACAGGGTATTGAAATGTAGAATTCGGCATTAATTTCAGTCTTCATCCTATTGATATACGAGTATATACTGTATGTAAATATCAGTGGGTCTTAACCTTCAATTATTATAGCTAAATATTTAGAATAAAACATAAAGGGTGTTGCAAAAGTCATGGTTTAAAATCAATGTGGATGGTCTGTATAGGTATTCCAATTAACCTAAGGTGGATAAATGAAACCTTGCAAATTTCTGTGAATACTGCTCAAAGGTTGTTTACCAAAAAAATCCTGAAATCTTGTTAAGGGGGTGGGGAGTAAAACCGACTTTAGGAAGACCCTCTACTTTCTCCATAATCTTGATTTCCTCTTGTACATAGTTAGAAATTATATTAAATTTCAGGTAAAGCACCTTTAGCTGGAAATTCAGTTCATTCAGATAAAAAGTTTCTTGACAAATATATGCAAAAACTTATGAAACATCTTCATTATCGAATTATAGATGTATCATCTGTGAAAGAATTATGCAGGTAAGTTTAATCAAAATAAACTAGCATTGACAATGTGACATTTTAAAGTATAATTATAATCTCTGTTGATGGTCACTCAATCTTTCTAAAAGTGTAAAAAGGAAGTGGTCTGAGACTTCTTATAATACAAATGCTAACTATGCTTTAGAAATGGTGAAATCCATGTAATTGTATTTTTTCTGGATATAATTGCATTTCAAAAATATTTATTTGTTTGTGAAGTAGGTGGCAGAAGTGATTAATATAGTAATCTTTTTTCAGGAGATGGTATCCAATTGAATTTAATTTTGCACCAAAGAAAAAGTTAGCGCACAGGGCTCTTGATGATATTAAAGGAAGTATTCAAGAACTCAAGTATTACAAAGAATCTATATTTAAATGATTGATCTATTATAAACATTTCATTGTAAATACATAATTTTCATTTTTATGTACCATTTAGTATTATTTAAGTAAAAATTTGGAGTATTCAATTGCCAGTATAAATGAGAGGAGAACACTTAAAATGAGTCTCCAGAAATTTGATTTGTGATGAGCTCTGTGGTAACCACTGTAATGATGAGGTTTAACCATCTTCGCAACATCTAAGGTCATACGACCGAGGGGACCCACAGCGTCACTCACGTGGGATCCGATCCCACGAGTCGCTGCTTAATCTGGATGAAGAGAATGGTCTCCCATCCAACTATTACCCAGACCAAATGTCGCTTAACTTCGCTGATCGACAGGAAGCGGTGTTACGACATTGGCCACGACGAAGTAACCAAACTAAACATTTGACAGGGTTTGTCACTCGCACTTCAAAGAAATGAAAGAGATGGAACCTTGGTCTCACTATAATAATGTGACTCAATACTTAATAATATATGTGTACTGCAAAATGCAAGCACCATTGCATCCAAAAACTGCTAGAACAGGATGTATTTCCCAGGATGAAATGTCTCTTCTTCCATACTTTTCACACTGTTCCTATTTTTCTTATTTCCTGAAACAGTAAGGGTATAGGGTAAAAATCCATGCAACTTGCTTTTAAAATCGAAGGTTATTTATTGTAATTAACATTTGAGACTCAATCCCCACCTACCTCATGCGTGTTATAAAAGTTCACTGTACAGGGAAGCGTTCCCGGGATACGGTTATATCTTCCGCCCCTCTCTATGTAACAAGGCTGAAGATTTCACTCGCCTCCCATCTTTGGAAAAATATTTTCTCACGAACGGCGAAAGAAGCATCGGACTTAGGCAATGACAACACTCCTCGGAAGTTTTTGCTGTCTTGTATGTCAGTGTGGATATTTGAGGTATAAATGAGGATGCAAAGCTGTTGTGAATTAAGATTGGTCAGGACGGACGGTTTGACTTACTTGCTCTTTGCGAAATGAAGTTGACCCCCCCCCTCATAAGGTAACAACCCAGAAACTCATTTTTACTGGGATGGGGGATGATTCAAGGGTCATCTTTAGTCTGAACCAGACCCTCACTACTCACTCAACCACCGTAACCACTGAATTACTGGGTGCCCATTTCTGAGTTGAAGGTTGTAAAAAAATGGTTGTTTTAAAAATGACACTGGTCGACAAAATTGAACCTCTCTCTCTCGTCAAAGATGTATACACAGTTTTCTAGACCAGTTTTGTACGCTGATTCCAAATCTGTTTACGGTTTCCCTCTAGCATATCTAGTTATCGAAATATGACTGGTGTTATTTTCAGCACAATTTATCGTAAAAGTACAACTTTATTCATAAAAAGAAATGCACACCAACCTAAAAACGTTGCGAGTACGATTTTCTTTTGTAAACCTTGTCCGGATCGTCGCGGTACAACATCCATCCACAGTAGTCTGCCAGCATACTTTCGGTCCAGAAACCTTGGCACCGATTTTCTATTGACTGGATGTCTTGATGGAAGCGTTGCCCCTGTTCGTCACTCATCGCGCCAAGGTTTTCGGGAAAGATCTAGATGCGAGTGTAAAAAGTGTATTTTCAAGGATATGCGACAGCCCATTTCTTGATATTCATAGAGCAGTTTCTGAACTCCATTTTTGTATATGGGAGACTTGTGGCTACCCAAGAAGTTTCCACAAATCCATTTGAAAGCCTGCCATGCTTCTAGTTCTAAGGCATTGGGGCTTTCTTCAAAGCTTTCATCCTGCAGAACCTCCCTGGTTTGGGTCCCCACAAAGATTCCCTCCTTCAATTTAGCGGCACTGTGTTTGACACACTGGACACTCGGGGGCGTCATTTGAAATTGGCTTGGGGCGGGGGCGGGCAAGAAGGCAGTGAGAGGCCCCTCACATGTCAAAATTTACTAAGTGCTACTCGCAATGTACTTTATAATCAAATTAATATAAACAAGAATGATTAAATGGCATCAGCTAGACTGGTTATTCATAGATAACTATCAAATGATTAAGTTAAGCAATAAATCGTGAAATTTATATCATCTAATGTAGTAGAGGATATCTTCTGGACTTCGTTTTTGTAAAATCATGAACGAAAACCTCAAAATTTAAACTGTAAGCAGTTCATTATATTGGTTATCCACCAGTGGTGAGCTGCCAAAATTTTAACCACCTGGTTCTGTATAAAAAATTCTGAATTCGGCAATAAAAAATTTACAACCCTTCCCACCCCACCCTTTGCAATTTTAATTAAATTAATTATCTCGCTATTTGCCTTTTTCAAGTGTCTGCATTTTATGATTCAGCTAGGTATTAATAACTGCATGAAAATTAATTAGTATAGTTAATTAGAGAAATAGACGTTTCTAATGAAATCAGAAAAGAAGAATTAAATTATTTAATAAAAACCGATGAATCATATCTACATAGTTAAAATTAAATTGCTCAGTGAACTTTAGCAATAATGAATTATTAGGCAAAACATAAATATCAGTACATCTATGCTTTTAAATTTATTTTTTTTTAAATTTAAACATTTTTACGTACCTTATTACTTATTATGGTAATAATTTCCACCCGTCTTAGCCAATCAAGGCATGTGGGCTGAGTCATTCGTCTATGGCGTGATTGACGTCATAACTTTTCTGAGAAAGTCTCTACTGAGAGTCTGAGAGCTCTCTTCAGCGTCCAGCAAAAAGTTAACAACCGGTTCTTATTTTCAAAAAGATTTTAACAACCGGTGCGAACCGGATCCAGCTCATCACTGTTATCCACAGAATATTAGGTGCCTTTTTTTTAAGAAACTTTCATTTGGAGGCCCCCCTGGCGATCTTGGGGCCGACTCCCCCCCCCCTTCCCGAAATGACGCCTCTGTCGATACTACCCGTTTCTGGCTCGTATGTGCTTCTTTGATGCCAGTCACGTCTGATGTAATGATCCGCGGTACCACGGTTGTTCCCCATGGGCATAGGAAACCACAGTATTTCGTGAACCCTCCTTGCATGCCCATTAACATACCAATGACTTTGAGATCACCACAGATATTCCATTGATAGGTGATGTACTGGATTGTTTCGAGTAATATATTCATGTTATCGTACGTCTCCTTCAGATGAACAGAGTGGGCGATCGGGATGGACGGTTTTAAGTTCCCGTTATGCAGGAGAACCGCTTTCAAGCTTCGCTGTGAGAAATCAATGAAGAGGCGCCACTCAGATGGTGTGTACACCTGTGAAAGTTCTCGAAAAGTCCATTGATATCATGGCAATAGCAGAGTGGACTGTCTACTCGCAGTGGTGCACAAACTTTTTTGAGATCAAGTAAAGATAAGCACCCCCAACCTTTTTTAGTTAGCTTTATAAGGCTAACTAACGAAATATCACGACTTAACCTAACCAATCGTTAGGTCAACTGTACGTCCTTGACGATTGGTTAGGTTAGGTCGTGATATTTTCGTTAGTTAGCCTTATAAAGCTAACTAAAAAAGGTTGAGGGTGCTTATCTTTACTTGATCCCTTTTTTGATGTGAGGGCCAAGCGAAGAAAATAACTCAATGTATTAGCCTACTTACTTTCCATCTCCCTTCACAGAAAACGTTTTCAAAAGTCATAAATTGGGTCATTTATATTCTAACTTTTTCATTGAATTGAAAAGACCCGTGGAGGCCACATTTGGTCCGCGTGCCAGGGTTTGTGCATCACTGGTCTACTGTAAAGAATGTCGCCAAATCATGGTTTAGTTTTTGATAGTGACGCACTCGGACGTTCTTCTCAAGTAAGTGTTTCTGCTTAAGTCTCAAAGAGAGAAGTTCTGATTTCTCTTTGGAGGGCTAGGTCTCTAATGAGGTCATTCAACTTGTTTTGGGTAAGCCCCTCCGGCTCCGATTGCTCTTCGTCAGGTGTGTAGTCAAGATCGACCAAAGGTCCCGCATCTCCGCCAGTCGTACCTTCGTCGGATTCCCTTCCGTCTTCTAAAGAATAGAGTCCATGCTGTGGAGGTACCGGAATCGACATCGTGTCATCGTGAGGGATCGGTCTAATTGCGGAGTCTACGTTCGGATAAACGATGTTATGCTTGTTCTTCACGGAGAATCCAGTTATGTTAACATTGCAAAAGTAACAATCGCCATGATGGTCTCTCGGCTCCCTCCATATCATGGGTATAGCAAACGGCATCAACTTTTTCCTTTGGTTCAACCAGTCGCGTAATCCATTCGAACAAGCGGTACAGATAACATATGGCGCCAACGCCTTATCTTGATCGCCTAGTGGATAGCCGAAGTGTAACCGGTAAGTTTTCCGAAGATCCATTGTGATTGTACGCCGTTGTAATTTAGTCGCGAACGAGCCGCACACGTAACAAAAATTGTTGGGGTGATTTTTACACTTTCGAGGCATGATAACACAGGTCAACAAAAAAAATAATTTTTTTTTCGTTGCCAAGGAAATTCGTACGAATTTAGGGTATTTTGGGGTTGCTGAATTCCAAAATGAAAGTAGTTTTTCCGATTTGGCTCTAGTTCTTGAGATAATGAATACCCTCAATTAATAGGAAACGTAACCATAACGCGTGCATATGGGAAACTACCGGAACATTCTAGATGGTGAGACCGAATAAAATGCCATTATGTATTTCATGTGTTTACTTTTGTATGATTTGAGACGATTTCAATGCGATTTGTAAGTAGGCTCCGCCTGAACATTAAATTTTTTGCATTTTTACGTGTTTCAATGGGGTACCAATTATCTCATAAATTAGAGCCAATCTAACAAACCGATGTCATATTCGGAATCAGCACCACAAAGTTACCCCAAAATCACTCTAATATGATTGGCAATAAAATGAGTGTTGACCAGTGTAATCGATGAGTGGATTGATGTAAATCACCTAAAAAATAAGTGTGTAAGTGGGCGACACCACACAACTAGACATGTGACTGTTACGCCAAAGAATAAAAAGGTGTACATGTGCAACGTTTGGAAATTTGTGGCCAGCAACTGCTCTCACCTAAAATACCACAAGACAACCTGCGAAAAGCCTAAGTTGAAACGACAAAATGCCATACATGAGGGTACAGAAACGGTAAAGCAAAAACCTACATCTAAGCTGCAACGACAAAATACTCGGCTGCATCTATAAAGGACGCATATATTGTGTATATATAGTATTATATATATATATATACTGTATATACACATGTAACTGCAATGACCACGCAGTATATTAATGTATAGAAACGACGTAAGTATAGAGGAGTGTTCTGCACACGAGGAAGAGAAATAACGAACAAATGAAAAATGAGGTGACCGCCCGGGAATCGAACCCAGGATCTTCCGATTGCCGGCAATCGGAAGATCCTGGGTTCGATTCCCGGGCGGTCACCTCATTTTTCATTTGTTCGTTATTTCTCTTCCTCGTGTGCAGAACACTTCTCTATACTTACGTCGTTTCTATATATATATATATATATATATATATATATATCAAAGCTATTGACTTCTCCTTAGGTGAATTGTCCAAACTGCTCAAGTCTAGTTATCCCCAAATAAATTTTAGATTCGCCTTCGTCAACCCACTTAAATTATCAAATTTTTTAAAGTTCAAAGATGAATTCCCCAAAACTGTATGCCCCAATGTTGTTTACAAATACACGTGCGACAGCTGTAAGGCTGCGTATATTGGCAGCACTCAACTCCAACTGGAGGTGCGCCTTTCTCAACATTTGGGCTTGTCAGTCCGTACCAACCGTCCCCTCAGTAGCCATCCACAATCCGCAATTAGAAACCATAGTAATGAAAACGACCATCCCCTTCTCAAAACTCAGTTTGAAATTTTAACTAGATCCAATAACCTTACAGAACTCCGAATTTTAGAATCTTTGTACATCTATAGAAACAAACCCTCCCTTAATAATAATAGCTCATCCTACAAATTACAACTCTTTTTAACTAACCAACCGATTCTCACAGACATACCCTTTCTAATCCTCTGACCATCCAGTGTTCTCTTAGACTTTGCCAAGTATGGAGGTGGATGTAAACATTGTGTATTTACCTATTGAGGTAATTTAATTTAATTTTAGTTTTTATAGTGATGAAATTTAAATGATTTTAATTTTGTATTGATGCAATTTTCATTTTGCTTTAAGGTTTTAATTTTAATGGTTTTAATATTGTATTGATGTAATTTTCACTTTTCACTTTTGTTTTAAGGTTTTAAGACTTAATTCACTGATGATGACAAAAGATTTGTCGAAACGTCTGAAGTACAAATAAATGAAAATGTTTGCCGTTGTGTTGATCCTTCTGTTCATATATATATATATATATATATATACAGGGTGATTCAAAAGTCAGGTTACATAGGAAAATATTGTATCATGTAATATGTTATGATACAGGGGAATAGTCACATCACATGTTCGATATGGCCACCATTAACGGCAATGCATTTGTGCAGCCAGCTAGGAATATCACATCAATGCGCTCCTCCTTCGATAACATCTCATAACTCGTTTACCTGCAAAGAAACAGAAAAGCTCTATGTAACCTGACTTCTGAATCACCCTATATATATATATATATATATACATTCAACTGCAAAGAACACGCAGTATAAATAACGTAAAGAACGACGCTTGTATAGGAGATATTCCGCGCAAGACGAGAAAGAGAAAACAACAAATGAAAAAATGAAGTACCACCTGGGAATCGAACCGGGTTCGATTCCCAGGTGGTACTTCATTTTTTCATTTGTTGTTTTCTCTTTCTCGTCTTGCGCGGAATATCTCCTATACAAGCGTCGTTCTTTACGTTATATATATATATATATATATATACAGTGATGGGCATCGATACATGAAAATCGCTAAAGCGATACCGATACATCGATACATGAAGAACGTCTTAGGCGATACCGATACACCGATACTTTCTAGATGTCTTAAGCGATACCGATACCGATACCGATACATGCATCGCCGGTACATTTTTATAATTATTCATTTAATATGTAGGTATTAGATATTATTGTTTATACTAGTAATTTGTACGCACTGTAAGTAAAATCAACGACATTTTAATGGGTTTTATAGATGTAAATAAAAACTGCTTTATTTAATAAAAGTATGTTTTAATTTTGTAGGATACATGAATGACTGAAAATATTACACTAACAATTAAAAGTAATTACTATTACCCTTCAAAAATGCCAGCTGGCTAAACATCTGGTCAGACAGTCTATTCCTTTTTGGAGCGTGACTGTGACCAGCCAAACTAAACAACCGTTCTACAGGAGCAGAGGATGGTGGTGGTGTGTTATACTTCAGGAAGACCCGTAGAATTCCTGGGTACTGCCTCAGAGAATGACTTCCGTCACCCAGATACTGTAAAACTTCCATCTCAGTGGAATCTTGGGTTGCAGAGACATTAGTGGAAGCAGACTCATAACGGAAGAAATCATCTGCACTTCCGTCAGAGCGTTTTTATATTATGAGCGTTTCTATATTATGGTTAAATAAATATTTAATATTATTATTATTATTTATGTATATTCATAAATATAACTCACTAGTGTCATATTATAACATCTATTTAAATATTTAAAAATTCTTATTAATGTATCGATTTTTTTAGATACATTTAAGAAAATTGACCTTAGCGATACCGATAAATCGATACTTTTGTCAAGTAGCTAAAGCGATACCGATACAAAAGTATCGATCGATACGTATCGGCGATACATGTATCTAGATACTGCCCATCACTGTATATATATATATATATATATATATATATATATATATACACACACACACATATATATTACATTATATTACATTATATTACATTATGATCGGTCTCATCTCGAAAACTAGACTTGCTAGAGGAAAACCGAAAAAATATTTGGAATCAGCGTCCCAGCAGCTATCTAGTCCACCCATAATTATATCCGATGAAAAATACTTGTTGGCCAGTGTAATTACTCAATCAGAATTTAAAGTAGACAATGAAAATCAAAAAACAAGATCGAAACAAAAGTTCTGTTGGTTCGCCCTTTTGGCTAGATCGTTTATTATTATTTTACATGGTGCTTCAGATAATTTCGATATTCCAATCATGGGAGTGACTTGAATAAAGTTTAGCTAAGGAACAGTTGCCATACTTTACTGGTACTGCACATAAATTACTGAAGTAAATTCTATCTTATACCAGTGGGTGTATTAAATACCAGTGAATTCGCGATAATAAATTAATAAATTATTAAGTGAAAGCCAGCATTTAGCTTGCACAAAGAAAAAAACATCAAATTGAAACATCAATTTAAAACACTTCGGACGGAAAAACAGCTTCTGAGGTTGTACACTCGTCCTATAGAGGGAAAAAGGTCAAGTCATCGAGAGAGATTTGAGAAGCGAGAAGAGGAAAATAAAGGAGAAAATGGCAAAATATATGAAGAAATGTGTAAATTGCGGGAAAGTCAGAAAATTAAATAAAGCCGGATTATGTGTAATGGAATGCGCGGCACATCAGCTCTGTGATTGCAAAAATGAGGTAGACCAGACCTCGGGCTTAAACTGCATCCTGTGCAATCCCTTTAAGCACTACGAATGCATGAACTTGGATAGAAAAGACAGGAAAATGGTAAATAGAATAAATAACAAAATCATAGGCCTTTGTGGTTTCTTATGCGTCAAGTGCATGGAAAACAATAGAAAATTAGTACAGAAGGGAATACAAAATGTTGAAATAGAAGAATCAAGTACAGCACTTTTACCGACAGAAAAATGGGAAACAGAAATCGCCTGCACAACCGAGAAGAAAAAGAACACACACTACAGGGAGGGGCGAAAGCAGCCTCAGATAAAGAGGTACCCACGGCAGAAGAGGGAGATACGAAATACACGCCGAAGAAAACAACCCCACTGAGTTGGGAAGAAGTGGTGGCGGAGCAGGAGGAGGAAATCGAATCACATAAGACTCCGAGGGAATTTAAACGACGGGCAATATGCGAATATTATAAAATAGGTGCGTGCAAATATGGCTCAAACTGCATATACAATCACTCTGCAAAATGCTTCTATATGATGAGGAATAGGAAGTGCAGGTACGGACCAAACTGCAACTTTTTTCACCTTTGTATGTGCAGACAGTCAATTACTGAAAAAAAAATGCCTGAACATAGAGTGCCCGCATTTTCACATAAAGGGTACGCAAAGAAGAGAACGGGAAAGAACAGATCATATTCGACATAGAAGTAATAACAAGAGTAATGAAACTTTTTTTTTTAAGGAATGAGGATAATAAAAGCTCAGTATGGAAAACTGATGAGTGGGTAGTTGGGAGGTAACGAAAATGGTTCACTGAGTAGGTAGGTAGTTAATCTAACAATTATTAAATTCCTTTTATGTCAATAACTGGGTGGATGAAACCAATTGGTTGCTCACCAGAGTTATTCTCCACACTAGTATTTATATACTGTGTGGGAGGAGCGTGCTCGGTAATGGAGATACATTACCGCTCAACCAACCAAGGAATAAACCAAGACAACGCTGGTGCAAGAAGCCCCGCGAAGAGGAGAACAAAGAGAGAACGAAAACGAAGACGGGGCGAGAGGACGTACCAGCAAAGTACGCTCTCGACAATTACACAACCGGAGAAGGGAGAACTCCAATAACTAAAAGTAAGTGACTAATTGAGTTTTTAACCCATCAATTTAATCACATTAAATTAAGCTGGGTCAGACAAGTTAGGCCTACATTGTGGCCTAAGACCCAGCATCAACTCATAGCTTAACAAAGGTGAAGGTAGATTGCCCTAACCTAATCTTGTGAGGAATCCTACTGTGGACCTCAATTTATCTGCCCGCTCTGGACCATTTCCGGAATCTCTAGGCTGACCCCTCTAGGCTAGACTTGATCTACTCTATAGTTAGACTGGAGATATAAGGGGTGGGTTAATTGTGGACCAATTCATACAGAGCATTTTTCGCATTGGTGGTCCGTGTGTGGGGAATTTACAAACCTTAACCTTACTTAACAAAATTGCAGAATTAGGCTAAATGGTCTAGCCTAAGCTAATCAAGCCTAATTAGGTCTACAACCTAGGGCCTAACTAGGAAACATTTACATTTAAGGAGTCTCATTCTCTTATAAGCTTAGACCTGAGTGACATAAGTACTTGGGGGGGATTAAACCAAATTTAAACTCGACTGTTTTGTCTGTTCTCTCTCTTCTCTGGTAATTTCTTCTTGTCCTCTATTTCATTACGATCCCCAGTTAAACAATTTTGACTTAGACATGGACAGTGCGGAATTGAAAAGTTAAAAAAGAAAAGGGGGCAAAGTTGGGAGCTGTTACAAAGGCTGTGAACACTTTTAACAATATTACACAACCAGGTAAGGAAAATTTAGAGTGTAATTATTAAATTGGAAATTAAAAAGAAGGAATAATAGCCATTAATGAGAGTATTTCAGAGTTAGTTGAATCCGAAATGGCTGAAGAACAATTGATAGACCTTTACGCTGATGATGATGATCAGGTAAGCTCAATTGAACAGCAAATAAGGAGACTACGGTCTCGTTTGACTGACTTAACACCAAAAAAAACTAATTCTGATTTTAATCAAAGTAGGGCTAACCTTCAACAAAATTTAAGTGGCATGCTAAATCCTGAGTCACAAGAATTGAGGGCTCAGTTACCCATTTTGCTAGTACCAACATTTGAAGGGGACACGGTACAATTCCCATCTTTCATTGACAAATTTGAGAATTTAATAGGTAATAAACCTTATATTTCAACTGTTGAAGAGTTTAGTTACTTAACTAGTTCCCTTAAAGGCCCAGCCTATAACCTAATAGCCTATTTACCAGCCGTAGGGGATAGTAGTATAGCCGAAAAAGGGGAGAGTGCAGGAATGTTGCAGGTTATTATGTAATGTTGCAAAGGGAAGGGGGTGTTGCAGGTTATTATGTAATGTTGCAAATGGGGGTGGGGGTTGTTGCAAAGGGGGAGGGGGTTGTTGCAAAGGGGGGTGGGGGGAAAACTTGGAGGCGGCGTTATCCCCCAAGAGAAAGGAGGAGGAGGAGAGAAAGGAGGAGAGGTGTTCACCTGGCAGGAGCCAAGTGCACATTAAGACTTCCAGCCGAGTTGGCGTTGTTTTATAGACTCCTAATCAGCCAGTTGGCGTAAATGGCTTGAGTTGCCAGATACCGCGATACCATTGTATACATTATTATAGACTCCTAATCAGCCAGTTGGCTGGTTGTCAGATACCTCTTTTTAGCAGTATTATTGCATACATTATTATTATATACGCCTAATCAGCCAGTTGGCTGAGTTGCCAGATAGCGCCATGTATTCCATTGTATACATTATTATAGACTCCTAATCAGCCAGTTGGCTGGTTGTCAGATACCTCTTTTTAGCAGTATTATTGCATACATTATTATTATCAGGACCACGCTTCGGTGAATGGAAAATATAAAAAGAGTGCCTTTAAATTCGAGAATTTCGGACTTAAAAATATAACTCTATACGTTAATGGCACTGCTTTGGGTGGAACAATGGGTACGGACTATTCATCAGACGCTGTGTTACCTCTTTGTGCCAGAGCCTATAGTAATCTGACCCATATTGCAGGTGATTGTGATGAGCTTGGTAATGGGGTAACGCAGGAAGAATTCATTGATCAATCCTCTTTTTAGCAGTATTATTGCAGACATTATTATTATATACGCCTAATCAGCCAGTTGGCTGAGTTGCCAGATAGCTCCATGTATTCCGAAGACAGAGTTGCCAGATACCATTGTATACACTATTATAGACTCCTAATCAGCCAGTTGGCTTAGAAGGCTTAAATATTGCCAGATACCTGTTGTATACAGAATACCGGTAGTAGAAGGCATAACAATAAACAACATTGCATCATTCTTTTTATTATAAATATATAGAAAATAAATATACATTTGAGGAATATGTGTATAACAGAAATATATACACACAATTATGGATATATATATATATAAAAAATAAAATATACATTTCATATACATTTGAGGAATATGCGTATAACAGAAATATATATATATACACAATTATGGATATATATATATATATATATAAAAATAAATATACATTTCATATACATTTGAGGAATATGCGTATAACAGAAATATATACATAATTATATATAAAATAAATATACATTTCAATATGTACATAACAGAAATACACACACACCACACAAATATGGTGATATATAAATAAAATATACATTTCATATACACTTCAATATGTACATAACAGTACAGGAGAAATATCAAGCAAAATATATATATATATATATAATCAATAGAAATATGCGTATAATCAAAATATATATACAATTCACTTTTTTTTCAAAATACTAAAATTGGTCTTAATCGAGTTTACAATTACATCATTATTGCTCTGCATTACGCAGTCTATGCGGCTTAATAATATTTCACCGCTTAAAGTATAGGGAAACCTGTATTCGATATGAATGGCTTTCATATCGTTCAGTACTATTTTTGTCCCCACTTTACAACCGGTTGGCAAGTCATCTTTAAATACGTCTAGAATACAATCAAAAGCACGCACAAAGAGTTCATCGTTAGCTACATTATTAAACGCAAGTTTATAAGAATGCTTTTCCAATCGAGGGTTTTTTCTACCGACTCGAGCTTTTCAATCGTGAACTCTTCACTCAACATAACGGCAATTGAAATAATCTTCTAAATCGTTACGGCAACTGCGCGTTATATAAAGAAATAGTTCTTCAGGGTGAACGGTGTAGGTGAGCTCAGCCTTGTACCGATCAATTGCTTTGTACCAAAGTTCATGGTATTTCAAAGAGTCTAAACTTTTTAAATAAACATCCAGCACTAGACCATTCTCACCAGTCCTACACTCGGTAAACCCATCGAGCAGAGCAGTGTATGCGTATTCAAGAACTGTATCAAAATAAAGCATATCCGTAACACGCGCGTCTAATATAGGTTTCAGTTTACGGAATCCGACGATTTCAAACATTCTGTCGAGGATGAACGGTTTCGCGTAGGAATAAGAGCGTTATTATCAGAAGCATTCTTCCACATCAGCCTTATATCAATGCACGGCCGATCGTCATTTATACACAACGTACATACAACGGCGTATGAGGGCACGTCACTAATCTGCTCTCTTCTTGTACCTACGTTAGCAGGTATTTTATAACGATCTTCACACCACTTATCAACTATCACAAAGATTCTATTCATCTCCTCGATACTTAAATAAACCCGTTTGTTTGTCGGTCTACATTCCGTTTCCAGTACATAGCTAATGGTACCGGAATTACGCCTGAACACGCGCAACGATTTCGTCACGGACACATCGTACGAGGCGTTGAGAATGCTGCTCAAAGGAAGTTCCATCGTATTCGAGGAGCGCACGTCTACTCGGTTCAAGCTCTGAGATAACTATGAGCCGTGTGAGGCACAGGCAGGAACGGTTCGACGGGCGGCTGACTCGATGATACGTGAATGGGCATGTTCGTACGACTCGAATTGTTGCACATATTTGTTTTTCCGTTTCGTCACTACCAGCCTACGCACTTTGGATAAGAACTAGGCGCTAATCATCTCCACACTCCGGCGCACTATTTGAGAGGAACATATGCTCATATTTTTCCTTTCTACCCATCAAACGATACTCGTCTCTAAAATCTGTTAAAAACTCACGCATGGCACTAGCCACAACCTCACTATGAACCTCATCATGATATACGTTAATATAGTGATAAAAACACCTAAGATTGTCCATGATCACGAGATTCACATTTTCAGATGTAGGGTATGAGTAATCGACATGGTGTAGCATGACGTAATACCGCTTGTCACACCACCCATCCACAAGGCTCATTATCCATACCTGCTGCTTCTCTTCTGCACGCGTTGTTTCTTTTACTTCACGGTGTATGTGAGACTTTATAAAGTTTAGCCCTGCAGCATACTTCAGCACATCGTCTGTGCAACGAAAGCCTTCAACAGTCTCACCAGAACATCCGTAGAGTATTTGTACATCTTGGAACTTCGCACAATCCAATGTGGCTTTAAAAGAGGCATAGGAGGGGGGAATAGGAAGTTTTTCGGTATCCACCACATCCTCACACTTTACTGAATACCATTTCATAAACGTTGTGCAAGCAATATTAAAGGTAGCCATTTCAATATACGTCTGATCTGAATACACGTCTGATCTCTCGGGCTTACTGCGGTCGACTGACCACGCAGGACTCCCAGATAGTAGCATGACTCACGCAGTGGGCGGAGCTTAGAACTTTCACCTACACACACACACACACACACACACACACACACAAAGGAGAAAGTGAAACGCTATTTGATTTATTGAGATATTCATATATTTACAAATACGATTCGAGATATTCAAGTTATATATATATATATATATATATATATATATATATATATATATATATATATATATTTACAAATAGATACGATTATATACAAGACGTGTGAGTTAGAAGCATCATTGGTATCCAAAGGGTACGGTATCATAGGTGCCAGGTAACTGGTAACGTTTCCTATAGGTGTTACGGCACACCATCGTACCCCTAAGTTCCTTCACGCCTCCCAGCTTCTGCGCCCGAAAATTGTGGGTGCCTACAATTAGTTGGTGAGGTTCCAAACATACTAGATCCTTCAACGACTCAAAGTTAACAACCTCCCGATTCGCATGGTTGAGCGTAATACCCTTTGCCTTCACGATATATTTCATTTCATCCCCTACCCTGACCCGTACCCCATAAGTCTTAGGTCCTGTTGAGATAAAAGAGTCGGCGTATGCGTCGTCCCCATACTCATCCTTGATCTCATCAGTGAGCTCGCCGAGGAACTCCCCAATAGCGGGCATGTAATCACCCTCCCTCTCTGTGAATATCATGCTATCTGTATCGGCATACAATACTCTCCGCCCAAGAGAATGCAATAGACCCCAAAGTTTTATACGGGCGTAGGCTGTTGTGAAGCTCGCCACAGGTATGTTTGTAACCCTTGAGGTATCTGTGACAAATTCAGTGTTGTTGTACTTTTACGTAAGTATTACCTACATTCACGATCTCCATGACCTCTTTATCGGGGGCATTGGCATAATCCCAGACATCGCTATAACTTTGTGCCAAATGAATGTTCCCTCTGCCGGTATTCTGCGCAAATTTTCCCCATAGACTGTTTAGACACAATTTTGCACTAAAGCGCTTGCCAGGATTCTTTACAATTTGGACACGATCAAGTTGTATACCTTTGCGGTCGCGGTAACGTTGAATATAGGCAGACTTTTCATCTTCGGTATCAACTCCTCGCGGATACCCTGATGCTTCAACCTTATCCTTCAAAAAGGCGTTTATATATGGTGTGAAAAGGTTGGGGAGCTTCTGAAACCTCCACACCTCGTGTATCTTCAGTATTCTATAACCATGGGGTACGGCTAGGGCCAGCTCAGGACTTGTATATACGCCTCTGATCTTACGCTGGTGGGGTATTGTAGTGCCTTGCACCACAAGAGTATTCTTTATTAGTGAAAACTGCCACAAATTGGCAAGAGTGAAATATTTAAATATAAATAAATAAATAAATAAATACAAGTTAAATATGTCCAGTGATCAAATTTAATGCTTAAGAATTCAGTGTGGTGTGACTAGACATGAATGGGCTTTTAAGGATTATATTGGCTGGTTGGTAAAATTATTAAGTAAAAACAAACTTGTGTGCAACGACAACACAAAGGACGCCAAAAAAAACATTATTCGAAATCACCCCGCCAGCAAGCAAAGTTCCTTTTTGGTATGTTTTGTATTTATTATAATTATTCTTTACTATTTCATATCTGTATGCAATACCGCATACTGCAGATACTAACGCCTTATACCATTTGCAATTAGTACTAAGATTCATACTACAAATAGTAATGTAAGATTCATATAATAAATTACTTAGGCTAAGTTAGGTCTAGGCTAAAGCCAAATTGTAACTAGCCTAACTGAGGCCTACCATAGTCTTTGTTTTAGATTAACCTCAGCTCAATATGTTGAAGAGGCAAAGGCCTGCCTATTAAATTTTCTTAGTATATTTTACTTTATAAGCCTATTATGTTTCATGTTATTTTCTTAGCAGATGGCCTACTAATCATTTGTAGCCTACATATTTCCTTTAGTTTTCCCATTCAACTTAACACAATCCCATAACCAGAATTAACTGTAATTTATCATCCACAGGTTACTGGGGCCTATATA
Source organism: Bathynomus jamesi (assembly GCA_023014485.1). Lineage (NCBI taxonomy): Eukaryota > Metazoa > Arthropoda > Malacostraca > Isopoda > Cirolanidae > Bathynomus > Bathynomus jamesi. Next base: position 1,082,887 of record JAJOZX010000243.1, on the reverse strand, counting down.
ACCTATATGTATTTTAATTATTAATTATTGCCATTTTTTATTACTCTTTTTCTCCAAAATATTATTTACAGTATTCTTGTCTGTCTCTTTGCAGACCAGGTTGTCATTGTGGCTATTATCTTTGTTATTATTATCTTTGTTATTATTATCTTTGTTATTATTATCTTTGTTATTATTATCTTTTAGTTATTATTGTTATTATTGCTATTAGTATTATTGCTATTATTATTATTAGTATTATTGCATATTCCTTATTATAATCAGTATTATTTGCAGACTGTTATATATTAGCCAAACGGACCATTATTTAATCTCACCATTATAAGTCCATCAAAGTTGTTACGGGTAAAAATCCCCTTGCATATACTCATTAATTGTTGTCAATAAAATATAAAAATTCATATTGATTTAATAATCAGTCCTTCCCTTCTTTTATTAAAATTAACTTTGCGCCGCAGTGCCGGATGCCAATCTAGTACTTGGGCGCTGGTGACCCTGGCATTTAGTTAATTATCTACGTAAACTTGTAAAGGTCTAAATAAATAAAACTGGACTCTTACAATTGGTGACCTCCTGGAGTGACCAAACACCGTAATTTATGCAAAAAAAATTCTAAAAGTTTTTTTCTCAATTTTTGTCAATATATTCAGTCTGCATCTATAATTTTATTAAATTCACTAGTACAAAGCACTCACCTGTACTGGAAGTGTATTCTATTGCAAAATATATTCCTTTTATTTTGCCTTTTTATAAATTCAGCATTTTCTAAAGTTTTTTTATGCAAATTTACTTATATTTTGCAAACAGTCTATACGCAGACTATTTTTCTGCTAATATTGGGCTACATAAAAAATTTTTTTACTTATTTTGTAAATAGCCTATACGCAGACTATTTTTCTGCTAATATTGGGCTACATCATAAAAAAAAATTTTTTTACTTATCTTGCAAATAGCCTATACGCAGACTATTTTTCTGCTAATATTGGGCTACATCATAAAAAAAAAAAAAAAAAAAAAAAATTTTTACATAACTTTTTGTTATTGGCATTCATAACTCAAATTGAGTCTCATACTCAACCAAGCTTACCTGAAGCCATTATTTACATTCAACAACATTTGTTGAAATCTTGTCAGTTTGTGACATATTTTAAATTTTTTTTAGTACCTTGTAACAAATAATAGCCACAATGACCAATAACAACCTAGGGTCATCCAACGGTGGTACTCCAAATTCACCACCTATAACGGACTTTCTCACAATGTATCAGCCTACCACTCCACAATTCACCGCTGAAGAGCCTGGAATCTTTGTGAGTCAACTGCGGGATTATTTTGAGATAAAAGGAGTTACGGACCCACGAACCAAGTTCCTTGTCACCAAGAACCTCCTGCCTACACAAGTATACAAAGTAGTGCGGGATGTAACTCTATTGCCTCCGTCTGACCAAGCTTTTGAGAGCCTCCTCAGCGAGTTAGTCAGGAGACTCGGCCAATCAGAAGAAGAGCGACTCAATGCTCTACTCAAGGACCAAGTTCTTGGGATCAAATGCCAACAGCCTTCCTGAGACATCTGCAAGACCTGGCTGGACAGACCAATGAAGACGATAAAAACTCACCCTTAATGCGACGCCGCTTCCTCAATGGTCTCCCTACTACCCTACGGCCAATGCTCCGTTGTATGCCAGATGATACAGATCTCCTCACTATGGCCAAAACAGCTGATAAGATGATGATTGAAATCCACCTTGGCCAAGTAGATAACCACACCCATCACCCCCAAATCTGTGCCACGCAGGACGACAATCTGAGTCCGGCTGCACAAGGTCTTAAAGTATCCAACGAAATTCTACAAACACTTAAAGATGAATTTAAAGCTCTCCGAATAGAGCTAGCTAACAACAGGGAACGAGAGAGAAGTTCTTCAAGACGAGGACGACCCTCTGGTCCAATTAGAGCCTCCCAATATGAACCCGGACAACGCCTCATTCTCCTACAACCACAGCCACCGCAAACAGGTCAGTTGGTTGCTCCTAATCCAAATCTATTAGCCTTACCTCATCCTCAATCCTCAATCCCCACTACTCAGCCCCATTCTCAACCTATTTCCTTACCACAGTCTACTGTTCATACCCCTCCTTGCTGGTATCATGAAAAGTTTAAAGATCGTGCAACGCGCTGTCTCACACCTTGCCCATGGACTCCTAACCCTCCTTTAAACTAACCAGGCTGGTGTCACAGGCGTCTGACGCTACAGCCTCTCAAGCCTCTCCTCCTATCCTTACTTCAACTAACCCTACCACTACCTCATTTAACACTGTCAAACCAACACCTACGTACGCAAGTAAAGTTAAAGAATCGCAACCTACTTATTCAACCACAGCTAATTTAATACCCCCAACTAATTCTCCAAATACAACACAAACTCCTTCCCACAGCAATACTAACCTTCTTCCACAAAAATTTAATGATTCACAAACTACTGCACCACCTGGTCCAACATTCACCTTGCATGATCCACTTTCAGGCTATGCATTCCTTATTGACACTGGAGCTCAATACAGTGTTATTCCTGCAACAGCCGCAGACCGTGCAAACGGACCTTCTCCTTTCATTTTACGTGCAGCTAATTCTTCATCTATTCACACTTATGGACATCGTTCTATTTCAGTTTCTCTTGGACTTAGACGTGTTTTCCGCTGGATATTTCTTGTCGCGGATGTATATACTCCAATGTTAGGCTCTGATTTTCTTTCTGCTAATGATTTATTAGTTGATGTTCGTAGAGCACAATTAATTGATAATGTCACACATCTTTCAGTAATTGGTTCTCCTACCGTGCACCCCTCTTCATTATTGGCAAGTTCTCTGCCACAGTGCTCACCTGCTATAGAGCAGCTCCTAAATGAATTTTCTTCCCTTACTCAACCCTGTTCTAAGGATACCCCTATTAAACACTCTGTTGTCCACCGTATTGATACGGTAGGCTCACCTGTTTTCACCCGCCCACGTCGCTTAGCTCCAGATCGTCTTGCAATTGTGAGACGAGAGTTTGAACACATGCTTGAACTCGGTATTATACGGCCTTCAAGTAGCCCGTATGCCTCTGCTTTACACATGGTCCCAAAACCTACACCTGGAGACTGGCGTCCATGTGGAGATTATCGTGCTTTGAATGACAACACGATTCCAGATCGCTATCCCCTTCCTCACTTACACGATTTTACTTCTGCTCTCCATGGCACCACAGTATTTTCACGCCTTGACTTGGTGCGAGCCTTTCATCAAATTCCTGTACACCCTGATGATGTACATAAACTGTTATAACAACCCCTTTTGGGTTATTTGAAATGACAAAAATGCCATACGGACTGCGTAATGCGGCCAAACTTTTCAACGCTTCATTGATGAAGTGTTGAGAGGTCTCTCCTTCACTTTCACATATGTCGATGACATTCTCATCGCAAGTTCTTCTCCCTCAGAACATATTCAACATTTACGCTTAGTTTTTTCTCGGTTGGCAGAATATGGTGTATTGCTAAACCCTGAAAAATGTGTCTTTGCTGTAGATGAACTCACCTTCTTAGGACACAAAGTTACTTCGAAGGGCATTTCTCCTCTCGAAAATAAAGTATCTGTCATAAGGTCTTTCCCACAACCGCAAACTCAAAAGCAACTTCGCCGCTTTTTAGGGATGGTAAACTTCTACCATCGCTTCATTCCTCAGTGTGCAAACATTCTTGCACCCATAACCTCTCTTCTTCGCCAATCAAAAAGGGGCAGATCCACTGCAGTTCTGTGGAACCCCGAAGCTACCAACGCTTTTTCACAAGCAAAAGAGGCTATAGCACGAGCTACATGCCTTGTTCACCCTCAACCAGACGCTCCTCTGAACTTAGCCACTGATGCCTCTGACGTTGCCGTGTCAGGAGTGCTCCAGCAGCTTGTTTCAGGCGTTTGGGAACCTCTCGCATTCTTTTCACGCAAGCTCTCACCTTCACAATGAGGTACAGCACTTTCGGTCGAGAGTTGCTGGCGATATACCTCTCCATCCGTCATTTCAGGTCATTCCTGGAAGGACGTGACTTTAGCATTTTTACGGATCATCGTCCGTTAATATTTGCTCTCCATTCTCAATCAGACTCTCATGCTCCTAATGAGCGAAGATACCTTGATTTTATTCTTCAATTTACTTCAGACATTCGACACATTTCAGGTTCTTTGAATGTTGTGCCGGATGCGCTGTCTCGCATCTCAGCAATTTCTGACCCTGGACACTCTCACATCAACCTTTCAGAGATGGCTAAGGCTCAGTCCACGGATACAGACCTCCAAACTCTTATTAATTCACCCACTTCATTGCAAGTCCGCTCTTTACCAGTTGAACCCAAGTCAGACTTACTAATTTTATGTGACGTCTCGACTGAGCATATTCGACCGTTGGTCCCACAAGGGCTGCGAAGAGCTGTTTTTGCTAAACTCCATTCCCTTTCTCACCCGGGAATTAAGGCCACCCAAAAATTAATTGCAGCTAGGTTTGTATGGCCAAGTATGCACAAAGATATCCGCAATTGGACTCGATCTTGCCTTCAATGTCAGCGTGCCAAAGTTCACCGACACACACAAGTCAGAAATTGGTACCTTTCCTTTGCCAAAGGCTCGTTTTGAGGCCATACATCTAGACATAGTCGGCCCCCTCTATTCTTCTCGAGGTTATACCTATCTTCTCACTGTCATTGATAGGTTCACAAGATGGCCAGAAGCTGTTCCTTTGACTTCTTGTACTACTTCTGCAGTAGCTCACGCCTTTGTTTCATGTTGGGTTTCCCGTTTTGGAATACCTGCAACCATTTGCACAGACAGAGGTGCCCAGTTTGAATCGGCCTTATGGAAGGAACTCATGCTCCTTCTTGGGACTGAGCGCATCAGAACAACAAGCTATCACCCGCAATCCAATGGGGATAGAACGCTTCCATCGTCAACTTAAAAGTACCTTGCGAGCCACTGATCCATCTACTACATGGGTGGACAGGCTACCTCTAATCCTACTCGGAATTCGTACTGCTCTGAAGACTGATCTTGCATGCTCTGCAGCAGAATTAGTTTAAGGTACCACACTCCGGTTACCCGGAGAATTTTTCACACCTACACCCATTAACCCCGCATGTGATCCTGCTTCGTATGTTAAGACATTACGCTCTGTTATGAAGCAAATTCGTCCCACAGCACCTAGAACTTCCACTTCACAAACTACCTTCGTTTCCCCTGATTTACAAACTTGCACACATGTTTTCTTGAGACATGATGCTCACCGCTACCCTCTTCACTGCCCCTATGATGGTCCCTTCCTTGTGCTAGACCGTAAACCCAAAACTTTCATCATTGACAAGGTGGGCAAGCGTGAAACTGTTTCTGTGGACCGCTTGAAACCAGCATACCTTGATTTTTCTCCAACAAAAGATCCTATCCTCCCTCATTCTTCTGTACCTCCACCTCAATACAGGTACAGCAACCTATCCTTCCTCAATCTTCTGTACCTCCACCTCAAATACAGGTACAGCAACCTATCCCTCCTCAATCTTCTGTACCTTCATCTCAGATACAGGTAAGCAATCTACCCTTCCTAAATCCTATGTACCACCACCTCATCCGAGGGTACAACAATCTATCATCCCTCTTCCAATTCTCCTTCATTATCGCAACCAACTGTCTTTGAACCAGCCAGTGGCTCCATCGCACAGGCACCAAGAATCCCCTTCCCCCAATGTCCCTACTGCACCTGTAGCACCATCCATGCCTTCAGAACCAGTGCTGCAGGATATTGCCGTCCAAAAGCAAACAACGACTCGTTCTGGAAGAGTCATTCGTAAGCCAGTGCGTTTTGACATTTAAGTGTTTTTTTTGTTACCCCTGACAACCATGTTTTTGGGGGAGTACTTGTAGTGCCTTGCACCACAAGAGTATTCTTTATTAGTGAAAACTGCCACAAATTGGCAAGAGTGAAATATTTAAATATAAATAAATAAATAAATAATACAAGTTAAATATGTCCAGTGATCAAATTTAATGCTTAAGAATTCAGTGTGGTGTGACTAGACATGAATGGGCTTTTAAGGATTATATTGGCTGGTTGGTAAAATTATTAAGTAAAAACAAACTTGTGTGCAACGACAACACAAAGGACGCCAAAAAAAAACATTATTCGAAATCACCCCGCCAGCAAGCAAAGTTCCTTTTTGGTATGTTTTGTATTTATTATAATTATTCTTTACTATTTCATATCTGTATGCAATACCGCATACTGCAGATACTAATGCCTTATACCATTTGCAATTAGTACTAAGATTCATACTACAAATAGTAATGTAAGATTCATATAATAAATTACTTAGGCTAAGTTAGGTCTAGGCTAAAGCCAAATTGTAACTAGCCTAACTGAGGCCTACCATAGTCTTTGTTTTAGATTAACCTCAGCTCAATATGTTGAAGAGGCAAAGGCCTGCCTATTAAATTTTCTTAGTATATTTTACTTTATAAGCCTATTATGTTTCATGTTATTTTCTTAGCAGATGGCCTACTAATCATTTGTAGCCTACATATTTCCTTTAGTTTTCCCATTCAACTTAACACAATCCCATAACCAGAATTAACTGTAATTTATCATCCACAGGTTACTGGGGCCTATATAACCTATATGTATTTTAATTATTAATTATTGCCATTTTTATTACTCTTTTTCTCCAAATATTATTTACAGTATTCTTGTCTGTCTCTTTGCAGACCAGGTTGTCATTGTGGCTATTATCTTTGTTATTATTATCTTTGTTATTATTATCTTTTAGTTATTATTGTTATTATTGCTATTATTGCTATTAGTATTATTGCTATTATTATTATTAGTATTATTGCATATTCCTTATTATAATCAGTATTATTTGCAGACTGTTATATATTAGCCAAACGGACCATTATTTAATCTCACCATTATAAGTCCATCAAAGTTGTTACGGGTAAAATCCCCTTGCATATACTCATTAATTGTTGTCAATAAAATATAAAAATTCATATTGATTTAATAATCAGTCCTTCCCTTCTTTTATTAAAATTAACTTTGCGCCGCAGTGCCGGATGCCAATCTAGTACTTGGGCGCTGGTGACCCTGGCATTTAGTTAATTATCTACGTAAACTTGTAAAGGTCTAAATAAATAAAACTGGACTCTTACAGTATATGGTTACATTCGCCGTTATCCTCTTCCGCGCACTTCACGCACAGGGGAAACATGAGCTTGTCGTCGATAACGACAGGTAAGATCGGCATCCATAAATTGCGTGGGGGGAGTACGTCTACGAAAGAGAGCCCAAAGTAATGATCATTCAAATTTTTTGAAAATTCATTGATGGATGGTAGGCTAGGCCCCACCAGTTTCTCAGGAGCGCCCACGGGGTACGGATTGCTCTTCATCACGTATGGGTATAAAGAACAGAAATCGTAGTAATGGAGCTTCACGCCCTCCGTAGGTGGGAAGTATAGTCTGAAAGGATTTGTACGTCCTCCAAACAAGCTATCACCACATTTGAGAGGATCCAGCACCATTGAACGCTTGATCGTTTTTATTTCCTCACGGTATACATCGTCTGTCTCCATCCGTGCATCATATTCATGCTCCCACAAGACTTTGTGAGTGAACTGTGATCCTATAAGTTGATCGCGGGTGCGGGTCGATGCAAGACAGTCGGCAGGAGACCTACCGTTGATATCTCCGGTGACTCCGCACTCAGGACGGGGGCATCCATGCCACCAGCAACCGTTAAAGGAGTACACAGTCTTCACACCAGTGACACGGTTTTCACTTAACCCATCAACCCAAAAAACACGTCCATTAATCTTAATGGGTACTTCACCCGTGTTGCGGGCGTGCTTTATGTATACACCTGTTTGTTGCTGCAGGTGTATGAGCCAGTAAATAGCCTTGTGTCCGTAACTGCGGGGGTTGTTTCGGTGAATAATGGCTAAGGTGTCTTTAGGCATGAAGTTATTCTTGAACACCGTAAAACATAATGATGCGATGGTGGTTGCGACTTGCAGTGGATCGCATTTGAAACGGGCTATGTACATACTTCTAAAGGCCTGGAAACATACTCTAAGCACGCGCACATCATTCACGCAATAACGCTCACATTCATCAGCTATATTATAAGGGTTACTTTCATTAAAACTGTCGTAGTATCGATCAAAGTCTTCACGTTCATCCATGCAGTCAAAATAATGTTTGGGGGGTGGTGGGCCTACGTAGTTTAAAGTCTCGCTGGTGAGGAAAGTGTATGGGAAGTATCCTTTGGAAACTTCAGCTGCTACTCCCATCACCTTGGGTAGCTTTGCTAATTTACAAGGTGTGAATAATAAAGTATCTTTAAATTGTACATTGCCTCTTATCTGCATCTGTATTAATTTGTTGCCTCTTTTCAATGGATCACCTGTAAATATCTCAGAGGATTCGTGTTCAAGCAACTCCTTATAAAGGAACTGCGTGTCAAACTTTGCCCCGTTATGGGCGAGAATATACACAGTCATTTTTTTGAACTTGTCGGCTAACTTGACAATATAGGACACAAATAGTTTCACAGGACTATCGCTGACATTCGTTTTAAAAACGTTTGTCCGTTTACCGCATTTGGGGCACTCGTCACATTCGATACCCATACACTCATCACAGATGGTCTGGCTCACAAGTAAATGTGGAATTACCTCTTTGGTTTCAGCGTTCGTATATGTTTCTATATCGTAGTACACAGTTATACAAGGGTTATTTTTAGGCTTAGCATCTTTCATATAACACACATGCTTTACTCCATCCGCCTTATATTCCTCCTGGCATGTAGGACAGTGAATTACGTCGCACTTGTGCTTAAATTTTCCCCAATTATCCATTGTGTGAAACATACCACATTCACAGATTCTCATTTTCCTGCACGTACCAATTGATTTATGGAGATCAAAGCAGCTATTATTGAAAAATGTGCGTCTACACACATCACAGTCTCTCTTCTCAACTACACGGCTTTCACATTTGGTGCTTTTACACTGCTCACATACCATGTGACATTCTTTACAATGTCTCACTATATCATCCGCAAACTCGAGGCACCCCTTACACAAATCATGATGTCTCCCATATTTTCGACTTTTGTCATAACTCGCGTAAAGCCCCCTTATATTACGGATGGGGAGATACGTTGTCCTGACAATCCTAAAATAAGTAGGGGTCTTGTACGATCTCTCACACAGCTTTTAAAAACATACACAGTCCGGCGGCGATCATCCAAACCAAATATAACTATGCGCACATTCATTTCCTGTTCTACCTTTCTCAGCTCTTCAGGACCCATATTACAGTCAAATTCAAGTTCACAGTCTACAGCTAGTTTACGGGCACGCTCAACGATCGTAGGCAGCCAAATTTTTTGAGTCCGTGTATTTTGTACAGTAAACATACGTGCTAAGAGTACTGCTATAAAGCCGCAACCACGATCGACGTTTATATGCCTTCGGTAAATAGTTGGAGAATTGAAGTTAAGAGTGTACGGTATGGCACTATGACCCGCAACACGGAATACACGGTCAATATTTACCGTGAAGTTGTCCATATTGAAGGCTATACTACTTTGGACGGCTTGCATTATACGCCCTAATATATATTCTACATCTTCAGCAGCCAAACGTCTGAACGGTACTATCACCCAATAATCGTCTACATCACCGTCATCTGACCCGAACCCAAAGGACAGACTCGTCCTGACCTCACGCTCGTCGCGATTCTGAAGAGCAAACTCTATAATACGCTGTACTACCCTGCGTATCCCGCGCTCAATACCATTGCTATACAGGGCTCTAGGGTCGACCCTGACTCTATACCGATTTCTAGTCAAGGCGGGGTGGGGGCTGCGGCGCACTAACTCGAACGTAATAACATCCTCAACAGAACGGGGGGCGGAATTAGTGGCTATATTAGGTGCTGCTGCTGATGGGGGCCCTGTTGCGTAGGAGGGTTGGGGATCTATTATTGTAGACTTAACAGAACGGGGGGCGGAATAAGGGGGTATATTAGGTGCTGCTGCTGCTGGGGAGGTTGTTGCGTAAGAGGTTGAGGGTTGGGGGTCTGCTGCAACAGGTACGTATTTCGGCGCTTTATACCTGATGTGGGGTTCTCATACCTCCGCTTTGGACGTGCAACCTGTATCGCTGGTGAGGGTTCAGGGGAGGAGATCACAACTACACTGTCATCGTCATCCGTAATGATAGGGTGCTCTACCTCATCGTCGGTTCTGTGGGAGAAGAAATATAAGGATCAGCACTCAAAATTTGTAATATTTTGTAAATGACCCACTTAGGAGTGTGACGTGTTAGAAATGGACTCTGTAGAAAAATTCAGATTCACGAGCCCATCCACATGTATTATATCTGGACCTACAGGATGTGGTAAAACTGTGTTTATGCTTAAAATCATTAAAGAAAAGGGCGAGATGTTCTCGAAATTTGTGCATAAAGTTATATGGTGCTATTCGACGTATCAATCAGCGTTCAACGAGTACCAAGATGATATTTTGTTCCACAAAGGTGTATATGACGTTAATTCGCTAAAGGGAACTGAACATACAATCATTGTAATTGACGATCTCATGTTGGAGATGGATAAAACGTTTGCCGAGACATTTACAGTATACTCCCACCATCTTAACATAAGCGTGTTCTTCATCAATCAGAATCTATTTTTCAAAAATAGATACATGCGCGATGTGTCGTTAAATACGCAATATCTAGTCTTATTCGCGCAACGTAGAGATGTATCACAAATTGGGGTATTAGCCAATCAAATGTTCCCGAATCAGCGTAAGGAGTTTTTGGAAGTTTATAAAGAAGCTACAAGCACGCGTTACGGATATTTGCTTTGCGACCTTCATCCGCGAAACACGTTTAGAGTGCTTCTGCGAACGAATATATTTCCAAACGAGCCTGAAACGGTGTATATTCCAGAATGACAAAGAGACTAAAGAAATACCATGAATTAATAAAAATCTATCATCGACTGCCCCGGGCAATGCAGCAGATGTTTATTAAAAATATCGACGCCGACTTTTTAAAATGCATCTGTGAAATCTGTCTTAACGTTATAAATTGCAATGTATCAATGAAAACCCATCAGAAGGCTCGCCTACGCCGCTACAAGAACATAATACGTACACTCGCTCGTAAAAGTCAAACTGTAGCGAAGAAAAAACGAGTTATTGTGCAAACAGGAGGGTCATTTCTCCCCATCTTATTTTCAGTTTTGGGCCCTTTACTGACTAGATTAATATAATGAAGAAAGTGGTAGTGATTCCCCACGAGGTGTACGCTTCACTGCAAAGAGACACGGATCTAGATCCCCGTAAAAGCAGACTTAAAAGAATGGAAAGCGAATTGTTAGCCCTATTAAACAGTGAAAAAACACCTGATGAGAAAAGAATCTTATACCAAGAAGCTCTGCAGAAATTTCTTCACGAGTACGAAAATTATAAGAGCCCTACGGAGATTCCTGTGGTTATTAGGCACAGCACGGGGGACGATGGCGACATAGGACCTGTACCCGACGATACAGCTGATCAACCAAAAAGATTAGCCACACAACATATCGAACATGTATTAAAAAATACCCTCCCACTTACATTGAGGAGTAAAGGCTTAAGTCTTTATAATCTATTGAATGAGGATCCCGCCATACAATGGACCGATACAGGGGAGATCATTGTGGAAGGATCAAAGGTACAGGGATCGAATATCGTAGACATTGTCCATGATCTGGTGAGAAAGTGGGATAGGCCATCACCATCAGGATGGAAGCATATTAAAGCAAGACTACAACAAATAAATGTCCCTAAAACGTTGATAGGAAATCTGAACAGGTTAAAAGACTTGGAACACGCAACGCCTGTGACAATTGAAGACGCCGTCACCCCCTGCGGTAACACCTTTGAAGAGGAGAAGAAGAGGTTAAACCAACCCTACCCACCTGCCTCTAAAATACGCAAATGGCTAACGTATTAACTAAACGTTATTATGACATTTCTGCCCCATCCTCTTACGGCGGCGTAGATAGACTGCACGTTTACGGAGTAGGAAAAAAAGATGTTGAAAGATTTTTGAGGGAGCAGGACGCTTATACGCTTCATAAGCCTGTGAGAAAAAGGTTTAAAACAGCCAAGACAACGGCTTCCTCGATTGATTCTATTTGGCAAGCAGATTTAACAGACATGCAAAGATATTCTGTGTATAACGATGGTTACCGCTACATTCTATTCATAATAGACGTATTCTCTAGATATCTGTGGCTAGTTCCTCTGAAAAATAAATCACCTGAAACAGTTGCTAAAGCCACCAAAACGCTAATGTTAAAAGAAAACAGGGTTCCTGGCTATTTTTGTACGGATATGGGGAAGGAGTTTATAGGCCGTGCTTTTCAGAATATGTTGACAGAGTTTAATATCAGCTATTACACAACCAATTCTATACATAAGGCTTCTTTAGCTGAAAGAGTTCAGCGCACCATAAAGGAACGCATGCACCGTTATTTTACACATAAAAACACATACAGATTTCTAGACATTCTGGAACCATTGGCATCATCCTACAACCGCTCACACCATCGCACGATTGGGGCAACACCTAACGAAGTTTTAGAAAGAGGTACGCTCCCGAGAAGAGATGGACCACCACCACCACCACCACCACACTCTGTGCGCTTCAAAATCAATGATTATGTAAGGCTGTCGCGTTCGGGGAATAAATTCGCAAAGGGTTTTGAGCAAGGATGGACACGCGAGATTTTTAAAGTTAGGGCTGTGAGACCTAAAGGTGTGATAATGATGTATTACATTGAAGATTTGAATGGGGAAGAAATCTCAGGAGGCTTTTACCGCGAGGAATTGCAGAAAGTTGCGTTTAATTTAGAAAAAAATGTGTTTAAAATTGAGAAAATTTTAGGAAGCAAAGGTTCAGGAAGGAGAAAAATGTACCTGGTGAAATGGCTAGGGTACCCAGAAAGCTTCAACACCTATATAAAAGCTGATGCAATAATGAAGCTTAAATAGTATGCAACATGGCTCCTAACCATTTCTACGTCACACTCCCGTCCTCCTCGTCCCTGTCTGTACACCCTAACAACACGCTAGCCAACTTTGTAACAGAACTCCATGGGCACATTGAATTGGGTCGTGATTCGTATGAGGTGGGGATATGCGAAATTCAGCTGGACACCGTCTTTTTAAATATTGAACATGAAGAAACCGTTTTTACGATTCTTAGAGACATTGACGAGTGTGAAAAAGCTGGGGTAGCTATGGATGAAACTATGCGCATCGCTTGGACTAAGATTGCACGGTATTACAGTACAGAAGTAAGACTAGGGCCGGGTCAATATGGTTCGGCCGAGGATGTTGTGAGAGGCTTAAACGTAAGTTTAAGAAACTCAAACCTTACGAATGATTTAGTATATGAAATCGTAAACAACCCTGCACATACACTAATCCTAAAATCAAAGACTAACAGATGTCTTAAAGAACATAGAAAGTTCAAAATTCTAACCAACGGCCGATATAGCGCAGCCTTCCAAAGAGACACATTTCACGAGACACAGTATAACTTGTCCAGATTAATGTATCAATTGAAGATGGAGAAATTGGCTGAAAGGTCCCCAGACATGTGCTATATTTACAGTAATATAGTGGAGCACCAGTTTGTTGGGGATACCCAGGCACGCCTGCTGCGCATTGCTCACATCCCCAACCATAGAGGAAGGAGTTTGAGTATTACATATGACAGACCCCATTATGTGAATGTCGCAACTAATTTAATAACCAATATCACAATATATATAAGAACGATTGAGGGCGAAAACTTCCCATTCGGTAACGGGAGCTTAACAGTGAAGCTACACTTTCGACGCACTGAGTTATAATGGATAGAAAGCCTTTCACCGTCTATCGAGGGATGCGATACCAGCGCGGTAGTGGACTTGGATCCATTTTTTCATCCATACTACGTACGGCTGTTCCTTTGCTGAAGAGGGGTGCCAGATACCTTGGAAGGAAAGCGCTACAATCAGGCCTTAACACTGCAGAAGACATATTGGCCGGGGCTAAACCTAAAGAAGCCCTAAAAAAACATTTAAAGCGTACACGGAACGAAATCATCAAAGATGCAAAGAGAAAAATGCGTGGTGGCGGGAAGAAGAGGGCCCCCGGAAGAAGAAGAAGGGGTCACGTGGTATTAAACGTAAAAGGCTATCAAAAAAGAAATGCTGTAAGCGAATGAAACCTATGGTTGACCACTTTTTTGACTGATATAAGCTAAGGATATTGATCTCATGAATCATAGTTTGTTTACCACTTGTCGAGAGAGGAGTCACTATTTCGCCATGGCACGCTTCATCCACCCATGTAGTTCACAATGCTGTAAGTCGGAGCTGTCCTTTTTTGAGCTCCCGCCAACCCAAGTTTCTATTGAGCACAGTGACTTTATTACAATTAACCCTTTAAACACAATTAGTTCCCCGAGTGCACCTATAGAATTCGTGATACCCAGCTCAGGTCCTTACTTTTTTGATCCAAGCTGTGTGCACATGTACGCTAAGCTACGTATAGCCCATTCTGATGGAACGGCCTGCGATGACAAATATGCTGTATACCCTGAAACAAACTTTCTGCACGCCATATTCAACCAGTGTGACGTATATTTAAATCAGACCAACATATCGGCAGGCACGGGGTACTATCATCTACGAGCCTATTTGGAAAATGTCCTCAACTTTTCCAAAGAAGCGAAGGCTACCTTTTTAAGTGCGGAGGGATATTATCAAACTAAAGATGAAAATAGTATAAAGGACAAATTTAAAAATTCTAAAAAGAAAATATACGAGTGTTTTGGACGGTTGCACACAGATTTCACTTTCCAGGAGAAGTTGCTTGTGAACGGGGTGGATATGAAAATAAAGCTCACCCGCACGAGTCCTGAGATCTGCTTAAATCTGGATGCGAATCAAGAAGAGGGCGCAAAGTCCGTTGTGGTTCACATTATGGACACATACCTCCGCGTACGGCGAGTGAAATTAAGTTCACCAAAACAACTAGAAATTGAGAAAAATTTACTAAACGCTACAGTGAAATATCCTATTAACAGAGTGCAGATCAAACTATATACGGTTCCTGCAGGGTTGGCATCGAAGCAGATAGAAAACATTGCCCTGGGAAATCTTCCTAAAAGGATATTAATCGGCATGCAGGACCACGCTTCGGTGAATGGAAAATATAAAAAGAGTGCCTTTAAATTCGAGAATTTCGGACTTAAAAATATAACTCTATACGTTAATGGCACTGCTTTGGGTGGAACAATGGGTACGGACTATTCATCAGACGCTGTGTTACCTCTTTGTGCCAGAGCCTATAGTAATCTGACCCATATTGCAGGTGATTGTGATGAGCTTGGTAATGGGGTAACGCAGGAAGAATTCATTGATCAATTTAACCTTTATCCGTTTGACATTACACCTGACTTATCTGCTAGCGTAAATACCCATTTAACACCACAGCAGAGCGGTAACATCTCAGTGCGGCTGGAATTCGCCAAGCCTATAGACGCTCCTATTAGTGTACTAGTATATCTCGAATCGCAAGCCCTAATAGAAGTAGATAGATTTAGAAGCGTTATCACTGACTTTTAAAATGGATGCTAATACACTTCAGAAAGTAATGGAGCGAGTCACACGTTCCAAATTTATCGGCGTGTTTGCGAAACATTGAGTTTGCCAAGTACGCGAGAATGCGGTAGTCGAACACAGACATCATCGGTAATGAAGGGATTCACTGGATCGCTGTCTATTTTAAAAATAGACAGCGCCTGTACTATTTTGATTCACTCGGTACTCAACCCTGGAGTGACCCTATTATTGTAAAATTTCTCGCTCAGTTACATATTCCCGAAGTTGTATGGAACCCATTTCGTATGCAGGGATATTTTACTAATGTTTGCGGAATGTACTGTGTCTCATTTCTCATGCATATGTCAAATGATAAAGAATTTATAAATTTTTTAAATTTATTTGACCCGTGTCACACTCACCGAAACGATGAAATGGTATGCAGACAGATAAAAAACCGTTTTCCAATTGTACGTACTCGTTGTATATTATAATGTTTTTGTTCGTATATTTGTATATTCGTTTATTGTACTGATTTCTTTCATTTAATAAATTTATGAAAATATATTGCGTCTTCTTATCCCAAAAAGATCGAAAAACACTTACATTATTTGACATTGTTGACTGATTAGTATATCATCCGTATTCCCTTCAAAAGATTGTATAACTCGTGTCAAATCCTCATCGGACCTTAAAGGAAAACATATACAGAGTATACAGACAGACAGATCCCCATTATGTGAAGATATCTTTGGTTCGAGGAGTGAACGCCATAAAAATTTCGATTTTAGCATAATGGGGAAATAACATTGATTGACATTTTTGGCGAGTATCTGACGAATACTACAACTCTCCATATATAAAATCGAATTATGGACACTTACATTTCTATGGTAGTCCCTTGCGTCGGATTGTAAGGAGCGTCACTGCAAATATCTTCTACGGTTTGCGTCGAAAATAGTTCGCCACAATCAGCAGCATTGAAAAGACTAATTGTGGTTAATGCTGCAGTATCACGTTCTTCATACAAGTCTGGGAGACGTACAGGTCCATGGTGGAGGATGGTGACACTGCTGACTGATCAGCATATCATCCGTATTCCCTTCAAAAGATTGTATAACTCGTGTCAAATCCTCATCGGACCTTAAAGGAAAACATATACAGACAGACAGACAGACAGATCTCCATTATGTGAAGATATCTTTGGTTCGATTACCAATTTCGATTTTAGCATGATGGGGAAATAACATTGATTGACATTTTTGACTAGTATCTATTTGACGAAATACTACAACTCTCCGTATATATATATATATATAAAATTCTAATTATGGACACTTACATTTCTATGGTAGTCCCTTGCGTCGGATTGTAAGGAGCGTCACTGCAAATATCTTCTACGGTTTGCGTCGAAAATAGTTCGCCACAATCAGCAGCATTGAAAAGGCTAATTGTGGTTAATGCTGCAGTATCACGTTCTTCATACAAGTCTGGGGAGACGTACAGGTCCATGGTTGATTATTCACTGATGCGAAAATAGCTACTGTTACTCCCAACTGAAAATATCCCCTTTTATATGCACATTCGCCAAGCTCCGCCCAAAAGACCAGATGTTCGTAGTGATTGGCTGCCGATGTAGCTGGGTGGAGCTATGACGTGTACCAATCCGCTATAACGAGACCGGACGAGTAACATATATATAAAATCGAATTATAGGCACTTACATTTCTATGGTAGTCCCTTATATTATATTTTACAAATTATTAGTATTGTTTGTTAACATAATTGTTAACTTATTTATAATAAAGAAATTATATCCTAATTATATTTTAAAAAGAACATTCGGTTTCAACGTTAAGCTGTGGTCTAAGGCGGCGTGGCATGAATAAATACTAAAATAAAATTAAATGTTAAAAATCTTTATTCATACGTTATTAAAAGTTAAAAATCTTTATTAATAAAACAGGATAGAAGCATATGAAAGTCAAGGAAAACTATAGTTGCAAATTAGGTTATACGATGTTTTTCGGATATACTACTGCCTCGGGTAAAATGGTCCTGTTATTTTAAATCACGTATTTGAAAGAGTTAATTATTATTGCTACATAGAAAAAATCGTGCATTACGATGTTTTTCGGATATACTACTGCCTCGGGTAAAATGGTCCTGTTGTTTTAAATCACGTATTTGAAAGAGTTAATTATTATTGCTACATAGAAAAAATCGTGCATTACGATGTTTTTCGGATATACTACTGCCTCGGGTAAAATGGTCCTGTTATTTTAAATCACGTATTTGAAAGAGTTAATTATTATTGCTACATAGAAAAAATCGTGCATTACGATGTTTTCTCGGATATACTACTGCCTCGGGTAAAATGGTCCTGTTATTTTAAATCACGTATTTGAAAGAGTTAATTATTATTGCTACATAGAAAAAATCGTGCATTACGATGTTTTTCGGATATATTCCCATCATTAGCCCAGCGTCTTGACCACTAGGCCTCCTAGGGTGCCCATTTATCTACCAACCACTTTCTTTATTGTGTGGAACAGCTGGGCTTTGCTGCGCGCCGGCTGCCGTCGGGTCTCGAACCCTGGGCCGATGGATTCGTAGTCCGCTACGCTAACCACTACACCACCGAGGCGGTATTTGTCATTACTTACTCGGACTATAGTGGATTTAATTATCCCAGAAGAGTTCCATGCACGGTCTGTGTGTAGCATATATATATATATATATATATTGTGTGTACGTTTTTCCCTTGACCTTCGTCAGAATGAACAATTCGGGCTGAAGCTAACCAAAGGTTATCCAAAGGGTATATATTATATATATATATATATATATATATATATATATTATTATTATTATTTCTACAATGAAACGGGGTCGGGCCGAAGAACGGGTGAGAGATCTCCCCCCCAATATATTATATAATATATATATATATATATATATATATATATATATATCATTATATTTCTATATGACACCATACAAATTACGCGTAAATATTTTCATTGTAGAAGTAATAAGAATGATAAAATTAATATCTGAAGTCAGTGGTGATTTCTGCTCGAATAGCTTGTAGAAGGATAATCCCTCGGCCCGAAAAAGGTCCCTAGAGACCTTTTTCGTTCGAATCGTGTCCCTAGAGACACGATTCGACCCCGCTATAGTGGCTTGGGCAAATCCAAATGAATAATTTCTTTATTTTACGTCATTTTTCATTTTTTTCGTCGCAGGAATGAGGCTATATGCTTCATAAGTTTTCATCTCGTTTGGTGGAATTGTATCGTAAATTATCGTATTTCGAATTGTATCGTAAATGATCATTCGTTTCGTTATTCGTGAGGGCTGAATTATGGATAACTATGTTATTTGTTTCGTTCATCTTCAAGTTTAATGAAGCTGTATTTAAATGAAGTTTCAATTAATTGGTTTTACTGTTATTTAGGAAAATTTATATTGGGAGCAAACGTTACAATAAGCTTATGTCGATATAGTTACCCATTGAATTGGAACTCTTTATTCACGTTTGCTATTATTTATTTATTGATTGGTGCATAATTAGTTGGGTAACCCTTATAAAAATTCGTTTTCTGTCTAACGAAATAGGGTAACTTTGTTAATTCTATTAAAGCGTAATGAAAGAGGCGCTTGTGTTATTTTATACGGTTGAATCTTGTATAACCATATAAATATATATTGTGGTATTTTATATGATTCATTAGTTTATTATATATACAAGTACATTTGGAATAACAGCCGTTATATATGTGTTACACGATTAATGGGACACATTATTTATTGAATGGTGGATAATTAGTTGGGTAACCCTTATAAAAATTCGTTTTCTGCCTAACGAAATAGGGTAACTTTGTTAATTCTATTAAAGCGTAATGAAAGAGGCGCTTGTGTTATTTTATACGGTTGAATCTTGTATAACCATATAAATATATATTGTGGTATTTTATATGATTCATTAGTTTATTATATATACAAGTACATTTGGAATAACAGCCATTATATATGTGTTACACGATTAATGGGACACATGGCGCTATCTGGAATACCTTGCGCTATCTGGCAACTCAGCCAGAATAGAGGATTATAAAAGATCGCGAAGCTGTTGAAGAACCATTCCCCCCTCGGCTCCGGCCGAGTAAGGAGCTCTGCTCCTTCTATTTCAGGCCCTTTGGTAAACCCCATAGTGGCCTCTTAGGTTAGGGAAACGAAAATAAATTGGGGGAGAACTCCACTCTGTCCTTCAGGAGTCTCTCTCCCTCCTTCAGTCTCTCTCCTGCATGTATCTTCCTCCTTCAGATGTCTCTCTCTCCTGCATGTTTGCCTCCTGCATGTGTACTGCATGTGTACATCCAGCATGTGTACTCCTGCATGTGTGCGTGTACCTCCAGCATGTGTACCTACTGCATGTGTACTCCTGCATGTATACGTGTACCTCCAGCATGTGTACTCCTGCATGTGTACCTATCCTCTCTCCTTCAGGCGTCTCTCCCTCCTACAGGCATCTCTCTCTTCTTCAGGCGTCTCTCTCTCCTTCAGCTGTCTCTCTCTCTCTCTCTCCTTCAGGCGTCTCTACCCCCTTGGCTCAGCCAACTGGCTGATTCTGGCTGATTAGGAGCCTATAAAACAACGCCAGCCCGGCTGGAAGTCTTAGTGTGCACTTGGCTCCTGCCAGGTGAACACCTCTCCTCCTTTCTCTCCTCCTCCTTTCTCTTGGGGGATAACGCCGCCTCCAAGTTCCCCCCCCCTTCCCCCCCTTTGCAACAACCCCCCTTTGCAACAACCCCCCTTTGCAACATTACATAATAACCTGCAACATTCCTGCACTCTCCCCTTTTGCGGCTATACTACTGGGGATTCATATGAAGTAGCTATTGATCTTTTAAAACGTAATTACATTAATAAAGATTTGATTGTATATGAATTATCTCAACAAATTTTTGAATTTGCACCCATAAAAGATAACCATAGTGATATGGAAATTTTTTATACAAAATTAGAAGCTATTATAGGACAACTGGTTAGCAATGAGATAGATATTAAAACTTCATCTTGGATTATACAAAGCATAGTACTTAGGTGCCTTCCTTCGAGGGTTAAAGATATTTTAATTCTAAAGACGGGAGAAAATTATCCTAATTTAGAACAAATAAGAAAACACTTCCCCAATATCCTAACTAATTACAAATTGAGAGATTTTCCAACACATAAGACCCAGACTATGGATAAACCAAAGACTGTTCCCAGAGACCAACTAGCTACAGCCAAACAGACAAAACTTGATACTGTAGAATCAAATGTGACCAACTATAATACACGAACACCTACATTACAGAACTTTAATGTAACTGCTGCCTCAACTTACACACCACATTGCAAATTTTGTGCAAGTAATGAACACAGTAGTACTGGGTGTGACAAATATTCAGACTTTAACCAAAGGGCTAAAAGATGTGAACAGTTGAACCTGTGTAAAAAGTGTACTGGCCAGGGACATTATAAGAAAGACTGTAAATCTAGGTTAAGATTCAAGTGTAAGTTTTGTAAACGTTTACGACATGTCTCATCAATGTGTGATTCACCAAAGTGTCCAAACAATAGTACTCAAACTCAAAAGATACCTCCCCCAAACAAAGGTAATCAAGAAAATGCCACTTTCATGGGACATTCTGCTTGTTCAAACAATGTAACAAGAAACACTGAGATTCTTTTACCAACTATTACTTTGGACTTAGTGAATAGTGAGGGTAGTACCACTCCAGTGAGATGTCTTATAGAGTGTTGTTCTCAACAAACATTTGTTTCAAAAAATGTAGTTAATAAATTGGGTTTGACACCAAACCCGAATGAACAAAACCTCAATATTGCGTCCTTTGTTAAGGATAACTCGGACAAAAATAGCTATAAGACAATTGACCTGGAACTACATTTAGAAAGTAAATTCAAGAAAATTGAAGCAGTTATTATTTCTAAAGTAGGACAAAACAAACTGGTTATACCCAAACTAGAACAAACCATAAATCATTTGGGAAAACACTACAAAATAGCTGATAGACATATCACTAACAACACAGTAGCTAACATTGAAATGCTAATAGGGGCAGATTATATTAATCTTATTCATAAGGGCATAGTAGAGATAGGTAATGGTATAGCTATTCAGACTCCATCAGGGATAGCCCCTTTGGGTGACCTATCAGAATACAACCTAGACCTAAACCAAAACAGTTCATGACCAACAAATACTATGTGCCTCAACTCAGTCCTACATAACACCTGTAAGAATAGCAACACTTTGAATAATATTATCTCAACTGAGAACATTAATTCATCATTATCAAATGAAACTTTGGATGAGGCAATTCAAACTTTATGGTTGCTAGAATCTGTGGGTATACATGACACAAATCAAACTTCAGAAGATCAGTTAATGGTAGAAAGATTTGAAGACACCATTCAGTGCAAAGACAATAGTTATTTTGTTGAGTTACCTTGGAAAATAAATTGTCCAACTTTAAGAGACAATCTCAAAGTAGCTAAAGGACATTTATATAAAGTAATGAAAAAACTCAAACAAGATAATAATGTAAAAATATATAATAATGTCTTCAAAGAACAGCTACAGAAAGGCTTCATTGAAGAAGTAACAAATAACCCTTTTAAAAAAGATGGTTGTCATTATTTAACCCACAGGGGGGTTTATCGACAAGATACCCCAACAACAAAACTCAGAGTAGTATATAAGTGTAGCCTCAAAGACAGTGATAAACACAGTTTGAATGATTGCTTGATTGAGGGTCCTAATCTCATTTCTGACCTTGTGAAGATCTTACTGAGGTTCAGGTTAGACAAATATGCTGTACAAAGTGACATTTCAAAGGCATTTTTGAGAATAAATCTTAAAAATGAATATGATAAGAACCAACTTAGGTTCTTATGGTTCAAGGATCCATTTGATTTGAATAAAGGGTTCATAACCTATAGATTTAATGTTGTGTTGTTTGGAGCCAATTGCTCACCTAGCCTATTAGCATTGACAATTAGACATCATTTAAACCAATTTAATAACTCTCTAACATTGAACTTCCTTAAGGAACATTTTTACGTAGACAATCTAATAGGCTCAACGACAACAAAATCTGAATTATCTGAAGTCTATGAACACTCTCAAAACATTATGCAACAAGGTAACTTTGAACTTAGAGAGTGGATTTCAAATGATGAGGATTTAAACAAAAAGATTTTAAAGGATAATAATGGTCTTACTGAGCCATCAGACAGAGTTAAAACTTTAGGTATGAACTGGTATTTGGATGCAACTTCTAACAGTCATGATTCAATCTGTACTAAAGGTTTTAAACTTGATGAGGAAGCAAATACTAAAAGACAAATATTATCAGAGGCTTCCAAAATTTTTGATCCCATGGGTCTATTCCTGCCTTCAACAATAAAATCAAAGATTCTCCTCCAAGAAATTTGGAGGACAAATGTTGGGTGGGATGATCCAATAACAAATGAAAATCAAAAATCTTGGAAGAAGTTAGCTACTGATTTAACAAAAGTGCAGAACATTAAAATTCAAAGGTGCTGTGGGTTTAGGGATAAGCCCCAGAGACTTCATGTGTTTGCTGATGCAAGTACACAAGCTTATGGGTGCTGTGCGTATCTTGTAAGCCCTACAGAAAGTCATCTAATTTATGCAAAAGGGAAAGTTGCACCTCTCAAACCTACCCGAACCATACTTCAATTGGAACTATTGGCTGCTACATTAGCCATTAAAACCATTTCATTGCTTAAGGATGCTTACTATGATGTGTTTTTAACTCAGATCCACATCTGGCTTGACAGTCAGATTTGTCTTGCCTGGATACGGAATGATAGCATTAATAGTAAGAATATCTTTGTAAGAAATAGGCTAAAAGAAATAGCTGACGCTAATGAAAGCCTACAAGTAAACTTTCACTATGTTCCAACTAAACAAAATCCAGCAGACTTTCTGACCAGAGGTTTATCCTACAAGTGTTGAAGTCAAACAAAACTTGGTTTATGGGACCTAAGTGGCTCTGTAATACAGACCAATGGCCTGTGGAACAAGTTAACTTGACATTAAATTTAATCTTTTCAAATGAAAAGGTTGAACCAATCACTAATTATGAACAGTATTCTGATTTCAACAAACTTGTCAGGGTGACAGCCTACTGTTTGAGGTTTGCTCACAACTGTTTAGCTACAATTAACAAACAGCTAAATAAAAATAATCATAATTATACAGAAGTTGCAACCAAATACTGGATAGGCCAAGCACAACAAAAAGAGTACAATAAAGAGTTAGAATTCTTAACTAATGGGAAACAAACAAAAGAACCTGTACCATCAGTAGTTGTGGATCTAAACTTGTTCAGAGATGAGGAAGGCCTTCTAAGGTGTAAAGGGAGATTAGACAAATCAAAACTGTCATACAAAAGCAAAAATCCAATCCTTTTACCTAGATTTAGCTATTTGACAACATTAATCATCAGAAAAACACACAATGATGTATATCATATGGGGTACCACATACACTAACTACATTAAGAAAAACTTATTGGATACCCAAGGGAAGGATCACTGTTAAAACAGTCCTGAGTGAGTGTGTCACATGTAGGCGTATTCATGCTAGGCCCTATAGGAAACCAAATCCTCCTGCTTTGCCAGAGGAGAGAGTTACTCTCAACAGACCCTTTCAGACTGTAGGCATTGACTATACAGGAGCATTGACTGTAGGGGTGGGTGACACTGAACAAAAATGTACATTGTACTGTTTACATGTGCTGCCTCACGAGCTGTTTATTTGGATGTTGTGGAGGACCTTACAGCAGAATCTTTTGTTGCTGTCTTTAAGAGATTCTGTGCACGACATTCAGTACCAAAGACAGTTTGGACTGACAATGCTACATATTTCAAAGCTGGTGAACAAGTCATCCACGACTTGTTAAGCAATGAAATCACACAATTATATATACAAAATTCAAACATAAAGTGGAAGTATATTCCGGTTGCCTCTCCTTGGTATGGTTCTATCTGGGAGAGGAATATACAAACAGTAAAGAATTGCTTGAAGAAAGCAATTGGCAAAAAACAGATACACTTATTTGGGTTACTCACTCTCCTGGCTGAGATTGAGAACATCATTAACAATAGACCACTCACTTATGTGAGTGACAACATTAATGACCCAGAACCATTAACTCCAAATCATTTGATTCGGGGAGAACAAGTTAGTCTCCTGCCGGACTACAATATAGACTCTTCAGAAGACCCAAACTGGACTCAACGACATGATGAGCTCCAGACTAAGTTACAACATTTAACTAGAGTTAAAGCTCATTTCATTAAACAGTGGAAAACTGAGTACTTGATGGGTCTAAGGGAGAGACATAAACAAATGACTAAGAAGGATTGGTCTGACACAATTAAGGTAGGGGACCTTGTTCTCATACATGACAGTACTCCAAGACAAAACTGGCCTCTGGCTAGAGTTTCAGAACTCAGACCAGGGGCAGACGGGGTAACAAGAGTGGTCAAATTAAGGACTTCAACGGGTGACACAACAAGAGACATTTCTCTTTTGTACCCTTTAGAGTCTGGACCCAAAACAATGGACTTTGGAGAACCTTCTCCACTGACAGTAACAACTGGAGACACTGAACTTCCAGTAACTATTCCTTTGACAGTAGGAGTGGTAACGCATCCTACTACAACATTGACAGACACAAGACCTCAGCGACAAACAGCATTAAAGGCGCGACTATTTTTACAACAAAAAATAGATGCTGGGGAATTGTAATTTTATCTTCTAACTTTCATTTTTTCTTTTCATATGGTAAAGACCATAGACAGTTTCATCCTATGGATGTATATTTTCTCTTCTAATTAAATGCTACACCTTCTCCATGAGAAGGTGAGGATAGGCACTGCTAATCAGATTAACAGGCATTTACAGTTAAATAGTTAGCTAGTCTACACTCAGACACAAAAATTGGTGACAATAACACCAAAATTTTTATCTCCCGGGGCCCCCAGTATATGGAAAACTGATGAGTGGGTAGTTGGGAGGTAACGAAAATGGTTCACTGAGTAGGTAGGTAGTTAATCTAACAATTATTAAATTCCTTTTATGTCAATAACTGGGTGGATGAAACCAATTGGTTGCTCACCAGAGTTATTCTCCACACTAGTATTTATATACTGTGTGGGAGGAGCGTGCTCGGTAATGGAGATACATTACCGCTCAACCAACCAAGGAATAAACCAAGACAACGCTGGTGCAAGAAGCCCCGCGAAGAGGAGAACAAAGAGAGAACGAAAACGAAGAACGGGGCGAGAGGACGTACCAGCAAAGTACGCTCTCGACAATTACACAACCGGAGAAGGGAGAGACTCCAATAACTAAAAGTAAGTGACTAATTGAGTTTTTAACCCATCAATTTAATCACATTAAATTAAGCTGGGTCAGACAAGTTAGGCCTACATTGTGGCCTAAGACCCAGCATCAACTCATAGCTTAACAAAGGTGAAGGTAGATTGCCCTAACCTAATCTTGTGAGGAATCCTACTGTGGACCTCAATTTATCTGCCCGCTCTGGACCATTTCCGGAATCTCTAGGCTGACCCCTCTAGGCTAGACTTGATCTACTCTATAGTTAGACTGGAGATATAAGGGGTGGGTTAATTGTGGACCAATTCATACAGAGCATTTTTCGCACTCAGTTTGCCCTTCTAACAAGGAGAGAGAGAACGCCGCAAACATATGCACCACAACATTACGCACATCACTCTTCTATTCAACACCACTCACCAATAATACAACAACTACAATGGTATCTCGGGCCGCAACCTCAATACTCCCAAATGCAGCGGCCCAACCAATAACACCAAACAGGAACCGACATCGACCAGGAAACGACCATCAGTTAGGAAAATCGAACACGAAGATTAGAAATCCGGTAAATGTATCATACAAATATACAAGGCCTCTATACGGACCATGCAGACTGTAAATTACAATACTTGCAAAATTTAGCTACGGAAACCAACATAGATATATGCCTAACGGACACACACGTGCGTAAGTACGAAAAAGGCTGTGAAACTGCATCGAGAATACTGAAATAGCATTGCTGGACTACAACATATACAGAGCAGATAGAGTGGTTAGACGAGGGGGAGGGTGTTGTATCTACGTGAAACACACACACACACACATATGAAGTGAGGGTAAAGAAATCAAACAGCACAGTTAAAGTTATTATATTAAAAGTAAAAGAACTGAACTTAACCATTATGAACATCTACAGACCACCAAACACCACAAAAAGTGAATTCCAATTTGCTACAAATGAAATAGAAAACATATTAAAATTACTTGAAAATCCAGTAACAAATATTATAATTTTCGGAGATTTTAATTTCCCATTCATATCATGGAATTTGAAAAATGACGAAGTTATATATGTTGAGAAGTTTCATGGCAACATTACTAAAGATGATAGAATCCAAGCAACAATGCTATTAGATATTATGGAACAGTACGCCCTTACCCAGGAAATCGGTGAAGCCACGAGAAAAGAGAACGTTTTGGATTTAATCTTGACAAATAACAACGAGATAATAATAAATAAAAAAGTAACGCACACAAAGTTCTCCGACCATAACCTCATCGATATACAATTGAAGTTAGCACCCAGAGGTCCGAAAACGCATTCTAGAGAGGCAGATGGAATATTTGAAGGCTTAAACATAAATTGGGAATTGCTACTTCACGAGAAGACTCCTCAAGAAATACTATGTATAATAGAGACTGAAACCAAACCTATAATACTGAAACATTTTCCAAAGAGACAGGAAAGAAAACGTAGCAAGCTCGAGAAGAAAATCAGGACTCTATTCAGGCAACGAAGACAAACCGTAAAACATCTCCACAGATGCAGAACTGATGCAAAGAAACTCAAACTAGAAAGGAAACTCGGCGAAAGAGAAATGGACCAAAAACAAACATTCATACATAAGACAAACGAGGAGGAAAATAAGGTAGCAAAAAACAAAAAATAACCCAAAATACTTCTACACGTTTGCGAAAAGGAAAATGCAGTGTAAAGAGAGTATTGGACCGTTGATAGACGGGGAGGCCGAATTCACAAATGACCCGAAAGAAATAAGTGAACTGCTTAGGGAACAATTTAAATCTGTGTTTAGCACCCCTAAGTCTGAGATGGAAGTGGAAAACCCGGACGAATTTTTTGACATAGATACAGATCAACCAAGAACAAATTCCGGCACAAACCTATTAATGGACTTCGAGTTCACGGAAGGAGATGTAATTACGGCTTTATCACAGATGCGAGACAATTCAGCGCCAAGGCCAGACACATGGAGTGCCACATTTCTGAAGAAATGCAAAGAGAGTATCGCAAAACCGCTATACTTACTATGGAGGAAATCACTCGACACAGGACAAATTCCACTCCCCTTAAAGAACGCGAACATTGCCCTACTATTTAAAGGTGGTAACGGAGCAATGCCCAAAAATTATTGGCTAGTGGTTCTCACCTCACACCTTATAAAGTGTTTTGAACGCATAATTCGAGGCAGAACTACCTACTACCTACAAGAAAAAGACTTATACAACCCAAATCAACATGGCTTCAGGGCGGGAAGATCATGCCTGTCACAGCTACTAGACCACCAGGAGAAAATATTAGAAACATTGTGTCGAGGACAAAACATTGATGTAATATATACAGACTTTGCTAAAGCCTTCGATAAATGTGACCATGGAATTATAGCACACAAACTTAAGAATACAGGAATTACTGGGAAGCTAGGAAGGTGGATATTTAATTTCTTGACGCAAAGAATGCAAAGAGTGGTGGTAAACGGAGTTAAATCGGAAGTCGTGAACTCTGGCCCACAAGGGACAGTATTAGCTGCCTTGCTGTTCATAATAATGATTGCAGATATCAAGGGCAGTATTGTATCATGCTTCGCAGATGACACAAAGATATATAAGGAAATATTGAACGAAGATGACATAAGAAAATTACAAAACGACATTGAAACATTATTCCAGTGAGCAAAAGACAACAATATGAAGTTCAACGAAGAAAAATTCCAACTTCTAAGATATGGTAATAACAAAGAGCTACAGAAAAAAGGGTACAAAACTCTGCAAGCCAAACAGATAACACCAAATCCACAAGTCAGGGATCTTGGAGTAATAATGTCGGATGCAGAATTCAGAGAGCACTATAAAATCAAAATCACAACGGCTAGAAAAATAATGGGAATCATCTGGAGGAACTTCCGCAGCAGAAAAGCAAACATCATGCTCAAATTATGGAAGAGTCTAGTCCTACCAATACTTGAGTATTGTTCAGTACTCACAAGCCCACACAGAAAAAGAGACATTGCGAACATTGAAGCTATACAAAGGACTTTTACGTCTAAGATAGAGGAAACGGAAGGTGAAGACTACTGGTCTCGACTACAATCCCTGGAATTCTACTCTCTTGAAAGAGGGCGCGAGCGGTACACAATAATATACATATTGAAAATACTTGAGGGCTCTGTCCCTAACCTTGGAAATGAAATAGAAACAAACTGGAATGAGAGAAGAGGCAGATTTTGCACGGTCCCAGCTGCGGTGGGACAAGGGGCCATGAAAACGAGGATGGAAAATGCCCTCAGAATACGGGGCCCAAAGCTTTTCAATGTCCTTCCAAAAGAAGTGAGGAATCTCCAGCACACCGACCTGAATAACTTAAAGAACCAGCTGGACAGATTCTTGTGCAAAGTCCCTGACCAGCCATGCGTGGCTGGCTACGAGGGCAGGAGGAGATCAGACAGCAATTCCCTCCTTCACCAAATCCCGCAAATGAGGCGGGATGCTGCAGAGGGGTCGACCGCAGGTCGATGCTGAACCGTCGTTCAAACTCAACAAAAGTAAGTGAGTATGCGAAAAACAAGATTTCAATATTACAGTACTTACGCGGTTATCCGTGATTTACTAATTGTGATCATTGTGTACCTATCTTTCATCACGACACCGAATTAATCATGATTTGGCCTGTTGTTTACATTCGCGGCTCGCCTCCCTCCAGCCCACCACAAACATATGTGCTCTTGTAGCTTCGCATATCTTCACGTCTTGTGGTGAGTACAAACTAAACTGTATATTATATTATAACAGAATGACACTATGTGGTGGCGTGCGAGGTTGGTGGTTATGCAGTCACTGGTCGCGGGCAGCGACGGTTGCACCACCTACCCACCAGCGAAGTTATGAGTTAACCATGAAATCGGTTATCCATGATCATGGACCGCCCCTCAATATATATACACGTGAATAAATAGTTTCTAACCACCTTTTTTTTTTCAGCAAAATCGAACTCGTTTGGAAACTCTCTCCATTTCATACGTCTGGCCAATCATGCTGAATCTTATGTCCAAGTTATATGTACCTAACGTTAGGCAGTTTTTCTAGGTTAGTTAGTAATTTCTCGCATCACTAACAAAAGAGCTTGGGCGTTACCAAACAATAGGTGTCCACGAAACACGCGCATATATATATATATATATATTTTTTTTTTTTTAGTTCGGGAAGAACCGATTCGCCTCTATTTAAAGGGCATATCTCAGCGGAAAAACAAAGAAAAAGTGAGAGGAAAGACAGAGGAAAAAGAAAGGGTGGAGGGGACAGTCGAAGTGGAAAAAGACCAAGGATGACAAGGACTGCAGGGTCGAGCCCCATCATCCTTGGGTGCTAGGGCCGGGAGGGCGCACGTGAAACCTCCAGGAACAAGCACGTACAAACGAGCACAAAGAGCACTCAAGAGCACGAGCTTAGAACTCCCTTGCGGGGACATATATATATATATATATACACTATATGATCAAAAGTATTCGGACACCGCATGGTTTTGGGAAAAATGGTTTTATTATGGCATTTAGTGACCAGTAGGTCCACCCTTTGCTTTTATTACAGCGTCAACACGTCGAGGCATACTTTCCACCAGTTTTCGGTAAGTCTGTGCAGGAATGGCTCGCCATTCCTCTTGCAGAGCTGATGCAAGAGATGCAAGTGAAGCCGGGCGTGGTGTGCGGTTTCGTATCCGTCGCTCCAGTTCGTCCCACATGTGCTCGATTGGGTTGAGATCGGGGCTCTGAGCAGGCCAGTCTAACAAATCCACCTTATTTTCACGAAACCAGTCCTGCACACGCCTTGCAGTATGGCAGGGAGCTCGATCCTGTTGAAAAAACAATGGCCATCTCCGTAGTATTGCCACAGTGTAGGGAGGGCCGAATTGTCCAGAACGTCGAGATAAACGTCAGCGTTCATGGTAGTGGGTATAACAACCAACGGGCCGAGCCCTAGCCAGGAAAAACAACCCCATACCATGATGGACCCTCCACCGAACTTCACCGTTGGACGTACACAGTCAGGAAGAAGCTGTTCTCCTGGCTGTCGCCACACCCAAACACGCCCATCAGACTGGAAGAGTGAATACCGCGACTCGTCGCTCCAAAGAACAGTTTTCCAGTCTTCCACGGTCCAGGAACGACGGGAGACACACCAGGCCAAACGACGCGTGGCATTAACTTTTGTAATCAGTGGCTTGTGTACAGCTGCTCTACCATAATAACCGAGTCTCTGCATCTCTCTGCGGATAGTTACAGTACTAACGGAGGTACCGGATGCTCTTCCTACCTTCTCAACGATGGAAGCGGCAGAGGACGTGCGGGACTTCTTGACATGTCGTACCAGACTTCTTCTATCACGTTCCGTCAGTTTGCGTGGTCGTCCGGAACGTTTTTTCGCGTTAGTTGCACCGTCGTGCTTCCATCTCATGATAACATCCGCTACAGTCGACTTTGGTATTGTGAAAAATGCTCTGTATGAATTGGTCCACAATTAACCCACCCCTTATATCTCCAGTCTAACTATAGAGTAGATCAAGTCTAGCCTAGAGGGGTCAGCCTACAGATTCCGGAAATGGTCCAGAGCGGGCAGATAAATTGAGGTCCACAGTAGGATTCCTCACCAAACTAGGTTAGGGCAATCTACCTTTACCTTTGTTAAGCTATGAGTTGATGCTGGGTCTTAGGCCACAATGTAGGCCTAAGTTGTCTGACCCAGCTTAATTTAATGAGTCTACGTAAAACTGGGTTAAAAACACAATTAGTCACTTACTGCTAGTTATTAGAGAGTCCCTTTTCCCGTCTTGTTTAATTGTTAAGAGCGTACTTGCTGGTGGGGATCTTTTTCGTTGTCTGTTCTTGTCCCTTCTCTAGTTCCGTCCTCTCGCCCCGTTCCTCGTTTTCGTTCTCCTTTGTCTTCCTTCGCGGGGCTTTTTCCACCAGCGTTGTCCTGGTTTTTTCCTCGGTTGGTTGATCGGTAATGTATATCTATTACCGAGCACGCTCTTGTCACACAGTATATAAATACTAGTGTGGAGAATAACTCTGGTGAGCAACCAATTGGTTTCATCCACCCAGTTATTGACATAAAAGGAATTTAATAATTGTTAGATTAACTACCTACCTACTCAGTGAACCATTTTCGTTACCTCCCAACTACCCACTCATCAGTTTTCCATATACTGGGGGCCCCGGGAGATAAAAATTTTGGTGTCATTGTCACCAATTTTTATGTCTGAGTGTAGACTAGCTAACTATTTGACTGTAAATGCCTGTTAATCTGATTAACAGTGCCTATCCTCACCTTCTCATGGAGAAGGTGTAGCATTTAATTAGAAGAGAAAATATACATCCATAGGATGAAACTGTCTATGGTCTTTACCATAAGAAAAGAAAAAGTGAAAGTTAGAAGATAAAATTACAATTCCCCAGCATCTATTTTTTGTTGCAAAAATAGTCGCGCCTTCAATGCTGTTTGTCGCTGAGGTCTTGTGTCTGTCAATGTTGTAGTATGATGCGTTACCACTCCTACTGTCAAAGGAATAGTTACTGGAAGTTCAGTGTCTCCAGTTGTTACTGTCAGTGGAGAAGGTTCTCCAAAGTCCATTGTTTTGGGTCCAGACTCTAAAGGGTACAAAAGAGAAATGTCTCTTGTTGTGTCACCCGTTGAAGTCCTTAATTTGACCACTCTTGTTACCCCGTCTGCCCCTGGTCTGAGTTCTAAAACTCTAGCCAGAGGCCAGTATTGTCTTGGAGTACTGTCATGTATGAGAACAAGGTCCCCTACCTTAATTGTGTCAGACCAATCCTTCTTAGTCATTTGTTTATGTCTCTCCCTTAGACCCATCAAGTACTCAGTTTTCCACTGTTTAATGAAATGAGCTTTAACTTTAGTTAAATGTTGTAACTTAGTCTGGAGCTCATCATGTCGTTGAGTCCAGTTTGGGTCTTCTGAAGAGTCTATATTGTAGTCCGGCAGGAGACTAACTTGTTCTCCCCGAATCAAATGATTTGGAGTTAAT
This sequence comes from Bathynomus jamesi, assembly GCA_023014485.1. Lineage (NCBI taxonomy): Eukaryota > Metazoa > Arthropoda > Malacostraca > Isopoda > Cirolanidae > Bathynomus > Bathynomus jamesi. Next base: position 1,049,654 of record JAJOZX010000243.1, on the reverse strand, counting down.
GGTTCCGGGTCATTAATGTTGTCACACATAAGTGAGTGGTCTATTGTTGATGATGTACTCAATCTCAGCCAGGAGAGTGAGCAACTCAAATAAGTGTATCTGTTTTTTACCAATTGCTTTCTTCAAGCAATTCTTTACTGTTTGTTTATTCCTCTCCCAGATAGAAACCAACGAGAGGCAACGGAGAGGCAACTGGAATATACTTCCACTTTGTTTGAATTTTGTATATATAATTGTGTGAGTTCATCGCTTAACAAGTCGTGGATGACTTGTTCACCAGCTTTGAAATATGTAGCATTGTCAGTCCAAACTGTCTTTGGTACTGAATGTCGTGCACAGAATCTCTTAAAGACAGCAACAAAAGATTCTGCTGTAAGGTCCTCCACAACATCCAGATAAACAGCTCGTGAGGCAGCACATGTAAACAGTACAATGTACATTTTTTGTTCAGTGTCACCCACCCCTACAGTCAATGCCTACAGTCTCAAAGGGTCTGTTGAGAGTAACTCTCTCCTCTGGCAAAGCAGGAGGATTTGGTTTCCTATAGGGCCTAGCATGAATATGCCTACATGTGACACACTCACTCAGGACTGTTTTAACAGTGATCCTTCCCTTGGGTATCCAATAAGTTTTTCTTAATGTAGTTAGTGTCTGTGGTACCCCCATATGATATACATCATTGTGTTTTTTCTGATGATTAATGTTGTCAAATAGCTAAATCTAGGTAAAAGGATTGGATGTTTGCTTTTGTATGACAGTTTTGATTTGTCTAATCTCCCTTTACACCTTAGAAGGCCTTCCTCATCTCTGAACAAGTTTAAATCCACAACTACTGATGGTACAGGTTATTTTGTTTGTTTCCCATTAGTCAAGAATTCTAACTTTATTGTACTCTTTTTGTTGTGCATGGCCTATCCAGTACTTGGTTGCAACTTCTGTATAATTATGATTGTTTTTATTTAGCTGTTTGTTAATTGTAGTTAAACAGTTGTGAGCAAACCTCAAACAGTAGGCTGTGACCCTGACAAGTTTACTGAAATCAGAATAACGTTCATAATTAGTGATTGGTTCAACCTTTTCATTTGAAAAGATTAAATTTAATGTCAAGTTAACTTGTTCCACAGGCCATTGGTCTGTATTACAGAGCCACTTAGGTCCCATGAACCAAGTTTTGTTTGACTTCAACAACTTGTAGGATAAACCTCTGGTCAGAAAGTCTGCTGGATTTTGTTTAGTTGGAACATAGTGAAAGTTTACTTGTAGGCTTTCATTAGCTTCAGCTATTTCTTTTAGCCTATTTCTTACAAAGATATTCTTACTATTAATGCTATCATTCCGTATCCAGGCAAGACAAATCTGACTGTCAAGCCAGATGTGGATATCAGTTATGTTCACATCATGGTAAGCATCCTTAAGCAATGAAATGGTTTTAATGGCTAATGCAGCAGCCAATAGTTCCAATTGAGGTATGGTTCGGGTAGGTTTGAGAGGTGCAACTTTCCCTTTTGCATAAATTAGATGACTTTCTGTAGGACTTACAAGATACGCACAGCACCCATAAGCTTGTGTGCTTGCATCAGCAAACACATGGTCTCTGTGGCTTGTCCCTAAACCCACAGCACCTTTGAATTTTAATGTTCTGCACTTTTGTTAAATCAGCAGCTAACTTCTTCCAAGATTTTTGATTTTCATTTGTTATTGGATCATCCCACCCAACATTTGTCCTCCAAATTTCTTGGAGGAGAATCTTTGATTTTATTGTTGAAGGCAGGAATAGACCCATAGGATCAAAAATTTTGGAAGCCTCTGATAATATTTGTCTTTTAGTATTTGCTTCCTCATCAAGTTTAAAACCTTTAGTACAGATTGAATCATGACTGTTAGAAGTTGCATCCAAATACCAATTCATACCTAAAGTTTTAACTCTGTCTGATGGCTCAGTAAGACCATTATTATCCTTTAAAATCTTTTTGTTTAAATCCTCATCATTTGAAATCCACTCTCTAAGTTCAAAGTTACCTTGTTGCATAATGTTTTGAGAGTGTTCATAGACTTCAGATAATTCAGATTTTGTTGTTGTTGAGCCTATTAGATTGTCTACGTAAAAATGTTCCTTAAGGAAGTTCAATGTTAAAGAGTTATTAAACTGGTTCAAATGATGTCCAATTGTCATTGCTAATAGGCTAGGTGAGCAATTGCCTCCAAACAAAACAACATTAAATCTATAGGTTATGAACCCTTTATTCAAATCAAATGGATCCTTGAACCATAAGAACCTAAGTTGGTTCTTATCATATTCATTTTTAAGATTTATTCTCAAAAATGCCTTTGAAATGTCACTTTGTACGGCATATTTATCTAACCTGAACCTCAGTAAGATCTTCACAAGGTCAGAAATGAGATTAGGACCCTCAATCAGGCAATCATTCAAACTGTGTTTATCACTGTCTTTGAGGCTACACTTATATACTACTCTGAGTTTTGTTGTTGGGGCATCTTGTCGATAAACCCCCTGTGGGTTAAATAATGACAACCATCTTTTTTAAAAGGGTTATTTGTTACTTCTTCAATGAAGCCTTTCTGTAGCTGTTCTTTGAAGACATCATTATATATTTGAATATTATTATCTTGTTTGAGTTTTTTCATTACTTTATATAAATGTCCTTTAGCTACTTTGAGATTGTCTCTTAAAGTTGGACAATTTATTTTCCAAGGTAACTCAATAAAATAGCTATTGTCTTTGCACTGAATGGTGTCTTCAAATCTTTCTACCATTAACTGATCTTCTGAAGTTTGATTTGTGTCGTGTATACCCACAGATTCTAGCAACCATAAAGTTTGAATTGCCTCATCCAGAGTTTCATTTGATAGTGATGAATTAATGTTCTCAGTTGATATAATATTATTCAAAGTGTTGCTATTCTTACAGGTGTTATGTAGGACTGAGTTGAGGCACATAGTATTTGTTGGTCATGAACTATTTTGGTTTAGGTCTATGTTGTATTTGGATAGGTCACCCAAAGGGGCTATCACTGATGGAGTCTGAATAGCTATACCATTACCTATCTTCACTATGCCCTTATGAATAAGATTAATATAATCTGCCCCCATTAACATTTCAATGTTAGCTACTGTGTTGTTAGTGATATGTCTATCAGCTATTTTGTAGTGTTTTCCCAAATGATTTATGGTTTGTTCTAGTTTGGGTATAACCAGTTTGTTTTGTCCTACTTTAGAAATAATAACTGCTTCAATTTTCTCTAATTTATTTTCTAACTGTGGTTCCAGGTCAATTGTCTTATAGCTATTTTTGTCCGAGTTATCCTTAACAAAGGATGCAATATTGAGTTTTTGTTCATTCGGGTTTGGTGTCAAACCCAATTTATTTACTACATTTTGCGAAACAAATGTTTGTTGAGAACAACAGTCTATAAGACATCGCACTGGAGTGGTGCTACCCTCACTATTCACTAAGTCCAAAGTAATAGTTCGTAAAAGAATCTCAGTGTTTCTTGTTACGTTGTTTGAGCAAACAGAATGTCCCATGAAAGTGGCATTTTCTTGATTACCTTTGTTTGGTGGAGGTATCTTTTGAGTTTGAGTACTATTGTTTGGACACTTTGGTGAATCACACATTGATGAGACATGTCGTAAACTTTTACAAAACTTACACTTGAATCTTAACCTAGATTTACAGTCTTTCTTATAATGTCCCTGGCCAGTACACTTTTTACATAGGTTCAACTGTTCACATCTTTTAGCTCTTTGGTTAAAGTCTGAATATTTGTCACACCCAGTACTACTGTGTTCATTACTTGCACAAAATTTGCAATGTAGTGTGTAAGTTGAGGCAGCAGTTACATTAAAGTTCTGTAATGTAGGTGTTCGTGTATTACAGTTGGTCACATTTGATTCTACAGTATCAAGTTTTGTCTGTTTGGCTGTAGCTAGTTGTACGTTTTAAGAGATCAATAGCTACTTCATATGAATTCCCTACGGCTGGTAAATAGGCTATCAGGTTATAGGCTGGGCCTTTAAGGAAACTAGTTAAGTAGCTAAACTTATCAACAGTTGAAATATAAGGTTTATTACCTATTAAACTCTCAAATTTGTCAATGAAAGATGGGAATTGTACCGTGTCCCCTTCAAATGTTGGTACTAGCAAAATGGGTAACTGAGCCCTCAATTCTTGTGACTCAGGATTTAGCATGCCACTTAAATTTTGTTGAAGGTTAGCTCTACTTTGATTACGGTCTCGTTTGACTGACTTAACACCAAATAAACCTAATTCTGATTTTAGTCTCCTTATTTGCTGTTCAATTGAGATTACCTGAACATCATTATCAGCGTAAAGGTCTATCAATTGTTCTTCAGCCATTTCGGATTCAACTAACTCTGAAATACTCTCATCAATGGCTATTATTTCCTTCTTTTTAGTTTCCAATTTAAGAATTACACACTCTAAATCTTCCTTACCTGGTTGTGTAATATTGTTAAAAGTGTTCACGGCCTTTGTAACAGCACCCAACTTTGCCCCCTTTTCTTTTTTAACTTTTTCAATTCCGCACTGTCCATGTTTAAGTCAAAATTGTTTAACTGGGGATCGTAATGAAATAGAGGACAAGAAGAAATTACCAGAGAAGAGAGAGCACAGACAAAACAGTCAAGTTTTAAATTTGGTTTAATCCCCCCCAAGTACTTATGTGTCACTCAGGTCTAAGCTTATAAGAGAATGAGACTCCTTAAATGTAAATGTTTCCTAGTTAGGCCCTAGGTTGTAGACCTAATTAGGTTTGATTAGGATAGGCTTAGGCTAGACCATTTAGCCTAATTCTGCAATTTTTGTTAAGTAAGGTTAAGGTTTGTAAATTCCCCACACACGGACCACCAATGTGAAAAATGCTCTGTATGAATTGGTCCACAATTAACCCACCCCTTATATCTCCAGTCTAACTATAGAGTAGATCAAGTCTAGCCTAGAGGGGTCAGCCTACAGATTCCGGAAATGGTCCAGAGCGGGCAGATAAATTGAGGTCCACAGTAGGATTCCTCACCAAACTAGGTTAGGGCAATCTACCTTTACCTTTGTTAAGCTATGAGTTGATGCTGGGTCTTAGGCCACAATGTAGGCCTAAGTTGTCTGACCCAGCTTAATTTAATGAGTCTACGTAAACCTGGGTTAAAAACACAATTAGTCACTTACTGCTAGTTATTAGAGAGTCCCTTTTTCCGTCTTGTTTAATTGTTGAGAGCGTACTTGCTGGTGGGGATCTTTTTTCGGTGTCTGTTCTTGTCCCTTCTCCAGTTCCGTCCTCTCGCCCGGTTCCTTCTTTTCGTTCTCCTTTTTCTCGGGGCTTTTTCCACCAGCGTGGTCTTGGTTTTTTTTCGGTTGGTTGATCGGTAATGTATATCTATTACCGAGCACGCTCTTGTCACACAGTATATAAATACTAGTGTGGAGAATAACTCTGGTGAGCAACCAATTGGTTTCATCCACCCAGTTATTGACATAAAAGGAATTTAATAATTGTTAGATTAACTACCTACCTACTCAGTGAACCATTTTCGTTACCTCCCAACTACCCACCCATCAGTTTTCCATATACTGGGGGCCCCGGGAGATAAAAATTTTGGAAAACGACGCTTCGTTCGTTCCATAGATCTTCGCATCGCTGTAAGAGACGCGTAACGTCATTAATACGTAATTCACATATTATGTTATCATTGGTTAATTTTCAATATGTGGGCGGTTCTTCGACCATTTCTGACCAATTGTAAGTAAAAATTAGTCAGCTGAGATTAGAAAATTGTAAGAAAACTGACCTCTAATTGGTTCAGGGTCGTACAGTCCCAAGATCCTAAGCAAAGTGACCGCTAATTGGTCTCGCGTCTCGCTGCTCTCGCAGTCTGTTTCAGTTCAGCTTGCTCGTTTTTCACGTTACGCTGTGTATTTGTTTGTGGGTATTTATTTTATTTCTTTATATACAATAATATACAATAATGTCTCTTGCTGGAAGTGAAAGTGATAGCTGGGCAAAACTCGAGCACTACTGGAGAGATCTAAGTCTCAAAAGAAAGAGGAGTAATTCACCCGATTCCGCTTAGCGAGACTAGAAAAAATAAAATAAGGTATGCTATTTATTTATATAAATATCTATTTTATAAATGTATTTTATAAATTTTATAAATGTACAAGAGTACCTACTGTTATTTATGTTATTTATCTTATTTATTTTATTTATCTTATTTACAAAGTTGGGCACAAACCGTTAATCCGTTAATCGTTAATTAACGAAGTTAACTTTTTCGTTAACGATTTAACTTTTAAGTTAACTTTGAAAATCATTATCGGACTAATTAACTTCCGTTACATTTAACTTCCGTTAACTCAAGTCCGTTAACCCAAAAAATTCATAAATAAACGTTTAAAAGTTTCTATTATTTTCAGTGCTGAGCAGGTGCGCAATTAATCCGCCACTGTTAATAGTGATGAACGAATTTCCATTTCCGCAGTGCAAAATCAGGCGATATATTTGTTTCCGTCGCCACAATTTGTGTCTTACCAAATATGGTAGTTATTTATGGCATTGGTTTGAGCAAAACATGGTCGACTGTAAAATCAGGCGGAAAGATTTGCCATTTGAGTTGAATGTTTCAACTTCTTTCAAGAAATATCACGAGCATTTTAAGGCACTTTCAATAATATATATGTAACAATTACAACAAATAACTACATTCGTTTCATTTGCAGTCTGTCTCTTGCGCAACATGTTTGTGCTAGTGAATATTTAAAAATAATCGTTGTCAAGTAAGTCATGTATATTTATAATATGTCTGTGAGTACCTTATTAGTAGTCTCCTTGATACATTTCAAGAACCATAAAACTGATCAGGTAAGATTTCAATTCTCATGTCACTTTGATGACATAAATTAAGTCAATTGATGTCTTACAATGGGAGCGTTTTCACCTTAACCCTTTATGTCCTGGCGGTACTTCTAGGTACCACATCTTTAAAATCTCCATAATTATTTTTCTACCCGGTTTTTCCAGGGTGAGGAAAAGCATGGAGGGTACAGTCGAGGAGGCCATGAAGCAGCAGTCCAACGAAGTGGGCAGCAACAGTGGAGGCAGCAACAACGAGGAGAGGAGGAGGATGACTTTTTCAGTGCTGTCATCCAACAAAAGAGAGCAGCAGAAGCCACAGGTCACTCAAGGGCAAGGCCCAGAACTTGGTCAAGACCTGGCTGGAGACCAACTCCAAGGACTTGCTGACAGATGCTGCCTTCTTGGGTGAGCAAGTGTTGGTGGACTTGTTCATCAAGTTCAACACAGCCATCCCCTCCAGTGTTGCAGTGGAGCGTTTGTTCTCTATGGGCAAGGACATCCTGAGGGCCAAGAGATCATCCCTGTCTGATGAAAACTTTGATATGCTAATTTTCATGAAGGGCAACATGCATCTCATGGACAAAATGGAGAACGAGAAGAAGAGGGAAAATTAAATTATATATATTGTGTTTTTCATTTTTTTATAATAAAGTTAACGTTAACGGTTTATCGGTAACTTCCGTTACATGATTAACGGATTAACGGTTAACGAAGTTAACTTTTTGGTTAACGGATTAGCGGTTAACGAAGTTAACTTTTTGGTTAACGGTGCCCACCACTGCTTATTTATCTACTTTATAGAACGAGGAGTAATTCATCCGATCCCACTTACGAAGACGAAAAAATAAAAATAAGGTATGCTATTTATTTATAAATAATATCTATTTTATAAATGTATTTTATAAATTTTATAAATGTACAAGAGTACCTACTGTTATTTATGTTATTTATCTTATTTATTTTATTTATCTTATTTATCTACTTTATAGAACGAGGAGTAATTCATCCGATCCCACTTACCAAGACGAAAAAATAAAAATAAGGTATGCTATTTATTTATATAAATAATATCTATTTTATAAATGTATTTTATAAATTTTATAAATGTACAAGAGTACCTACTGTTATTTATGTTATTTATGTTATTTATCTTACTTATCTTACCTTATTTATCTACTTTATAAATATATATACAAGGTACCGTATCAATATTGCGAATGGCCTAATGGTGAGTCATCTCTGAAACCATCCATTTATTGAATATTTGGGCAGTGAAACTCGTTTTCTTTTCAGATACGCAAGTTACCCATGAAATTTGGAGCTAAAGGACGTAAAGAAAACAATTTTTAATGGGGAACTACACTGGTTAAGAGGCCTTCAAAACTTAAAACTCTGTTCACTTTTTTTTTTTTCCCAACTTCAACGCATTACTTTGGTCTTATATAATTATTTTAGGAGAATTTAATAAACATAATATTGAAGTACATTCTTTCTCATTAAAATGATGCATAATAATATATATCTAGTAAGAACAATCCGATCATTGCAAAAAAAAAAACTGGAAAGGTATGCAATTCCAGGAATTTCCAGGAATATTTATGCATCGTTTGAATAGGCCGTGATGGGTTAATTTAATGAGTCTACGTAAAACTGGGTTAAAAACACAATTAGTCACTTACTGCTAGTTATTAGAGAGTCCCTTTTCCCGTCTTGTTTAATTGTTAAGAGCGTACTTGCTGGTGGGGATCTTTTTCGTTGTCTGTTCTTGTCCCTTCTCTAGTTCCGTCCTCTCGCCCCGTTCCTCGTTTTCGTTCTCCTTTGTCTTCCTTCGCGGGGCTTTTTCCACCAGCGTTGTCCTGGTTTTTTCCTCGGTTGGTTGATCGGTAATGTATATCTATTACCGAGCACGCTCTTGTCACACAGTATATAAATACTAGTGTGGAGAATAACTCTGGTGAGCAACCAATTGGTTTCATCCACCCAGTTATTGACATAAAAGGAATTTAATAATTGTTAGATTAACTACCTACCTACTCAGTGAACCATTTTCGTTACCTCCCAACTACCCACTCATCAGTTTTCCATAGTATATCCTGTTTGGCTGCAATGTTTCGTATAGAAACGTTACTTAAATAACATCCGATGACGAGTCCACGTTGGAACTCGGAGAGTTCACGTCCGCGCGGCATGGCTTCACAACAGTTACTGATAACTTAACAGAACACCTCAGCATTATAGTTTCGCCACGCTTTTTCCCAGCATACCTTTCGGCGAAGGTGATATTTGCAGAAATGCGGATTTTCCGGGGTGTCCGAATACTTTTGATCATATATATATATATATATATATATATATATATATATATATACTGTATAATTTGATACTTGTTTCACTGTGATATGCATTATGTATGATAATTAGAATATTTTTAACTGGCATAAATTTAGGAAATAAAACATCGCCTTACCATATTTATTTATACATGAACTCCAATCTTCTTGAATTTAATAAAATTCTTCATTTACTTTGTCGTGTAACATTTTATTCTTCTCTAGCGATATTACAATTTCTTTCTCTATGGCAATTCTTGCTAAACTAGACAGCATTTCCTCTGACATGGTATTCCGTAGGTACGTCTTTATTCTGTTAAGCGTTGCAAAACTTCTTTCCATTGACACACTGGTTACAGGGATTGTCAAAAGGAGCCGAATTAATTTGATCGTTTCAGGTAAGGCTGTTGTAAGTCCAAGGTCAAGACAAACCTTTAAAATTTCTTTTGCATGTTTGCACTGACAAAAATCGGAGTCCTGATAGATGTATTTCTATTTTGACGTTAAAGGTTTTACGTCAAATAGATTACTGTACGTATATGCAAGTGCTTCTATTAAGGTTTGGGGGAAATTTTCTTTATATACTGCAAACATTAATGCAAACAAACACTTTATTTCAGACTCAACAGGTGCAAACATTATACAAGAAGTCCATAGAAGATTAAGAGATAGTTGTCTGGAGCACTGATAGATTTTTAGCCTGACAACTTGACAAGGGATGGGATAAGTCCAGCAGAAGAAGTAATAGGTCAGGCTCAGCCTGACCTGCCTGACCCCCTCCGTGCTTTTTTTGTAAAACAGAGAGGTGCCGGTACTCATATCTTGATAAATTGTAAAATTCCTCTCCCACCCCTCCCCTTTCTCTATTGAACTTGTAATGAACTTTTAATGAAAAAGTTGATAATAAAAATAAAGAAATACATAATAAAAGTCAGAATGTTTAACATTTATAGGCGCCGTTTATTACTTTGATTTTTAAAGAATTGAAAAAATGAAAACGTACCAAAATTAGAGTTTCATAGAAAATTCCAAACGAATTCCAACGAATTGTCATATGAATTTATTGTGCCCGCCAAATGAGTCAGTAGAGATGGGAATGTTAATTTATTTGAGCGGACGTGTGTCAATGTCGTTCTGAAAAAAAAGGTGCCGGTACGTCGTACCGGCGCGTACCGTCACAAAAAAGAACTATATATATATCGGGTGGCTCCCCAAAAAAACGCCTTGAGATTTGAACATCAATAACTTCAAATATATGCAGTTCATACTTCCCAAATGTACATAACTTTTACCTCAATCTATTGATAAGCCATCATAAAAATTTGAGACCTCTACATAAAATACTTTTTCCACAGCTGAGGGGACAATGAGGTATGGTGAAAAAACACTATCATAAATCCTAAATGTGTATAGCTGTACCTGGCAACTATTTTAAGACTTCTTGTAGTTTCCTTACCCTATGGATAATCTGTTAGTCTCTGAAAAACGTCAGATGATATAGGCTACGCCCATCTTAAATACTGTTTTTTAAACTTATCCTTCAAATTATGGTTCTAACTAACGGTGAAAAAGCGGTGATTGAAAAGTGTTTCTTGGAAAAAAGATGGACTGGGGCAAGAATTTTGAGGGCATTTCCAGGAATAACTTGTAATGTTAAGTCTGTGAATAGAATAATTAAAAAACTTAAAGCAACCGGTTCGACGGTACGGAAGCGTGGAAGTGGTCGGCCTAAAACAGTTTACACTCAAGACAGTATAGCAATGATCGAAATGATGAGCCTATCTCAAGAGGATCGACCTGGGTCATACTGCTCTCAGAGGAAACTTGCAAGAAATTAGGTATCAGTCGAAGTTCCATACAAGTAATGCAGAGAAAGAGAACGGTAGGACTTAAAGCATTTAAAAGGATCCGTTATTGCAAGACGTGACAGCAATGTAAGAGCTAAAAGAAAAATTCGTTGTAGAAAATTGCTTGATAGATTTTCGTCCAATGATGTTAAAAAAAAAATTTTTACAGACGAAAAAGATTTCACCATCGAGATTGCTCGAAACTTCCAGAACGATGTTGCTTATGGTCGGCGTAAGAAAGACATTCCTCCATCGAGACTTTACTACCAGACAAGTCGGTTTTCCAAAAAAAAATCATGGTATTAGGAGTGTATCGTGGAATGGGAAGACGAAAATTCATTTAATTTCAGAAAATAAAAAAAATTAGTTCAGAAACCCATGTAAATCTCTTAGAGGAGAATCTTTTGCCTGATTGTCGGCGTCTGTATCATGGAAACGGTTTCATACTCCAACAAGATAGTGTTACAGCTCATACTAGCAAGTTCACACAGGATTATCCACAACAGAATGTAGTCAAGTTCATTGGAAAAAACGACTGACCCCTGCAATCACCTGATTGCAATCCCATGGCTTATTGCATATGGAACACTCTAGCAGAGAAGATTTATGAAGGCCAAACCGGAAATTTTATAGAAATGCAATTAAAGAAAAAAATACTCGAATGTTGGGACAAAATAACATTAGCAGAAATCAGAAAATGTATCATGTCGTGGAAGAAAAGGTTACGATTAGTTTGTAAGCAGGACGGTGGACATATTGATCATATTTGTTGATAAAATGTGAATAATAAATTTTTTTCAGTTTATGATATTCGTTTTTTTCACCATACCTCATTGTTCCTTCAGCTGTGGAAAAAGTATTTTATGTAGAGGTCTGAAATTTTTATAATGGCTTATCAATAGATTGAGGTAAAAGTTATATAAATTTTGGAAGTGTGAACTGCATATTTTTGAAGTTATTGATGTTCAAATCTCAAGGCGTTTTTTTTGGGCCACCCGATGTACCATTTTGGTTCCCTACATAGCATACGAAAAATATTATTATAAGCAACAGAGTTTATTCATAGCAGTTTTTGTATAGTTCCACCACAGATGGGATGTCTACAATGCAGTACAGTAAGTTCTAAAAAGATAAGTTTTAAATGATTCTGAACACATACCAAATTTCCTTACTAGCATGTTACCCTGTACATACAGCTTTTTACGTTGCCTTTCAATATCAAGTTCATCTCGCAGTTCGTGAGTAATTACATGACCTAAGTATTTACATGTGTCTTTGACAGGTATTGTCTGACCATTCATTTCAAAAGACCCACTTGATACATGGTTCAGTAGATTATACCTAAAAATCAAAATACAACTCTTTGCCCCATTATAGGTGATGTCATTTTCTATACCATATTGCTCACATATCTCATACTACTATCAGCCCATGGGGAGAGAGTAACAGAAGAACAAGGACATCAGCATACATTAAATGATTAATTTTTTCCTTTCCATGACACAGCCAGTACGTGCAATTTTTAGTTCATTGGTAAGGTCATCCATGTATATACAGAAAAGATAGGGTGATAATATACCTCCTTGCCTAACACCATTAGTTACCTTAAAACCTGGTGATACAGTGCTTTTCCATCTTACAAACATAGTCTGCTCTGTATACCAGAATGCAAGTATCCTAAGTATATATTTAGGTACCCCTCGACACAAGAGTTTCTTGAAAAGTTTGTGATGGTTAACTCTATCAAATGCTTTTGATGCATCCAGAAAACAGGAATATACATTATTGCTTGACATCTTGTATTTAGGACGGCTTCCTTTAGCATATCAATACACATACCAGTACCAGTAATAGTGTATAATCCCCGAATTCTTGAGTTTCTCGCGCATACAAAGAATTTTAAGCACAATACGGACCAAGTAACCAGGTACATTACGATTTACAAGTTTCATGAATAATTTGTGATGATTAACACGATCAAATGCTTTAGAGGCATCCAGGAATCACAAAAATACATTAGCATCTAGAGTTTGGTATTTACAGACCATTTCTTTCAAGGCATGCACACACACACACACACACATATCAGTTTTGTGTTTCTTTTTGAAACCAAATTGGTTATCACTCATATACAGGTAACACCTTAGACGTAATACTGGCCAAGGCTATTGGCCTATGGTTATCTGTACTGTTGATGTTATCCTTTTTATCCTTTTTTTTTAAAGAAACACAAACTTTCTTCACAATTATTATAAGACAGGGGCGGATCCGGACTGATTTGACCGATGCATGTGCATCGGTATAAAATCCTTAAGGACTTTTCTCCCATCCTGTATATATATAAAGTGGATTTCTTCAGTTCACTGGTTTTCAAAGCAGTAGGCCTACTTTTCGCGAAATATTTATCACTAGGTAACTAGGTCTAGAATTTTTTTCTTCAAAACAGTTTGCTTGTACCTTGTGGTGAATGGACGTGCTGTCTTTCTCTGTATTAACACCCAAATAAGAAGGGAATAAAGTACTCGGAGGTTTATTCTCTTTACACCCGAAAGTGTATAAAGTATCAGGGAATCCGTGCATACAATATATAAAGTGAAATTCATTAAAATTAAGAAAGTGCAATACAGTTTACATAATTTATCACGTTTTAACGTATATATTTAAAACGAAATACGGTTGTCATTCGAGAAAGTTTGAAACGAGGCAGGAAAAAGGTCAGAAAACCCAAGATCAGTGGTACTCATTGCGCGGCTCGCGAGCCAAATGCGCTATATATATTTGGCTCGCGAACCGCCCAATGAGTACCACTGCCCTAGACCATCGAAAGGAAAGAAGTAGAAATAAAAATAAATAAATAAAGAAAGAATTTGTGTGGGTATTTCTTTTTACGCAAATTAAGGAATAACATGGCTAAGGGTCCAAATTCTCACTTAATCTGCAATTTGTGTAATCTGGAAACAACGGAAAACGGGGCGATTCGATGTGACTTCTGTCAATGACTGCAAGACTTTATCTGCATGAATTGGGATGATAGGAAAATAACTCTTGTCTCCAATGCGAAACACGTCGTGGGGATCAAATTTCTATGTGGCGCATGTACACAGATGGTAAATTCATTCGCGGTATTTAAAGAAATGGAGATAGCAGACTCGAATGTTACAAAAAAGAATGCAATAATGGGGACACAAGGGTCCGGAAATGTCCCAACGAAAAACCGGTTGGATGAGAGAGAGAGGACGAAATAGCGAAAAACAGCATAATAACGAACAAAAATATAATAACGAATAACAATATAAACAATATAATACGGAAGGAAGACATAGATGAAAGAAAAGAAATAAGTAAAAATAGCGAAGTAGTCAAACTGTCCAACGAGCAAAATGATAAAAAGATAATAACTAAAAACGTAGAAAATAAACAGCCAAAGAAAAATAATGAAAATACCAAAATTAAGAACTTTGAAAATAATAAGAAAACAAGAAGTAGAAGCGGAGAAAATATCGTATGCAAATACTACGCGAAAGGAAACTGCAGATATCGGGATGGGCAATGCATATATGCACATCCCACATTATGCAGCACGCATTACGCAAGTGGATACTGCAAAGTTGATAAGAAATGCAAGTTCCACCATCTTACGGTCTGCAACACCTATGCAAGATATGGAAGTTGCAAATAGAAAAAAAATGCCGTTACCACCACCACCCTCAAAGGAACGCAACGGGTGATCAGAAAAAACGAACATCAAAGAAGAGTGCCAATTTTTTAGACGCAGCCGACACAGTTCAGCTGCTAAATAGTAAATACTATCCAGCAATTACAAAATCAGAAGGCACGCACAAAGACACTTCATGCGTTATCAGGACAACAGATACCGACAAAGATAAAAAGAGGTAAATTCTCGGAGGACCACAAGGCAACGAAACCGTCAACCCCCATTAGAAAACGAATCGGAACCACCTGTATGCGAAAACGACAGAAAAAAAAAATAATAATTCTAGCCAACATTCAGGGCCTTAAATCAAATCATTCCCCGGACTAAGTATTATACCTGAAAGAACTCATACAAGAAGCCGGAGCAGACTTTGCATGCCTCACGGAAACTTATCTAAAGGACTGCCAGGCGAACTGTGAAAATTGTGAGTTCTGTATTGACAAAAAAGAAATACAAATTGACAACTATAACATCCTCCGAGCCAACAGAACAGTGAGACGTAAAGGAAGATGTGCTATTTACACACGCGAAAGGCATATGGCAGAAATGACTATAAGTACCTCAAACAGCTACGTAGAATGTGTAGTAGCAAAAGTTGAAAAATTAAATATGGTACTAATTGTAATGTACAGACCCTCAAACACGCCAACCTCAACATTTTCAGATTCCATTACAGAGGTAAGAAACTGGGTAAAAGATCTACTCTCTCCAACCCCAAATATTTTTCTCTGTGGTGATTTTAATTTTCCATTCATGAAATATAAAAGGATAAAAAAAAATATATGTATACAACAGGACAAGGGGCACACGGGAAGACCAGGAGCAGGTAAAAATGCTACTAGTTCTAGTTGATGAATTTATGTTAACGCAAGAAATAACAGAAAACACAAGAAAAAACAACTACCTAGATTTGGTATTCACAAACAACAGCAACCTAATTGATAATGTAGAAATATCCCCACCTATGATATTGGACCACAACATCATTGAAATAACAACTAATATAAAGGCAACAGGAAAGGAAAGAACACACACAACAGAAAGAAGCAAATTCGAAATTTTTAATTTTCACTCCAAAGCTAAACTGGGAAGATGTTACATCCAGCATAGAAGTAATAGATTCGAAAACCATTTTCGAGGCCAAGACAACGGGGGAGATGCTAATGACTTTAGAGGAGAAGACGTTAAAAATTGTGGAAAAACATGTCCCAAAACTACAACAAAGAGGAAAGAGAAGCAGGTTCGAGAGACAAAAGAAGGCATTGATCCAAAAGAGAAAAAGTGACTGCAAAATTAAGTAACTGTAAAGATAACAACATCAGAAAAATATTAAATGATAAACTGCAAAGTATAGATGACGTCATACAGGAACTAATTGAGAAGCATACAGAAAAAGAAGACGACGACGCTATAGAAGCGATAAAGGTTAACTCAGAGTACTTCTATAATTTCACAAAAAGAAAGTCGAAAAACCATGCGACTATCGGACCTTTAAAAAACTGCTTTATCTGATGATCTAACAGAAGTATTTGAAATATTAAGAACTCAGTACGAATCATCTTTCAGTATCCCAAAAACTGACAAATTGATATGCGATAGAAACACGTTCTTTGAAGAAGAACTACAAGGAGAAAGTATAACGGACTTCGACTTTACGACGGATGATATTACACAAGCCATAGGGAAACTAAAAATACACTCAGCGGCAGGATCGGATAAATGGAATGCCACACTGATCAAAAACTGCAAGAATGCAATAGTTGAGCCCCTATATTGGATATGGAGACGGTCGCTAGACATGGGAGAAATACCGGGCATCCTGAAGAGCGCGAACATAGTCCCAATATATAAAGGAGATCGATCCGAGGCCAAAAACTATAGGCCAGTGTCTCTTACATTTCATCTCACTAAAATATTTGAAAGAAAAGTCAGACAGAAAATCTATGACTTTCTGGAAACTCAGAAAAAATTCAATGATAACCAACATGGATTTCGGTCGGGCAGATCATGCCTATCACAACTAATGGAACACTACAACAACATTATTGATGCACTTGAAAGTAATGAAAACTATGATGTACTATACACAGACTTTGTCAAAGCGTTCGACAAGTGTGACCATGGAATCATAATACATAAACTGAAATATATGGGAATAACAGGAAGAGTAGGGAAATGGATATATAATTTCTTTAGTGAGCGGCGGCAAGTCGTTACAGTACAAGGAGTATCTTCATCAGAATCAGAGATCCTCAGCTCAGTACCACACGGAACAGTATTAGCTCTATTACTCTTCATAATCATGCTAACTGACATAGATGAAAACGTTACCAGAGACAGCACAGTAACATCCTTTGCGGATGACATAAAGATCAGTAGAAAAATAAGAAACCCAGAAGATATAGGATCTCTACAAACCGACATGAACAGAATCTACAAGTGGACGGAAGACAACAATATAAAGTTTAACACTGAGAAATTTCCGCTGTTTCGGTACGGAAAAAAAGAAGACCGAAAATCCATGGAATATTATACCCCAAATGGACAGGAAATTCAGAGAAATTCTAGAGCAAAAGATTTAGGGGTTGTAATGACTGATGATGTGAAATTTGAAACACAAAATAAGATAGCAGTAAACAGAGCAAAGATAATAACGGGGCAGATATTAAGAACCTTTAAACGAAGGGATATGAATGTAATGATTCCCCTACTGAAAACCCTGATCATACCCAAATTGGAATACTGCTCGGTCCTGACATCCCCATATAAAAAAGAGGACATTAGACAGCTGGAAGGGATTTAGAGAAGCTTTACAGCCAAAATCAACGGGTGCAAAGAACTAAATTACTGGGAAAGGTTACGCGAACTAGACCTATGTTCACTGGAAAGGAGAAGAGACACACACACACACACACACACACACCATTATTTACACTTGGAAAATAATGGAGAAACTAGTCCCTAATCTTACTCTGAACCCTATAACTCCCCAAACAACGGTGGAAAGTAGAAAAGGTAGACTGGGTCGTGTTCCCAAATTAAAGGCGAGACAGAAAACATCCTTAACCCTGAAAGAAAATAGTTTTGTTGTGAGAGGACCAAAACTGTTTTATCAGCTGCCCAAAGACCTAAGAAACACGAAGGGAGTTGCAGTGGACATCTTCAAAAGAAGATTAGACACCTGGCTCAGAACAATCCCCGATGAGCCGGGAGTACCTATCTATGTGAGGTGGAGAGCACAAGAAACCAATTCACTACTTGCCCAGGCCAACTCGAGAGGAGGGGCGACAAGCTTGACCTTCACGAAATGAGGAATCATCGCACGGAATCTTTGTAAGGTTGTAAGGTAAGTTATTTGAAATTGGTGCGTAAAATGAACTGCCTCTTTTTATTTACTGTATTTATACAGTAAATAAAAATTTAAAATGTTTTTCCAAGTAACTTCGCTGTATAGTTATTACTTGAAGGGAAATAGTAGACGCTAGCATGTATTGCCCTTTATTTTGATTTTGTGAAAGCACTTGTCCGAAGACTATATTTTGGGTTTGTTGAGATAAATTTTTTTTTTCCATTGGGTCGCGAAAAAACAGTCTCCACATGTGATGTGATGTGATGAAATTTCGGAGGTCTAACTTTTTCAACGGCACCTCCTGATGTCTTCACCCTCTGTGCTGTGCTTTAACCGTTTGATATCGTATTTCCCAGAATTTACGTATATATTGTGTTTTTTGTGGTCTATATTTCCTTCCTAAAGATAAACTCCCAATAATCTCCTCTTTGTCTGCCATAAAAGGCTGCTGTAATTCGATAGCCTTTACTCTCTGCTCCCTGTAGGCACTACAGTCAGTGGTGGAATTCAAAAATTTTAAGAACCGGTTCGCCCTCCCCTCCCCTCCCCTTCCCCCTTCTCCTCTCCCTTCCGTGTCAGAAATGAAAACTAAAAAATGTTTTTATTGAAATTCTTTATGTAATTTCCTTTTAAATATTTCCAAATCGCCTCCAAATCGAACTCGAGAAATTTTAGGAACCGGTTCGCACGGACCGGTGCGAACCGGCTGAATCCCACCACTGACTACAGTCCAACAAGAAATGCTCCAGATCTTCGTTTTCGTATGCACACTGTTATGAAAAGGCCAATGAATTCAACGTTTAGAGGCTTTATTCAACTAATTCAAACATAATTCATAATCGAGATTACATCTGAAACAGAACAGAAATAATAATTAAACACAATGAAAACATAATAGCAGTTTGCACCTGCGGCGCTGAGATCGACGTAACGGGATGTCTTCAGCATTGACTGGAACATCAATTGATGGACTACTGTTTTTGGTGATGTGTCGTTGCTCATCTTCCATACCTTTCTCCACATCCATGTGTACAGGGGAGTTCGGGCTTTTAGTTGACGGTAGATCCGGGGGATCGTTCTTTGTCAAAGTTTCTTACCTTTGTTCATTGGATGTAAAGATCACAGGTTCTGCATCTGCATCCAAACGGACATTTTCTTGCGAGGCTGGTGCTAAATGCCTGACGGAAACCGTGGTCTCCCGTTCATCCTGTAGACGTACGTGCGCATATTGTGGATTAGCATCTAATATCTACTTCGTCGACCAATGGGTCGTCTTTATGATGACGTACGTGTCTTTTGAGGAGAGCCCTCCCCGGTGAGACCAACCATGTTGGTATAGCACTGCCATAGGATGATCGACGAGGAAATCCAAAGAATCGTTCGTGAGGTGTCATATTAGTGGCAGTTGAGAGCAAGGATCGAACAGAATGTAAGGCGTCCGGGAGTATACCTTCCCATTGAGAGCTATCCAAATCTCGGGATTTCACAGCTAAAGATACGGCCTTCCAAATAATGCTATTATAGCGCTCGACTTGACCATTACCCTGTGGGTTGTATGGAGTGGTACGGCTGGTAGCCACTCTCCTCTCATGGAGGAATTTCCGTAGTTCATGTGACATAAAGGAAGACCCCGGTCACTATGCACGGAATGCTGGCATGCCAAAAATGGAGAACAATTGGCATAAGGACTTGATGACCGAAGATGAAGATAGATCGGGGAAGGGAAAGCAAAGGAAACCGTGAGAATTCGTCAATGATTACGAGAAGGTACTTGTTACCAGTTGAAGAAGGCAGAGGACCTTTGAAATCAATATTGAGCCTCTCGAATGGTTGAGTTGCTTTAATTAGATGATCTGCTGGTGGTTTATAAAATCGAGGCTTGAGTTGCGCACATAGAGAGCAAGAAGCTGTCATTTTCTTTATATCATCCATTGAGTAAGGAAGATTGCGGCAACGGATGAAATGGGCCATTCTAGTTACTCCAGGGTGACAGAGAGAATCGTGCAATTGATATAATAGATCAGTTCCCGTAGCCGAACAATGACTGCGTCACAGTGCATCCGCGGCTACATTATCTCTACCAGGTCGATAAACGATGTCGTAGCAGTAGGATGACAGTTCCAAGCGCCATCTCATTATCTTTTCATTCTTTATCTTTCCAGTCTCTCTGTTGTTGAACATAAATGCCACTGATTTTTGAACTGTAACGAGCTGAAAGTGATGCCCAAGGAGATAGTGCTTCCATTTCCGCAATGCCTCAACAATGGCATAAGCTTCTTTTTCTATGGCAAAGTGATGTTGCTCTGATTTTGAGAGCGTTCTGGAGAAGAATGCGACAGGCCGTCCCATTTGATTTAGAGTAGCGGCTATCGCATGTTCAGACGCATCAGTCTCAACAACGAATGGAGAAGTAGAGTCTATAGCCATCACCACTGCATTCCGTATGTCTTGCTTCAATGACTGAAATGCAGCATTTGCATCACTGGAAAGAGGGAATTCTGTAGAGCGAGTGAGAGGATGAATCTTTTCTGAGAAATGAGGGATCCACTGTGAGTAGTAAGAGAACATGCCTAATGTTCGACGGAGCGACAGAAGGTCTGATGGGAGCGGTAGCTCCAGCAATGGTTTTATTCGTTCAGGATCTGGCTTCATAGTGCCCTTGCTAACACAATAACCAAGAAGATTGATTGATTGGGCAGAGAACACGCTTTTATCTGTATTAAATGTAAGGTTGTATTTCTTGGAAGCAGCGAGAAAACAATCAAGATTCCTGTCGTGCTCCTGCTGAGTACGACCACAAATAGTCTCTCAAGCAGGGCATTTGTTCCGAGGGTGTCGAGGAAATCCGCAGAAGTAGCACTTCTGCACTACAGCAGCTGACATGGCAGAATCTTCAGGAGTGTTCGACTCAATTGGACTGTATTCTGATCGGTTAGATAAAGGCGTTTTTGGCTTGTTTTCTGATTCGGCCATGGCAACAACAGATGAATGATAAGTGGGGTATGATTCGGCCTGTAGCTGTGCAGCGTCCAAGGCCCGAGCCTGATCGTAGGCAGTTTGAAGATCTAAAGTTCTGTTTTCCAACAATCGCTGGCGAATCGCTGAGGATCGAAGTCCACTGATGAAGGAGTCACGAATGGAGTCATCACGACATTGCACTGCAGTACTGTCGCGAAAGTTGCAGTCACGATTGAGTTGTTTCAGTGCTTGGAGAAATGTATCGAGTGACTCCCCAGTCTCCTGTTTGCGGACTGCAAGCAAATGTCTAGCATAGATTTCATTCTGAGGCTTTACGTAAATTCCTTCGAGGATAGCTATAGCGTCTTCATAGGTATTGCAGTCACTTATAAATTCATAGACAGTAGGTGTAACATAGTTCACCAGAAGAGCCAATTTGTCCACAGTATTGTCAGCTAATGATGAGAGGAAGTTATTGAATGTGCGGAACCAGTGATTCCATTCCTTAGCTGCGTTAGCACAGTTGGAGTCTGTATTAAATCTTTCAGGCCTCAGAAATTTTTTCATGATATGAATGAGTTGAATAAATTGTTATGAAAAGGCCAATGAATTCAACGTTTAGAGGCTTTATTCAACTAATTCAAACATAATTCATAATCGAGATTACATCTGAAACAGAACAGAAATAATAATTAAACACAATGAAAACATAATAGCAGTTAGCAAAAGTAAGTAAAGTTAAATTTACAACACACACATAGGGTATTTGGTGTCCCCTCCTATAAATTTATTTTTGTCATTAAATTCTAAATTATTTGTCCTACATCTGTACAATATGGTTGAGGCTGGGGTGTTATCATATATACCTCCGTATCTCCAATGTTTCCTTTCCATTTCCTATATATTTTTAAACTTTCCTTTCCATCCATATTTTTCCTCCAGTTGTTCACATCCCAGTTACGTAGTTTGTTCACCAGTTCCTCTTTTTTGCAGTCTTTTATGTAGTTTATATTTACTTTCAAGTCACTCATATATCCCTCAACCTCCTCCATCCACTTCCCTCTTGTTTCTGTTTTTACTTTTCTGAATATTTCACCTACCAACCTGCCTGTGTCATTTTTCAAAATACTTTTTACATAGTTAAGCTTTACTTTCATTATTCTTGTTCTCATCATTGATGCCCCTACTTCTCCCCTCAAACCACTCACAGCCGCACTTCTTCCTGCTGATAGTATCGTTCTGTATACTCCATTCTCATATCTTTGTAGCTGCTGAATTTCTGTTTTGTTTAGTTCTATAATAGTTGTTCCATATAATATTGATGGCAGCGCCAAGCTTTTCCAGAATGTCTTTCCCACAATCAGTTTATTACAACTCTTTTATATTACTGAGGAGGTCATATTTGCCATTTTCTGTGCTTTTTGTAACATCAATTCTTTTTGCTTTTGGAAACAGTTCCGTGTATTATTAATTGTTATGCCCAAATATTTTATTGAATCTACCACTTTAATTCCTTCTATCTGCTCTGGTGCTTCTTTTTTGTTGAATATGATAAAATTACTCTTATTTTTGTTAATCTCTAGGCCATATGTCCTCCCTATTTGTATTACTTTCTTGATATTATCACTTGCCTCATCTATTGACATTGATAGCTGTAATCCATCATCCGCAAAAAATAATGTATGTATTTTAAATTGATCATCTTTGTATTGTCTATCAGTGGTGGAGAACCTTTTTTGCTGGCGGGTCATTTTTGTCACTTTTGATTTAAAGAAAAAAGAAATTGGGTCATAATAATTTACTTACTTACTATTTTTAGCGAGAAACTTGTTGGATTTTAGCTACTAATGTTTTGATCCGAGGTTTATATTTAGTCGTCTTTAGTCTCACATGCAGTACTCATATCTGTGCCAAGGCGATTCCTAGTGGTGGATTTGATGAAATTCATGGAGGGAAACAACTGTTCACATGAATAAGATGAACCAAACATTGTTAGCACGTTTTTAAACGTATACTATACGTTTAAAAACGTTTCAATGTGTATCAGCTGTTTATTTCGGTGGGAGAATAAAATAATTTTAAAACTGTAAAGCAGAAAATATTAAAAATTAAAGTCATATTTTATTTAAATAAGAGCTCGTGGGTCACTAAAAATTGCCTTATGGCAGTAGTTCGCCATCACTTGCCATCCTTGTCTTATTCTACTGTTTACTTCTATTTCTTTACATAGCTCATCATTTAGCCTCACTGTGGTTCTGTCCCCTTTATAGATTTCTATTATGACTTCTATTATGTTTGGGTGAATCTTATATCTCATGAGAGCTTCCACTAGTTTTTCTCTTTTAACTGAATCAAAAGCTTTTGCGAAGTCAATTACTGCCACTATCAAGGGTTTTCTATTTCTGTAGCTACTTTCTGTACAATACTTCAAGATATAGATATTATCCTCTATTCTTCTCCCTGGTGAAATTCCAGCTTGCGTATCCTTGTCCTCATTATTCCTAGTTAGGTGTTCCTCTATCTTCGATTTTATGATAGACATGAACAGCTTGTATGCTACATCAGTTAAAGCTATACGTTTTAGGTCTTTCTCTGTAGGTTTGTTCTTTGGCACCATTACTGTTTTTGACATCTTCCAATTCCTTGGTAGTCTCCATGTTCTCAGGATCTGATTGTAGCAGTGTGCTAATGCTTGGGTGCACACTTCACCCTTTCCCAACGCCTTGAAGAATTCTGGCTTTAAACCATTTGGTCCAGCAGCTTTCCCATTTTTTATACTTTTTAATCCTTCTTTTATCTCCTTTGTTGTTATAAAAGGTTCATCCATATATCCCATCTCATTTCTCACCTCTAACGCCATATCTATATGTTCTCTCAGAGTAGGTGGTATTTGATATTCTAGTGTTCCTATTATCACTCCTTGGTCATCTTTGTCATATCTTTCTTGTATCTTAAACTCCATACTTATATCGTCTCTTAGCCTGGAGGGCAGGGTGTTTCTCACTCACCATGATCTCTTGGACAGAATCATTCTGTCTGTACCTATTTATAAATTCTGCCTTCACTCCCCCAGTCCAAACTGTATCCAACTTATTTGGATGTTTCTGGTATATTCCCAACAGTAAACTTCAAATTTCCTATCTGCCTCTTCAGGTGCCAGTTTATTTCCTTGTTCATCGTATAATTCTATTTCTGTCTTCCTCTTAAACTCCTTTCCTTTCAGTTTGTTGATATGCTCCCATAATTTTTCACCTCCTCCATTTTTAATCTCATCACTGACTTTTTTCTCATGCTTATACATTTCACTCTTTATTATCACCTAGACTTTCCTTTTTTGTTCCATATACTTCTGTAGGAAGTGTGCTTTTTCTTCCCCTTATGTATTTCTCTTTTTTCTATTGTATTCCTTCCTCTTTTTTTATCTCTTCTCTAATCTTTTCATTGAGCCAGGATTTCTCTTCAACTTCTTTCATAAGGTTTTCAATTCCTTCCATGTCCTCTATATGTCTTTCATGATTTTTTTCTTTCTATCATTTTTACATAGTTCTCGAAAGTTGCCTGGTCTTTTTTGTAATATTCCGTTGATTTCCATTCACCTTTGTTATAACTAATTTTGTCCTCTCTATCACATGAAAAAGAAACCGTGATTAGGTTGTGATCGGATAGATCAATTTCTTCCCTTTCTTCGTCTTAAATCTGCCATACATGTTGTTTGTTACTAGTACAAAGTCTATTGCACTCTTTTTAGAGTCTCTCTCCCATATATATAAACCTTCACATTTAGGGTCATTATTTAATAAGATTATCCCGTATTCATCCATCCACTCTATTATCATCTTCCCCCTGTTGTCCAGTTTTTGGTAGCCTGGAAAGCCTACGTGGCCGTTAAAATCGCCCAGTATTACCATATTTTCATTACCCATTTTTCCTAAATTGCCTTCTATTTCCATTTTTAGTGCCGCCTTTCTTCTCTTATCCTTCTCCTCCTCTCCTCCAATGAGTAGATATACAAGCATCATTATAAATTGAAAAGTCCCTATTTGACACTTAGACACCAAGATATCCTTATTTACTGATGGTAAGTGGTTTATATTTATATATTCTACATCATGATACAATATCATTAATCCTCCTCCTTTTTCTGTCCTCAGCCGATCTCATACTTTGTATTTTGGACAGTCCTTTGTTTTCCATTATTTTATCAACCTTCAATTGTGTTTCTGTAATACATAGTGCATCACTTTTCTCACCTAGTAATTTTTCCATTTCCGCCATCTTAACTTTTGTTAACCTTTGAATATTGATTAGCTTTATCTTAAATGTGTTGCTTTTCTTATCTACATATGACTTTTCCCTCCTTCATTCAGAGGCGTCAATTTCTCTTTTTATTAGTTTTCCCTCCTTTATAAACCACCCTCTTTCGCCCTTCTCTCTCTTTTCTTTAAATTGCCCCCTTAGATTTTTATATTTTTCTCTCTCTTCTTTTGTTAAATCTAAAGAGATCCCTATCCGTTTCTTCCTCATATCCCTTTCATCTTTTAGCAACTTTGCATTCTTAATCACCATCCATTTCTTTCTCTCACTCCTCATTTCTACTAATACTGGCCTGTTTATCCCTGAATTTGTTCTCCTCCCTAGTCTTATAACCAAAGCTGGGCACAAACCGTTAATCCGTTAATCGTTAATTAACGAAGTTAACTTTTTCGTTAACGATTTAACTTTTAAGTTAACTTTGAAAATCATTATCGGACTAATTAACTCCCGTTACATTTAACTTCCGTTAACTCAAGTCTGTTAACCCAAAAAATTCATAAATAAACATTTAAAAGTTTCTATTATTTTCAGTGCTGAGCAGGTGCGCAATTAATCCGCCACTGTTAATAGTGATGAACGAATTTCCATTTCCGCAGTGCAAAATCAGGCGATATATTTGTTTCCGTCGCCACAATTTGTGTCTTACCAAATATGATAGTTATTTATGGCATTGGTTTGAGCAAAACATGGTCGACTGTAAAATCAGGCGGAAAGATTTGCCATTTGAGTTGAATGTTTCAACTTCTTTCAAGAAATATCACGAGCATTTTAAGGCACTTTCAATAATATATATGTAACAATTACAACAAATAACTACATTCGTTTCATTTGCAGTCTGTCTCTTGCGCAACATGTTTGTGCTAGTGAATATTTAAAAATAATCGTTGTCAAGTAAGTCATGTATATTTATAATATGTCTGTGAGTACCTTATTAGTAGTCTCCTTGATACATTTCAAGAACCATAAAACTGATCAGGTAAGATTTCAATTCTCATGTCACTTTGATGACATAAATTAAGTCAATTGATGTCTTACAATGGGAGCGTTTTCACCTCATCTGGTTGGACAAGTATGACAACACCAAGGTCGCCAGGGTGAGGAAAAGCATGGAGGGTACAGTCGAGGAGGCCATGAAGCAGCAGTCCAACGAAGTGGGCAGCAACAGTGGAGGCAGCAACAACGAGGAGGAGGAGGAGGATGACTTCTTCAGTGCTGTCATCCAGACAAAAGAGAGCAGCAGAAGCCACAGGTCACTCAAGGGCAAGGCCCAGAACTTGGTCAAGACCTGGCTGGAGACCAACTCCAAGGACTTGCTGACAGATGCTGCCTTCTTGGGTGAGCAAGTGTTGGTGGACTTGTTCATCAAGTTCAACACAGCCATCCCCTCCAGTGCTGCAGTGGAGCGTTTGTTCTCTATGGGCAAGGACATCCTGAGGGCCAAGAGATCATCCCTGTCTGATGAAAACTTTGATATGCTAATTTTCATGAAGGGCAACATGCATCTCATGGACAAAATGGAGAACGAGAAGAAGAGGGAAAATTAAATTATATATATATTGTGTTTTTCATTTTTTTTATAATAAAAGTTAACGTTAACGGTTTATCGGTAACTTCCGTTACATGTTTAACGAATTAACGGATTAACGGTTAACGATGTTAACTTTTTGGTTAACGGATTAGCGGTTAACGAAGTTAACTTTTTGGTTAACGTTGCCCACCACTGCTAATAACTTTGTCAATTGTGTAGCTCTCTAGTTTTAGTGAATTGGTAAATAGCTTTTCACATTGTGACCTGTCTTCTCTCACCCTTTGTATAGGATTTTCATCCTCTGGTTCAGGTACATTGTATAGTATCACATCGCTTTTCCGGATCACCTGAAGATCCATTACTCTAAATGAGAACCAACTCTTTGTAATCGTTTATTTATTTATATAAAGTCAAACAATGACAACGGTCTTCTGAAAAAGGAATAAGCATAATAAGTAATCACTTGAATAAAACAAACATAAACATAAACATAATCATTGTCCTCTATCTCCTCCCAAGTCTTTGATACTAGATGTGATATGAGGTAATTGCAGTACAGTAGTGCAAAGACTTATATTGTTTTATAAAGTGAATACAGTATAGTACTTTAATAGGAAAACATAGATACTAGTTTATTTAAGAGTAATATGAGAACATAAGGCTTTGCTATTACATCATGATGAATACGATACTGTAGAAACTAAAATATAAATACTTATGGAATTATACAGTACATTATATCCAATCAAACATATTACAATACAATTAGAGAGTTCAGCGAGAGATTGAATCATATATTAAAATAAGGGTTGTACAACGGTATTCCTGACAAAAGTAATAGTACAGTAATGAGGTTACAGCTGTATTGGGAACACAATATAAAGTTCTTAGTAAGTAAAGTGTAAAGTGTACTGTACTCTATCTCTCCCCCAAGTCTTTGAGCCAGCAATTTTATAAAGAAGATTATTAAGGATAATATGGCAAAAAAAAAAAAAAATTTGTATGTTTACGGATAAAGACTAAACCTTATTTTGTCAGTGCCCTTAATTTAAAGCATACTTGATTGGTTACTCTTCTTGATTCATATGGTAGTCTTCATGCCAGGTAGGGGGGCGTCTGGTACGGTTCGAACGCCTTAGTGGAGTTGCAGTTTGGGGTGCCGTACCCATTGGCCTAGGGGGTGCAGGTGGTAGTATGTCGATGGGCGGCGTTGACATGTCTTCTTGGGTGGGGGTGTGGTCTCTTCAGGGTCGGGCGCCTGCGTTTCAACGTGTGGGCTGGACCGTGTCGGACTACGGGGTGAAGCGGGTGTCTTTGGTCCTGGTGCTGACCTGGCAGGTGTAGGTGGTGCAGCAGGTGGGCTGTTGGTGGGCACCGCTAGGAAGTTCTTCAAATGTTGGTCTATGGTCATCTTTGGAGCAGGTGTGCTGAAGGGTTCATATTTTTTAAGGAATTTCCTGTTCCTTACAGTTACCCTCCCAGATCCATCGACCCTAACCACGTACTGGTCAAACTGCCTGACTTCGATGACCACACCTGTCTTGTCCCATTTACGGGCGTGTGGACCGACCTGGTTCTGGATGCGTATAAGGTCTCCGACTGCTAGTGGTGGGAGTCTCTTGGTGTGCTCTGACCAGCGTTCCGCTCCCCTCATGTGGCGGTTCCTCAGAGCTTCTTCTCGGGTGGCCAAGTTTTCACGCCACGTGTCGTGTGGTTTATATCGGCCGGGAAGGATTGGAATGAAGTCCCGGATAGGGCGGCCGAATACACACATTGCTGGGGAGTGTTTTGTATCTCTATCCGGCGTGTTTCTGTATTGAAGCATGGCCCGTTGAAAGTTTTCGGTGTTGAGGTCGCCGTTTGGTCCAGTGTTGTCGGTTATTAGGCGTTTCGTTGTCTTGACACCAACTTCTGCCCGACAGTTGCTGTGAGGGAAAGCCACTGATGAGAGTCGGTGGTGTACGCCCCAGTTTTTGAGGAACTGCCGTGTGGCTGCTGCGGTAAATTCAGGGCCCCCATCGGAAGCCAGTTCGTCGGGGATGCCGAAGGTGACGAAGGTCCGTCGGAGGCAGGCGATGAGTCCAGCAGCACCATCTGATGACCTCTCTACTATTGGCCAGTTAGAGTATCTGTCCACCACGACCAGGTAGTTTACTCCTTTGTAGTGGAAGTAGTCCGCGCAGACGCACTGGAAGGGGTATTCTGGTGATGTTGGTGGAGTGGGTGGAGCGCTGGGCTGGGTTGGTGCCATGCGGTTGCAGTGGTTGCAGCTAGCCCGTAGTGCTGTGATGGCTGGTGTGATGCCAGGCCAGAAAATGGAGTCTTCTGCTCTGGAGATCATGGATGAAGTACCTTGATGAGCTGAGTGGAGTGAAGCCAGTACTTCTTGCCTGAGGGCCGGCGGGATAACCGTGCGGTTCCTGTACATTACCACGCCGTCAACAGTGCGGAGGTCGTCGCGAAACTGGTGATATTCCCGCAGCTGTGCAGGGAGTGCATGGCGGGATTCAGGCATGCCGGACTCTATGACATTGGCTAAACTATTCATGACTTCATCGCTGGTCGTGGCGGTGCGTACTCGATCCCATGTCACTGATGCCAGGCTCAGCGAGTTGAGTGTTGATGCGGCTGCAGAAATGACGCAGGCTTCCATGCCATTACCATCTGTCAGTGATGTCCGTATGCCGGCTAGGAAGGTGGGGGGGGGAAAGAACGCCGTTCCCTCGCATGGTTGATGGATGGCTGCTACGTCATCGGGGAGTGTCAGTGGTATGGGGTCGCCAGTGGGGTATCGTGACACCCCGTCAGCAGCTTTGTGTTTCGCGCCTGGTACGTGGATCATCCGGAAGCGGTACCTGAGGGTTTTTTCCTTCAAGTTTCTGAGGCGTGTATTAGATATGTCCTCTAGGGATCTGTCACCAAACACTTTGAGGAGAGGTTTGTGGTCCACTGCAATTATTAGGTCTTCGCATCCCAGCACGAAGTACCTCGCCTTGTCAAGGGCATCGGCGACAGCAAGTGCTTCTCCTTCTACTGGTGCATAGCGGGACTCAGCTGAGGTAGTGAATCTACTGCCGACCAATGTGACACGCCATCCAGTATGGCAGCAGAAGGGTTCGACTCGTGTACAGGTGCAGTGTTTCTGAAGTAGCCAGTAGCCGATGCCTGTTTTCGACCAGTCTGTGGCGAGGCATGTGGGCTTGGTTTTGTCAAAAATTTTAACACCCCTCCTCTATTCTGTGATGATGACATCCTTTGATTCTTCGAAGATGGTTTCCAATTCGTCATCCCACTTGAAAGGTGTTCCTGGCTTCAGAAGTAGGCGGAACGGCTGCATCCTCTTGGCCATGCTGAAGGCATACGACACCTGGTTGATGAGCCCGAACCATGATCGAACGTCGGTGATGTTCTTTGGAGATGGAAACTCTAGGATTGCTTTGAGGTATTTTTTACAGGGTCGGACACTGTCAGATGTGATCTCGAAGCCTGCAAATTCAACCTTGTCCTGACAGAACACAAACTTGTCGGGGTTCAGTGTGATTCCGTGTCTGCCGCAGGTGTCAAGCCACTGGGTGGCCTGGAAGAAGCTCTTCTCCACTGTGTCTGACCAGAGCAAGACGTCGTCAATGCACTTTGTATTGTTAGGGATGCTCGATACAATTTCGTCGTACCTTCTTGTGTAACCGTCACCAGATGCAATGTAACCCTGGGGAGCGGTTTTGTAACGGTAGCGACCCCAGGGCGTTATGAAGGTGGTCAAGTGGCGGTCTTCTTCACAGATTGGTACGCTGTGATATCCATTCCATGCATCAAACACTGTTTTCTTTTTGCCTTGCGGTACTGATCTGGCCTGGTGGAATGGCGATTGAGTGTGGTGTGTTTCGCGGGTGGCGTGAGCGTTGAGGGGTTGAAAGTCAACGGTACGCCTTGGTTTTCCGTTCTTTTTGGCGCACACCACCATTCTGTGACACCAAGTTACGGGCTCACCAACGGGTACTGGTTCAAGGACACCCAGTCTGACATCTTGGTCGAGGCCAGCCTTCACATCCTCCTGCCAGTGGATTGGTACTGGGACGAGGGTGTGATGTGCGACTGGTTTGGCATTGGGGTCCCCCATCAATTTCATTGGGGGGCCGTCCATCATGGGCAGCGCTTGGTGGTCACAAGTGTTGAA
Source organism: Bathynomus jamesi (assembly GCA_023014485.1). Classification (NCBI taxonomy): domain Eukaryota; kingdom Metazoa; phylum Arthropoda; class Malacostraca; order Isopoda; family Cirolanidae; genus Bathynomus; species Bathynomus jamesi. The sequence continues at coordinate 1,018,552 of JAJOZX010000243.1, read as the reverse complement.
GGTGCTTGATTTGTAATAGTCCAGCAGGTATTCCTTGAGCTGGTTCGCCGCAACAGCGGGTAGCGGTAGCTCGATTGGAGGTGATGGAGGATGTTGGCGTCTTGGACAGTCACAGTTAGTTACAAGTCCGCTGTCACTGTGTGGCGTGCTGGCACTGTTGTTACAGTATTGTGCTGGATCCAGTTGGACTTCCCCCCACTGTAGGGAATCTTCCCGAGATAATGCCGAGTGAAACGCATGCCTCTCTGCTGATGAAGAACTTGTCAGAAGAATCTGTCACATATGTTACCTGTCTCGTTTCTACTTGTTGGCCCTGTTCATCCTTGCCAGTGAGGCGAAGTATGGCTGCGCCAAGGATTTTGATGCCCTTGTTGTTGGCGGCGTGCATCTTCATGGTCACAGGGATGAGGTCAGACTGGAGAAGCCCGAGGCGGTGGATAACCTTGATACCGGTGAGGCAGCTCTGACAGCCTGTGTCTGCCATGGCAGGCAGTACCACGGTTTTTGGGTGGGCACTGAGGGTTGCCCCAAGCGCCTCGTAGTCTTCGGGGAGAGTCCTGACTGTCAGGTTGATGTGTGGCTGTGGTTGTGAGTTCTCCTTGATCCACATGTCCGATAGTTCATTGTAAATGTGATGGTCGAGGGCGATTGCTCTTTTCTTATGTGGCTCGGAAGTGTTGCTTGTGGCGCAGAGAAGATCAAATACCGCACCTTCGCACTCATCAGCTTTATTAGGAGTGGCTGAAAGGCTCTTGTCCTTGTCTTTGCTCCTGCATACGGATTCCCAATGGCTGCCGCGCTTGCAAATTTTGCATTTGTGGTTGTACGCAGGCAATCCTTCTTGCGTATGTGGACTGGGGCTCTTCTGCCGTGTCCTTTTTTACCACAATATGAACAGGGGGCATTTTTGTCTTGTGGGGGTATTTGCTTACTTCTCCTGTATGTGCTGCCTGCGGCCTCCACGGCATGGGAGTCCAGCAGTCATGATGCTGAGCGCTTGCCTGCTTCCTTCGCCTCGACAAACTGAAAGACGTCTTCCAGGGTCATCTCCTGGTTACTGTTGCCGAGGAGTTCCAGTTGTATTTCCGGGTCAGCAATTCCGCGGGTAAGGACGTCGCGAAGGATGGAGTCAGTGTAATTTACGTTGTTGTTGCAGCTTGGGCATTCAACAAGAAATTTGCAGACTCCAGCCTGACCACGAAGACGGGCTCCAAAACTGCGCACAGTTTCGTCGCGGTCTTGTCGCATATTGTGTAGGGTAACCCTGGCTACCATGGTGTTCTCCTCTCGGACAGCTAGTTTCTTGATTGCAGCAAGGACTTCATCTTCGGTTTTGTTTGTTAGGCTTCCACCTGCGGATCTTGTCAAATCTTTGCGGAGTGAATCGTCGCAGCATTCAAGTAGTTGTACCACTTTGTCCCTACCAGTAATAGTTTGTTTTATTAGACTTATTAATAAAAAGACCGTTGTCATAAATGAGAACCAACTCTTTGTAATCGTTTATTTATTTATATAAAGTCAAACGATGACAACGGTCTTCTGAAAAAGGAATAAGTATAATAAGTAATCACTTGAATAAAACATAAACATAAACATAATCATTGTCCTCTATACTCCAGCCTTTTTTAGTTAACTTTATAAGGCTAACTAACGAAAATATCACGACCTAACCTAACCAATCGCTAGGTCAACTGTACGCCCTTGATGATTGGTTAGGTTAGGTCGTAATATTTTCGTTAGTTAGCCTTATAAAGTTAACTCAAAAAGGCTGGGGTGACGGATCTTCAGGTGATCCATTTTTCCTTCTTATCTTGTCTTTCTTCTCCCCTATTATTCCTAATACCTTCTCTGTCACTTCGTGAATTATTTCCTCTTTCATTCCTTCCATTTCACTTTCCAAATCTTTACACCCTGTCCTTTACCCTTTTGTTTTCATACTCCAAGTGTTCAAATTTTTCTTTATACTGCCTAACTTCATTTCTACACGTGTTACAAAACCACAATTGGTCTTTATATTTCACCAATATCTTGTATACCTTTACGTTAACTCCGGCGCAGCCTGCATGGAACCATCTATTACGGCCATCACAGTTCAATCCATTACACTGGGGAACAAATTTCAAATTTTTGTCTATTGAATTAGATTTGACAGTTACTTCTAGGTAATTTGGGTGCGCTGAGCACGAATTTTTACTCGGTTTTGCTCTATCAGGTCCTGATTTTGCTCAACACCCCTCCTCTTTCGTCGTATTCATAAAAAGGTTTTTTTCTCAATACTCGCTGTCTTTTTGCAGTTACACATTATGCAACTAGGTTTTTATCTAGGTATTTGTACCTATTGTTATGGTATTGTTGTATTATGTATATTTTTATATGTAACACCCTAAAAATATTTTTAATTTTGTCATTTTTAACCCATTTTAATATTAGTAAATTAAGCTAAAAATATCATAGAATTCTAAAATTTTCTCGAGCGTTCCTGTTCTCTGTAGAATATTCTAGAGGGACAACTAAAATATATAAAAGCGACTCGTTTCCAGAGTTAATCAGTCAATTCAATCAGTCAGTCAGTCAGTCAGTCAGTTGAGTTAGTTAATTAAGTTTGGGCATTAACATAATTTTGAATTGGCATATGATTTAGTGAGTAATTTTGTCATCGTGATTTAATATAGTTGATTTAATTAGACGTAATTTATATTGTACCTACTCATCCGTGTTTCTAGTTTAATTTCATAGATTGTAAGTACCTATTTCATAATAAGTACCTATTTAAACTAATTTTTGTGTTTATATTTCAGATTTTCTTAAATTTATATGAATTAAGGGCTTTAAATACCTTTACAAATTGGCAGAACAATCAAGCAATATGTCATCAAGCACTAGAAAGTTCAAATGCAAAAACAACCCTGATTCCTTCTGTTATATATGTGGAAATTTTACACTTCCACATCAACGAGCAAATATAACTGACTTCGTAAAAAGAGCCTACTTAGCTTATTTTGGCATAAAACTGGGGGACCAAGATAAATCGTGGGCTCCACATAAAGCCTGCACTATATGCATTGAAAGACTGCGACATTGGACGAAGGGTTCGGATTCAAAAATACCTTTTGGAGTTCCGATGGTAAGTTTATGATTTCATAAAACTACGTAATTTAATCACTAGTATACTGTAACTTACCTAAATGTAATTGTAACTTAGGTACATAAACAAAAATTTACAGAAAATGTTTATAAGAATCTCAAATATTGCATAAGGTTGAAACACATAGAAATGTTAAATGTTTGGGTGATAACTTTTGATAAAATTCATAAAAACAAGTCTCTCGTCGCTTTTGTTAACGCTTTACAATTTTTTTTCCATATCAGGTGTGGCGAGAGCCTACTAACCACGAGACCGATTGCTACCTTTGCTTTGTCAAGACTTCGGGCTTCACTAAGAAAAATAAACATTGTATCGAGTACCCAAATTTCGACACCGCGATACGACCTGTGCTACATTCAAATGAGATCCCCATTCCAAAATTTAAGGGTCTGCCAACTCAAGAATTAGTTGAAGATGTTCCTGAAAATATTGTTATGCACTTTGAGGAGTCAGACACCGATTTTGACCCCAGCGTATTTGAAAGTCAAAACGATCCGCAAAAGTTTAACCAGGCCAAGTTGAATGATCTTGTAAGGGATCTAAATTTGCCAAAAAAGGCTGCGGAAATTTTAGCTTCAAGACTTAAAGAGAAAAACTTGCTTACTTCAAACACATATATTTCATTTTACAGAAAAAGAGAAGAAGAACTTGTTAAATATTTTAGAACAGAGGATAGTTTAGTATATTGCTGCGACATAGTTGGTTTGTTAAAGAAGATGCAAATGATTGGCGCTTGTTTTTAGACAGTTCGAAAAGAAGTCTTAAGTGTGTGTTGTTGCATAATGGCAATCTATAAGGCTCGATACCGATTGGGCACTCAACAAAATTAAAAGAAAAGTATGAACATATAGAAAAGGTTTTAAATCTTATCAAATATAGGGAGCACGAGTGGATCATATGTGTTGACTTAAAAATGGTTAATTTTCTGCTAGGACAACAAGGAGGGTATACTAAATATCCCTGCTTCCTTTGCTTATGGGACAGCAGAGCCAAGGAAGAACATTATTTCAAACAAATCTGGCCAGCACGAACATCACTTACTGTCGGAGAAAAAACGTAATTAATCCACCTTTAGTGAGCAGAGATAAAATCATATTTCCTCCTCTGCATATAAAACTAGGCCTCATTAAACAATATGTAAAAGCTTTAGATACGAACGGCGAGTGTTTCAAATACATAACTTCAAAATTTCCAAGTTTAAGTTATGAAAAAATCAAGGCGGGAATTTTCGACGGTCCACAAATAAGAACAATGATTAAAGACAGCAATTTTCCTAATGTCATGAATGAACGCGAAAAAAATGGCTGGTTCTCATTCGTGGACTTGATAGAAAACTTTTTAGGCAATTATAGGGCAGATAACTACGAAGAAATCGTAAAAAAACTTTTAAGGGACTACAAAGAGTTAGGTTGCAATATGAGCATAAAAATGCATTTTTTGAATAGCCATCTTGACCAATTTCCAAGTAATTTAGGTGATGTAAGTGACGAACAAGGGGAGAGATTCCACCAAGATATCAAAATTATGGAGGAACGGTACCAAGGCCGCTGGGATTCCCACATGATGGCTGATTACTGCTGGTGCTTGAAAAGAGACCTGCCATCAACAAGCAAATACGCTAGAAAGTCTTACAAAAGAAAATTTTTGCCACAGTGAAAGCTTCATATCTGTTTGTTTTTTTATTTTAAGTCATTTCTATCGTTATAATGTAATTTTACTGTAGTTTGAACTGCTTGTATTCATGAAACTTGAAAAAAAAATTTAACACATGACTTAATTTTTTAGTCCTAATTTGAAAAATCTGGAAAATGGCACAAAGGCTGTCGACAAGAATCAGGACCTGATAGAGCCAAACCGAGTTGAAATTCGTATTCAGCGCACCCAAATTACCTAGAATCAAGTGTCAGATATCATTCAATAAAATACGTGTTGCCCAGTGTTATCACTGTTTCTGACTTGTCTTCTACACGGATTGCATACTACATCCTCCACCCCGTTATCCCCACTTCGGCCATCGCCATCCTTCTCACACTTGTGCTTAGTAGACCTACGGTATTTTCTTCTTTCCTTCCCTTATCGGCCATATCTATTATTTTTAATGGTGACCCTAGATTTATTTTACTATCCTTAATGGTTTGGTTAACGTTACTTATTTAGTTTATATATATTACTTATTGCACTTTTTAAACACTGAATTTTTAGCACAGACACAAACACGTTTACACGTTTCACATCTCCAAAATGTTTTCAATAATCTGTAATTTTGAAAGTGTTGCCCTATAAACTTTAAAATGTATTAGTTAACCAACTAACCAATCGAGACGCTTGGTATTTTGTGAATTAGGCCTTCATTAGGTTGGCTGTGTTAAGGTTATTGTTTTTGCAGTAGATTTTTAAAGTTAAAAATGAATTGAATATCAGGAACATTCGTGTTTTAACAGTCCCATTAATGTTTGAAGCTTGCATATCCCGTCCTTGTGTCTGGCTTATTTTTTTTTGTTTGATGTTGCCCAACATCAAACGAACTTGAAACCGTAGGCCTAATTACGATAATTCAAGTGGTTTTAGTGTAGCCCGGCAAAGTTGTTCAAGACCTTGGGTAGTCGGTCATTGGCCTTAGAAAATAGACAAATAAGGAGAAAAAATAACTAAGGCTAATTATTTTCTAAGTTGCAGCTAGCCGGATAAGCTAACCTATTACCATGTAAGTTAATTAAGATGAACATTTTATTTTTTTTTTGTAGCTTTGTTGCCTTTATTACATTACATTTGGAAAGCATAGGGTAATTATTCGTTTTTTGACCCACTCTTTTTATAATGAGAGCAAGCTTTTCTGGTCAATTTTGAGGTGTTCTGCACGAATCTGCTATCCGTTTCCTGTGCAAATGCGTAGTTTTCGAGATATCGTCATCTTGAAAACCGCATTTGCACAGTAAACGGATGGTAGTTTCGTACAAAACACTTCAAAATTAACCAGAAAAGTTTGCACTCGTCATTTTCGTTTAAACTAATGAATTCAAACAAAAATATCATGACAACCTAACCAATCATCAAGGGCGTACAGTTGACCTAACCGGTGTCACGTACTGAACTGTCTGCAAAACATTAGGACCAATCAATTTGAACATAAGAACATAAGAAATTTTGGTAATTATATAGAAAATGGCACAACCCGAAGTATGATGTAAAAAACATTTTATTAGGTCAATTTCGATGTGCTGAAGCCAAATCTGTTAACCATTTGGTGTGCAAATGCTTCAAATTAGAGTAAATGTTATTTATATTTTACTCTTATTTTGAAGCATTTGCCTAAAAAATGGCTAACAAATTAGGCTTAAGCACATGAAAACTAACCTAACCTAACCTAAGAGTAAAATAATCAAATCAACTTACCTTTAACTTAAACATTGGGAGGATACAACTTTGCCGCAGCTTTGAGGTTTATCACGACGTATGTTGCAATTATAACCACACGTTGGGCACGACAACTCAGAAAGCAAAATACCATGTTTTTGGAAAAATAGAATTGCTTCTTCATCATTTTCGTAAAACTTTACAATAGCTTCAATGTATCTAATAGAACACCCTTCACACTCCATTACTATACCAACATTAAAAGGGCGCATTTTAAAAGGGTTATAAAATTGCTTCTGTTAAGAACTACTTTGACTCACGGAGCAAAATTACTGGAACCAAAACATAAATGATGGGCAAATGAATGAATTTCAAAAATTTGTAATTTTATTTATAATCTATAAAAATGTAATTTGCACACCAAATGGTTAACAGATTTGGCTTCAGCACATCGAAATTGACCTAATAAAATGTTTTTTACATCATACTTCGGGTTGCGCCATTTTCTATATAATACCCGAAATTTTTATAGTGGGCACACTAGGGGCCACTTCGGCCCGTCGAGGTGGCTCCACTATGTAAAAACTGCCTGTACATTGGCAATAACCAATTTTTACAAAACTAATTAAGTATCTTTTTAAAACTAATTAATTATCAATTTAAAACTAAAGATAGAATCTCTGGATCCAGAGGATCAAAGTCATAATAGGCTACTATCCACAAATATGTTACACACTATATCTATTTATAACTGACATGCAAATATATCAGATCCAAAGAATCTAGTCAATTTCATTATGGTACCCATCAATACCAGTACCATGCCAACCAAAAATAAGTCACGGTCCATATCAATTGCAGACCAAGTCACAATTTACATCCATATACATTACAATATATATACTTAAGAGGAAAAGTGTAGGTGTGGCTGTAAAGACTGTACAGTAATGTAGAAATATGTGTGCACCCATTTTGGGTCTCCCATTTAAAGGTGTTTGTGGGGCAAGTGAAGATCATGAGTTTTTCAATACCTCACAGTACTATGGGGGGCACTGCTCGGCAGAGGAATCAAGCTTTAAATAGGGTGTGTAAGGACAGAGAGTATCCCCTAACCCAAGATGCTGCCTCCCTATATCCCACAAAACCTGTGTTGAGCTGTGCGATCTATCACCCAAATGCACATAATATTTATGAAATAAACTAGTACCATTCATGCAATAAAAATAGGCTTAAACACCATCACCAGATGTCCCTTGCAGACATCAAACTATCCAACCTTCTTTTGAAAGAATCAAGTGTATCTGAAGTCACCACTTCTTCTGTCAGACTGTTCCAAAACTTAATTACTCTGTTTGTAAAACTATGTTTCCTTAAATTTGTTCTATATCTTGGCTTAAATAATTTCATACTATGACCTCTAGTCTGATTATGATGATCTTTAATGAAAAGAGACTCAAAATCTATCTTATCCAACCCTTTTATCATTTTATACACCTCTATCATATCACCCCTTAACCACCACCTTTTTAATCAGAACATGCTTAGATACGCCAGTCTTTCCTTATATGTCAATTGTCTTAGAGATGGGATCATTCTTGTTGCTCGTTTCTGTACTTTTTCCAGTTTTTCAATATCTTGTATCAAATAGGGACTATTAAATTGAATGCAGTATTCGAGGAGGGGTCTCATATATGAAATGTATAGTTGCTTTATAATATTGGGTGATTTGTATTCAATGTGTGTCTGCATGAGATTGAGTCTAGCATTTGCTTTATTTCTGATTACCATACAGTGATTTGAGGGTTTAAGTTCATTTGTCACAGTGACACCCAAGTCTTTCTCTTTATCATCATTTTTAATCCAAATTCCATTCATATTGTATTCAAATTCTGGATTTTTTGGCCCAATATGCATAACCTTGCACTTATCAACATTAAATTTCATCTCCCACTTATCTGCCCAGGCTGTTACTCTGTCTAAGTCTTTTTGTATTGTCATTGCTCCGGCTACTGACTTAACATTATGGCCTAATTTTGTATCATCAGCAAATTTTGAGGTTTTACATGATAGGCCCTTCTCTAGATCATTTATATAGACAACAAAAAGCAGAGGTCCCAGAATAGACCCCTGTGGGACTCCGCTCAATACGGGTCTCCAAGTAGACTTATTTCCATTTAGATGAACTCTCTGTTTTCTATTTCTCAGCCATTCTTCTATCCAATCAGCTATATGACCTCTTATACCATGGGCTCTAACTTTTACCAACAATCTTGCATGAGGAACAGTATCAAATGCCTTTGCAAAAGGCATTTGATTTGTGATTTGTGATGCGTGATCTTTACAGGGGCTCCACCCCCGTACCCCCGAGACCTAAATTATACAAATGATAATGTAATAACGTTGTCAACCTTGTATGGGTAGTCTGCTAAATTTTGCCTACCCTTAAACTGAAATGACACGTTTATTTTTAGGATTTTTTTTACGGCACCTAAAGACCTTCTGGTCTTTTCTTAAAATAAGCACTATTGCATTTAGGGCAGGTCACGGATGTCTTAATTATTCTGTGATTGAAAAAAAGGTCTAAACTCTTGTTGGGGCAATTCTTGAGGGCAATATGGCGGATCACGTCTTCAAAATCAAATATGCATAACTGACACATCATACTTCTAGTCACAAAAAAATTGAACTGAACAGATGAACAATTGCTAAAAATGATTTATTTGTAAAACAGGACATTGAATTACGCAGAAGTAGCCAGAATCACCAAAAATAAGAAATATTTACCAAATAGTTTTATATATATATATATATATATATATATATATATATATTGAAAAAACACCAAAAATAGGAAATATATTTTAATAAAAAAATATATTTTATACAAATTTGCACAAGATAATATATATATTTTCTTATTCAGTTTTGATTGGTTATTCAATATATATTGCTGTTATAGCTGGGTGTGACTAGGTCAAAAAACGAATAATAACCAAGCCTAGACATTGTTTCCTCAAACAGTTCTCGGTAGAATCACAGTTTAGGGTTGTAAAAAAAAATCTTTCGATAATATCCTATTTTGGCATCCCAAATTATTCAACCAACCAAAAATAAATGGTACTCTAACACTTTCAAATTACTTGTTTAGGTTAATTGACTGCCCAGTTAGGTCAACTGTATGCCCTTGATGATTGGTTAAGTCTTTATATATTTGTTAGTTTAAATGAAACTATAACGACTTAACCTAACCAATCATCAAGGGTGTACAGTTGACCTAACTGGTTGGTTGAAATTTGGTATTTCTTTACTATTACACTGGTCTCCGGTAGAAAGTTTTAAAAGCTGGTTGTTTTAGGTTAGGTTTGCTTAGGCTGTTTTAGGTTCAGCCAATTTTGAAGGTGAAATTTATGTTTTTCCTATGGTTTTTGATGTGTTTTGTATTAATCTGACTTTTACCGAGGTAAAAAAGGGTAGAAAAGGTTTTAAAAGCTTTAAGCTTCAATAACTCTTTAACGAATCATTTGCGATGGAAATGAGTATCATTTTTTAATTCAGCACATTGAAAAACATTGAAAAACATTGAAAACCAGCTTTTAAAACTTTCTACCAGAGACCAGTATAATAGTAAAGAAATACCAACAAATTTTTTACGATGCTAAACTGATTCTACCCAGTTCTCCATTCCTGGGGTTTATGATACAAGCTTTATCAACCTTTGCAAGTGGTGAGCAAATGGGAACTCAACTGTCTCAATTGAAACAGAGTAACAAGGTCTGGATGCTTGGTGAGTGTGCTGAGAGTTTCCCTGAGGCCTACATTCCAAATCATGATCAAATTGTCTACACCAGCAGAGAGCAAAATGTTATTGGTAGTTTGATGCTACAACACTAACCCAACTTACCTTTGATGGTACACCAAATCTACCACTGGTTTTGTCATATGGTAGTTGTTATGAGGCCATATTCTAGGATTTGACATACTTTGATGACTTGGTAAATTTGCAGTTTCAGCCCCAATTCGTTTTGAACATAAAACTTACGTTTTTCCTGTTTTTTGATGTGATTAATTCGAATTTGGCATCTATTTCCATTGCAAATCACTCGGTTTTTAGACCCCCCCCCCCCCCCCCCCCCCCATATCAAAAGCCAAAAATGAGTGATTTGCAATGGAAATGGATGTCAAATTTGAGTGAATCATGTCAAAAAACATAGGAAAAACAAGTTTCATAACCTAACCCAACTCAATCCAACCTAACCTAACCTTACCTTAATGAGAAGTGATGGGTTGAGGAGCAGGGTTGGCCGCAGGCTCATCAATGTCATCGTCCTCAGACTTGCTGTCCTTGTGCGGGATAGACACACGTGGAAAGGCAGGGGTAACTCATCCTGATTGTGGAGGGTACAGTTTTGGTGCCTCTAGTAGGGAGGTATGGAGTTCACTTTCGCCAGCCTGCATGATGAACAAATACCTTCCCAAATACTGGTGTAAATACCGCGACTGTATTCCAGGGTGCCTAAGCCACTCTTTTAGATCTCTCCACAACTGCTCAATTTATGAATCACTTCAAACGGAGTAAGAGCACAACCTTCACACACTGTAGCCATGGCTAGACTGAGACAATATGGTGGACCAAAAATTATTATATTTATTATCTCCATTATTATCCATTTGCGATGGAAGTGGTATTAGAAAAAGTTGTCCGAAATGAAGAGATACAGCTAAACAACACATCAAAATTGCCGAGAACCGATTGGGGCTGAAACTGCAATAATACCGATGACTTAGCCTTCAGAACCAGAAATAATAATATCATCATTGAATGGGTTCCAAGTTACGTCTAGGATAGGTCCTTTATGGGCCCCTTATGAGAGGGTGGTCAGGTGTGATATGACCAGCCATAAGTGGGAGGTAATAGGTACTCATGGATACTCATGGAAGACTTCTGGAAGAGGCTATTGAGCCTGTGACTCCAGCTCAAAATTTTCTTCAATACCACTACTTAATGGGTTGGTATGGTAGTTGAGGCTGTTATACTTTATTTGTGCTCTATAGTCTACTTTCTGTTCTTGGTCACTCCACACACTATCTAGGTTCATCTCAAACTTGTAGACATAATCCAAATTCACTGATAATGGTGATGATGTTACTCCAGGGCATTGCCTTTTCAGTGGTGCCCCTATTTCTTAACTTCTCAGTCTTCTCTCTCCTTCTCCAGAACTTGTAGAGCATTATTTTTGTTTGGTCTATTTTATTTGCATCAAACAATAGTTCCCCAAGTATTTTGTTTTTATTCTCTACATAAGGTTGCTGAAATCTACCATCTAATCTATGCTCTTCTAGTATTCTGGGCACCAAAGTATGAAATGTTCTAAATCTTCTGTATCAGTTCCACACACTTGACAATTGGTATCATCATTCCCAAATCTTTTTCTATCATTTAGGGGTAGGGTGTTTGTTTTGCTTTTAGATAGTAAAATTGAACCAAGTGTATTATTGTATACCTATGTCCTCTTCACCCCTAACTTCCTGCTTCCATTCTCTATATTATTGTAAACTAGTCTTTTATGTCACCTCATCCTTCCACCTTCTTTAATCCCAAATCTTTACCCATTCTTTTACCTCTTCCTTAGTTAGTAGATTTAATTGCAACACGCTTATACCAATCTCTCTCATAAATTTCTCAGTACCTACCTTTAAACCACTTATTCTTTCCCTTCCCTTTCATATCTTCAACAATTACTTTCAGCAATTCATTTCTCACCCTACCATTCACATCCTCCTGTAATATTAATTTTAAGTATTGTGGCTTCCCTTTATTAACTCTGGACTCCATGGATGAAGCACGTATTTCCCCTCACAAAGTACATATTGGTGCATATCTTGGTGCTCCTAAAATTTGCCTATAGACACCATTTTCATTCCTCTGCAAGTTTTCAATTTCTGCCTGAGTCAGATTTATAACATTTGTACCATATAATATAGATGGTAATGCTACGTGTTTCTAATATGTTTTCCCAATGAATATCTTATTGCAGCTCTTCACAATTATCATGGTTGTTAAGTTTGCCAGTTTTTGCGCCTTTTGTATCATTATACCTCTTTGTTTGCTAAGACAATGTCTCTTGTTGGCAATATGCAGTCCTAAGTACCGTATACTATACTATCTGTTACCTGTATTCCTTCAAACTCTCTGGTTGCTCCTTCATATTAAATATAATTACTTTTCTCCCTATTTATTTGCAAACCACAAATAAATAGGAACACCATTCAAATTATAGACTACTCTATTACAAAAAGAGTTTTTCTTTAGATTTAATCTTGACATTTCCTTATGTATCTTCGTGTCATATCCTCTTGTTATAATTCCCTCTTGCATTTTAAATACATTCTCACAAACCTCTTTATCATAGATTTCCTTCACTATTTTGAATGCCTCAATCAGACATGGGGTAATAGTAATAGACTATTACAGGATTTTTCAAATAATAGTAATAGATCATAATTTTTTTGCTGTAATAGTAATAGTAATAGAAGGCAAAGTAATAGATAATAGTCTATTACTTTTCTATTAGTGGCATTGGACATATTGTGTGAACAAAGAATTGAAAAAATGAACTAAATCTTCTCTAGACTAAAATAAACATGTATGTGAAATTGTGAACTAATATTGTGGCAAATTTTTCCTTCAGTAAAGTAAAATTTATCAAGACCGACACACTTTGAAATTGAAATGATTTGGTTGAAACAAATATTTGTTAACACACTGCTTGTAATTGCATTTAAATAGACATAAAGATCCTTTTCAAACAAGTGAAGTACCCCACATACAAAAATAATAGTAATAGATGAAAAATAAAATAAAAGTAATAGAAAAAATCAAAAGTAACAGTAATAGAAACCCAGTAATAGACCCCATATCTGGTCTCAATCATGTCCCCTTGTGAGCTCTTGTAAGTTAGTGTTGGCAGTTCTACTTTTGTTAATCTTGCCATATAAGTCAGGTCCTTCAGTGGCAAGATTTTATTATTATTAAAAAATGTGTATCATGACTTGGATTACCTCGATAGGCCTGAGTGGCTTCATGTTTTCCAAATGTAATGTACCAACTTAGTGGCTCGGTACTGCATATTCTCTACCACCTCTATATCCTTAATTTTGTATGGGCACCACACCTGAGTGGCATATTCTAAGTGTGGCGTGATGAGTGCTGTAAATAAGGATTTGAACATTTCCTTATCCAGGCACACAAATGTTTGTCTAATTAGTCCAATTAATCCATTTGCCCTGTTGATCTATAAATAAATATTCCCCCACCTCCTGATTCTACAATTATGGCACAGATTTTAGGACTGACAACACAGAATGTTGAATTAGGTCTTTTCCATTTGGAGCCCACCATCAGATTCTTTTGAAAATAGCACCAGTAGTGCATTTTGACCCTCAATAGAATATGACAATAACATCCTTTTTTTTTTGAGAAATGCGAACATTTCGCATAATAGGGCAATAAAAATGCAAAATAGATTACATGATATTTATTATGCAAAATAGGTTACATGATATTTATTATGCAAAATAGGTTACATGACATATATATATATATATATTAAAATTGACCAACTGGTTAGGTCAACTGAATACCTGGTTAGGTCAACTGAATACCTGGTTAGGTCAACTGAATACCTGGTTAGGTCAACTGAATACCTGGTTAGGTCAACTGAATACCTGGTTAGGTTAATTGAATGCCCAGTTAGGTTAATTGAATGCCCAGTTAGGTCAACTGTACACCCTTGATGATTGGTTAAGTTAAGTTGTGATATTTTTGTTAGTTTGTAATTATTTTTATAATATTCCAGTCTTCCATTCTGTTCCTTTTATGCTTTAAAAGTGTCCTGAACAGGGGCGTCTGCAGGATTTTTCGCAAGGGGGGGCAAAACTAACTTATTAGTTCTTTATTAGGTAGAAAAAAAAATGCACTGCGACCACTACGAGTAAAAACCGTCATCTCCCCTTATCATAGCCTGCTTTCGGTGCTAAATTTATGTACTTAGTAATACTAAGTACATAAATTTAGCACCAAAAGCAGGCTATGATAAGGGGAGATGACGGTTTTTACTCGTAGTGGTCGCAGTACATTTTTTTTTCTACCAGTCAAGTCCATTTTTTATATGTTATATGATACTACATGATTAACTATAATCGTGTAAGTTTCAGTGAAATTGACCAAAAGGTTTTCGAGAGAAAAAAATAAATAAAACAATATAATGATCTTTGCAAATAATTCCATTACTATATCTTTCATTCAGTATAGTTTATTTAACACTTCTAAGTTCAACGACACGGCACTTCAGTAAAGGTAAAGTAAACGACATTTCCTTGAATGTGGAAACACTGACTGAGCTGCAGTAGAATTATAGAAGTCATTGCGTGGGCAAACACAAATTTCCAAGGGAGGGCAACTGTCCCCTCTTGCCCCCCCCCCCCCCCCCCCCCTCTGGACGCCCATGGTCATGAATATATATAGCCTAGGTCTTTGCGTGAACTAAGAATAAGATGGCCTAAGCCTATGTCCAATTTTCAACACAAATTATTGTCAAATTTTTTAAGAATAAACAAATTCAAATGTTAAAAAGGGCTGTAACGTTCTTCTTATTCATTTATCAAAAAAAAAAAATACATGTTTTAAATCAGCGTAAAAAAGTACACATGATGGTAATAATTAATTTTAATTCTAGTGGTGGGCACCAAATGGAAAAGATCCATTGAATCTCATGATTTGCGCACTTGATTGTTATCAAAAAACTGCACCCTCTTCAGACATGTTCCATAAACAGCTACAGCCTGTTTGTACAGCTACACTAAATCTAGGTTACTACAGCATAGGCATAAGCTGCTTTGAAGTAGGATGAGGTAAATTTAGTACCTATATAGTAAACTACAGCCCAGACAGCGCTTTTTAGGGTAAAATTTCAGATATCAGACAGTTCAGAAACAGAGTTCATAGACCCTAATTACTTACCTAACCTAACCTGTTACTAGTCTGTTATGAACTACCTACCTCCTCTCTTCTTACCTTCCACAATCTCCAGATTGTGTCTGGCATTTGAATTGAGTAAACTGACCACTTCTATTATCTAGAAATAGTTATATTAATCAAATAAGCTAACTCGAGTATGTCTTATATACTGTTCATTTTTAACCTTTTAAAGGGGCATACGCAGTCGAAGCCATTCTGCATCATCAAGTGGGTCTGAAAAAGAAAATCGAAAGAGTAGAGAGAAAGAAAAGAAGCCTCACAGAAAATCATCAAGTAGTGATAGTGACAGTTCCAGTAGGAGGTAAAGTGGTTAAAGTTTCGTTTTTGTAATTCATGTCACCATAGTGCTGCTGGTTACTCGGGCTTGCTGTATGTAGCATGGCCTATCATTTTGGCTGAATTTATGTTGGAAGCAAGTGGAAGCTTATCAGGGTGATTAGTAATGAAAATAACTTATTCCAATAAAACACTAGGTGTAGTTACCTCAATATTTTAACAATTCTTTTGAACTGATGATAGTAAATTCTGTCATATGGACACCAGTGGGGCTAGAATTATTATCCTCGGGGTGAGGTTAGTTTTACTAGGAAACTTTAGTTTTGTATAGCATTGTCATAAGTAATTGAATTCAACCAGGTTGCTGCAGTAAAACTGAGAAAGTACTTTTAAGGAATATTGTACCACAGGCCTTATTATACTGCCCTTTATCCTTCCTTCGTGGTTATGATTTTACAGTGCCCGCGAAAAGTATCCGATCACCCTTGAAATTTGAATTTTTTACATAAAAAACAATGTTTAAATGTATACTAACCTTATATTAGTATTTTGTCATCTGTCCTTTGGTTTGGATGACTTGTTCTAGACGTTTTGGCATGGATTTAATCAAGTTTTGACAAACTTCCACTGATATTTCCTTGCACCATACCTTTTTGATGGCCTCTTGTAATTTTTCGACTGAGCCAGTGTCGTGGCATTCAACCTTATTTTTTATTATTAGCCACAGATTTTCTATCGGATTGAGATCTGGACTATTACCAGGCCAATCCAAAATATCAAATTTATTGTCAGTAATCCATTTTGTCACTATTTTGGCCTTGTGACATGGTGCACCATCATGCATGTATGTTTTTGTCCTTTGGATTGCCATTGCCATTGGAAGTTTATCCTGTAGCATTGCTAAATACTGTGCACCATTCATAGTTGTGTTCTTCGGAAGAAAATATAAGTTTCCACGCCCATAGTAACCGAAACAACCCCAAACCATCACACTTGGAGGGTGTTTCATTGTCTTTAGGGTGTATTTAGGGTCCATCCTATTTGAGCCAATAGGCCGGCGAACCTTTTTTGGACAACTTCTGAATGTCAAAAATGTCGACTCATCGCTAAATAAAACCTTCTTCCAGTCATCAACAGTCCAATGAATGTATTTTTTACAAAATGCGACACGTTTTTTACGCATTTTTTCATTAATGAACGGTTTCTTAGCAGCATGGCGAGATGGTAATCCGAGTTCTTTTTGGAGCCGCTCCTGGATAGTTCGTTCAGAAACACCAGATAACAAATTATTCATATTAAATTTTATTTCTTTCGCAGTTATTGTTGGGTTTTTCAATACTAAACGTTTCATAAGTTTGTCTGTTCGCGAATTTGTTTTTCTCGGTCTGCCAGATCGTTTTTTAGGGACTGGCGTGGTTAGGCCACCATTGTTCTTAGCCCGTGAAACCCATAAATTAACGGTACATTGGGATATGTTTAATTCCTTAGCTATCTGTGTCTGTGATTTCCCACATGCATGCAAAGCAACAATAGCACCTCGACAATCACTCTTAAGTTGTTTTTTAGCACACATTATATATAAATTTTATTTACACCACTTTCTGTAAAAAAAAAAAAAAATATCAAGAAATTTACACAAACAGTGAAATCTGACAAATTTGAGACACAGCCACCCGCAACGAAGGCTACCAGAACACTAATTTGAGAATGCGTTGGATAGCTCTCATATCAGCGAGCAACCTCAAAGTTACCAGATGTCGCTAGAACAAATAGAAAGTGAATTACGTGTCTCTGAATATCAAGGGAAAATATTGTATTTTCTTGAGTGATCGGATACTTTTCGCGGGCACTGTAGAGTTGTTGACTCAGAGATTGTTTTCTTTTAGCTCTTCTGGATCATCAGGGAGTTCTGGAAGTTCTTCCAGTAGTAGTAGTTCATCAAGATCATCATCATCTTCCTCATCATCATCATCACGTTCACATTCAAAAGACAAAGATGTTAAGCGCAAGTAAGTGAGAAAATCTGTTAGTTTTGAAATCAAGGATAGTTCTCTCCCGCTTCCTTAGTAGGGTCAACTGAGAGCTCTGTACTATTTAAACACATATTTTACGTTGGTAGTGCAAGTGAATTATGTATAAATCACATTTGACAGTAGATCAACCTTGTTATTTTTTTTATTGTAGTTTTTTACTGGTTAATGCAAAAAACTTCACTTTTTTTACGTGAAGGTCAAAATATGAGAATAAAAACCCACTCTAATAGACAAGAGTTTATTTCCACGACAGTTTCGACGCCCACTGGCATCCTCCTGTTTTTCCCTCTTGTTTTGTTTCATTTGTGTTTCTGTATCCACCCGAGGAGGATGCCAGTGGGCGTCGAAACTGTCGTGGAAATAAACTCTGTCTATTAGAGTGGGTTTTTATTCTCATATTTTTACTGGTTGTTTAGCTGGATTATGAAACAGAATAATGACATGGGAAATTCAACTATACAAGATCAAATTTGGATGCAGTCTTCACTTGATTTCATCTTGAGTATAATTAGGTCCTGCATTATATTTAAACATCATGGATCATCTGACTGCAGACACACTATTAATCACCTCTTTGGTGTGTATATATAAAAAGCTGATGATAGATCTTAAAATTAGTAACAAACGAAAAGTCATTGGAGAAATGAGGGGTCGCTCGTCTTAAGGTACCTAAGCGCCACCACAGGCGAAAACGTGTTTTTGATGGATATCACTATTTTCACCCTTCCTCTATTGCGTGGTTTGGGTTATTATGCCCTTACGACACGAAGTATGGTTGAAAACCTTATGAAGCGAACTACTTTTTTCACCTCTATCACCAGCCAAAAGTTCACCCAAAGTTCAGCATATAAGAAAATCAAGAAATTAAAAAAATATATATATAAAATATGAAAATCTATTCCAAAAACTCATCATCATCTTCATTAGCATACTTAGAACTCTAATTTAGCCAAAAACGAACGTTCTAGCTCAATTAATAAGAGATACTATTGCGAGAATATTGCTGAACTTTGGAGGTGATTTCTGGCAAATTTTAATTTGGCGCTTAGGTACCTTAAGACGCGGGACCCCTCAAATAGTCTTGACTGGTGTGGAAATAGGTGAAAATAAAGAACAAAGTTTTCAAACATGTTAATGAATATCTTCAATGCAAATTTTCCTCTCTTGAACTAAAGCTAATATTTAAAACAAAATACAACAACTAGTAAATCACCACACTATTTATTGTAAGTACTAAGCACAAATGCACTTTCTTAAATTAATGAAAAATGCTTCTATCATCGAACAAACATATAAAAACTATTATAACAAACTTTATGCAGTCATTAAAAGAGTAAAATCTGATCACTTTTATTAAAAAATCCACTCCCAAAAGGATTGTGGAATACTTTAAAGGATTTAATCAAAACAAAAAAAAGCATAACAAATCCTGTATCTTCCATCGCGCAGGATGGAAATTCATACAGTGATTTCAAATACAGTGGATTTATTAATTTTCCAAAACAGCGATACAGCAGTCTCCTTTCCAATCTAACTGTTTCTACCACCAGTGCATGAAGCTATGGAAAATTAATATTTCTGATCAGATCCACCTCAGAAATTTAAAACAAAGTGAAAAATAAACTAGTGATATTGATATGACTGATAAAAATATACAGACTAGTGTCAAATGAAACTGCAATTCCATTGACAAACTCGTAAATGTGTCAGTAACTCAGATGTATTCCCTGACAATGTAAAGGAAGCCAGTGTATACCTTTTTTCCATATTTCCAACTTTCAGAAAAGTATTTGAAAAATTTGTGTACAGTAAACTTAATAAAATTTTTTACCAAGTACAACATTTTGACTAAATACAGGTTGGGTTTAGAAATGGTCATACCAAAGCTTACCAGTCGAGTTGGTCGACGTTCATGTTTCAACATGTAAATAGTTTTTTACAAACAGAAATTTTAAAGTCAGTGAGACTGTGCGTGTCCAAACACTCAGATTTGCTGCAGCTGGACCAAATGGGCTACATTTGGCTTCAGAGTGCTGGAGCCAAGTTGCAGACATTTGAAAATGTCATCCAGAAAAGCCCTTGTCCCAAAATGTTTTGAAATCTTGTAAAATACTGCAATATCCTAGGCATCATGATGTTTCCATATACCTTTTTTTTTTTTTGTTTCTTATCAGTTACTATGAATTAAATCTTAGTTGTTTCTTTGATATTAGTAATTTGTAATGGTTCACATTATAATTTGAAGAGCCTAATCATTATTAATCAATAAAGCAATATATTATGTTGTTGTTGGTTAGCCGATCAGCCCACCCTGATCGAGCAAGCCGGCGGCACGCAGGTAACCGATCGCCCTCTCCGGAGTGGACCAGAGGTTCAGCACACTAGTGATGTTGTGTTGTGTTCTATGTTGTGCTAGGGCGGTACAGTCTGTCATAATGTGTTCAATTGTTTGTGGTGTGTCCTGGCACAGGTGGCAGGTGTCGTCTGTGGAGTTGTCTAGTCTGTGTATATGTCTGTAAGTTGGGGTGATGTTCACATCGGAATCGTGCTAAGTTAACTCAATCCGATCTGCTCAGGGTGGTGGCTTCGCACCTAGGACCGCATTTGAACCGAGTCATGTCAGTGCTTTGTGGGTGAGGTGTGTGTGTTTTTTTTGTACTGTGTGATACCTGTGGGGTAGGGTGCTTTTAAAAACTGAAAATGTGAATTTCGGGTCACGGAACCCCGCAAATGATGAGGTTCCGGGAGCAAATAAAGCACATGATTTTTTTGGAAAATCATCAAATATTTAGAGGTTGCCCAAAGACCCCAAAGTTTTACCCATATGCTCATTTATTTATGCGCCCTTTTTAAGTCACTTCTAGTGTTTATTAACCCATTGATACACAGCGTCCCCAAAATTAGAAATTGCATTTGTCAATTGCGTTCTGATAATCCATATTTCTTTACTTCAGTATACCAACAAATGAATTTTCTTTAATTCTAAATCGTTTTCTCTTAATTGCTCACGTCTTTCGTGCATTTACGTAATGGTGGCCAAGAAGCATCACAGTTCTCATAACGGTAAGTGTTATTTAAATAATTCATATATTTCAAACGTTTTTTTTACTTAGCACTGTAATGGATGGTATTATGAATTGTTTGTAAGTAAAGGGTGATCCAGAGAAATGGGACCCAAAAGAAACCCCTGTAACTCTTAAAGTATAAGTCCTTTTATAAAATCATACGCATCATTCGAAAGAGGATAGTTACAAGTTTGTACAGGATTGTATAGGTTTTGACAATACAAGACAAGATAAGATACAAAACAAAATAAAAGCATGGCAGTTTTACGTCAAACGTTTCCAGGCGAGTTAATCTCAAGATTTGGAGACGTTGAATGGCCCGCAAGGTCTCCGGATTTTTCTCCCTTAGATTATTATCTCTGGGGATATTTAAAGAGTAGGGTCTACAGAAATAACCCAACGACCTTGCAAGAATTGAAGGCTGCCATCACAAATGAGATACAGGCCATACCACCGCGCACACTTGCAAAAGTGATGCAGAACTTACAAGCGAGAACACTGGAATGCTTGGCAACTAATGGAGCACATTTGAAAGGAGTCATTTTTAAAAAATAAATATTTCATAATAAACTTGTAACTCTACTCTTTCGAATGATATATAGTTTTTATGAAAGGAATTAAATATTGAGAATATTTGGCTTTTTTTTATGGGTCCCATTTATCTGGATCACCCTTTATAATGACTTGTTTTACCGGCAATATTTTTGTTTCCAAAAATAGTTATAAGGTTTAATTTTTATGCATATAAAATTTTGGACGCTCTCTGCTTCAGCGTATTGCAATCATCTTTTTTCGCATTGTCTGAGTGAAATAGTGTAGTGTACCATAGATTATTTTAAATTTATATATGGATTGGATATACTGTAAATGGTTATGTATGCATGATTTCGCAAAATTATTATAATTTTAATACATATTGTGTTCATGGGTTATCAGCCAATCATTGTTTGAACACAGATTACGGTTACAAAGAGGGTGGCTTATTTCTACACATTTTCCTGAGGTATTTTATCCATGAATGGGTTAAATTAACTTACCAATTTCACTGTTTTGTCTTATTCACAGATAACTGGTGAACGATGGCGGCATGTACAAGATCGAAGAAATCAATCTGGCTTGTGGGGTCATCAAGTCCTACTATTGCCGGTCAGCAATTACCTTCAAGAGGTGATGTATTGAAGTACCTTTTCCATCTCCACAATGAAGAGAAGAAATCCTTAGCTGAGAGTGTGTCCTCGACATCACAAGCCATCATTGAAATCTGGGTGACAGAAGGTTTACCGACGAAACATCCGCACGACGTCAAGAAGCACGTCCGGAAGTTGCATGACGAATGGCAGGGTTTGAAGAAGAGAATTTCGCGGAAAACGAAGACCAATTTGGACAACCAGGCTGCGTTCAGGTCAAGCTTGAACAACCTTTTCGATATTGGTCATCAAAATGCCCTAAATCTTATCAAAATTCAGGAGGACAAGGACTTCCTGCTTGCTCAAAGGGAGGAGGGTCGGAGAGGAAGGATTGGAAATGTCGACAAGAAGATTGCCAAAAAAGTCGCAAGGGCCCAAGAAAGAACTGCTCAGGAATTGAAGCGGAAAGACAGGCATGTGCAGGAAATGGAAGAAATCTCTGCTACCGTTGTTATGGAAACCTCATCGTCAGCGTCATCAAGTAAGGAAACAAGTCCCGAAAGAAAGCCAGTTACATCGTCGGCTCCAAAACATCGCCGTGGGACGACGGCAATCAGTTCGGAGGTCGCTGCGGCATTGGACCGCACGCGGATGAGCGACAGGGCAGCTGCTCGTGTTCTCATCCCCTTTGGCATGCAAATGGGTCAGGACATAAGTGAGATGTGCCTCAGTCCAAGTGCTATTCGGGCCAGCAGATCCAGGTACAGATCAGCCCACGAAGCAGAGGTGAGAGCTTCCTACAAGCCTGAATGCCCTCTTGTTCTTCATTGGGATGGAAAACTTATGGCAGACTTAATGGGAAGAGACAAAATCGACCGTTTAGCCATCTTAGTTACCGTGGATGGGATGAGCAAGATTCTAGCCATCCCCAAACTCCCAGACTCCAAGGCAGAAAGGACAGCAATCGTCATCATCGAAACCATCGAAAACTGGGATCTTGGCCAGAAGATCAAAGCTCTTTGCTTTGACACGACAGCCACCAACACCGGCATCCATGGAGGAGTGTGTGTGCGAGTAAAGCAGGCTCTCGGGCGTGAAATGATTTACTTTGCGTGTCGACATCACGTGCTGGAACTGCTGCTTGAAGCAGTATTTTCTTTCCTTGTTGGAGACCTTTCCAAAGGACCTGAGATTACGATTTTCCAGAGCTTCCGTAATGTTTGGCCGCAACTGAAATTGAATGAATACTCCACTGCCGCGGACGAAGAGGACACGGCTGCAGTGATCAGTCCCTGGGCCGAGAAGATTCATGAAGCAAATGACCTTCTGAAAGTGAAGCATCCCAGAGATGACTACAAAGAGCTTCTTGAACTTGTAGTCATTTTCTTGGGAGGAGTACCTCACGGACGTCGGAGTCCTGTGTTCATGGCTCCAGGGGCTTTGCACCGAGCACGGTGGATGGCGCGTGGAATTTACTCTTTCAAGATTTGGATGTTCAGATACCAGTTCACGATGCACATGAACCAATGTCCTTCAACATCTCGTGGAGCAAGTAGCAGTGACCGCCTGATTTCTGGGTTGCGGGACTTCTGTGGGTCATTCTCTGTCAGATCAACCAAAAAAAATTGAAATTAACACCCTCATCTCTCATATTTTGCTGAAATTTGGTTTATAGGGAGTTTGTGAGCCCTGAATCCATTTCTGAAATTATAAGGTCAATCCGACCAACGGTTCAAGAGATATGACCTCGGGCAATTTGAGGTCACTCGCGAGGTTACTAACATTTGGCGAGCCATAACTTGGGTAATAATTGTCATAATTATATAAAAGTATATATATTTAGAATCAGAAAACGACAAGGAATCCAAATATGCAAGTTTTAGAACTCTAGGTTGAAAAATAAAAAAGTTACACTGTAACCAAAATTTGAGGTCACGATTTGACCTCTGGGGTATCAAATGAGAATTTTTTTTTTAAATGTAAAAAATGAAGGCATAGGCATTGGCTATTAGAATCAGCAAAAAAAAGTTTGTTTATGTTAGTATTTTTCATGTAACTAACATATAAGTGAACACCATATTCATAAGTTGTGCGTCAATTCTACCTATTTTTTCACACTTAAGCTCATAATTTGACCTATAGAAATTAAAATTACATTTTTTATAGATATAAAAAACAAAGTCAGAGTTCTTGACTAATAGAAACAATCATAAAAAGTTTGTTTATGTTGGCACTTTTCATGTAACTAACTTATAAGTGAACACCATATTTATAAATTGCTTGTCATTTCAAGGAATTTTTATATCTTAGCTATCAATTTGACCTCAAGCTCCAAGAATTTAATAAAAATTGTATTTCACTGCTAATCTACACTGGCAATAATAGTTATAATAGTGAAAGGGGAAGACTAAGCTCATATGTAGCCTAAACAAACCTGTTGAAACATGTTGCTACTTGTCTAAGTGCAGAATCAACACAGATAGTTGCAAAATTCCTTGTCTACAGGTTAGTACAGTTCCAGCCAGCACTGTGGGTGGCTGGTGGGTATGGTGTTTTAATGAGCCTCAGAGACTATCAAGGCCTAAAATATTAAGTGTGTATAGCTATATATTTTCTAAAAAATATATATTACCTAATTGTAAATCCTATATCTTTACAGATCAAAATACAATGGTTCGGCACTTGAAATACTGCCAGGACCCTATTCAAAAACACAAGAAACGCATAACAATCAATCTTAGAAAAGTGACTGATGTACTTGTTGAAAAATGTGCTGGAAGAGTGAAAAAAAGACTCATTGTTGTGTGTGAACTGCTGGACACTGATAATGAAAAACCCCACTATACTTAGTACCACTGAAAACAACGAGTCTGAGCAGGATTCAAATGAATCATCTACTATCAGTGGCTTGAGTAACATCTCTTCAATTCAAGATCTGGACAATGACAGTGATTGCTTGATAAAGGAAAATCCTTCAACTTCAGTTGAACCAGTTCTAGCATTTCTGGACCAAACACCAGTTAAAAAAAGTAAGTAATAAATTAATATAATAACTTATACTTTACTACAAGGTCTGTTTGATCTACTATATAGCCAATTATATAGCATTTAAGGTACTATAATTAATATTTAATTACTAATGTTCAGGTGTGTGAAACCTTTTTTTCTGTTCTTTTCAGAAGGGCTGTCATTAAGCCAGAAAAAGTGCAAGGCTCGTGGTAAGCTATCATCTGCTCAGAAACACCTGAAGGAGATGCTAGAACTCAGTTATGGTGTTCAAATTACCGAGGAGGTAAGTGATACTTCAAAACCTGAAACTAAATCTGAAAAACATCTAGACAAATTAATGAATGAATTGAAACTCATTCCTGGAGAGCAAATGTCACCATCACGAACTACAAATATTGACACTCTCACCATACACAATTGAAAAAACAGCTAGTTTCTTTCAAACTACAACATACATGGTGAAAAGAAGCCGTTCACTTAAATCAGAACATGGAATCCTTCCGAAGATTCCACTAATGAGCAAAGGAAAAGTGATATCTGAAGAACACACAGATATAGTTAGAAGATTCTATGAGTCAGAAGAGGTTAGTCGTATGTGTCCTGGCCAAAAGGATTGCGTGAAAGTTATCAGTGCTGAAGGTGCAATGAAGGTGCAAAAACGATTGGTCCTCGGGAATTTAAGAGAGATGTTTGAACTATATAAAAATGATGAAAAGAATCCCAAAATAGGATTTTCCACATTTGCAAAATTACGGCCATCATATTGTGTGCTTGCCGGTAGTGGTGGGACTCATTCTGTCTGTGTCTGCACATACCATCAAAATCCAAAATTGCAGCTGGCTGCATTGGGAGAAAGAGGTCTTTCATACAAGGATCTTATGGATTACAGTGTCTGCAGTACAGAAAGAGAGACTTGCATGATGCAACTTTGCAATGATTGCCCAAGAGAAGAGGGTGTCCTGGATTTTCTTGAGTTACTTGACAGTGTGAAATCAGCTCCAAATGAAATATCTTACAAGCAATGGGTGACTGTTGACCGTTGTACAATGGTTGATAAGGTGGAGCCACTTCATGAATACTTATCATCCCTAAGCATGAAAATATCCCGCATGGTTCGTCATCACTTTGTTGCTCAGCAACAATCACAGTACTTCAAGCAGTTGAAAGAAACACTACCACCTCAGAGCGAGGTAGTTATAGTAGGTGATTTCTCTGAGAATTATTCTTTCATTGTCCAGGATGCTGCCCAAGGGTTTCACTGGGACAATTCACAGTGTACAGTTCACCCTTTTGTCATCTATTATAGATCATCTGCAGACCAGGAACTTAGCCATTTTAGTGTCTGTTTCTTATCTGCATCACTAAAACGCAACACTATAATGGTTTACTCATTCATATTGAAGCTTATGACATATGTTAAATTCAGATGCCCACAATTGAAGAAGGTGCACTATTTCTCAGATGGATGTGCTGGCCAATATAAGAACAGATACAACTTCACAAATCTCTGTTACCATGAAGAGGATTTTGGTCTGTCTTGTGAATGGCACTTCTTTGCTACATCCCATGGCAAAAATGCATGTGATGGGATTGGAGGAACAGTGAAAAGAGCTACTGCTCGTGCCAGTTTGCAGAGAACTACAGAGAGGCAAATTCTTACACCAGAACACATGTTTCAGTTTTGTGAAGAAAACTTGAGCAAGAAGATAAATTTTTTCTTTGTAACTACAGCTGATTTGAAAGATGCAGAAGAATGGTTGGAACATCGATTCAAGGATAGTAGGGCTATTCCTGGAACTCAGAAATATCATAGATTTGTTCCCCTAAACAAGGAAGAACTGATGGTGTATCCCATTTCAAGTGGCATTGGAGAAAAGAAAAGAATAAGGAAAAGTCATTTTACTAATGAACCTGCAATGCTTGGTAACCTAAAATGTGTCAAACCAGGAGAGTATGTTGGCTGCATTTATGACATGCAAGTTTGGTATGGAATTGTGGAGGAATATTGTGAAGAGTTTGATGATTTCACTGTGAACTTTCTACATCCCTCTGGGTCATCAGGATCAAGTGCATATTATTATCCATCAAACAAGGATTCATGTGCAGTGCCAGGACATCATATATTAACTGTAATGAGTTGTCCTACCCTAAGAGGAGGCAGCAGAATTCAATACATTTTTCCACAAAAAGAAATTGATGAGAGCATCGAGCATGCAAAAATTGTATTAGGCTAGCACATGAATCCTCTAAGTAGGTCTTCCCCTTTCACTATTATAACTATTATTGCCAGTGTAGATTAGCAGTGAAATACAATTTTACATTTTTTGCCTTTGTTTTTATATCTATAAAAAAATGTAATTTTAATTTCTATAGGTCAAATTATGAGCTTAAGTGTGAAAAAATAGGTAGAATTGACGCACAACTTATGAATATGGTGTTCACTTATATGTTAGTTACATGAAAAATACTAACATAAACAAACTTTTTTTGCTGATTCTAATAGCCAATGCCTATGCCTTCATTTTTACATTTAAAAAAAAAATTCTCATTTGATACCCCAGAGGTCAAATCGTGACCTCAAATTTTGGTTACAGTGTAACTTTTTTATTTTTCAACCTAGAGTTCTAAAACTTGCATATTTGGATTCCTTGTCGTTTTCTGATTCTAAATATATATACTTTTATATAATTGTGACCATTATTACCCAAGTTATGGGTCGCCAAATGTTAGTGACCTCGCAAGTGACCTCAAATTTCCCGAGGTCATATCTCTTGAACCGTTGGTCGGATTGACTTTATAATTTCAGAAATGGATTCAGGGCCCACAAACCCCCTATAAACCAAATTTCAGCAAAATCTGAGAGATGAGGGTGTTAGGCACTGGTTGATCTGACAGAGAATGACCCCTGTCTCTTCGTTGCTCAAGATTACGTCCTTCCGTGGTTTTCAGCAAGAGAAGCAGCAAGCGCTCCACGAAGCGACTTAGCCCTCCTTCAAAAGTTGCAAAACACCAATGCCGCTGGGTACAAGAGTTTTAATCGGCATCTCTGGTACCTCAATGAGGTAAACGTGGGCCTTGCACTATTCGATCCTGCAGTCGATGATGATGAGAAGCGGAAAATGGTAGAGAATATGAATTCCGTTGAAGGGTCAGAAGCTCCCCCCCGATGAGTCTGGATTCCAGATCCAAGAGGAAAGACCCTGGCAGACTTTTGCTCTTCCAATACGTACAATCTGTTCACCCTTCTAGATCTTCCGGTCGATTTCCTGCAAGTGGATCCATCAAACTGGGAAAACAACACCAGCTTTGGTTCAGCAAAGATCAGGGTGGATTCCTTAAATGTAGTGAATGATGCAGCAGAGCGAGGCATAGCATTGATTCAAGAATTCACGAAGGCTGGAAGGACTCGGAACGAAGAGCAGATGCAGTTCATGATTCAAATCGTCGAAGAACATCGTAAAGTCTTGCTGACAGCCTCCAAAGCCACTTTGATGAAAAAATGAACGCCAACACTCGAGGTGTCATGTACTTTAATCGTTAATTATGAATTTAGTGAATATACTCACACGATATATTTGTTCTGAATACTTATTGGAGATGTATATTGGAGATGCAATTTATCATTTAAACTGAGAATTAAAATTTCCATTGCCCTATAAATTGAAAATACCTATCAGCTGTGGGCAACCTCTAAATGTTGTTGGATTACAAAGAAATTTTGCCTGTTCTGTTTTCTCATGTATCCTCACAAAATAAAGGGTTCCGCTCCCTTGCATTTTCATTTCGCATTTTTCACCATATACCATAAACACACCCTACTGTGGGGCGTGGTATGGAATGGAGTATTTGGTTATAATGTGTCTGGTGTTACCTTAATGGTGCGAGGTGTTGGTGCATGATTGTACATGCAGTGGCAAGGGTGTTGTGGGTTAGTTGTCGCTGCTGCCATGAGTTGTGTTCCCCTCATGTCTAAATGTTCCCTAACTTTCAGTATTTTTGTTTCTGTGTGCAGGTGTTCATTGGTGTTTGAGTACATCCTGTAATGATACGAAGCGTCGTTTTTTTGTATTGTCTGTAAAGTGTGTGTGAGAGAGATAATGGGTGCCCAGCATGGGTTAGCATAGTCCATAACTGAGCGAATATATTGTTTGTATATGAGTTACGTTGTTTCCTGCTGGTGTCCAAAGTTTGTGCCTGTTAGTACCCTAAGCGTGTTAAGTTTTGACGTACATTTGTTTTTAATGTCCTGAATGTGGTTTGCAAAAGATAATGAGGTGTTGTATGTGACCCCAAGTATTTTGGTCCTGTGAGTGTGTGGAATGTTGGTGTTGTTTAGTGTAATCTGTGGAGTTATCTGGTGTTCTTTTGTGTTGCTTGTTAGCAAGGTGATGGTTGATTTTGTGGTGCTACTTTGAGTCTATTGTGTGTGAGCCAGTCTTGTATACTGTTTATGTATGTTTGTGGGTTATTTGTAGCGGTGTCGATGTTGTTGTGGGTGGATGTTAGAGTGATGTCATCTGCATATGATGATAAGGTAAGCTTGTTATCCATGTGTTGGACTGTCATGCATGTATAAGTTGAACAGTGTTGGTGAGAGAACAGAGCCTTGAGGGACCCCGTTCGGAAAAAGCTTGTTTTTGGATGACTTGCTATTATTAAATGTGACATGTGAGTATCTTCCTGAAAGATAGTTGCTCAGCCACCTTTTTGGTGTTATTGTGCATGTTTGTGTTGAGTATTTTGTTATGAGGAGGAAGCGTGGGATAGCATCAAATGCTTTACTAATGTCTATTGTTGCTAATAGTGTACGTTGAGCTGGTCGTCTGGAGTTGATGCCATCCACGATGTGCTGCGTGAGCTTAGTGAGTAATGTCGTGGTTGAGTGGTGAGGTCTGAATCCAGACTGGCAATCGACAGCCTGTTGTGTGGTACGGTCAGAGTGCCGATCGGCTCCCGGGGCCGGACCTAGACTAGCAATATATTATTGTTATGATCAACTGTTGTGATTGTTTTTTAAACAATTCTCAAGATCTTTACAGCTAGTCATTTGAGTTGAACCTGAAAGTTAACCCCTTCACTACAATGACAAGTACGCGTTCGTCATAGTTCTTCCCATGACGAGTATGCGTTCGTCATGGCTAATGTTGGTTATTTAGCAGCAAATATTTCTCGTAGTGCGCTGCAAAGCTTCTTGTTTGATATTCGAAGTATGGACTGGGAGTTGATAATGTCATTATGAAAGAAAATCACGTGTCACGCGAATCGTTCAGAAAGGGTTAAAATGATGTTGCAGTTAAATCTCTCTCCAACCAGCTGCAGCGAATCTGAGCTCTCGAACGCATTCTTTATCATTTACCTTAAGCTCACGAGCCACATAGATTTTGAGTGCAGCTTCACAACTTTTTGCCCATTGATTCTGACCGAAGCTCAAAATTTTAATGGCTGTGGTATTTTTGTAAAAGTTATGGTCCCATCAGCTTTGTTTCGTAAAAACGTATGGAATTTTGTACAAGCGTGGCCCGACTAGGTATATAATGTTTCGGACCAACAAAGACCCTAGGATCCACTCATGGCTGGTCTACTTAACTGTGGTTGTAGGTTATATGTAGGCTTTGGTCACCACCAAAGATGTAGTAAACATACTATTAGAAAATTTTTTTTTTTTTTTTTGTTACATTTCATCATTATAAAAATTAGTGACAGTTACTGCGTAATTGTAAGAAACAGATCTCCACATTATTACAAGTTTAATGCGAGTATTTAGTTTTGTTAGGATTAAGTATTTATATTGTCCAGACCTGAAACAGTATAAAAGTAAAATTGGAAGAATTCAAACTTATTTAAGAAATAAGATTTTTTTCATATTTTGGCTGTAAATTGAAGGAAAATTCTTAATTTGCTTTCCCTTTGAAAATTTATGTAAATATAAAAACTAAGTACAAAAGGCCTGAGATTCTACGTTGATAGTTTTCAAAATTATATAGGATCAAAATAGGGGTCTGATATTATAGCGACAACATTTAGCAAATAACAACTTTGAATTTATGTATTGTATACACCCATAGCACATATTTATGTTAAAGCACATATAAATATTCTGCATATATGTGTAATACCTAGTTTTTGTTTGAATTGCATGAACAAGTATGAATTTTGCATAGACTACACTTTTCTAAGACGGATGCATTTTGTAGTCTTATTTCTTGTATTTGCAGGGAAGAAAAGGGAGATAAAACAAAAGTCTCGAAGTAAGTAGAATATTTTGTTATAAAAGGACAATTACACTGGGGAACAAATTTTAACTTTTTTTTTTTTTGTTTCTTGGACGTGAACAGGTCGTTCTTATAGGATTTTTTCCACTGATTCCGAATATAGCTGTAGAATTTCTCTATCACCCAAGGTTACTGAGAAATTTGTATTTTAATATTTATTCAAAAAGTGTATAGAAGTTAGTAAAAATACTTCATAAAAATTATATTAGTGGCAGATTGGCATTTGAAATCTTCTTCTTAAAACTTCTTTGTCACTGATTTTCTCTTGTAGTTTTCATTAGGAGCTTCTCACATCAATGTCCAGCAGTAATCGGCTAACATTGCCGGATCCCACCTCCCTTGGTAGCGTTTCTCCATAGTAGCTATATCTTGGTGGAACCTTTCTCCATGCTCATCGCTTACGTCACCGAGGTTTTCAGGGAAGAAATCTAAATGGGAGTGCAAGAAATGGATTTTTAGTGACATATTACATCCCAATAACCTATATGCTTCAATCATGTCCTGCACTATTTTTTCATAGTTAGAAGCTTTGATGTTCCCTAGAAAATTTGTGACAACATTCTTCATGGCCTCCCATGCCACTTTTTCTTTTCCTCTCAAGGCATCATCAAACTTTTGATCTTTCATGAGCTCTCTGATCTGGGGACCAACAAAGATCCCTTCTTTTATCTTTGCATCGCTAAGTCGTGAAAACTTTTTCTTCAAATATTTGAATGCCTCATCTTCCTTGTTCATTGCTTTGACAAAATTTTTCATGATGCCAAGTTTGATGTGAAGTGGCGGTAAGTATATTTTCTTGGGGTCAACTAAGGGTTCATGAGACACATTCTTCAGTCCTGGGATACATTTTTGACGAAGTGGCCAATCCTTTACAAAATATGCGAATCTCTGCTCTGCTGTCCCATTCACAAAGGAAGCAGCAGAATTTCGTATAACCGAGCTGCATTCCCAGAAGAAGCGCAACGACTTTTAAATCCCCACATATATACCAACGAAACTGGTCATAATTAATCTGCTGAAGGATGAGTTTCATATTTTCGTAAGATTCCTTCATGTGGACAGCGTGCCCTACAGGAATGGAAGGGTATTTATTTCCATTGTGAAGTAGTACAACCTTGAGGCTTAGCTTCGAAGAGTCAATAAATAAACGCCAATCTTCAGATTTGTGCTCATGACCGAGAGCTAACAGCAGTCCATTTACATTATTACAGTAGCATAAACCACCTGATGAGGAGAAATACTGCATCAGATCTTTTTGGCGAGTGCGGAACGCCGATATGCTTGTATCTTTTGCCAGCAAATTCCATTCACGTAACCTGCAGCCCAATAATTCCGCTTTCTTTTTCGGAAGGTCCAAATATCTCACGAGATCATTCAGCATAACCTGCGTTATCATACGTGGTTTATTTGATTCAGGTTACTGAAAGTCTGTATCTTTAGTGTCATCAATTTCCATTGGTTCAACTTCAGACTCTTCATCCAGTGTCTATGACTTTGGGGGAGTTGGAATTGGGTTATCATCGTCATGTAGTACTGGTCTCATGGCAGATGCAAGATTTGGGTATTGAATTTTATGTTTATTTTTGGCAGAGAATCCTGAAACGTTAGTCATACAAAAATAGCAATCCGTTAGGTGATCCTTGGGCTCTCTCCAAATCATTGGTATGGCATAGATTTGCGGGTACCTTTAATCCAACCCCTAAGAGTGACGGCACAGGAAATGCATGAGATATGAAGTGCCCAGGATTTGTCTTGGTCACCTACCTTACATCCAAAATAAAGTTCGTAAGCCTTCTTCACGAGTGGGGTCATCGTCTTCCTCTGTGCCATTATGGTCAGTTCTCCACATACGTAGCAAAATGTATCTCTGGGATTAATAGTTTCAATTCATGCTGGCGGAAAATTATTGAAATCGCGGAAAACTTTTTGGAATGAAAAACCAATTTTTTCTATGAAAAATTTTAAAATTTGAGCAAAACTTGAAAAAAAATTCTTTTTATTAAAAATCTGTTTGTTTAAATAGCTATATTTTTTTAATGCAAAAAATACTATTAAATATAGTTAACCTGGAAAAAAAAGAAAGTAAGATTAAATTAGTACACTTAATTTTAACTAATATTTTGGGAAAACTCTGAGTAAATGGAAATATTATTTTCTCAAAAACTAAGGGTGATAGAAAAATTCTGAAACCATATTTGGAATCAGCATCAAAAGTTCTATAAGAAACACCAAATAGTTTTCAAGAAACAAAAATGTTGTTCCCTAGTGAATTATTAGTTAAACTTACTTTTTCTTAATTTCCTCAGTGCAAAAGACAGTAAAAAATTAAACATCTCTTTTTATAATGAAAATTTACGGAAGTTAACTGGAGTAAATTTATTGATATTTCTTTCATAAACCCCTTTCGCGTTCTGAAATTGCGGAAAATGAATCTGTTTTGACTTCATTGCAACATAGCCTCAATCTTTTTCTTCTATTTAGGCGTAGGCTTACTCTAAATAGGAAATACTGTTCAGTATAATGTCAGTCATAGCACTGAAGGCCTACCAATATGTTAAAGCTTTTTAAAGATAAGGCATCAATAATGCTTTGTCACATTATGAACTTTTATCTATTTATATGTTTTATCATTACTAAATGTAGATCGTGTAGTATCTCATTTTAAGCCTTTAGTGGTATCTTTTAGGGGTACCCTGGGGAGAAGTGAACTTTTGAGATTTTATTAATATAACTTTTTAAAACGGTGTTAAGGAAGAGGCACACGGTTTAAATTTGCATTATACATCTCTTCTATTAGGTAAAAATGATAAAACAAATAAAATAATCTAGATGAGCCAATATGTTCAGTTTTTAAAAAAATTAATTTACTACTATAGTTCACTTTACCCCAAATATGTGGTAAAATGAACTGACTATAATTTCTAGCCAATGTTCACTTTATTTCAGGATGTCTTTTATTAGGGGTTAATTGAACTAGGGCCCCCTACCTTTCAAAATTAAAATAAAAATTGTCGCCACTTTACATGAGGATTTCTTGGTACTATCCTGTTATCTCCCCACCAAATTTGCTATAGCAATGTAATATGCTATATTGCATATAACAGAATATAATTATTAGGTAAAAGTTGCTTAAAATTTACCGAAACCTACGTGAAAATTATTGAATGCCCAGTTGGTCAATTGTACGCTCTTGACGATTGGTAGGTTAAATCGTGATATAATTGTAACAAAAATATCACGACTTAACCTAACCAATCGTCAAGGGCGTACAATGACCGAACCGGACATTCAATAATTTTCACGTAGGTTTCGGTTAATTTTTAGCAATTTTTACCTAATGGCATCTGCGCTATAGCAAATTTGGTGGGAAGATAAGAGGATGGTACCGATTTCTTTGCAAGGGGTAAAGTAAATTACTTTTCAAATGCTCACATTCTTAGCTTTTATATGCTGAATTTTGAACTTTTTTGCGGGTGTTCTTTTCTTTTGTGAATATATTTAATAAATAAATAAAAAATTTTTGGTCCTCGCCGCATGATATAGTGTAGATATATAGTAATCTAAGTGATGTTTTTAAACTCCTTTGGTGGTTTAATTTTTTCAATATTTTCAAAAATACTCAAATGAAGTAAAAATCATTTTACTTCATAGTTCGCTATCCCCCACGATACCCTTATACCTCACTCTGCGTATTATCTATTTAGTCCAGTTACTGAGGGAACTTGAATAAGTAGTATTACCGTACTTGGAAACCGAACTTGCTTTTTCATATCACGATGGGTTTTTAAGAAATGCTGTAGGCTTCCCATAATCTTACCGACATTAGTATTGTTCAGGCGGTAAACGATCTATGAACTCCCATTTCTGGTTTTGATAAAGGTTTTTTATGTTAGATCGAGGTGGTACCTTATTCCCGTTGATAATTCCATTGTACCCGTTTGTGTGCTTGGGAGGGGGGGGGGGGGGTCATTTGATCATTTCATCCTCGAGTTCAGCCGTCGAACCTATTCCATTAAGAAGGGGAAGTGTGTTAGTAGATAATGTACATATGTATGAAATATAATACCATCTAAGTGAATTGAAGTTAAACACTTTGTTTGATATAATTTGTGCATGTAGTGTCTAACCTCTTAACGCGTGTGACTTAAGGTTTTGGCCATTAGTAATTATATTACTGTACATAAATGATCTTCCTTAAAAGAAAAATAGTGTATTTGCGAATGATCTAGTACTCTCTTTTCCAAGTGAAGACTACAGATACTGTTAAAATACTTTCACTATTGAATTTGCCATAGTTATGGGTTACTTAATTCTAGTAAGCTTTATTTTTAGCCATTAGCTTAAACCTTTGGGTTTTGAGAGTTAAAAATTCTGCACTAAATTTTAAAGAAATTAGAGTGGGTTGATGAATGCACTTGTTTTTTGAACCCATTAAAACCAAAAGCTTAAGACTCGAGTAAAGCGTTGTAATAAATCTAATTGTTATAATGTTTCAGACCAACAAAGACCCTAGGATTCACTCATGGTTGGTCTACCTAACTGTGTTCGTAATTGTGTATTGTGCATGTCCTCCGTGGTGGCGGAGAGGACCTACAATTTTACCTGGGTTCCGAACCACACAGCCTTAATTTTACTACTTTAACCTATACCCAATCTATCAACATATGCGTCTAATTGATTTTTAAACATGTTTATAGACGTGCTACTAATTACTTCTACCGGCAAACTATTCCACCTATTTACTATTCTATGCTTAAAAAAGTTCTTGGTAACTGCTGTCTCGAACCTTCTACTTGTCAACTTACACTCGTTATTTCTAGTCCTATTATATTGAGATATTTCGAAAAAGCTATCTCTATCTACGTTATCGAACCCATTCATAATTTTGAAAAACTGGATTAGATCACCCTTTAGCCTCCTAGTCTCGAGTGTAGTCAATTTTAACTCTCTAAGCTTATCCTCGTACGACTTCGACCTAAGCGACGGAATCATCTTAGGTGCTCGTCTTTGAACTCTTTCGATTTTGTCCATAGCTTTTCGCATATGCGGATTCCAAAATTGGATCGCGTACTCCAAATGGGGTCTAACTAATGATTTATAAAAAGGAACAATAATATCGAGCGATTTGTACTCAAAAGCACGTTGTTCGCTTTATTGACCGCTGCTGTACTTTGTTTCGCTACTTTTAAATCACCAGTGACTATAACTCCTAAATCTTTTTCCTGCTCTACGCTTGCTAACTCCTTCCCTGACATACTATACGCAAAATTATTTTTACGTGAACCTATATGTGAAGTTTTGCACTTACCGACGTTAAATCTCATTTGCCATGTGACTGACCAATCAAAGATTTTATTCAGATCTTCCTGGGTTTTACCTCTATCTTCGTTATTAATCGTCCTACCACCCAACTTCGTGTCATCCCCAAACTTTGAAACTGTACTGACTAGGCCGACATCTAAATCGTTAATGCCTGTCATAATATTATAAGCGAGTGGTTGAAAGACTGGTTTCGCTCTAAAAAAATATTTTTTCTGCACGTGATTTATGTACACTGTAAATGCGTCGAGTGAGCTCATACTGCGTCAAAAAAAAAAAGCAAAACAATTTTTTTTTAATATAGATCGTTCCAGTGTTTCTAAACAGAAGTTTTACTCTAGATAAGTAATTGTAAGATGTAATTAGATTGAAAATGTCTGTATTTATCAGAGAAAGAAGCAAAAGTGCGGAGAAGAGTCGGAGTAGAAGCAGAGAGAAGAAAATAAAAGCTAGGAAAACTTCTAAATCGAGGTGAGTGGATGGTATCTTCGAATAGTTTTACCTCGCCTTTCACTGAGCATTCATCTGAGGGAAGAAAGAATGCCTGTTTAGGCCTTAACAGGTATATTATTTAAACGGGAAGGGAAAAGGTACGAAAGTAGGAAGCTAGGAGCTAGTGAAACTCGAATCCGCACGAGGGAGCGAGCATGGTGAAACGGCACAAATATTGACCTCGCTCGAACGAACCATTTTGGGGAGTTTTGGATGGTGTGGTCGGTAGGAGTGCTGACTCTAAAACCACGCAATGCAGGTTCGAATCCCATTTACCTTTGTTCTTAAAATTATATTTTTCTTAAACTTTAACGGAGAGAGAAACGAGAAAACTTTGTAAAGATACAAAGAAAGATATAGATATACTCGTTTCAGATCTCCGTCCCCGAGACAGAAGAGAAGAGGACGCTCAGCCACTCCAAAACCAACGAGGATTCATGTCGGGAGACTAACAAGAAACGTCAACAGAGATCATCTCATGGAAATCTTCTCAGTCTACGGAACTGTTAAAAGTATAGAGCTACCTTTGTTCGATCCGTAAGTAGTTTTCGGCACTTGACTCCTGGAAGAGATGATAAAATTGAGCTTAAACGCATCATAAAGTAGTGTTGAAGTAAAGTTCGAAGATCATTCTGTTGAGTGCATAACCCCACTCCCCTTTCCAGACGAATCCACCCTACAATGAACAAAGGTTACGGTTATATCGAATTCGAGAAGTATGAAGAGGCTGAGAATGCCATGAAGCATATGGACGGTGGCCAAATCGACGGTCAAGAGATCACCGCTGCTCCCGTCCTCATACCGAGGCCCCCCGTCAATCGAAGGAGATCCCCCGTAAATATATACCCGCGCAGGGGACCACCCCCACGCTGGAGGTCACCCCAGAGGTGAGGAGGAAGTTGTAATGAAAATTTAATAGAACTCTTAAGACACAAAGTTGAATTTCAAAATCCTTTTTTGATCAGTCTTCATTATTATTATTATTATTATTTTCTACCCCAATCCCAAGGATGCGTCGTCGATCCCCACCTCCCCCTCGTCGTAGGTCACCACTTCGTCGTAGGGTTTCCAGATCAAGATCGAGGACACCACCGCGTCGGCGGAGATACTCAAGATCATCGTCTTCATCGTCGCGTTAAGTCGTCCTCGAGCCTTTTTGGTTCGTCTGAGTTATTTTGGAAAAAAAAAAATGTTTGTATTTCAAATGTGATTACTTTGTAGTAACTTTTTTTTAAAATATGTAAAAATAAAATATTCAATTATTAATTTTCTTTTTAATAACATTGAAGTTAAAGCAACGTTCCCCAAACCCAAACTTTTTTAATACAACCTACCAACCCCTACCCCCTCCCCTCCCCCTTTTTTCAAACTGAAGTAAATCGTTTACGCCTAATTTCAACTGCAAATGACAGTTATGGATGGTAATTTATTGGTATTATAATCAGTGTGAGGTAGCATTAAAAATGTTTCATTTATGTGCCATGGCTTTAAAACAGTTGTTACATATCATACTCGGTGCAGTGATAGTGAATAAAACTACTGAAAATAACAATTTTTTTTTTTTTTCTTTGCTAACCATTTCGCGCGCCCCACAATTTGGAAAACGCTGAGTTAAGGTCGGTGCTTTTCTAACTCAGTTGTTGAAAACTGTCTAATTAATGAATTAAGTCGTTTGTACAGTATTTGAAATCACATTTATTGCTCTTCAGAATTAAAGTTATCAACCAATATAGGTTTATTTTCACCGATGTTTGGGAATCAAACAAAGTAGATTCTGTCATATTTAGGCCGAAAGTAAGTTAAACGTTTTGGAAACTAAGAGACCATAAAAAGAACCTTTTAATAACTC
Organism: Bathynomus jamesi; assembly: GCA_023014485.1. Classification (NCBI taxonomy): domain Eukaryota; kingdom Metazoa; phylum Arthropoda; class Malacostraca; order Isopoda; family Cirolanidae; genus Bathynomus; species Bathynomus jamesi. The sequence continues at coordinate 979,574 of JAJOZX010000243.1, read as the reverse complement.
GGGGTAACTAAAACCTCGATCTTTTAAGAGATTAATACAGAGGTGGCCAGCTGGCGGGCCGTATTCGGTCCGTGAGAGTTTTGCAGTTTTGCCCGGCCTTAGGTCTCTGAAATATTTGTCGGAAAAGTCCCAACAAATAAAGTAAAGGCAACGAAGGTCATTTGAGCCCGAGCAGTGTGTGGCCAGCTCAACCTAATCTAGGCACCAGCAACCGGGAGTGAACCCAGCACCTCACCGTCCAGAGTCCGACACCGGGACCACTGAACTAGCCGGGAGACCATACAAATAAAACGCAAATAATAATCAAAATATGTTAAAAGGAAAATTTTAAAATAAAAGCAAATAACATCCTTAATGTTTCTTTTATCATTATCGCAATGCTATAGCATTATTGGCCCTATTACCAGTGGTGTAGTGCTGTGGGAACGGCGTTCCCTTACTTTTTTTGGTAGACGGAACGGCGTTCCCTCACTATTTCAAATAAATCCGAACTTACAAATCTCTAACGTCATGAAATTTTAATTCCCACCCCTAGAAGAAATATGAGAAAGAATCTAACTGCTTCATTTCTTTTAGCTTCGACTGAGGCAATGCTAGCCTATAAAGATCTGGTGAAACAGTCACCACGGCGTACGAGTTGTTAACTTTTTTTTAGTTAATCATTCCAGTTAGCTATTTTTATTGATCGTACTGGATGTCGTATATCTAATGACACTGGAAATACTGCATCTTCAACCTTGGAATATATCCTAATATCCAGTGCATATGACCTCAAAATATCCCTGAAATTGGTCAGATTTCAAAAGATTTCCCCGGGGGCTTACAGTGCCACCGGACCCCCAGCTGTATAGGCTCGCCGCGCTCGCCATTGTTCCCCCGGCATCTGAGTAACACTTTCAAAATGCGTTCCCTCACTTCTTTATTTAGCACTACACCACTGCCTATTACATTTTAATGTAATAACATCATTTGTTTAATTTTGACGGGTTGACAATTTTCTGAGTAGTTGTGGTTTTGAATGGAATTTTTTCATTCGTGTATCATTATAGAGGTTTGAACCGCTGAGAATGAGAGAAAGTGTCTGCCGAAGCAAATAGAAATAGAAGTTGGCCATTCCTGGTCTTGTGTAACGATGTCCAGAAATGCAAATGAAACTGTCTTTTAAAAGCACATTTTTAAAACTAAGAAAGAAGTAGCTACTGTATTTAAATGCAGGGGCGCATTTACAGTGTGCGGGGTCTTGGGCAAACTATTTCTCGGGATGTATTATTTTAGTGTGTTAATGAATGACAATATTTTGTAATGCACATAACAGATATATTTTTTTTAACACGCACAAAACCCATGCGGAAGCCATTCATTCGGCTTATTAATGTGATATTAAAGACTATAATTTAACTATGTACACATACAGTGTATACAGCTACACAGTTGTAATGCACTTAATAAACATCTACACAGTTATTGTAATGCACTTAATAAACATCTACACAGTTATTGTAATGCACTTAATAAACAGCTACACAGTTGTAATGCACTTAATAAACAGCTACACAGTTGTAATGCACTTAATAAACAGCTAAACTGTACAGCTTACTGTACTGTAGATAGAGTGTAGATTTGTAATGAATATTACATAGGACGCTTCCTGGCTTTTTGTTTGGAAAACTGCGTGATTGTCCTCGAAACTCACCGACTGCAACACCTCATTCTCTACTCAACAGCGCCAGGGACGAAAGGCGCTCCTGGCCCATTGTGGAGCGAAGGTAATTTTTGATCAGTTTGAGTTTCGAGAATGAGCGTTCACCAGAACAGTTCGTGACAAACATACACAGGTATATTCTCATTGCTATTTCCATGTTTGGGATTGTTCCTTTCAGTTCGTTTGTGTTCATATGCCGATAAAATCTGTTGCACATGTCTTCACGTTCCGTCTGAGATTCTGTTTCACTTTCGGTGAGTTTCATTAGGGCAGCGAACTGCACAACTTCTGTTACCAGCTCTTTCTCCAGATCAGCCGGATAGCATTCTACTAGATGTTCAGCTGACCGTCGAAGGCTGTCGATGTCCAGGACTAGAAGGAAATACAAAAATCCAAATCTTTTCTGCAGGACAGCGTACGCTTCTAGACGAGTGTTCAGAGTGGTACACAGTTTATCAATTATCGGTAGAAATGCAGTGGTCCGAAATGAATCTCTTGGTGTCAGGTTCGTATCTTCGGTAGTTCCGATTTCATCATGATGGCGCTTTCTCTTCTTTGTGCGTTGAGTCGATTCCTTGTATACTCGATGACCCCACTTTCCGATGCCCTGGTCCTTGAATTCGTCAAATCTTGATCTGAGATCTTCAACAAATTGCAGTAGTGATTTCAGCAAGAGGGTGGCTGAGTCTAACGACATTCCTTGTTTTTGCAGGGATGCATTCGTTTTTTGAAACCGTTCGAGAATAGTGTTCCATAAAACCAATAAAATGGCTGTTTCGAGTTGTTGAAGCTGTTTAGACAATCCCCTGGCTTCGATCCTGGCTTCCGCAGTTTGGCTGGTATCTACTGCTAGCTTATCCAGTACCACGATATTCTCGGCGTAGCCTTCGGTTAAAGATTGGATAGCATCTGATCTGGCTGACCAGCGGGTATCGGAGAGACCTTTGTCGAGTTTCTCACTACGGGAACTACTATCGAGAACCTCTACATGTCGACGCTATCGGTATGTCGAGGAGACGAGAAACGTGTAGACATTCTGAATGAGCATAAACAATTCAACGGCTGCTGTGCAACTGTCCACTGCTTATTTACCCACAAGATTTAGTGAGTGGCACATGCATGGCACAAACTCAGCACACGGAGATTTTGACTTGATGTGGCTCTTTACGCCGTTGTATTTCCCTGCCATATTGCTTGCGTTATCATAAGACTGTCCTCTGCAGTCTCCAATTCGAATGCCATGCGTCTCCAGAAAGTTGAGGACCACGTCGGCGATTCCTTTCCCTGTATGTGTGTTCATAGATATGAACTGTAGAAATCGCTCGACGGACTCAGACTCAACCACATATCGGACGGTGAAGCGCAGTTGATCGGTGTGGGAAACATCAGGGGTAGAGTCGACGGATAGAGAGTAGTATTTTGACTGCTGGATTTCTCGGATAATCGTCTGAAGTACTTTATCGGCCATCAACAGTATGAGTTCCTCGCAAATGAAATGAGAGAGATACGAGGTGTGTCCGTTACCTTTGTTGGCATGCTCGCTTATATGCGCAGCTAGAAAACTGTCATACTTACTTAAAAGTTCCAAAATTCCGTAATAGTTGCCGTTGTTTGGTGAACCGAAACGGGAGTCGTGTTCACGAATTGCTAGTCCTCGTGACGTGATATACTTGATAACGTCGACACAGCGCCGCAAAACTTCCTGCCAGTAGTTGCACTCCTTTTCAAACTGGTTCACCAGTTTCGAATCAACACGGCCGGAGACAGACTTTCTAACCAACAAGTATCTCATCGACTCCATATGTTGCTCACATTTTCCGTGTGCTTCGACCGATTGTCTACCATGCTTCCAGTCGTTGAACCCGATTGTGAACTTGCTGTCCGCCCTCGACATTAATTTACAGACAAAACAGCAAACACAGCCTGTTGACTCAGAATAGCACAGCCATGACACCTCAATCCTCTCATTCGTCAGGCTATGTTTCTTAACAAATAATGTCTTCGTACATCGGCGTGTTGTACCACTTTCAGTAGTTGAAGAGTTACTGAAGTCGCTGTCACAATTTCGGCAATCTGATGTTCCCCGCTCTATCCAGAACTCTCTAAAGTCATCGGTCAGCACTTGTGGCCACAAACCAATATCATTAATTGCATGTCCTGAAGCTGGTGGGCCTGCTGAACGCACTGACGTAGACGGGTCTTCTGAAGACGCAGCTGCTGATGTAGCGGAGGCAACTGGTGGGCCTGCTGAAGGGGTTGACGTAGACGAGTCTCCTGAAAATGCAGCTGCTGGGCTTGCTGAACGCACTGACGTAGACGCGTCTTCTGAAAACACAGCTGCTATGGCTGAAGTAGCGGAGGCAGCTGGTGGGCCTGCTGAAGGGGCTGACTTAGTTGCTGATGATTTAATCCAATTAGTCGGCACCGTCGCAAGAAACTTCTCTGCGCTTCTTATCCTTACGCTTTTCACTACAGGGTTTAGGGTTTATATTTCCTCCTTCGATCCCGGTCACGGCTCGTTTCCATGTTGTACGTATTACAATGCCAACAATAAGAACATAAATCATGAATCTGCAACAGAACCAACAAGAAGTAAGTTAGTAACAACATTAGAAATGAGTAACACTAACAAGAACAACAAATTAAACACCATCAAAGCGAATATTAGAATGCCTGATGCCATGCCGCCTGCCGGAAAAAGTAAAACTCGTCGCAGATCGCAAATACGTGACGTTTAATTTTTTTCAATTGAAATTTGTGGGGCCCATCGGGCGCGGGGCCTTGGCCATTTGCCCGGTGCGCCACCCCCCTAAATGAGGCCCTGTTTAAATGAATGTCCGTTTCATCCCTCTATATTCAGGTCTTTACTGCATCCTTCGTTCATTGCTTGAAATTTTTTAAATTAATCTGGTTTGCATTTTAATTTAGCAACATCATATATTCAATTGTTAGAGATAACCAGTTCCAGGAGTCTCGTGCATCGATCCTTCATTACATGGCAGTGAGGCTCGTTAAAATTTGTAATTTGAATTATTTGAGTAATTCGAAACATTTTGAAATAAGGCGTAACTTCGTGGCGAAGTCGCAACACGATTTTCGGCTAGAACTGCTAGGTTTATCGACGTTGGGCCTCTTCAGTAGGTTTTGGATGGATGACTGTCCTTCGCGTTCAGATGATCTAGCGACCTGTCGGTAAACTTTTGGAATCCGTAGTTAGGGATCGTATCATCGATCACTTAGAAAGTAGAGATTTGATTAATAGTAGTCAGCATGGGTTTCGACGCCATAGGTCTTGTTTAACTAATTTGTTAGAATTTTATAACGAAATAGTGCGCGAATACGATAGGCATAGAGCAGCTGACGTTATTTATTTAGATTTTAAAAAGGCGTTCGATACAGTTCCGCATAGGAGACTAATTGCGAAGGTCAAAGCGCACGGTATACGCGGTCAGGTAGCTAACTGGTTAGAAGAATGGCTTCGTGCTAGGAGACAGAGGGTCGTAGTTAATGATAGTGAATCGGGGTGGTTAGATGTAGGTAGCGGTGTCCCACAGGGTTCAGTGTTAGGCCCATTGCTATTCGTAATTTACATTAACGACATAGATGTAGGATTGACTAGTACGTGTCAAAATTCGCGGACGATACTAAAATAGGCGGTAAGGTTGTTAACGAGGACGATAGTAATAGGCTCCAAGACGATGTAAATAGGATTATGGAGTGGACAGATAAGTGGCAGATGCAATTTAACGTAGATAAATGTAAAGTTTTGCATATAGGTTCTCGCAACAATAATTACACGTACACGATGGGTGATAGGGAGTTAGCGAGCGTTGACGAGGAAGTAGATTTAGGCGAGTAGTATAGCCGCAAAAGGGGAGAGTGCAAGAATGTTGCAGGTTATTATGTAATGTTGCAAAGGGGGATGGGGGAGGGGGGGGGTGCAAAAAAAAAAAGAAAAAAGAAGAAAAAAAATTCCCCCAAAGGGGGGATGCTGCAGGTGCAACAAGGGGGGTCATGAAACTTGGAGGCGGCGTTATCCCCCAAGAGAGAGGAGGAGAGAAAGGAGGAGAGGTGTTCACCTGGCAGGAGCCAAGTGCACACTAAGAATTCAGCCGAGTTGGCGTTGTTTTATAGGCTCCTAATCAGCCAGAATCAGCCAGTTGGCTGAGCCAAGGTGAGAGAGACGCCTGAAGGAGAGAGAGAGACAGCTGAAGGAGAGAGATGCCTGTAGGAGGGAGAGACGCCTGAAGGAGAGAGGATAGGTACACATGCAGGAGGTACACACACATACGCACACATGCAGTAGTTACACATGCAGGAGAGAGAGAGCTGAAGGAGGGAGAGAGACGCCTGTAGGAGAGAGAGAGAGAGCTGAAGGAGGGAGAGAGACGCCTGTAGGAGAGAGAGAGAGAGCTGAAGGAGGGAGAGAGACGCCTGTAGGAGAGAGAGAGAGAGCTGAAGGAGGGAGACGCCTGAAGGAGAGAGAGAGAGAGCTGAAGGAGGGAGAGAGACGCCTGTAGGAGAGAGAGAGAGAGAGCTGAAGGAGGGAGAGACGCCTGAAGGAGAGAGAGAGAGAGAGTAGTTGCCTTTAAGGCATATTATTTTCGTTTTCCTAACCTAAGAGGCCACTAAGGGGTTTACCAAAGGGCCAGAAAGAGAAGGACCAGAGGTCCTTGCTCGGCTTGAGCCGAGCTGGGAATGAGTCTTCACCAGCTTCTCGATCTTTTATAAGCCTCTATTCTGGCTGAGTTGCCAGATAGCGCAATGTGTTCCAGATAGCGCCATGTGTCCCATTAATCATCCATTGTGCAACACAATATGACGATAGTTATTCCAATTAAATTCTGTTTAAATACACCTTTATTAATTGCATACCTTTCCAGTTTTTTTTTGCAATGATCGGATTGCTAGATATATATTATTATGCTATATATATATATATATATATATATATATATATATATATATATACATTCTTTTCTTATGTTAGGTAAATATATATATATATATATATTTATTTTATAACATTTAATTTTAGTTTAGAAGCAAATTTAACATTAACTTCATTGAACTTAAAGAAACAAATAACATAGTTTACCTTCGAAAACTTAATAATAGAAAACTTCACATCAATTCTTATTATCATTATTATTATTATTATTATTTCTACAATGAAACGGGGTCGGGTCGAAGAACGGGTGAGAGATCTTCCCCCCAATATATATATATATATATATATAAAATAAACGAGTAACAACTCATGCACACACACACACACTCGCACACACACACACACACGATGAAAGGCAGAAGCTAAATCAGTTCGAATCGTGTCCCTAGAGCTTTTTCGGGTCGAGGGATTATCCTTCTACAAGCTATTCGAGCAGAAATCACCACTGACTTCAGATATTAATATTGTCATTGTTATTACTTCTACAATGAAAATATTTACGCGTAATTTGTATGGTGTCATATAGAAATATAATGATATATATATATATATATATATATATATATAGTGTAGATGAATCCAATTAAATTCTACTTATGGCAGAGTTTGTTTCTAGTGAGAAAGGATAGCCTATGTTCTTAGTGAATGGGTTTTATATGTAAGAGATCAGCAAAGCCCAGCTGTTCATCATTCCACATAATAAAATAAAGTGGTTGGCAGATAAACGGGTATCCTACGTGTCCTAGTGGTTAAGACGCTGGGGCTGTTGATGGTTCCACGTTAAACTGTAGGTCTAAGGTGGTCATTACACATAATAAAAGAAAGTGGTTGGCAGATAAATGGGTACCCTACGTGTCCTAGTGGTTAAGACGCTGGGGCTGTTGATGGTTCCACGTTAAACTGTAGGTCTAAGGTGGTCATTACACATAATAAAAGAGTGGTTGGCAGATAAATGGGTACCCTACGTGTCCTAGTGGTTAAGACGCTGGGCTGTTGATGGTTCGGAGTTAAACTGTAGGTCTAAGGTGGTCATTCCACATAATAAAAGAAAGTGGTTGGCAGATAAATGGGCACCCTACGTATCCTAGTGGTTAAGACGCTGGGCTGTTGATGGTTCGGAGTTAAACTGTAGGTCTAAGGTGGTCATTACACATAATAAAAGTGGTTGGCAGATAAATGGGTACCCTACGTGTCCTAGTGGTTAAGACGCTGGGGCTGTTGATGGTTCCACGTTAAACTGTAGGTCTAAGGTGGTCATTACACAATAAAAGAAAGTGGTTGGCAGATAAATGGGTACCCTACGTGTCCTAGTGGTTAAGACGCTGGGGCTGTTGATGGTTCCACGTTAAACTGTAGGTCTAAGGTGGTCATTACACATAATAAAAGAAAGTGGTTGGCAGATAAATGGGTACCCTACGTGTCCTAGTGGTTAAGACGCTGGGCTGTTGATGGTTCGGAGTTAAACTAGGTCTAAGGTGGTCATTCCACAATAAAAGAAAGTGGTTGGCAGATAAATGGGCACCCTACGTATCCTAGTGGTTAAGACGCTGGGCTGTTGATGGTTCGGAGTTAAACTGTAGGTCTAAGGTGGTCATTACATAATAAAAGAAAGTGGTTGGCAGATAAATGGGTACCCTACGTGTCCTAGTGGTTAAGACGCTGGGCTGTTGATGGTTCGGAGTTAAACTCTAGGTCTAAGGTGGAGTGGAACAAAGAAAGTGGTTGGCAGATAAATGGGTACCCTACGTGTCCTAGTGGTTAAGACGCTGGGCTGTTGATGGTTCCACGTTTAACTGTAGGTCTAAGGTGGAGTGGAAAGCTTGACCTTCGTCAGAATGAACAATTCGGGCGGACCTTAGACCCACAGTTTAACGTTGAAACCGAATGTTATTTTTAAAATATAATTATGATATATTTCTTTATACCCTCTCGATTACATTAGTGACTAATGATGCGGGAAACTGAGTAAATGGAAATATTATTTTCTCGAAAACTATGGGTGATAGAAAACTTCTGAAACCATATTTGGAATCAATATCAAAAGTTCTATACGAATCACCAAATAATTTTCAAAGGAGAATAAGAGCATTAAATCTATTAGTGAAAATATAAAGATGCAATTACTCGTCCGTACCCGTTATAGCGGAATGGTACACGTCATAGCTCCACCCAGCTACATCGGCAGCCAATCACGACGAACATCTGGTCTTTTGGGCGGAGCTTGGCGAATGTGCATATAAAAGGGGATATTTTTCAGTTGGGAGTAACAGTAGCTATTTTCGCATCAGTGAATAATCATTCCTCAACCATGGACCTGTACGTCTCCCCAGATTTGTATGAAGAAAGTGATACTGCAGCATTAACTGCAGTTAGTCTTTTTAACGCGATTGATCGTGACGACTTATTTTCAACGCAAACCGTAGAAGATATTTGCAGTGAAGCTCCTTACAATCCGACGCAAGGGACTACCATAGAAATGTAAGTGTCCATAATTCGATTTTATATATATGGAGAGTTGTAGTATTTCGTCAAATAGATACTAGTCAAAAATGTCAATCAATGTTATTTCCCCATCATGCTAAAATCGAAATTGGTAATCGAACCAAAGATATCTTCACATAATGGGGATCTGTCTGTATACTCTGTTATGTTTTAAAAGCATTATTCCTTTAAGGTCCGATGAGGATTTGACACGTGTTATACAATCTTTTGAAGAACCTCGGAATATGGATGATATACTGATCAGTCAGCAGTGTCACACATCCTCCACCATGGACCTGTACGTCTTCCCAGACTTGTATGAAGAACGTGATACTGCAGCATTAACCGCAATTAGTCTTTTCAATGCGATTGATCGTGGCGAATTATTTTCAACGCAAACCATAGAAGATATTTGCAGTGACGCTCCTTACAACCCGACGCAAGGGACTACCATAGAAATGTAAGTGTCTATAATTAGAATTTTATATATATATGGAGAGTTGTAGTATCTCGTCAAATAGATACTCGCCAAAAATGTCAATCAGTGTTATTTCCCCATTATGCTAAAATCGAAATTTTTATGGCGTTCACTCCTCGAACCAAAGATATCTTCACATAATGGGGATCTGTCTGTCTGTATACTCTGTATATGTTTTAAAAGCATTATTCCTTTAAGGTCCGATGAGGATTTGACACGAGTTATACAATCTTTTGAAGAATCTCGGAATAGGGAGGGTATACTGATCAGTCAACAATGTCACACCGAAATAATGTAAGTGTTTTTCGATCTTTTTGGGATAAGAAGACACAATATATTTTCATAAATTTATTAAATGAAAGAAATCAGTACAATAAACGAATATACCGTTACAAATATACGAACAAAAACATTATAATATACAACGAGTACGTACAATTGGAAAACGGTTTTTTATCTGTCTGCATACCATTTCATCGTTTCGGCGAGTGTGACACGGGTCAAATAAATTTAAAAAATTTATAAATTCTTTATCATTTGACATATGCATGAGAAATGAGACACAGTACATTCCGCAAACATTAGTAAAATATCCTTGCATGCGAAATGGGGTCCACACAACTTCGGGAATATGTAACTGAGCGAGAAATTTTACAATAATAGGGTCACTCCAGGGTTGAGTACCGAGTGAATCAAAATAGTACAGGCGCTGTCTATTTTTAAAATAGACAGCGATCCAGTGAATCCCTTCATTACCGATGATGTCTGTGTTCACAATAAGACTACCGCATTCTCGAGTACTTGGCAAACTCAATGTTTCATCGCAAACACGCCGATAAATTTGGAACGTGTGACTCGCTCCATTACTTTCTGAAGTGTATTAGCATCCATTTTAAAAGTCAGTGATAACGCTTCTAAATCTATCTACTTCTATTAGGGCTTGCGATTCGAGATATACTAGTACACTAATAGGAGCGTCTATAGGCTTGGCGAATTCCAGCCGCACTGAGATGTTACCGCTCTGCTGTGGGGTTAAATGGGTATTTACGCTAGCAGATAAGTCAGGTGTAATGTCAAACGGGTAAAGGTTAAATTGATCAATGAATTCTTCCTGCGTTACCCCATTACCAAGCTCATCACAATCACCTGCAATATGGGTCAGATTACTATAGGCTCTGGCACAAAGAGGTAACACAGCGTCTGATGAATAGTCCGTACCCATTGTTCCACCCAAAGCAGTGCCATTAACGTATAGAGTTATATTTTTAAGTCCGAAATTCTCGAATTTAAAGGCACTCTTTTTATATTTTCCATTCACCGAAGCGTGGTCCTGCATGCCGATTAATATCCTTTTAGGAAGATTTCCCAGGGCAATGTTTTCTATCTGCTTCGATGCCAACCCTGCAGGAACCGTATATAGTTTGATCTGCACTCTGTTAATAGGATATTTCACTGTAGCGTTTAGTAAATTTTTCTCAATTTCTAGTTGTTTTGGTGAACTTAATTTCACTCGCCGTACGCGGAGGTATGTGTCCATAATGTGAACCACAACGGACTTTGCACCCTCTTCTTGATTCGCATCCAGATTTAAGCAGATCTCAGGACTCGTGCGGGTGAGCTTGGAAGTGAAATCTGTGTGCAACCGTCCAAAACACTCGTATATTTTCTTTTTAGAATTTTTAAATTTGTCCTTTATACTATTTTCATCTTTAGTTTGATAATATCCCTCCGCACTTAAAAAGGTAGCCTTCGCTTCTTTGGAAAAGTTGAGGACATTTTCCAAATAGGCTCGTAGATGATAGTACCCCGTGCCTGCCGATATGTTGGTCTGATTTAAATATACGTCACACTGGTTGAATATGGCGTGCAGAAAGTTTGTTTCAGGGTATACAGCATATTTGTCATCGCAGACCGTTCCATCAGAATGGGCTATACGTAGCTTAGCGTACATGTGCACACAGCTTGGATCAAAAAAGTAAGGACCTGAGCTGGGTATCACGAATTCTATAGGTGCACTCGGGGAACTAATTGTGTTTAAAGGGTTAATTGTAATAAAGTCACTGTGCTCAATAGAAACTTGGGTTGGCGGGAGCTCAAAAAAGGACAGCTCCGATTTACAGCATTGTGAACTACATGGGTGGATGAAGCGTGCCATGGCGAAATAGTGACTCCTCTCTCGACAAGTGGTAAACAAACTATGATTCATGAGATCAATATCCTTAGCTTATATCAGTCAAAAAAGTGGTCAACCATAGGTTTCATTCGCTTACAGCATTTCTTTTTTGATAGCCTTTTACGTTTAATACCACGTGACCCCTTCTTCTTCCGGGGAGCCCTCTTCTTCTTCCCGCCACCACGCATTTTTCTCTTTGCATCTTTGATGATTTCGTCCGTGTACGCTTTAAATGTTTTTTTAGAGCTTCTTTAGGTTTAGCCCCGGCCAATATGTCTTCTGCAGTGTTAAGGCCTGATTGTAGCGCTTTCCTTCCAAGGTATCTGGCACCCCTCTTCAGCAAAGGAACAGCCGTACGTAGTATGGATGAAAAAATGGATCCAAGTCCACTACCGCGCTGGTATCGCATCCCTCGATAGACGGTGAAAGGCTTTCTATCCATTATAACTCAGTGCGTCGAAAGTGTAGCTTCACTGTTAAGCTCCCTTACCGAATGGGAAGTTTTCGCCCTCATCGTTCTTATATATATTGTGATATTGGTTATTAAATTAGTTGCGACATTCACATAATGGGTCTGTCATATGTAATACTCAAACTCCTTCCTCTATGGTTGGGGATGTGAGCAATGCGCAGCAGGCGTGCCTGGGTATCCCCAACAAACTGGTGCTCCACTATATTATTGTAATATAGCACATGTCTGGGGACCTTTCAGCCAATTTCTCCATCTTCAATTGATACATTAATCTGGACAAGTTATACTGTGTCTCGTGAAATGTGTCTCTGGAAGGCTGCACTATATCGGCCGTTGGTTAGAATTTTGAACTTTCTATGTTCTTTAAGACGTCTGTTAGTCTTTGATTTTAGGATTAGTGTATGTGCAGGGTTGTTTACGATTTCATATACTAAATCATTCGTATGTTTGAGTTTTTTAAACTCACGTTTAAGCTTCTCACAACATCCTCGGCCGAACCATATTGACCCGGCCCTAGTCTTACTTCTGTACTGTAATACCGTGCATCTTAGTCCGAGCGATGCGCATAGTTTCATCCATAGCTACCCCAGCTTTTTCACACTCGTCAATGTCTCTAATCGTAAAAACGGTTTTTCTTTATGTTCAATATTTAAAAAGACGGTGTCCAGCTGAATTTTCGCATATCCCCACCTCATACGAATCACGACCCAATTCAATGTGCCCATGGAGTTCTGTTACAAAGTTGGCTAGCGTGTTGTTAGGGTGTAAGACAGGGACGAGGAGGACGGGAGTGTGACGTAGAAATGGTTAGAGCCATGTTGCATACTATTTAAGCTTCATTATTGCATCAGCTTTTATATAGGTGTTGAAGCTTTCTGGGTACCTAGCCATTTCACCAGGACATTTTTCTCCTTCCTGAACCTTTGCTTCCTAAAATTTTCTCAATTTTAAACACATTGTTTTCTAAATTAAACGCAACTTTCTGCAATTCCTCGCGGTAAAAGCCTCCTGAGATCTCTTCCCCATTCAAATCTTCAATGTAATACATCATATCTCACCTTTAGGTCTCACAGCCCTAACTTTAAAATCTCGCGTGTCCATCCTTGCTCAAAACCCTTTGCGAATTTATTCCCGAACGCGACAGCCTTACATAATCATTGATTTTGAAGCGCACAGAGTGTGGTGGTGGTGGTGGTGGTGATCCATCTCTTTCGGGGAGCGTACCTCTTTCTAAAACTTCGTTAGGTGTTGCCCCAATCGTGCGATGGTGTGAGCGGTTGTAGGATGATGCCAATGATTCCAGAATGTCTAGAAATCTGTATGTGTTTTTATGTGTAAAATAACGGTGCATGCGTTCCTTTATGGTGCGCTGACTCTTTCAGCTAAAGAAGCCTTATGTATAGAATTGGTTGTGTAATAGCTGATATTAAACTCTGTCAACATATTCTGAAAAGCACGGCCTATAAACTCCTTCCCCTATCCGTACAAAAAAGCCAGGAACCCTGTTTTCTTTTAACATTAGCGTTTTGGTGGCTTTAGCAACTGTTTCAGTGATTTATTTTTCAGAGGAACTAGCCACAGATATCTAGAGAACACGTCTATTATGAATAGAATGTAGCGGTAACCATCGTTATACACAAAATATCTTTGCATGTCTGTTAAATCTGCTTGCCAAATAGAATCAATCGAGGAAGCCGTTGTCTTGGCTGTTTTAAACCTTTTTCTCACAGGCTTATGAAGCGTATAAGCGTCCTGCTCCCTCAAAATCTTTCATCTTTTTTTCCTACTCCGTAAACACTTCTGTACAGTCTATCTACGCCGCCGTAAAGGATGGGGTAGAAATGTCATAATAGCGTTTAGTTAATACGTTAGCCATTTGCGTATTTTAGAGGCACGTGGGTAGGGTTGGTTTAACCTCTTCTTGCTCCTCTTCAAAGGTGTTACCGCCGGGGTGACGGCGCCTTCAATTGTGTCACAGGCGTTCATGTTCAAAGTCTTTTAACCGTTCAGATTTCCTATCAACGTTTTAGGGACATTTATTTGTTGTAGTCTTGCTTTAATATGCTTCCATCCTGATGGTGATGGCCTATCCCACTTTCTCACCAGATCATGGACAATGTCTACGATATTCGCTCCCTGTACCTTTGATCCTTCCACAATGATCTCCCCTGTAGCGGTCCATTGTATGGCGGGATCCTCATTCAATAGATTATAAAGACTTAAGCCTTTACTCCTCAATGTAAGTGGGAGGGTATTTTTTAATACATGTTCGATATGTTGTGTGGCTAATCTTTTTGGTTGGTCAGCTGTGTCGTCGGGTACAGATCCTATGTCGCCATCGTCCCCCGTGCTGTGCCTAATAACCACAGGAATCTCTGTAGGGCTCTTATAATTTTCGTACTCGTGAAGAAATTTCTGCAGAGCTTCTTGGTATAAGATTCTTTTCTCATCAGGTGTTTTTTCACTGTTTAATAGGGCTAACAATTCGCTTTCCATCTTTAAGTCTGCTTTTACGGGGATCTAGATACGTGTCTGGATTCCTTTGCAGTGAGGCGTACACCTCGTGGGGAATCACTACACTTTTCTTCATTATATTAATCTAGTCAGTAAAGGACCCAAAACTGAAAATAAGATGGGGAGAAATGACCCTCATGTTTGTACAATAATTCGTTTTTTCTTCGCTACAGTTTGGCTTTTACGAGCGAGTGCACGTATTATGTTCTTGTAGCGGCGTAGGCGAGCCTTCTGATGGGTTTTCATTGATACATTGCAATTTATAACGTTAAGACAGATTTCACAGATGCATTTTAAAAAGTCGGCATCGATATTTTTAATAAACATCTGCTGCATTGCCCGGGCAGTCGATGATAGATTTTTATTAATTCACGGTATTTCTTTAGTCTCTTTGTCATTCTGGAATATACACCGTTTCAGGCTCGTTTGGAAATATATTCGTTCGCAGAAGCACTCTAAACGTGTTTCGCGGATGAAGGTCGCAAAGCAAATATCCGTAACGCGTGCTTGTAGCTTCTTTATAACTTCCAAAAACTCCTTACGCTGATTCGGGAACATTTGATTGGCTAATACCCCAATTTGTGATACATCTCTACGTTGCGCGAATAAGACTAGATATTGCGTATTTAACGACACATCGCGCATGTATCTATTTTTGAAAATAGATTCTGATTGATGAAGAACACGCTTATGTTAAGTGGTGGGAGAATACTGTAAATGTCTCGGCAAACGTTTTATCCATCTCCAACATGAGATCGTCAATTACAATGATTGTTGTTCATTTCCCTTTAACGAATTAACGTCATATACGCCTTTGTGGAACAAAATATCATCTTGGTACTCGTTGAACACTGATTGATACGTCGAATAGCACCATATAACTTTATGCACAAATTTCGAGGACATCTCCCCCTTTTCTTTAATGATTTTAAGCATAAACACAGTTTTACCACATCCTGTAGGTCCAGATATAATACATGTGGATGGGCTCGTGAATCTGAATTTTTCTACAGAGTCCATTTCTAACACGTCACACTCCTAAGTGAGTCATTTACAAAATATTACAAATTTTGAGTGCTGATCCTTATATTTCTTCTCCCACAGAACCGTGAATGACGATGAGGTAGAGCAGCCCATCATTACGGATGACCTCGACGACAGTGTAGTTGTGATCTCCTCCCCTGAACCCTCACCAGCGATACCGGTAACACGTCCAAAGCGGAGGTATGAGATGCCCACGTCAGGTATAAGCGACCGAAATACGCGTCTGTTGCAGCGGTAATAGATCCCCAACCCTCAACCTCTTACGCAACAACACCCCCAGCAGCACCTAATATATCCCCTTATTCATCCGCCGCCCCCCGTTCTGTTAAGTCTACAATAATGAGCCCAACCATCAACCTCCTACGCAACAGGGCCCCCATCAGCAGCACCTTCCGCTAATATATCCACTAATTCCGCCCCCCGTTCTGTTGAGGATGGTATAACGCTGGAATTGGTGTCGATCCGCAGCCCCCACCCCAGCCTTGACTAGAAATCGGTATAGAGTCAGGGTCGACCCTAGAGTCATGTATAGCAGTGGAATTGAGCGCGGACTACGCCGGGTTGTAGAGCATATTATAGAGTTTGCTCTTCAGAATCGTGACGAGCGTGAAGTCAGGACGAGTCTGTCCTTTGGATTCGGGTCAGATGACGGTGATGTAGACGATTATTGGGTGATAGTGCCATTTAGACGTTTGGCGGCTGAAGATGTAGAATATATATTAGGGCGTATAATGCAAGCCGCCCAAAGTAGTATAGCCTTCAATATGGACAACTTCACGGTAAATATTGACCATGTATACCGTGTTGCGGGTCATAGTGCCATACCGTATACTCTTAACTTCAATTCTCAAGCTATTTATAGACGGCATATAAACGTCGATCGTGGTTGCGGCTTTATAGCAGTACTCTTAGCACGTATGTTTACTGTACAAAATACACGAACTCAAAAATTTGGTTGCCTACAGTCGTGGAGCATGCCCGTAAACTAGCTGTAGACTGTGAACTTGAATTTGACTGTAATATGGTCCTGAAGAGCTGAGAAGGGTAGAACAGGAAATGAATGTCCGCATAGTTGTGTTTGGGTTGGATGATCGTCGTAGGACTGTGTATGTTTTTAAAAGCTGTGTGAGAGATCGTACAAGGCCCCTACTTATTTTAGGATTGTCAGGGACAACGTATCTCCCCATCCGTAATATAAGGTGGCTTTACGCGAGTTATGACAAAAGTCGAAAATATGGAGACATCATGATTTGTGTAAGGGTGCCTCGAGTTTGCGGATGATATAGTGAGACATTGTAAAGAATGTCACATGGTATGTGAGCAGTGTAAAAGCACCAAATGTGAAAGCCGTGTAGTTGAAGCTGAGAAGAGAGACTGTGATGTGTGTAGACGCACATTTTTCAATAATAGCTGTTTTGATTTCCATAAATCAATTGGCACGTGCAGGAAAATGAGAATCTGTGAATGTGGTATGTTTCACACAATGGATAATTGGGGAAAATTTAAGCACAAGTGTGACGTAATTCACTGTCCTACATGCCAGGAGGAATATAAGGCGGATGGAGTAAAGCATGTATGTTATATGAAAGATGCTAAGCCTAAAAATAACCCTTGTATAACTGTATACTACGATATAGAAACATATACGAACGCTGAAACCAAAGAGGTAATTCCACATTTACTTGTGAGCCAGACTATCTGTGATGAGTGTATGGATATCGAATGTGACGAGTGCCCCAATGTGGTAAACGGACAAACGTTTTTAAACGAATGTCAGCGATAGTCCTGTGAAACTATTTGTGTCCTATATTGTCAAGTTAGCCGACAAGTTCAAAAATGACTGTGTATATTCTCGCCCATAACGGGGCAAAGTTTGACACGCAGTTCCTTTATAAGGAGTTGCTTGAACACGAATCCTCTGAGATATTTACAGGTGATCCATTGAAAAGAGGCAACAAATTAATACAGATGCAGATAAGAGGCAATGTACAATTTAAAGATACTTTATTATTCACACCTTGTAAATTAGCAAAGCTACCCAAGGTGATGGGGGTAGCAGCTGAAGTTTCCAAAGGATACTTCCCATACACTTTCCTCACCAGCGAGACTTTAAACTACGTAGGCCCACCACCCCCCAAACATTATTTTGACTGTATGGATGAACGTGAAGACTTTGATCGATACTACGACAGTTTTAATGAAAGTAACCCTTTAATATAGCTGATGAATGTGAGCGTTATTGCGTGAATGATGTGCGCGTGCGTAGAGTATGTTTCCAGGCCTTTAGAAGGATGTACATAGCCCGTTTCAAATGCGATCCACTGCAAGTCGCAACCACCATCGCATCATTATGTTTTACGGTGTTCAAGAATAACTTCATGCCGAAAGACACCTTAGCCATTATTCACCGAAACAATCCCCGCAGTTACGGGCACAAGGCTATTTACTGGCTCATACACCTACAGCAACAGACAGGTGTATACATAAAGCACGCCCGCAACACGGGTGAAGTACCCATTAAGAAATGGACGTGTTTTTTGGGTTGATGGGTTTAAGTGAAAACCGTGTCACTGGTGTGAAGACTGTGTACTCCTTTAACGGTTGCTGGTGGCATGGATGCCCCCGTCCTGAGTGCGGAGTCACCGGAGATAACCACGGTAGGTCTCCTGCCGACTGTCTTGCATCGACCCGCACCCGCGATCAACTTATAGGATCACAGTTCACTCACAAAGTCTTGTGGGAGCATGAATATGATGCACGGATGGAGACAGACGAGGTGTACCGTGAGGAAATAAAAGCGATCAAGCGTTCAATGGTGCTGGATCCTCTCAAATGTGGTGATAGCTTGTTTGGAGGACGTACAAATCCTTTCAGACTATACTTCCCACCTACGGAGGGCGTGAAGCTCCATTACTACGATTTCTGTTCTTTATACCCATACGTGATGAAGAGCCATCCGTACCCCGTGGGCGCTCCTGAGAAACTGGTGGGACCTAGCCTACCATCCATCAATGAATTTTCAAAAAATTTGAATGATCGTTACTTTGGGATCTCTTTCGTAGACGTACTCCCCCCACGCAATTTATGGATGCCGATCTTACCTGTCGTTATCGACGACAAGCTCATGTTTCCCCTGTGCGTGAAGTGCGCGGAAGAGGATAACGGCGATTGTAACCATATACCCCACCAGCGTAAGATCAGAGGCGTATATACAAGTCCTGAGTTGGCCCTAGCCGTGCGCCATGGTTATAGAATACTGAAGATACATGAGGTGTGGAGGTTTCAGAAGCTACCCAACCTTTTCACACCATATATAAACACCTTTTTGAAGGATAAGGTTGAGGCATCAGGGTATCCGCGAGGAGTTGATACCGAAGATGAAAAGTCTGCCTATATTCAACGTTACCGCGACCGCGAAGGTATACAACTTGATCGTGTCCAAATTGTAAAGAATCCTGGCAAGCGCTTTAGTGCAAAGTTGTGTCTAAACAGTCTATGGGGAAAATTTGCGCAGAATACCGGCAGAGGGAGCATTCATTTGGCACAAAGTTATAGCGATGTCTGGGATTATGCCAATGCCCCCGATAAAGAGGTCATGGAGATCGTAAATGTAGGTAATACTTACGTAATAAAGTACAACACTGAATTTGCCACAGATACCTCAAGGGTTACAAACATACCTGTGGCCAGCTTCACAACAGCCTACGCCCGTATAAAACTTTGGGGTATATTGCACTCTCTTGGGCGGAGAGTATTGTATGCCGATACAGATAGCGTGATATTCACAGAGAGGGAGGGTGAATACATGCCCACTATTGGGGAGTTCCTCGGCGAGCTCACTGATGAGATCAAGGATGAGTATGGGGACAACGCATACGCCGACTCTTTTGCCTCAACAGGACCTAAGACTTATGGGGTACGGGTCAGGGTGGGGAGGAAATGAAATATATCGTGAAGGCAAAGGGTATTACGCTCAACCATGCGAATCGGGAGGTTGTTAACTTTGAGTCGTTGAAGGATCTAGTATGTTTGGATGAACAACCTCCCCAACTAATTGTAGGCACCCACAATTTTCGGGCGCAGAAGCTGGGGGGCGTGAAGGAACTTAGGGGTACGATGGTGTGCCGTAACACCTATAGGAAACGTTCCAGTTACCTGTTACCTATGATACCGTACCCTTTGGATACCAATGATGCTTCTAACTCACACGTCTTGTATATAATCGTATCTATTTGTAAATATATATATATACTTGAATATCTCGTTTATTAAATCGTATTTGTAAATATATATAACTTGAATATCTCGTTTATTAAATAAATCATGTTTCAAATAGCGTTTCACTTTCTCCTTTGTGTGTGTGTGTGTGTGTGTGTGTAGGTGAAAGTTCTAAGCTCCGCCCACTGTAAGACCGTGAGTCATGCTACTATCTGGGAATCCCTGCGTGGTCAGTCGACCGCAGTAAGCCCGAGAGATCAGACGTGTATTCAGATCAGACGTGTATTCAAATGGCTACCTTTAATATTGCTTGTACTACGTTTACGAAATGGTATTCAGTAAAGTGCCAGGATGTGGTGGATACCGAAAAACTTCCTATTCATCCCTCCTATGCCTCTTTTAATAACACATTGGATTGTGCGAAGTTCCAAGATGTACAAATACTCTACGGATGTTCTGGTGAGACCGTTGAAGGCTTTCGTTGCACAGACGATGTGCTGAAGTATACTGCAGAGCTAAACTTTATAAAGTCTCACATACACCGTGAAGTAAAAGAAACAACGCGTGCAGAAGAGAAGCAGCAGGTATGGATAATGAGTCTTGCTGATGGGTGGTGTGACAAGCGGTATTACGTCATGCTACACCATGTCGATTACTCATACCCTACGACTGGAAATGTGAATCTCGTGATCATGGACAATCTTAAGTATTTTTATCACTATATTAACGTATATCATGATGAGCTTCGTAATGAGGTTGTGGCTAGTGCCCTGCGTGAATTTTTAACAGAGTTTAGAGACGAGTATCGTTTGATGGGCAGAAAGGAAAAATATGAACATATGTTCCTCAAATAGTGCGCCGGTGTGGAGATATTTAGTAAAACGTTCCTAGTTCTTATCCAAAATGTCTGGTGCGTAGGCTGGTAGTGATATTCTTGTACCGGTACAACAATTCGACTTGCGGAACAAGCCCATTCACGTATCATCGAGTCAGCCGCCCGTCGAACCATTCCTGCCTACCTGCGTGCCTCACACGGCTCATAGTTATCTCAGAGCTTGAGCCGAGTGGACGTGCGCTCTTCGAATACGATGGAACTTCCTTTGAGCAGCATTCTCAACGCCTCGTACGGTGTCCGTGACGAAATCGTTGCGCGTGTTCAGGCGTAATTCCGGTACCATTAGCTATGTACTGGAAACGGAATGTAGACCGACAAACAAACGGGTTTATTTAAGTATCGAGGAGATGAATAGAATCTTTGTGATAGTTGAGAAGTGGAGTGAAGATCGTTATAAAATACCTGCTAACGTAGGTACAAGAAGAGAGCAGATTAGTGACGCACCCTCATACGCCGTTGTATGTACGTTGTGTATAAATAACGATCGGCCGTGCATTGATATACGGTTGATGTGGAAGAATGCTTCTGATAATAACGCTCTTATTCCTACGCGAAACCGTTTCATCCTCGACAGAATGTTTGAAATCGTCGGATTCCGTAAACTGAAACCTATATTAGACGCGCGTGTTACGGACATGCTTTATTTTGATACAGTACTTGAATACGCATACACCGCTCTGCTCGATGGGTTTACCGAGTGTAGGGCTGGTGAGAATGGTCTAGTGCTGGATGTTTATTTAAAAAGTTTAGACTCTTTGAAATACCATGAACTTTGGTACAAAGCAATTGATCGGTACAAGGCTGAGCTCACCTACACCGTTCACCCTGAAGAACTATTTCTTTATATAACGCGCAGTTGTCGTAACGATTTAGAAGATTATTTCAATTGCCGCTATGTTGAGTGAGTTCACGATTGAAAAGCTCGAGTCGGTAGAAATAAACCCTCGATTGGAAAAGCGTTCTTATAAACTTGTGTTTAATAATGTAGCTAACGATGAACTCTCTGTGCGTGCTTTTGATTGTATTCTAGACGTATTTAAAGATGACTTACCAACCGATTGTAAAGTGGGAACAAAAATAGTACTGAACGATATGAAAGCCCTTCCTATCGAATACAGGTTTCCCTATACTTTAAGCGGTGAAATATTATTAAGCCGCATATACTGCGTAATGCAGAGCAATAATGATGTAATTGTAAACTCGATTAAGACCGAGTTTAGTATTTTGAAAAAAAAGTGAATTGTATTTATATTTTGCTTGACATTTCTCCTGTACTGATTATACGCATATTTCTATTGAAATGTATATTTATTTGAAAAGTATACTTATTTTATAAATATATCTCCATAATTGTGTGTGTGTGTGTATTTCTCCTGTACTGTTATGTACATATTTCTATTGAAGTGTATATTTATTTGAAATGTATATTTTATTTTATATATATATCCATAATTGTGTGTATATATTTCTGTTATACGCATATTCCTCAAATGTATATTTATTTTCTATATATTTATAATAAAAAGAATGATGCAATGTTGTTTTACTTAATTGTTATGCCTTCTACTACCGGTATTCGAAATATAATAATGTATACAGTGGTATTGCGGTATCTGGCAACATTTAAGCCTTCTAAGCCAACTGGCTGATTAAGAGTCTATAATAATGTATACAATAATACTGCTAAAAGAGGTATCTGGCAACTCAAGCCATTTACAGCCAACTGGCTGATTAGGCGTATATAATAATGTATACAATAATACTGCTAAAAGAGGTATCTGGCAACTCAAGCCATTTACGCCAACTGGCTGATTAGGAGCCTATAAAACAACGCCAACTCGGCTGAAGTCTTAATGTGCACTTGGCTCCTGCCAGGTGAACACCTCTCCTTTCTCTTGGGGGATAACGCCGCCTCCAAGTTCCCCCCCCGCCTTTGCAACAGCTCCCACCCCTTGCAACAACCCCCACCCCCCTTTGCAACATTACATAATAACCTGCAACATTCTTGCACTCTCCCCTTTTGCGGCTATACTACTAGGCGTACGCGTAACTAAGGATTTAAAGGTTAGGAACCAGTGCCTGGAGTCTTGCGCAAAAGCTAATAGGATGTTAGGCTTCATAACGCGTAATTTCGAATTTAAATCTTGGGATGTTATATTGCCCCTTTACAAGTCCCTAGTCAGGCCTCATTTAGAATATGTCGTTCAGTTTTGGTGCCCGTATTTACGCGAGGATGTTGATAGGTTAGAATGGGTTCAACGTCGTGCCACGAAACTAATTCCGTCATTGCGCAACAAGCCTTATGAAGATAGGATTAAAGAGTTAGACCTGTATTCACTCGAAACTAGGAGATTAAGGGGGGAGCTTATTGAAGTTTTCAAAATCGTTAATAACATTGATAACGTAAATTTTGACAAATTGTTCACTTTCGATAATAGTAATACTCGTAATAACGGATTTAAGTTGCGTGGCAGACGTTTCATTACTAATATCGCTAAAAGCTTCTTTACGTTTAAAGTAATTGATAAATGGAATAATCTTCCCGCGTCAGTCGTTCATTCTACCAGCGTTAATATGTTTAAGAACCGTCTTGACAGACATTTTAAAAGTATTAACGTTGTTTAAAATAAAAAAAACAAGGTTAGCAACAGGAGCTCTGGTGGTGGTGCTCGAGGATGAGTCTGTTGACGATGAATGCCAGCTTGTGACATGCCATCCTGTGATGCCAGCAATACAATTATAAAAAAAAAAAAAAAAAATTAGACTAATATGAACGTAGATGTAGCTCGTAGCGTAAACTAACCCACTTTTTGTTTAACTTTACCTATTTTTTTTCTTCTTATCCTCTCTTTACTTTGCATGTCTGTAACACACTCTTCTTGCATGTTTGTAGTTTGCATGGTATGACAGTGAGTTAAGACTGTGTTGCATGGTTTGTAAGCGTTCTTATTTTACTTCTTTTCATCTTTCACCCCTCTCCTATTTTCTCCGACTATTTTTCTGACTTGTCGGCAGTGGCCGGCGGATGATGATGGTGAGTCTTTTTTCTCTTTTTCTGAATGAATGTTAACCCACGAGTGATAGGTGTTCCTCCTTACTTAACCCCTTATTCTCTTCTCTTCTCTTAACCCCCTACTCTTTCCTTTCTGTCGGGCTAACCTTAGAGTGGATCTTAGGGTCTTTGTTAGCCTTAGCTTCTGTAGATCTGTAGATCCCTTTTAGCAATAACGAAGCCACGTATTAGTACCATTCAAATAAAATCTCAGTTTTGGTAATTTTAAACCTTTCAAGTGTTTTCTGTCACTGAAAGATGGAGTTTCTCCTTGAAATTGAGAAAGATTAGGTGATGAGTACGATTCAGTATTCGTCATGAACAAGGCCCTAATGAAAAGGAAGAATCAAATGTCAATGAACGAACGACTTCTTCAGATAAAAAACATAACGACTTTCAATATTTGTATTAACCCGTTAGTGCCCATTGGTAGAATTTCCTACCGACAAATTTTTTTGTCATTATTGCATCACTTTTTCTTGTATTCACGTGATCTTTGGTATGAGTCATTGATATGACACAATTTAAAATATTGCGTCATATCAATGACATACCGAAGATCACGTGAATATAAGAAAAAGTGATGCAATAATGACAAACTATTTTGGCGGTAGGAAATTCTACCAAATGGGCACTAATGGATTAACGTTAAAAACGTATAATCGTCGAGCAGAGCTGGGCAATAAATACATTGAATGTATTTAAATACTAAATACATGGGAGAAATGTATTTAAATACTAAATACTAAATACATTTTACGAATGTATTTAGATACTAAATACAAAATACATCAATTGTATTTAAATACATTTGTAAATACATTTTAAATACATACAAATTTTAACATATGCATTCACTAATTCATGTTTTGATAAATTTCTACTTTAGGGGACACGGTGAATTTCGAAATAAATACACCACTCGATAGATCAAACGATTTTAAAAGCTTTTTCATCAATGAATTTTCCATCGCAAATTGGATTGATTGCAACGAGTTAGTTACACAGGGCCACTTAAGGCAGAGCCGTTGTGTACGATTATTCGGTCAATTTCAAGATATTTTTTGATGTCTAAAAAAACACTTACCTTCAGATGAGTGTACAGATTCGTTGTAGCATTGCTTGCAGCAGAGACTTCGTGTTTACACAGCAAGCAGGTGCACTTTACCTTATTACCGTCTTTAGATTTAATTTTAAAGTATTTTCCATCAAACAGAGGGTGCACTAAATTGTTATCTGCAGATATATCACTGTTTGATTCACCGGATTTGCTTGTTGAAGCCATGACACGCACACGATAAAGAAATCAACCACTTTCGACTAAGAGTGGCACACAACTGATTGAACTGACACGTTGAAACATGAACCATGCTGTACTACACTGTCGACGCGTCGTACTGTGCTAGTACAGAACGTGTATTAAACCAGTAAAAGTATTTACATTTTTATATTTTGAGTATTTAAATACTCATTAAAGTATTTAAATACATGAAAAACAATGTATTTATAAATACAGTTCTAAATACACAAATGTATTTAAATACGTATTTAAATACTGCCCAGCTCTGTCGTCGAGAATAATTGTCTTTGAACATGATAGAGGAAATAGTTTAGCGTTGCTTTGAGGTTTCAGCTTAAAGAATGCAGAAAATCATGAAAATATGTGCTGTTCAAAGGTTTCATTTTGTATTATTTAATCAATAATGTAAAAAATATTTGTGGAAAATATTTAGGTTTATATAACCGCAGTTTTGTTTTTGTTAGAATTCATTATTAGACGAACGAGTAAAGGGTGTTCATAATAAAGTCACACTCGTGAATATGGTAATTACTTCACCATATTCACTCGCGTGACTTTATGAACACCCTATACTTAGGCCTACTATATAAAGTAATGTAGTCCTATTTATTAGTGTAAATAAACTTTTCAAAGAAACCTGTAGTAACGCCTTGATGGCCCCTTGAATCTGTCATCATCAAATTATTTTACGACACTTGAAATTTGAAATTTAAAAAAATATGTATGTCAAAGCGTATAAAAGGGTTGACAAAGGCGTTGTGACAAATGTTGCAGCTGTATGGGGTGCATGGGTCGTTGTTGAATGCGATGAAAAGTTTTTACTGAGAACGTATAGCATGTGTACGTGTGGGAAGAAAGGAGGGAGAGTAGTTTCCGGTGAAAGTGGGTCTACGGCAGGGTTGTGCGACGTCTCCATGGTTGTTTGATGTATTTATAGACGAGGTAGGGAAAGAAGTGAAGGCAAGGGTCATGGGGAGGGGAGCGGGGCTGAAGCATGTTGCGGGGAAGTTCTTGGGAAGTGAATCAGTTGTATGCGGATGATACGGCTCTGGTGGCGGATTTGAGAGAAAAGCTACAGAGACTGGTAACTGAGTTCGGGAGGGGTGTGTAAAAGAGAGAAGCTAAGAGTAAGGTTATGTAGTGCTGTAAAAGGGAGGTTCGTGAGCAACTAAGTGTAAGTTTGTATGGTGAGGAAATGGAAGAAGTGGCATGTTTCAGGTACTTAGGGGTGGATGTGGCAAGGAATGGGATTATGGATGCGGAGGCGAGTCACAGGGTGGAAGAATAGGTACTGGGTGCTCTAAGAAGTGTTTGGAAGGAGAAATCAGTGTCTATGGAAGCGAAGATGGGTATGTATGAAAGTATAGTAGTGCAAACAGTGTTGCATAGATGTGAGGCTTGGGTGGCGAATGCAAAGGAAAGGAAAGGAAAAGGGTGAATGTACTGGAAATGAAATGCTTGAGGACGATGTGTGGGGTGAGGTGGATTGATCGTGAGAGAAACACTGTTATCCGTGAGAGATGTGGGAGTCGGAGTCTTGTAGAGAGAGCAGATGAGGGTGTTAAAATGGGTTGGGCATATGGAGAGGATAAATTGAATGAATAGCAGTGCTTCACCGGCGCTTCGACTGCCGAGGTCATATCGCGCCGATACTAGAATAAGGAGAGAGCGGGAGGAAATGGGGGGAGAGAAACAATGGAGAGGGAGCAACGGAAGAAAAACGGTGAGAAAAGAGAGAGCAAGCAGTAGAAATAGCAGAGAGGAAGAAATTATACCCAAGTCATCTTAAATAGAGAATAAGAGGCCAGTTTGACGGAGAAAGGAGCAGTGTGTGTTCTTCGGTATAGGTGTGAAGTCACCCAAGAAAAGAGAAAGAATAAGAGTGAGTCTGAAGGGCAGAAAGGGAGGAACTGGGAACGGGCAGTTGCAAAGGCAGAGCAAACCAAGAGGCAATGTGAGATAGAGAGATGAATGCCGTAAGTGCAAAGGGGGAGCCAAGATCCCCCGTCATAAGATGACCATACGTAAGACAAGTGTGACCAATGCGAAGCCGCACCAGGGCGGTTTCAAAGCGTCGATCACGTTGGCAGGAGGAAGGCCACTGACGAATTGTGGGCTTCAACGCTGTATGGAGAAGATGAGTGAGGAGAGAATGGTAAAAAGGATTTACGTGTCAGAGGCGGAAAGGGGGAGGGGTAGGTCGAGTTGATGGAGGGATGGGGTGAAGGAAGCTTTGGGTCAGAGGCACCTGGACGTCTGGGAGGGTGAAAGACGCGTGCTGGATAGAAAAAGTGGAGCGGTGTGGTATATGGGGGGCGACGAGCTGGCAATGTGCCGCCTCAGGGTGTATGAAGTAGTCTGAGCAAACCGTGTAGTCTGCATGGCTGGGCTCTGGAATTGTTGCCCTGAGGCAGGTACATATTGTCATGTCAGCTGATGAAGTGAATGTGAGCCATTGAGGCGCTTCCTGCCTGTTCCTGACGCGACCTCACTGCGGTGGGAGAGGCGTTTGGGTATAAAAAAAGTATAGCAAATAATTTAGTAATTGGCGAGGTATACCCCACTCTCTGGGGGATACTTTGTCATATCTTATTCTGTTATTTTTTTTCCATGAATTATAACTTGGTGCTAATTAGCAGAGCTGGGCATTTGCGGCATATTTTGCGGTACTGCGGTACTACCGCAAACCGGAACCGCATAACGCAGTACCGCAAAGGATCGCTGAAAGTACCGCAGTACCGCTACCGCATTCAAATTTCCGCGTACCGGTTTGGTAGTACCGCAGTACCGCAAAATATGCCGCAAATGCCCAGCTCTGCTAATTAGTGATGTGAGTCGTTTTTTATTGTGTCGTTTTTTTGTTTAAAACGAAGATAGTCTGTTTTTTTTGTTTTTTTTGTTTTAAACTTATTCCATATTTTCTTCCTTTAATCTAATAAGTATATTAGTATTACCTATAATTTACTATACTACCATGCTTATACGGTTATACCTAGTATATATAGTCATCTTTTAGAAAAACTGAATCACGCAAAAAGTATATAATAGAAAAGAAAAACAACCCTCATTTTTTATATGTATATATATTTTTTAACTAGAACATAAAACATTCTTCCTCGTTTCAAACAATATACATAATTGTGATTGGCAAGAGTACCAGTATATATATTCCAGATAGAAAAGGAAAATATTCACCTTTTTTTTAACCTTTTTGTTAACCTAATGTTGTTTAACCTTCATTTCCATGGAAGAATCATCACTAGATTGGGTAGAGCATATATGCTAGTTTCAATATCACAGGTACTGGTATAATATACATAATAAAAAATACCTAATACTGGTATAAAACAATATATATAATTGTGATTGGCAAGAATACCAGTGTGTGTATATATATATATATCCAAATAGAAAAATTAAAAAATAAAAATATTCATCTCTTTCTTTAACCTTTGTGTTAACCTAATGCTGTTTAACTTTCATTATCTGATTCTATTTCCATTGAAGAATCTCATTATCACTAGATTGATTAGAGCATATAGTTTCAATATCACAGGTACTGGTACTTATTGCAGATTTGGATGTTGACAAGCCAATGTAGCACCATGTTTTACTTCACTTTCTTGGAATTTTGCATTTTGGGATATAAATACTAGCTTTGCTGCTCTGTCTGTACTTAATCAGTTTCTTTTGGCTGTATGGATATTACTGTATGTGCTAAATGATCTCGGAGGTAATGAAGGGAAAAATAGAGGTGTATGAGTTTGTGTAGGTATATATGTGAGTATGCGTGCGTATGTATCTGGAATTCTGGATGTATGCGTGTGTATGGGGTATATAATAGATATAAATATGTGTGTATAAGTATTTATGTATATATTGGTATATATGTATATGGGTGTATGTGTATGTATGTCATCGCGGGTCTAAAGGATAGTTAAGTGGGAGATTCAAAATCCGAGGCATGGATGGGAGAGTCCTGGAAAGGTTGGACAATGGGCAGTCAGCTCCCAGCCAGTGTTCTCGCAAGTTTAACGAATCTCAAGATACAAGACTTTCAGTGCAAGAAAGAGGCCAGTTTTTTCTGTAAATAGGCTGAAAAGGACATTCTATACTGGTACCATATGGCCTATTTTATTATTTATTTATTTATTTTTATAATATATATCATTGCAAAAGTATACCTTATAATTAAATTGGCAATATCTATATTTAAAAAAAAAAAACAAAAAAAAAAACGACAAAAAAAACAACAACAAAAACAACATGACATAAAAAAACCGGTTTTTTAACATCACTAGTGCTAATTTTCATTGTAGGAATAACTTGCTAGCCCATAATTCTCATGATTATAAGTTGAAAAGGTTTTGAGTTCTTGAGGAGTCACGATGACGAGCTGCAAAGCCATCAGTTGGGGTAAATAAAAAAGCCAGGGTATATGGCGCTTGGCCGTAATTCGCGAGAGCGAGAGTTCGATTTTGGCAATTTGGATGTTTACTCCGGTCTTCTCTCGGCAGGTTATGATCTTCAATTTACTTTAACTTATAATTCCTCAGGTGATACAATCATTGCACGCTGTAAAGAAGGCCATATTCCAAACCAACCAACCGTAAGTAATTATGAAAAGTAGTAGTACTGCACTTTGTTCCCCCTTCATACAGGGTGTACATAAAGTCAGGATCTATTTTTGTGAAGCACTTGGAAATTATATGGAATTCAATCATAAAATGATAAAGTGGTAACATTTATTAAATAATTAAGAGTAGGATTCGACGTGACGCCCATCAGTATCCCTGCACAGCTCAAATCGTTCCGCAGCATTTCTAAACACATTCTGGAGCATTTGCGGGGTTATGTTATCTGCAGCAGTTCGTATACGTAAGTTTTCAAGACTCGTAATCTTCATCTGATAGACGTGCGATTTGATAAAGCCCCATGCAAAGAAATCTAAAGGGGTTAAATCTGGTGATCTCGCTGGCCAAGGTCTGTTGCTTCCGCGTCCGATCCAGCGATTTGGAAAACGTCCATTTAGATAATCCTGAACAATTTTGGCATAGTGACAAGGAGCACCATCATGTTGATAGACGACGGTACTAACAATCCTATCCCCAATCAGCTGAGGTTCAAGGAATTGCTGCAACATGTCCAGATAAATAAGCCCCGTAACTGTAGCTTCAGCAAAGAAAAAGGACCATAAACCTTAGATTTTGTTAAACCCATCCAGACATTAACTTTAGGTGTCTCTCTCCCCCAATTTTGGACGAAATTATTCGGTCTTTCATCTGCCCAAATTCGACAGTTATGGGGATTTACTTTTCCACACGTATGGAAAGTGGCTTCATCACTAAAGAGAATGTTGTCCATTAAATTATCACTCCAGATTTGTTCTACGAGATCAGCACACACAGCACTTCTTCGAGGGAAATCTTCCTCGTGTAAATCATGTAAAACCTTCAAATGATAGCTTTTCTTCTGCAAATTAACTTTCAGAATTTTGTGCACAGATGACGTCGGGAGGCCGAGTCTGTGTGATGCAGCACGAACAGACGTACGTGGCTCCTCAGTGATAATTCCGCGTACTGCATTCACGGTAAGATCTGACATACACGGTCGTCCTGATCTTGCTTCATCATTTACAGATCCCGTTCGTTTAAATTTGTTCACCAATTTTCGTATTGTCTTGTCTATTGGCCCCGGCTTATGAAATCTCCTTCTAAACTTCTCTGATGTCATTGTATTTCTTTTCCTCGATTCGCCAAATTACTATTGCCACACGCTCTTCTGTATTCATTCTAAGGGCTTCTGAAAAGAAAAATAGAAAAAAATAATTATTTCACAAAAATAGATCCTGACTTTATGTACACCCTATATCTCGCAGGTTGGGTTGGAACAGACTGTGGATGAGTTTCTTAAGGAAATGCTTACAATTTAAACTGAGACGCAAAGGCAATATTTGTTCCCCACTATAATGTACTAAATGGCTAATATGCAAGTCAAATGCCAACGTATTTTCCCCTCATTGCTTTATAATTCTCTTATTAAAGTATCACTACTATTCACGTGGCGCAGAGAGAATTCTTTCCACTTTTAAGATTTTGTCTTTAAATTTCACTGCATCATTTTTCGTAGTTTTTCCTCGTCTTTCATCCCACTTAGTTATTCTCGATGTGTGTTATCCATTTATTCTCCTTTCGCCTCGCTAGTAAAGAATTTGTACCAAAACGACTGGAAAAAAGGTACATCACATTATAACTCGTTAAAATAAAGTTGCGGCATTTATTTTTTATATACATTAGGGCAAAACAAACATATTTTGTTAGATTCATTTATTATGAAAATAAAGAATGAGGAATTCTTTTACTATAATTTCTTAAACAATCCTTTCCTTTTGGTTTGTAAACAGCCATACAGCTTTCATGAAAACAGGATTAAATTCCTTGCTAAGACTAACGTAATATGACGGTTTGTA
Source organism: Bathynomus jamesi (assembly GCA_023014485.1). NCBI lineage: Eukaryota > Metazoa > Arthropoda > Malacostraca > Isopoda > Cirolanidae > Bathynomus > Bathynomus jamesi. The sequence goes on along the minus strand of JAJOZX010000243.1, from coordinate 947,825 downwards.
GAATGTTCGTTCAATAAGACTTCAAATTGCTTGATTTCCAAGTTCAAAACAGCCTACTTTAAGCTGCTTGTAACACGGAAATAAATTCCACTAGGAAATGGGAAAAGTTATAGTAAAGGAAATTGTTAAATGCAGAAGGTCTCGGTCTCCTCTTTATTTTATGAAAGAATAAAGGAGTCTTTATTTATAAAATAAGTTTGTTCATTTTGCCTTTAAGCTTTAGGCTTTACTGTGCTCTTAAAGATAAAACATCGCTTCAAGGATAGTTAGGATTAATAATATGTAAACCATGAATAAGAATTAATTAATTAATTTGAAATACATAAATGAACTAAGAGCTAAAAATTAGACAATGAATTTACAAATCATCGTAACGATAATTTATTTTTATTTATTTACATTTATAAGTTTCTTTATAAAGTATTAAAATATAAAAAATTGGGATCAAGTAAAGATAAACACCCCCAGCCTTCTTTAATTAGCCTTATAAGGCTAACTAACGAAAATATCACGACCTAACCTAACCAATCGTTAAGTCAACTGTACGCCCTTGACGATTGGTTAGGTTAGGTCGTGATATTTTCGTTAGTTAGCCTTATAAGCTAATTAAAGAAGGCTGGGGGTGCTTATCTTTACTTGATCCAAAAATTGTTATGTTACACTAATACTGTAAATGGGACTATATATTTTACATGATTTAGCCCCTTAATACACGATATACAAATCGTGTTCAAATTATGATTAACAGACAGACATGAAAATACGATATACGCATAAATTTATTATCATTATAAATATGAAATAAATACAGTCATTATTGAAGATATGGTACCAATACAGTACAAAGAAACGAACGTTAGACCTATTTGCATTTTTCAAAATCATGACAGCTCGTGCAATTTCGTAGTCCACGGTAACAACTCATTGTTTTGAAATTTAATAAATATAATAGTATACACTAATTAATAATAAATATAATAATTATCAAAACTATATGTAATTAATATAATTAAATATGTACCGCTTAATTGTTTTTAATAAACCTAATAACAACATTTGTGTGAATAGTGAATAATCTATTTATGGTTCACGTAAGGCACTTCGGATTGTGAATTATAATTCAATTTAAATTGAATTTGTAAGGATAAATTTATAAACACCCTGTATTTAGTACTTCTATATAAACAATTTCTGGCCTCTGGCCTCGCGACATCTGAAACATTGGATACGAAAGAATAATCAGCTTAGTAAACTTGCCTTCTTATACACTGGAACAGCGCAGTATATATATATATATATATTATATTATATATATATATATATTATAACATAAATTTATTTTAAATTAAATTTACAAAAGTAATACATTAAAATTAAAATGTTCAAACTGATGTCTTGTTTAGGGACCTTTTTTTTGTTGCAGGTAGAATAACGCAATAGTTAATGTGGAAATGAGTTACACGCCTGAGGAAAAAGCGGAGGCATTTTCTTGTGTGTAACTAGTGGTGTAATGATTAATTGGCATCTGCATCGGCAGAATCGGTCATTTTGGGCATCGGCATCGGCCAAATGTAGCCGATTCTCACCGATTCTTTGAAATTTTAAAATTTCATTACAAAAACAAAATCTATATTTATAGAAAATTGAACAGGCAAAAAAAAAATATATATTTATGATCATTTATATTCATTTCAAAGTGTAATTATATACAAATATTTTACATTCACGAAAGTTGCCCATAAATTTACATTTTCTCTAACTAGCTAATCTCCAAATATTATAAACTATCGTGTTCTCCTACTCTATATTAATAATAACTCAATATTAATTTGTACTTCATAATTTATATATCAAGCTATATCTTATTATGGTGACTTAAGTATTTTAATTCTATAAACCCAAATTATATATACATTTTTTTTTTAATTCAAATTGGCCACCAGTGACTTGAAATTTTAATGAAAAATTGTTGTTGTTGACATTGTTGAATAAAGAAAATACTGTACCTTCAACATAACCTTCGTTTCTTGCGCGAAATTAATTTAGGTTAATTTGGGTTAGGTTTTGGCAATTTTGGCAATTTTGCACAAGAAATGAACGTCATATTTGAACAAAACACATTAAATTACATTAGAAAAGTATAGAGTTTACTAGAATCTTAGGTCATGTATTTCATTTTATTGTGTGTGTGTGTGTACACAAAACCTACGGGAAAATTATTGAATGCCCGGTTAGGTCAACTGTACGCCCTTGACGATTGGTAGGTTAAGTGGTGATATTTTCGTTAGTTTTAATAATAATATCACGACTTAACCTAACCAATCGTCAAAGGCGTACAGTTGACCTAACTGGGCATTCAATTGACCTAACTGGGCATTAATTCTTGAATTTTCTGCTACTTTTACAGATCTGCCGGGATCCTTCAAAAAACGTATTTTTCGTAAAGTTGCACTTTTTACCATTTGACCGACGCTTTTGGCAACGAAAGAACTGGGTATTTTTATCAAAAGAACACACTTTCCCACAGTTAGAGCACTTTTTCATAAACAGTAGCAGTTTGTGACTCTGGCTAAATTTAACACAATCCTCCGTAACTAGTTTAAGCTAGTTAAAACACATTAATTATTTAAAGTGCTCTAACATGTTTGTTTTTCATTTCTCCAAAAAAGAAAGTTATTTTTGAAATCAGTGACCAAAACTACATTAGTATATCGATTTTCATTAAAATTCGCTGCTAGCCCCCAAACGGAAAAACCCAAATAATGAAATTTAACGGGTAAAATCCTATTTTAATATGGTAAGTTAAAGATGGCTGGAAGACCACGTGCACGTCAACAATTGTCGATCCACATCGAATATTACTACACTATGTTAGGTCAACTGAACGCCTGGTTAGGTCAACTGAACGCCTGGTTAGGTCAACTGAACGCCCTTGATGATTGATTAAGTCGTGATATTTTCGTTAGTTTAAACGAAAATATCACGACTTAACCTAACCGATCGTCAAGGGCGTACAGTTGACCTACCGGGCAGTCAATAAATTAAATCCCAAACCTAGATTAATACGGTAAATTAAAAAAAATATTCCAAAAGTTTATTTTTATTAATTAAACCGGATATACTATTTTGATAGTATACATAATATTAAACATCGTTTTTTAAAGTTTAATTTACCGTATTAAAATAGATTTTGATCACCTGAAGATCAGGGCCCCCAGCCTCAATTACCAAATGATATCTTCGTTAAAACTAACGAAAATATCACGACTTAACCTAACCAATCGTCAAGGGCGTACAGTTGACCTAACGGGCATTCAATTTATTATTAATTTGGTACTGTAAAGCAAAAAACAAGAATACATGGGGGCCCTAGTCTTCAGGTGATCCTAAGATTTTACCATTTAATGTTGTCCTTGGGGTTGAGAATCTGAATAGAATTACATCCGTAATAAGCACAGTATCTAACTATTCTTGGTCTCAAACCTTGGTTTAATTTTAGTTTTGACATTTTTAATTTAATTTAATTTAAAAATTTAATCAAGAGAGACCACAAAACACAACATATTCACACGTACAAATATTTGAAACAAAATACTTTTTCAGTCAGCGGGAGATTCTTAAAAACCTGTACTTTAAAATAAATAAAAACATCACCAGGTGGCGCTAAAATAAATTACTTATAACTAAACTACAAATTCAGTAAACAAATAAACGAATTAACAAATAAAAAAATATAAAAAATACTAAGATTCTACAAGGATAAGGATAAGTTTTTAAAATATTTGATCATCATTAACGAATCTAACGTTTTTCTTTCATAAAACATTATTCCCAACAAAAGCAACACCAGTGATATTCCATAAATATAATTTATATGGAAATAAGTTGGGAATATTAAGGCTGTTAAAAATGCCAGAAGAATATTGTTTAAAGCCGTTAGATAATCCTGAAAAAAAGAAAAAAGAAAGTCAGCGTGTGTGTATATATATATATGAAGCAATTTAGGTTGGAATATACTAAATTCATTTAATGAAAATCAATGAGATTTGCGAAGGCAATTTAGTTTTTCAGACCAAAGAAGAAAGAGTTCCTTTATAGACATTTCACCTCATTTCTTTTAAAAATTCAATTTCACAATTACACCTTCTGGCCTTAATGTGTTGTAATGAAATAAGTTGCCGGTAAGCCGAGGTATAAAAGGGAACCGGGTTATTTCTACTGAAGAGCTTAGTTTAATTTATTTTTACGGATTTAGTATACTGGTTTAGTGATTAGTGTTTGTATTGTGTAATTAAACCGCATTTTAGGGGGAATAAGTGATTTTATGATTTTTTCCTTTCTACCCCAGCAACAATTTCTAGTGTAGTTTTACTTGCTGAATTCAATAATATATATTTTATTTTGGAGAAAGTATTCGTGCTTTAATTAGTTATGGTTATAATTATTAATTTTTTTCTCTCTTTTGTAGATATTGTTATGGATGATAAATGGAATTTCATAAACATAGTTAAGGAAATAACGTTCTACCCCACCCTTCTTTAGTTAACCTTATAAGGCTAACTAACGAAAATATCACGACCTAACCTAACCAATCGTCAAGGGCGTACAGTTGATTTAGCTAAACAAAGGAACGAGAGACATTGGGGAACATCTAGAAATATGATAGATTCTTATTTATGTGAATTTCTGTGGAGGAGAAGACAAAAAGGAAAGGACATTTTTATTGAACTCTTAAATGCAATCTCTACTTTTAAATAAAATAAATGGACTATAATTCTTTTGTTATTAATTTCTCCAAAATAAGATATATATTATTGAATTCAGCAAGTAAAACTACAGTAGAAAATAATATATAATTTCATTTTTCGTTGCTGGGGTAGAACGGAAAAGAGCCGATTTTATTATTGGATAGTTGAAGGCAAAATGATCTACAATATTTGCAAAAATTTTAAAATTCTTGTTTTTTTTTCGGCAAGTGATTTATGAAAATAGATCACTTCGTAACGCGTTGAGCGATCGTGTAGTTATGCCTGAGGCGTAAGTACTCGTTCCCTTAACACAACACGTTACAAAGTGATCTACGAATAAAATTTTCAATATTTCTACAGATATGTAGATCAGTCTGACTTTCAACAGTCCAAGTATGGAGTTAGACCGCTTGCAGTGGCGCTGGGCTTTGATGAAGGTTACAAGTTAGTTTCTCCGTTTGCATTCGTAACCCTCAACAGATACTGCTCATAGTTTAGTCGTATTGAACAATAGATATACAATAATTTCGCAAAGGAATCTTTTGGCACTTATTTCATAAGGGATAAAACAACTCTGATAAAATTACTCCTTCGTGGCTCCGAGTGCTGGGTAAGTTTTGAACAGGCAGTTACATGATTGGTTGGTTGTTCCATTATATGTCCTTCGTCCACCAGAGGGCGCTGAGACTGGCGATAACGCCACCAACGGGGAAAATAAGCCTCCCTTTGAAAGGGAAACCGGGTCGAGCCAAATAAATTACGTGAGCGAGCTCGTCACTGCAACCTATCTTCATTTCTGAAACTGTCTTGGCCTCTTGGGACAGTCATTAGCAGAGTTAAACGGTTAAATACGAAGTAATTTCCTAACAAAGCAGGGCATAAAAGCTATTGTATAGGGAAGGAAGTGGACTGAATTTTCATACCTTGACGATGCTGTCCAAATTCCTTACAATGCAGGAACGCAAAGACCAGCCAAGGCGGAAGTACAGATGGAGAAAAGTAGTAAATATAGTTTAGATCCTGACTCCCCAATTTCCTTGAATCGAAATATTACATATTTATAATATAAATAATAATATTATTATAATATCACGTGGCAGAGGGGACCTACAGCTCAACGAGTAGAATCGAATCACCGATACATCATCTACATCTTCTAAACGTAAAGGACGGTCACCCATCGAACTACTGAACAGACCTAACGTCGCTTAATCTCATTGATCTAACGGGAAGTGGCATTGCGGACGTGGCTAGGACACAAATTATAATTATATAATAATCACTCAAGAGGACCAGAAAGTGGCACAGCGCTCAAGCCTAATGTAGCCCATTGCTCCAACTCTTGTATTATTTTTACCAGCACGATCGGGATTCGAACCCCCGATCTCGGTGTCTCCACTTCGCTTACGCGAGGAAACGGTGTTACCCAATGAACTACGGGCGCTGCTAGCCCAAATAAATAAGGTAAATATTAAGTTTCGGTGACACCAGTCTTTTTTACCTCTGACTGGATGAAAGTCGGTTACGTGGGAAATAACTAACCAACCTAGAACGACCACCTAACCTCGTACAGCCTAACCCAGATGTAAGAGTCACCTTAATTTGTCGAAAGTATGAAATGGGCGGACTACCGAAATCTGGTGTCCGCGAAACTTAATATTAGCCATAAATAAATACTGTATGTTAGAAACTGTAAATATTATGAGTGATATATTTTGTAACAAAAAAGTTGTTGACATTTTAAGTTACACTAAGCATTGATAGTACTGAGATAGTGATAGTATTAGGACTAAACTATTATTATGAAAGTAGTTTATGCTATTTCTTCATTATTTATGCCTTCATCAGTTAAGTAAAACTAAATAAAGCTATTTAAGCGAACAAATGCTGCAATATACAGGGTGTATGGTGCAATATACAGGGTGTACGGTGCAATATAACATACAGTGGTGCAAAAACATTAATAAATATTTATTGAATTTATATAGTTGAAAATAATTGGGATCACCTGAAGATCAGGGCCCCCTGCTTTCTTTAGTTACTTTTATAAGGCTAACTAACGAAAATATAACGACCTAACCTAACCATTCGTCAAGGGCGTACAGATGACCTAACGATTGGTTAGGTTAGGTCGTGATATTTTCGTTAGTTAGCCTTATAAGGCTAACTAAAGAAGGCTGGGGGGGGGGCCCTGATCTTCAGGTGATCCAATAATTGTATAATAACTGGGAGTGTCTGCAATACAAACTAACGAAAATTACTATCAGTTGAATATGGATATGGATGCTCTTTAGACCAGACTAACGCAAAGCATTGTTGCTTTCAGTGGTGATGAACCACGAACGAAAGCCTCGTCAGTATTTTGACTCTTTATTTGCTTCGCAATGTTGCTGTAAGCTCCTCGTACCCCGAAATGGGCGTATGGGCAGAAAGGTGCCCCATGTAAAAAGATGTTTAATTCTTCATACTTCCATTTAAACTAGGAATGCAGGGATGATTTTATATATATATATATATATATATATATATATAGTGACAAGACAGCAATGATTTCCCTGCTCAGAACACTGATCATACCAAAACTTGAATACTGCTCAGTTTTGACGTCCTCATATAAAAAGGAAGAAATTAATAAACTAGAAGAAACTCAAAAACATTTCACAGTCAAGATTGATGGCTGCGAAGAACTCAACTACTGGGAAAGACTACGTAAACTAAATTTGTACTGCCTGGAAAGAAAAAGAGAGAGGTACACCATAATCTACATATGGAAAATGATCGAAAAAATGGTACCAAACCTCAAACTAAAGCCATCAAACTAAACCATCCAAACAACGCTGGAAAATAGGAAAAGCAGAATGTGTAGTGTTCCCAAATTAAAGGCCCGACAAGGGACCTCCTCAACACTGAAGGAAAATAGCTTGGTTGTCAGGGGGCCAAGACTTTTTAACCAGCTTCCAAAGGACCTCAGAAACATTACAGGGGTCAAAGTTGAAGTCTTCAAGAGAAGACTAGATGCCTGGCTCAGGATAGTATAGTATGAGCCAGGTGTACCTGGCTATGTGCGGTGGAGAGCGCAAGATAGCAACTCGCTCCTCCACCAAGCCAGACCTAGAGGCGGGGCCACCAGCTTGACCTTCGTGTGAAGAGAGACCAACACACGGAACTTAAACGAGGTTAACGAGATGTGTGTATATATATATATACACACAGGGTGTCCCATAAGTCTGGTCTCAGAGGAAAATTTATTTAATACATTATAACTAAAATGTTCAAATTGATGTCTTGTTTTGGGACTTTTTTGTTGCAGGTAGAATAATACGCATTGGCTAATATGAAAGTGAGTTACACTAGTGAGGAAAAAGCCTCGGAGGCCTTTTCGTCTCGAATGTAACTCACTTTCATATTAGACATTGCGTTATTCTACCCGCAACAAAAAAAAAAAGGTCCCAAAACCAAGACATCAATTTGAACATTTGTTTTAGTTTTAATATATTAATTTTGTAAATTTAATTTAAAATAAATTTTCCTATGAGACCGGACTTATGGGACACCCTGTATATATATATATCACCATAAAGGCGTCTAATATTCAAGTAATTATTTTTTATTATACTTTAAATTTTGCTCAAGATATATTCTAAACAAATAAATACGCATTATTTCCTTCAATATGTAAACAAAGGAAAATACATAAATACCAAAAATTAAAAAAAAAATTAAAAAATTAAAATCTTTTACAAATTTATTATTTAAAAAATAAGAATTAATAATAAGAATTAAATTATTATATTATTAATTAATTAATTAGTTAATTAATCTCATTTGAATCGGATTATTATTCATCTTTATGAATATCTTTCAGAGAATCTCTTATCTCGAGCAAAATTATGAGGAGATTTCTTATCTGGAACACGGTTTTAGAAAGAAAATTTATTAATTTTTAATAAAAATAAGAGTCCTCCCTCGAAGTATGAATCACTTGCTCAGCATCTGGACATATCCGACATTTAATTAAAAAGGAATTGAAACCTTATATGTATATATAAGCTTCTTGAAGGATATATATATATCGGTCCTATTCAAAGGAGTGACATAACAAAGGAGTGACAAATCGGAGATAAAATTCAAAGGAGTGACACGAAAATACCAACAAAGAAGAAGAAAGAACAAATCCAGAGGGAAGAGAGGCTTGCAACTGTTAGGTTAGGTTAGGTTAGGCTAGGTTAAGTTAGGTTAGGTTTCTAGTTTTTGAAATAAAATCTTAATTTTAACAATTCTGTCACTCCTTCGTTACGGTATTTATGTCACTCCTTTGTTATGTCACTCCTTTGAAATGTCACTCCTTTGAAATGTCACTCCTTCGATACAGACCCATATATATATATATATATATATATATATATATATATAGAGAGAGAGAGAGAGAGAGAGAATTAATTGGAAATTTGAAGTGAGAATTTGTTATACAAAAATATAATATATGAAAAATTAAAAGTTGAAAGAGACCATGGTATTGCCTACTGCTCAAAGTGTTTCTATTTGCTGAAAGAAGTACAGAAAGTTGACAAAGATATTTTTATAAAGCCTTTGGTTTATCAACATGCTTTCTTTACTCTTGGTTTATGAAGAGGAAGCATTAGGACCGAGGAATAATGAATGACCTTCCGATAGTTTAGATGATTAAACATTTTTTTAAGTTGCTCAAACAATTTGGCACTAACCCGTAATGCTTGTATGATGCCAACTTCTCCTCTCTGTGGGCTCGTAAATATCGCGAGCAACCCGAGACTTAATCCCCACAGATACAACCAAAATTGCTGTTCCGGAAAGCTTCGTCGATCATTTTTTAACAAAAACTAAAAAAAAAAAAGAATAAATAAATAAATTAATATTATGTGATATTTATTACGTATCACTCCACCTCTTGGCGTTCCTATTGCTCTTCTGGGATTTTATACAGGGTGTCTATAAATTATCCTTACTGGTAAATATAGTTTATGAACACCCTGTAATTCGATTATGCGTGGATTAGATTAAGTTTGGTTTGGTTATTTAGATTTCAGGTCAGGTTAATGTTGGATTAGATTAGGTGAGATTAAGTTAAATCTAATTCTTAGTCCGATATTCTCGTTTTCGGACCGCGAATGACTGCAATGGAAATAAGACGCAGTTCTTATTGTGTATATATATATATATATATATATATATGTAAAATGGTAGAAAGAGAGAAGATTATAAATGGGTAAAAAACTTAACTGAAATTAGTTTGTTTATATATATATATAATATAAAATAATAAAGGGTGATTTTTGTTATTAGGTTGACCCACAAAAATGGAAATATTAAGAAAAAAATGTTGTTTATTTTATTCTCGAAATAGGATCGAAGTCGCGGAAAAACATTACAGGCATTGTTCAGAACATCTCGCCAGACATGTTTACGAGAGAAGCCAAAAAACAGCTTTATCGCTCGTTTTTTTGTTTGTTTTTGTTTAACTTTGTGTTTTGTGTTGGAAGCACTTGTGTTGAAGGACTTACATTGAGGATTTGAGCATCGTGTGGATAAAATGGTTTATTCCCACTGAGTTCATTCCCATTTCATTCGTTCCCTGAGAGTGAGGAATCTGAACGTTGGAATTTTAAAGGAGGCAATTCTCAAATTGATCCATTCCAATTCCCATTGTATATAGGATTTCTCACTTAAAGTTAGACTTTTCATAGAAAATACCTTCTGGGCATGAATTTGCGTCACGGCTCTCATTTTACCCTTTCCTACATCAGGAAATTCCTTTACCAAATGAGAATGACACTGAATGAGAAGTAATCAAAATATGAAATGCCCTATTAATGTTTATGTCAAATGACGTTGATACCAAACTGTTTTCAATTTATGTCTCGCTTCCATTTTTGCGAGTCACCTTATGAAAATATCATCCTATTATTACAATTATACATTCAATTTTAATAATATAAATAAATATTAATGCGCATAAGGTACTACAAAATGTACATCCTTAACTTTAGTATCCGATCGACGTACCTCGACAGCCAAACAAGCGATGGAAGAAAGTACTGAAGAAAGTTGAGAAATGGCGAGCAATGAAAAACTGATCGTAAGGTGTCCGGAATGGATTTCTGAGAGACGCGTCAGGAAGATGCTCACGACGACCAAAATACAACCAACCAACTGGATGCGAGTCACTTCCCTACTGAATACGATCTTTTAGGAAGCAAAGAGTTAATGACACTGTTCTTTTTAATATCATTCACATTTTGTGAAAAGGTTGATAAAATGTATTCTTACAAAACATTTGTGCTAAATGAAAGGAAGACAGATAACTGCTTCTTATCTATTTGTCTCAATTATTTCAACCATCGCAAAGGTACTCTGTATAAAAGTTTTGCATGTACTCCAACATTACAAGATAAACAAACCAGCTGTAACTTTAAAAAATATAATTCCTCCCCTTTTGTATCATCTTTGGGGACACATAATAAATGTTTACTGGAACCTGTCTAAAATCAGTATTTTGATTTGGAATTCTTTCCCTCCAAAGATTTAAAAAGTTCTTAGATGAAATACCAGTGTTAGAAATTATAGACCATAAGCCGTACTCTGTTCATTTCTACAAAAATATTCATTTTTCACTTATGATTATATTGTCGTCCCATTGTTAAGTTATTGTTAATTTACCTTATACATTAGTGCTGTGTATAAAACTCGTGTTTGGATGAGAATCATCCATATTGGAGGCGAAGTTATTGTTAAAGCGTAAAGATAAAGTATATTTGTTACGAAATAACAAGTAGCCGGAATTAGAAATTTGACGGAAAATCCTTGAAATTCATCCTTATATTTGAATCTTGAAATCTGAAAAAAAAATAATCGCAAATTGAACCTTATTTTATTTAAAAAAATAATGTAAATACACTGTTAATACAAGCATCAGAATTGAACTTCTCAATATCGAGTGATTATCAGGTTTTCAATAAACGCTAGAGTAGAAAATAAGACTTTCTTATTTAAAGAGACGCGAGTCTTCGATCAATTCTTAGACCTTCTTCAAGTATGAAAAGATGAAAAGAGGGGAAGTGAGCTTGTACTGTAGTGGAACGAGAAAGTTGACCCTATTGATTGGACAGCTGCAACAAGTTTTCAGGTCCTGAAATCAGCATTCCCGCAAAGTTGAACTTAGCTAAAGACATTTCGTCCGCAGAACATGATATCAATACTCTAATAAACTAGCTTAACCTAACCTAATCTAAGCCTAACGCAACCTAACCTATGTTAATGTCCAGAAAATGTCGTTAGCCGGCAGACTCGTGCAATCATGCGTCTACTGTAACTGGAATTTGGTTTGATTTCATGTAGGAAATTTGAAATTGATTAATGCCAAGTAAATATAATCTTATTTGTGCTTAATCTAAACCAAATTTATTTGCAAGTCACACCACTTATTTAGTTAAGTTTTAACAAAAAATAGGTCTCATTAATTTGTTAGTGTAAAACCCAAACAAATTTCAAATAATTGGTTTATATTAAATAAGTTTTATAAGTGCAGTCTCGTGTGTACAATAACATACCCTACTCTTAAGCATTAAACTGGGTGTTCTAAATGTATCATTACTGCTACTACTGTACTACTGATACTACTACTACTACTAATTATTATTATTATTATTATTATTTATTTACTGTAACTGATTTCCTTTTTCATTGAATTTATGTCAAATTTTTTTATTAGCTTCAAAATCTTATTTTCACAAGTTCTTGGTAAACATTTATCACTTAAATCACACTCTTCCCCACTTCTTTCACGCACTCAACCTCCTTATTCTTGCATAAACCACTCTCCTTTTCTGGGTCTAAAGAAGATCACAGAATTGATTGATAAATTCGCTTCTATAAGTAAAATATTCTTTCCCTACTATTTCTTTTATTTACAACTTACTACATAGATCTTTGCGCGGATTATTTCTCACTCAATATCATTCTCATTCACGGTCCGCAAATGAGAATGTCGTAAAATGAGAAAAGATCTATCTATTTGAGAATTACCTCCTTTTAAGATTCTCACTTAAAGATTTTTCACTCTTGGGATCGAAATGAAATGAGAATTATATTGAGTGGGATAATAATAATAACGCATGACGACTTGTACCAGGAAAAACTTACTTGTAAATAGATGAGAATGATAGACAATTTCAAAGATTCAATGAAAACTATTAAAAGAGGCGTTGGAATTGGATATTTATTATTGTTCTGAGTCGTTAAAGTAAAATTACCGATTTGTTTCGTGATCTGTACAAAAAATAATAATAAAAAAAGGTTGGTAATACATTGAAAAGATAAGAATTGTAAACATTATTGATACTGACAAATGATTACCTTTATAGGATCAAATGTAGAATTCGGACCCCAGCCTTCTTTAGTTAGCTTTATAAGGCTAACTAACGAAAATATCATGACCTAACCTAACCAATCGTTAGGTTAACTGTACGCCCTTGACGATTGGTTAGGTGAGGTCATGATATTTTCGTTAGTTGGCCTTGTAAAGCTAACTAAAGAAGGCTGGGGTCCGAATTCTACATTTGATCCCCTTTATATTTCACTAAATATTTTGCATCGTACTATTTATTATATAAATTTTATTTATTAATTAATATTATCAAATCTAGATTTCATAAAGGGTCTAATAATTTTGTATGTGGACAAAATACCTACATCTAATTTATTCAATATGTTAAAATTATGTTGGCATTCATTAGCAGTATGGAAAAACAGTCTCAAAGCCTACGAAAGTCTAGTCGTTTCACGCTCCTCGCACTTATATGTAAATAATTTTCCAGAAAAGATATTGAACGGAAAATTTTAAACCAGCGCTAGTTCAACCCTTTATTACATGGTGTTATAGTTATCTGTTACTGATTTTACTGCAGCTAAAGCCAGACGATTTTACTCAATCTTAATATTTACTTTCATGATGCACTTGGATTTCAAATACATCTTCACAAATTTTAACCCAGTGACTTCGGATGTAAAATTAAAAATTTTGACGGCTGTGGCAAATTTTGTAAATTTATTGACAACGTGGCTGATCTGGACAGTAAAAACAAATGCTTGAAACTTAGTAGAACCGTAGAAGAACTAAGTTAATCTGTAAACTTTGGTACACTGTAAACAAAGATACTTTCAGTTCATTTGAAAAGTAACACGATAATTGTTTTTCTTCTGTACCACCTAAAGCAAACCAGAAAACTTATCGTACCACCACCAACCTCAAAATTTTCAGGTCAGGTTCTACACATTACATCATTATTTACAGGTATGTATAATTACAGGTATGTATAATTAAACTACCCTGTGTAGAATAATTGCATAAAATGTGAAACGCAAAAGTATACAATTTAATATTATATATTTTCAATATTATTTAGTTTAACAAAAGCATCGCGTACTACCAAATAGTAGCTCACGTACCACCGTTTGGGAACCGCCAGTTAGTCTAAAGCAGGTGATCCCACCCTTTTCAGGTCGTGGCACGGCTGGTACCACTCTTTGTCACCATGCTTTTCTAAATAAAGGGTGTTCGGAAAGTCACTGTGCACTTATATTTATTTAATAGCATACAATAGTATAACATTGCATATATGATAGAGGTTATGGATGGGACCATCAGAACTTATAAAAGGTGTTGAAAACTAAAAAAAATAATAATAAAATAATAAAAAAATAATATAAAAAATATAAATATAAAAATATAAAAATATTAAAAAAAACATTAATTATATAAGTGCACAGTGACTTTCCGAACACCCTGTATTACAATTAAGGAAGATGGTACCACCTAACCAAAAACCGTAGGGAGGGGACTGTAGTGTTTAATCTTAAATTTTCAGCCTTATTTAAAAAGTTATAATTACTGTAATGATATTAATTGACATTTGTGCTTCATCAAAATCTTGATTTTGGTCTTCCACGTTATCGTTAAATAATTTATAAGTTGCGGGTTATTCATCTACAGCTAATATTACTTCTGAAAACATTATCAAAGTAATTATCAATTAGCAAGCTGCGTATTTTTTATGCGGGAAGGCGGGGCCAAGGGCGAATGCAGGAAGGCGGTGCCAAGGGCGAATACCCGCAAAAATGCCTTCCCCACAGAGGAAGAAGAGGTTCCAAAATCAAGGGTCAAGGTTTGCGAGATGACTGTACACTCTGCGTTTAAAAGATTGGAGATCATAGACATGGGGAAAGATGGATTGAGGAAGACTGTTCCAGAGTTGACCGGTTGAGTAGATGAAATATTAAAAATACCGATTAATCCTTAGGTTAGAGAGTTGGACAGAAAAGGAGTGAGAATGTGTCGAAAGTCTGGTACTGCTTGCTCTCCTTAAAGGAGGAGGCACGCAGTTAGAAAGTTCAGAAGAGCAGTGTCCGTCAGGCAACACTGTGGCGAAGAGAGAGGGATTGAAGACAGTCAGTAAGAGGTGGGGAACTGATGAAACGAAAAGCCTTTGATTCCATCCGGTCAAGTAGAGCTGTGTGGATTGAGCAGGAATGTTAAGAGAAGAGGAAGGATTGAGTTGTGTATTGTTGAAGGTAAGGGGATAGTCGTGTGAAAGATTGTGACGAGTAGAAAGATGGAGGAACTGAGTTTTTGAGGCACTGAAAGCCACAATGTTTTCTCTACTCCAACCAGAGATAGTAGAAAGGTCAGATGCAGGTGCATTATAGCCGTCCTACGCGAAGCCTATAGTGAATGTTGAGAGGAACGCTTTGTGAAGCTGGTGGAGTGAAGAATGGAATCACCGGCATAGGAGTGGATAGGACAGGAAGTGCGATTTCATAGGTCATTGATAAATAAAAGTCAAAGAGTGGGTGACAGGATAGAGCCCTGAGAAACACCACTATTATTAGCTTTCGGAGAAGAACAGTGGTCATCTACAACCGAAGTATAGATCGGCGAGGAAGAAAGTCGGAGGTGAAGGCATAGATAGAAGGATAGAAACCGAAGGAGGGCAGTTTGGAAATTAAGGATTTGTGCCAGACTATCAAAAGCTTTTGATGCGTCTAGCGCAATAGCAAAGGTTTCACTGGAATCCCAAAAGGAGGATGATCGAGTGTCAGAGAGATACGTAAGAAGATCGCTAGTAGAGCGTCCCTTGCGGAACCCATACTGACGATCTGAAAGAAGATTGTGAGAAGAAAGGTGTTTAAGAATCTTCCTATTAAGGACAGATTAAAAAATTTAGAAAGGTAAGAAATCATAGCAATTGGACGATAGTTGGAGGGTTGAGAGCGGTCACCTTTTTTTGGGACAGGCTGAATGAAAACGAATTTTCAGCAGAAAGGGAAATTACCAGATGAAAGGCACAGACGAAAGAGTTTGCCTGGACATAGTGTTAGTACAGAAGCACAGTTCTTGAGAACAACAGGAGGACACCATCAGGACCGTATGCCTTCCTAGAGTTGAACCCAGATAGGGCAGAAAAAACATCTTTGGAAGATATTCTAATTTCAGACATAATTAAGTCAGAGGGAGGAGGAGATGGAGGAACAGCATCAGGATTGTCCATGGTTGAGTTGTATACAAAATTTTGAGCGAAGAGTTTACCTTTATCAGTAGAAAAGATGGAAACTGAACTGTCAGAATGGTAAAGAGGAGGGAAAGAAGAAGTAAAGTTGTTGGAGAGGTTCTTTGCTAGATGCCAGAAAGAGCGAGAAGAATTAGAATTTGATAGGTTTTCACATTTTTGTTTGATGAAGAAATTTTTAGCGGGTCGAAGAACAGATTTTGCACGATTCCGGGCAGAAATATAAGCTAAGTGGGAGTCAGTAGTTGGATGGCGACAGTACCTTCTGAAAGCCTCCTCTTTGTTGCGGATAGCATTACTCGTAGAACAAGCCAAGTTAAACCAAGTTTTTTTTTTTTTTGCATTAGTCATAGGAATAAAATATACAACACGCCTCCATGCCCGAGAGAATCATCTTCGTGATGCGCTCAGCCCATGGGAAATTAGAAAAGTACCGCCTCCGAATCAGCAGCCCCAAAGTGCCAAAGGCGTCTCCTCTTGGGATGATTCAAAAACCGAACTGGAGCGATAGGACAGGAAACAAATGTAAAATTGTAGTCTGGGGAGCCCAACGAAGAAAATAAGTTTGACAGAGTAAGAAGAAGGATGAGTAGTGAGAAATAACCTACTTCCCTACAACCTAAGAGAAAGCCTACCACAGGTTGGGAATCGCCGATTTAAAGGAATGAAATGAGGTTCAGTGAATTTGCAGAACAGACGAAAAAATTGAACTTACTTCGAGAATGAGGTAGGCTAAAATGAAATATGAA
The DNA here is from genome assembly GCA_023014485.1 of Bathynomus jamesi. NCBI lineage: Eukaryota > Metazoa > Arthropoda > Malacostraca > Isopoda > Cirolanidae > Bathynomus > Bathynomus jamesi. The sequence continues at coordinate 930,728 of JAJOZX010000243.1, read as the reverse complement.
GAACGTAGAAGAGTACTTTGCCGTTCTAAAGTTAGTGACTTTTCAATTATGGCATCTGGAGGCCAAAGTTCTTTTTCGCTTGAAGTGACCAATTTGTATTTTACTGATGCTTCTTTTTCATTTTCTTTGGACATCTATTGAAGAAAAATTATTAATACTAGTAATAGTTGTATATGCTAATACTAATAGTAACAAATTCCTAGGCCTTAATATTATCTTAAATTTATGCAACTTATATAATAATAATAATAATTATTAATAATAATTAATAATAATAATAATAATAAGAAGAAGAAAGAAAAAGAAGAAGAATTTAAGTTCCTTCGTAACGGCAAAGATCATGTGGCAGAGAGACCTACAGCTTTGACTAGGATCCGAATCATCTACGGGTCTCTACATCATCTGAACGCAAAGTCCGGTCCACCATCCAACTACTGAACAAACCCAAACGTCGCTTGAAGAACCTAGCTGATCTAATGGGAAGAGGTGTTGCGACGTGGCCCACAAAGTTTATATATTCATTAACGAAACAAATGAAGATATTACAGAAAACGTATACAATTACCTGTCATATAATGAAGAGTAAGATATATACAAAGTAATTCCTAAGTTCTGCCTCCAAGGTATTTATTGTACGTTATTTTAAGGCAGGACTTTTGAATCACACTGTATAAGAGATCTTAGTAGTTTTAATAATATTACACGCATTATTACTGTTGGCTTACGTCATGCCCAAGTCGTAACATCGCTTCTCCTTCGATCAGCGCAGTTAAGCAACGTTGAGTTTGGGTTGTAGTTGGATGGGTGACCGTCCTTTGTGTCCAGATGATGATGGAACGACCCATGGCTCGGATTCTATTTTAAGCTGTAGGTCCGACTATATATTTTAAGCTGTAGGGCCCTCTATTAGTAAGGAGTAAATATATACTAGACACGTGTTATATTCTTCCCCATTTGGAAAATCCAAGCGTAACATTTATTTATTATTGTGGATATTCTTGAGGAATGTCTTTGTTACTGATAATTTATTATACTTTGATTTATTCTCCAATATACTGCATTGTCTTTCACTTTTTACCCCCATACTACTAAGTAAATCAGTGCGGAGCGAGAGAAGAGCTGAAGAAGACGTACTCATTCAAACGACTCGGAGCGTACCACTTTTTGGAGTGTGAAACACTCGTATAACTCGCCTCAGGCTCTGACATGTTCTTTCAAAAACATAAAAACACTTTTAAAGGTACTCTTTCGAGAGACATCTTTTGGACTCTCTTGATACTCGGTATAGCTATGACCTTAGTTATAGCAACAGAAGATCACCAATTTTTTTTTTTTTTAATAGTACAAAGGTAAGTTCAAATAGTGCATTACTATCTCACAGAGTTGTAAAAATGTGAAGGTTTCAAACGGTGACAACAATCTCAATTGTAGTAATTTCACTTACTGTCCTTTGTCTTAAATTGGTCATATATTTAGATGACTATACCAAAACCTTCATGATAGGGGAGGTGAATCGTTTAAAGATTGTAAAAATCTAAACTTGGCATTAAATAAAGTGTGTGTATATATATATATATATATTATATATGTTAAAGTGGAAAAGAAAAGGCAATCAACTAGAAAACTAGGAGCTAGTGGGACTCGAACTTTCGTCGCGCCCTTTGTCTTGTCGTGCTCTTTGCCCTTTACAACACCCACCCACACACACACACACACACACATATATATATATATATATATTATATATCTGTACTGTATAAGGCCACGCACCACACTCATGTTCAGAGTGTTTGGAACCAAGGATGGTTGGCTCTCCAAGACTGACTCATTATGAAGTTTCGTATTAAAGGTCATCTGCTCGGGTCGGGAGTGGTCTGGTAGACAGTAACGGTTATTATAGGACACAAGTGAAAAAATTAGATTAAGGCCCAACCACATAATTCAGTGAATCACATCAAACGTTATAAGCTTCGACTCATATAATTTCTAATCACCCGTCGAAGCATAGAATGTTAACAGTATCATTATCCGTCAGTGACTACCTAACATTCTCAAGGAACAGTCCTCGAACAGCCGAAAGACCGAATCCACGGAAAGGAGATACAAAACTAGAATCTTCTTTATAACACGGATGTACCCAGTAAAACATCGTAAACACTAACAAAACGTATCAAGGTTCTATATCAGTAGCTTTTTATTATTAATCCATAATAGTTGCATACACACACACACACACACACACCATACATATATATATATATATTTACATTACTAAAGCTACGAAAAAAATCATCGCCCACTTCATTTGAGCAGACTCTAAAATTTCCGCATAATCACCATCTTTGCGTCAGTACGTACTGAATTCTTGTATTGCTTTCTCATATCTGAGTCGATTTTACGAAGGAAATCAAACATCCCCAAACGCTTTAACTGAGAGTTCACAAAAAACTGGCATCCGCCCACTGTGTGACGACACAAACATATGAAAGCGATAAAATAATTTACAGTTTGTACTGAAGCAAATGTAGTCCAATATAGATATTTAAAGTTTTGAAAATTCACACACACACACACACACACACACACACATATATATACAGGGTGGTGCAAAAGTCTGGACCCATAGGCAATTTACTATATAAAAAATATCTTTCGATTTTTATAATAGTTTTATAATTTAATTTTTGTTTATAATTTTACTAAATATTTTTCAGATTGTTACCCTATGGCAGACAAGTTAACAATAGCAGAAAGAATAGAGCTTGTGCTTTTGTACGCAAAAGAAGGCGCCACCTCACGTTCAGTCGCAAATTTCCTTATGCCTTGATTATACGAAATACCATTACACTTATTGTAAATTCTGAACTAGAACGTTAATTTAACATAATTTAGTCACTGGTGTATGGTTAATTAAATTTCATTTCATAATAAAACTTCCTGCAGGCCACACTTTTTTTCCATATAAACCGCCTATGGGTCCAGACTTTTGCACCACCCTGTGTGTATATATATATATATATATATTATATAATATAATATATAATATATATATATAACTTCAAACTGAATCTTATTATAAAAACCAACCCTCACCCTTTGAAGCAACAATCACTACTGATGTTTTTCTCCAATTTTTTGTATTTGATTGTAAAAGTCACTAAATAACTTAATCATTATATTTAAAATCGTGTTCCTTTCTTTTTTGCATTTATTTATTCATTAAATTTATTATTTAATGACTTTTTAATCAGATCAAAAATTTCAGTAAAAAAAAACCAAAGGTGAACTTTGTGAACCCTCTGTAGGCGCATTGTGATACAGGGTGTCCTATAAGTCCGGTCTCATGGGACAATTTATTTTAAATTAAATTTACAAAAGTTATACATTAAAACTAAAACAAATGTTAAAATTTATGTTTTGTTTTGGGACCTTTTTTTTTTTTGTTACAGGTACAATAACACTCAGTGACTAATATGGAAGCGAGTTACACTCCTCATTATTACCAAGATATATATGTTTTATGTAACGACCACTCCCTTGTGTCCAGTAAGTAGCGGAGGACGCTCGACCTTATAGACGGAGTCCAACACGTATGCGCGAGTACTGAGGATATATAACTCTGAGACTGGGCGCGCCCAGGACTTTTTGATTGCTAAACCTTACCCGTGCTGTACGCATATCCCGTCGCCGAAAGGCCGGTTCATTCACTCCCATTCATCACCCAATAAACTTGTAGTAAGCTCTCACTCATTCTTCATCCTTCAGGCTTACCTACTTTAGTATCAAAGCCATCCTGATACCCAGTGATATAAAAGGGTACCAAGGTACCCCCTTCAGTCAAAGCAAAGAACCCACGAGGGGTCGTCACTTACCGCCCCAAACATCAACAATAAAACATATATCGTAGGGGAAGAAAGTTGGATGATTTTAACTGATTTCAAATTGGTATACTATTTTTTGTAAATGTAAATATTTGCTAAGAAATATGTTACATTAAAGATTTTCTACGACGCATACAAAAAGTTCGCTGCCAAGCCTAAGTGCGCCGCAGTATGTGGAGAAAAATTCTGTTTACGTGCAACAAATTACAAAGCCACATGTGTGATAAGTTGTCCTATTGCGTTGCGTGCATCGTTCCATTTTAGTGTTCGTTGTTTTAGAAAAGGATTTGAGTGAATCAGACAAAGTGTTCGTTAAACTTGAGGAGAATAAGGATGTATATACACAAAAGAAAGCAATAAATAAAACGACCGAACAGCCGCTTTACACCATATAGTACTCTCCAATCTGTAACTTGATCGAAACTTATTTAAGATGACCTCCCTTACCCCCACTACTTAACTTGTTTAAATACATCCTAAACTAACATAAACAACGCTCTATATCCCTTACTTAGTCTGAACTAGCCTAACGTAAAAATGTAATGATGAGATTATTTAACCTTTTTCACAACTACAACTTTACATGGAATCCGAACCACGAGGGCACTACATAGTCTGGACGCAGAGAACGGTTTCCCATTCAACTACTATCCAACCCAACGTCGCTTAACTTCTAGCCTAACGTAATCCAACAACGCAAACTATTCTAACTGAACTAACAAAACATAATTAAACTTAACCTAATCTAATCTAGCCTAAATACCCATCTCCAGTAAAGCGTGATACTGAAAGGTACTGAAGGTGTGGAGAGGGGGGAAATTAAGGGAAGTGATGTTAAACAATAGGAGACAAAAATCTTCTGTGATGTCGCGAAAGAACAGATGATACTGGGATGCTTTGAACAAGAAAAGGTTAGGAACTAATGGTTTAAAAAAATTTATTCTTGAAAAAATACGTTCATGTTTCAAACTTAGTGAGGAAAAATTATTACTTTTATTATCATATTAAGCGAATATTCTCAACTACGAGAAGTTGAGATAAGAGATTAAAACTGTAGTAAGAAACTGATTCATAACAAGCACAGGCTTTCGTCCTATTCTAAGATCTTCATCAAGTGACTCGCACCTGATGTGGCGAAGACTTTAGAATAGGCCGAAAGCATTTACTTTGTACGAGGGCCACTCAATATATTTTGCCCCACCATTTTTCTTTCCAAGTTTCCTTGTAAGTTCCAGAAATTTTGTACACTAGTAGGTACATACCTTTTTTACAAGTTTTTATTTTTCCACATAGTCTCCATCCTTTTCTACGGCTTTCCTCCACCTCGAAACAAGGGCCTTTATTCCTTGTTGGTAAAAGTCCGCTGGGTTCCGCTCGAGCCACCTCTTAACCTCCTCAAAATCGTCACTGAACCTTTCTTCCACGAATAGCATCCTTCATTGGCCCAAACAAATGGAAGTCTGAAGGTGCCAGATCCGGGCTGTATGGAGGGTGGGGTAACACAGTTAAGCGCATTTTTGTGATGGCCTCTCTTGTTTGCAAACTCTTGTGTGGTCGTGCGTTATCGTGCAAAAGAACGACGTCTTCCATTTTTCTCTTCGGTCGAACTCGCTTTATACGTCTTTGGAGTCTCTGTAGGGTAGCAATATATGCCTCTGAGTTGATTGTTTGTCCTTTCTTCATATTGTCCACCAGAATGACCCCTTTCATGTGACCGAAGATGGTGGCCATAACCTTTCCTGCAGAGGGAGCCATTATGAACTTTTTCTTGCGTGGGGAGTCTGCCTGATGCCACTCCATGGATTGGCGTTTTGTTTCAGGTTCAAAGTGGTGTACCCAAGTCTCATCCAGTCACAATTCGTGAAAGGAAGTCATCCCCTTCTGTCTCATATCGAACCAACCACTCAGAAACAATTTCTTTTCTTTGGGCTTTGTGATCTTCAGTCATTTGGCGAGGAACAAACCGTGAACACACTTTCGAGTATCCCAGTTGCTGAATTATCGTATTCACACTTCCTTCACTAATTCCTAGCTCAAATGATAGCTCCTTGTGTGTGACGCGCCGATTTGATCGAATGATGCTGTAGCACGTTGCACAGTATGAGATGTCACAGCTGATGCCGGGCGATCGTTGCGTAGCTCATCATCGAGGCTGGTTCTCCCTCTCTTCGATGATCTTACACGTTTAGACCAGCGTCCAACTGTTCTTCGATCAACAACAGCATCTCCTGTAAACGTTTCGTAGACGTTTGTGAATATTTCCAACTGTTTACTTCTCTGCGGTTAAGAACTCGATAACAGCTCTCTGTTTACGACGCACATCACTGTCAGACGCCATTTTCGAAACTGCGTTAACCATCGGTTTTATATAAGGGCTTTTAAAAGCAGTTTTATACAAGGAGGGGAGGTTCAAACTGGAAAAATCCGGTTATGTGAAGCGCAGACAGTTCAAACTTACGGCCCAAAAGACATTTCAGCCCCATGGCCTATTATTTAGCTAAGAAAAAAGGGTGGGGCAAAATATATTGAGTGCCCCTAGTATATATCCAATTCTTACTGTGCCTTTATTCCATAATTATTATTATTATTATTATTACTTTCTGTATTTATACTAATTTCCATATGTATTACGACACTGGTAATAAGTGAAGTGACTCCCTTTTAAAGTGTTTCTCTTCCGCACTTTGGGAAAACCTTGCGTTAAAAGTGTGAATGCGCAAGTTGACAGTATTTTTATCGACATTCCTTACTCGTGGATATGAATGAATATGTCGGGACGTTTGTGTGTTTAACGTTTTGTTAATGTAACATCAATAAAATGAGTGTTTTCAAACTGTTTCATTAACGCAAGCATGTTCTTCTTTCACATTCTGTTAGCGTTGCAAACAGCAACATTGACAGAACGTGACACGAGAGACTTATTAGTTTTGAAGCGTGAACTAAATACATAAAAAAAAAACCACTGTTCAAATATGAACAACATATAGTTGCATCTCTCAATAACGGTGAAAACAACCAGAACAGAAGTGAACAAGTGAGGATACCATGATAGGACAACTATGGCGAAATCCCTTTTAACACCAACCATACAAAAACTCGAGTAAAGCTATGGTTGAACAGAATAATGGAAAAACTATTGATACGGGTGATGTAGTATTTTATTTCTTTCCATGTATAGAAACTGAAGGACTGTTCCTCGATAAACGTGGGTAATCTCGGCGACTTTTTTCACTGAGGCACCAGCTAAACGGGCACCTACTACCATATACCCCTTTCAAAGTCAGTTAAGTCCTTTCCAATAAATAAATAAATAAATATAACGAAAAAAAACAACATTAACATATTAAAACAGTAGATTTTCTTAATAATAAATAACATGCATCTATATATCGATTTCATAAGGTATATATTTTATGACGTCAGTAATGATACACTCACCCAAATTTAGGTCAAATCGATTGATGCATAAATGTTAGACTTATATGATTAAGTTTTTAGTTACACTTACAATGCCCTCATAATTATTAATCAGCCTGACAGAATATCTTGGTAGAAATGACCTAATATAAGTCAAAACAATTTTTTTTGACATACGTATAATCAAAGCTGGGCACAAACCGTTAATCCGTTAATCGTTAATTAACGAAGTTAACTTTTTCGTTAACGATTTAACTTTTAAGTTAACTTTGAAAATCATTATCGGACTAATTAACTTCCGTTACATTTAACTTCCGTTAACTCAAGTCCGTTAACCCAAAAAATTCATAAATAAACGTTTAAAAGTTTCTATTATTTTCAGTGCTGAGCAGGTGCGCAATTAATCCGCCAATGTTAATAGTGATGAACGAATTTCCATTTCCGCAGTGCAAAATCAGGCGATATATTTGTTTCCGTCGCCACAATTTGTGTCTTACCAAATATGGTAGTTATTTATAGCATTGGTTTGAGCAAAACATGGTCGACTGTAAAATCAGGCGGAAAGATTTGCCATTTGAGTTGAATGTTTCAACTTTTTTCAAGAAATATCACGAGCATTTTAAGGCACTTTCAATAATATATATGTAACAATTACAACAAATAACTACATTCGTTTCATTTGCAGTCTGTCTCTTGCGCAACATGTTTGTGCTAGTGAATATTTAAAAATAATCGTTGTCAAGTAAGTCATGTATATTTATAATATGTCTGTGAGTACCTTATTAGTAGTCTCCTTGATACATTTCAAGAACCATAAAACTGATCAGGTAAGATTTCAATTCTCATGTCACTTTGTTCTCTATGGGCAAGGACATCCTGAGGGCCAAGAGATCATCCCTGTCTGATGAAAACTTTGATATGCTAATTTTCATGAAGGGCAACATGCATCTCATGGACAAAATGGAGAACGAGAAGAAGAGGGAAAATTAAATTATATATATATTGTGTTTTTCATTTTTTTTATAATAAAAGTTAACGTTAACGGTTTATCGGTAACTTCCGTTACATGTTTAACGAATTAACGGATTAACGGTTAACGAAGTTAACTTTTTGGTTAACGGATTAGCGGTTAACGAAGTTAACTTTTTGGTTAACGGTGCCCACCACTGCGTATAATCAAGTAAACATTTTTAATAATTTTCATGAGTCAAAACTATGTGATTGGATAATGGTAGATTTTAGACGAAATTCTGATCAACTCGATGAAGTACTTAATCACTGGCTGGAAATTTTTTTACAAACTATCCTATGCGTGGTACAAAAGATAAGGATAAATAGAACTGAACTATTTCTCTGTACGAATACTTATCAGCGCCACTATACGCAGGGCTGCGAGAACACTGACGGAGAAATGGTTCGACTCGAGCGAGAACAAAATCGAGCAAGAAGTCTTCCGAGTGTACACGGGCTGCGAGTGACTCGCTGGAATGACTCATAATTATACACGCAAGACGGATGAATGAATACCAAAAATACGAGTGTTTACCCGAGCTGTGGGATGTAAGATCTCATGCATATAAAGATCGCATAAAAGAAATGAGTGCATTGAAACAGCTTTCTTCTCATTTTAATACTTCAAAGATGAAGATAAACAGAACAGGGCAATCTTAGAAGTCAAACGTGCTGAACAACATCTGGAAGTTTGGTGAGTAGAATTTTTCAACAGTCATCCACCTCTACGATTTTAGGAATGTAAGTTGATGTAATAATGTAAAACTGTGTACTAATATTTCGAAATGTGCCCATTTGGTTCTAATAACACGTAATAACAACATTGCATGTTATTCGTTGTAAAAGAAATACAATCTTTCATAACAACGTTTATTTATAAGTAGTTATGGCAGAAAATACACACGTTTAAAATTAATTGGAATTAAATATAAATGTAATGTCAATTGACTTCTCCTTGCGGTGAAATGAAGTACAGGGTGTCCACAATGTTGATACGAATGAACAACGCATATTGGCTAGTACCTTGGTCCATGAGCGACCACGTAATGGCAAAACCATTGAAAATATTCATGCAGACTTCCAGGATGGATTAAATCGTGCAGCTCCTCCAAAAGGGAGCCTTGGTGCTTGCGTAATAACATACTTACGCCGTCAAGCACTCCCACAAAGTGTGAGAAATTACACCTCTTCAAAGTTCTTTTCATATTTAAGCTATTCTTCCTTCGTTTCAGGCATCTGAATATAAAAAGAACACTAAAAACGTATAACTTCTTTATTTTTTCCTACTTGTACAACGTTTTCAGTACTATTACGGAACTGTGCAGTGTGCATCTGATATTTGGGCGCATTAAAATCATGCATAGCTTTCAAATTGAAACTGGCATTCAATTTACATCCTTTTTTTTTCACCAAGTTAACTTCAACTTGCACCGGAAATAAGAATCTATTTGCCTATCCACTATAACAAAAGCAATAACGCAATTTTCTCCGTATTTTCAGAACAAAATAGTAACGGAAGATAAAGAAGGTGAAACGAGCCAAGCAAGAGATTCGGCAAAATGAGCTTCCTTCCAATGGTGAAAGTATACAATCAAGAATGTCAGTATATCTCGGTTAAAAAAGACACGTATTTTCAGAACAAAATAGTAACGGAAGATAAAGAAGGTGAAACGAGCCAAGCAAGAGATTCGGCAAAATGAGCTTCCTTCCAATGGTGAAAGTATACAATCAAGAATGTCAGTATATCTCGGTTAAAAAAGACATGAAAAATAAGCCAAAGATGCTGTGCTGAAGAAAGCCTTAAAAATGTTAAATCAAGCTTCTGACTACGAACAAATTTTTGGCGATTACTCTCTACACGTACTCCAGACATCTTTACTGACAACTCGTAAGATTCGCATAATCAAGTGGACACATCTCTGTGCGAGTACTGTCTGCTAGCGCTAAATAAAATTCTCGCGATGGTAGCTCGCTTGCCGCATCTCGCGCGATTTTTCCCACAAATATAATATACACGTTCCTGAGAGCTACGCTCATTGCAGATGTTGTGAATTACTCGCCAGTGAACGCGCAACTTAATTAAGAATTGCGGTTCTTAAGAACATGTATTTACCAAGTAGAAATTAATCTTTAACAGATGTTGGATAATAATTGTTTAATAATAAAAAGTTATAAAGCCTTTATATTTAATCTCGCTAAATGTCATGCATCATTTTCATATATGAAGCTAAAACCTGATTATAAATTTAAATTTAATTATTTCTTCATGAAATTCAGTACAAATTGTGGAACAAATAAAAATTTGAGGTGTAATGAGGACATATACAGTACTTATATGAAATATATGAGATGAGATGTACAGGGTGTTTCAAAAGACCGGAATCATAGGAAATATTTTTAATCTCTCTCTCTCTCTCTCTCTCTCTCTCTCTCTCTCTCTATATATATATAATATATATATATATATATATATATATACTGTATATATAATTGAAAAATAAATATTCCTATGATTCCGGACTTTTGAAACATAGGTACGTTGTCCGCATATGTAATGTTCCTCGCCGTAGAAAAGGATGGAGACTACGTGGAAAAATAAAAACTTGTAAAAAAGGTATGTAACTACTTGTGTACAAAATTTCTGGAACTTACAAGGGAACGTGGAAACAAAAAAAAAAAAAAAGTGGGACAAAATATATTGAATGGCCCTCGTATAACGTCAATTAACTCCAACTTCAACACTGCCAAATAGAACCTAACCTAAGTAAACTCAAATTAATCTTGCTTAGCCTAGGCAAACTTAACCTAATCTGGCCTAATTTAACCTAACTTAACTAAAACTGACTGGATTCAGTATTACTTACAACTGTAGGAACAGAGCAATTCATTTCCGATAGACAAGTTTCTCCTACGAAGTGGATTCTAAAAAACTATATATAATTTGTAGATAGACAGTAAAGGATTCGTTCGTTGCTTTACAAAACAACGCTCCGTCCGAACGCTTCGGACCCCAAAAAATAGAATACAGCCTCAAATGCGCTCATAACCTTGAAAATACCTTTAAGTTATATACCTTTATGAGGAATATCGAGTATCTGTGACGTCATTATGATAAAAAAGACACCTCTGTGTGCCAATTTTGAAAAAGAAGAAAATAAAATGTAGCAAAAGCCTTAGTAAATAATGAAAAGTTAATGCATAGCGGCATACCAAAATATTAAAATATCTTGCATCGAGTCGACAAGCCTCTTGTATTCTTCTGTCGTTATCGATTGCCAGAGTGTCGTCAAACACCTCTTCAGTTCATTAAGTGTTCCTGGTTTACGCTTTTGGACCTTCTGCTTAGCGATATTCCAAAGATTTTCTATCGGATTAAGATCGGGAGAATTAGCTGACCATGGTAACACTTCTATTTCATGAACAATTTCCCAGATGTACTGTATATTATCGTGTATCGCTCACATCTTCGTTCCAGGGAGTATATATATATATATATACACACAGGGTGTCCCATAAGTTCGGTCTCATTGGGAAATTAATTTTAAATTAAATTTACGAAAGTAATACATTAAAACTATGATAAAACAAATGTTCAAATTCATGTTTTGTTTTGGGACCTTTTTATTGTTGCAGGTAGAATAACATGTAGTGGTTAATATGGAAATGAGTTACACTCGTGAGGAAAAGGCCTCGAAGGCATATATATATATATATATGAATGCAAATGGTGTGAGGTCACTTGCATTTGGATTGAACTGTCAAAAGTCACGTTTATCAAGAAATCTTAGAATACTTCTTGCTGGAGTCTATAGAACAGCTGTATGGAGACAAACCATTTATTTTTCAATATGACCTGGCCCCAGCTCATACGGCTCGTGCAACATCTGCGTGGTTTGATGCTCATGAAATTGAAGTAGTACCATAGCCAACTAATTCTCCCGATCTTAATCCGATAGAACATCTTTGGAATATTGCCAAGTAGAAGGTCCAAAAGCGTAAACCAGGAACACTTAATGAAGTTAAGAGGTGTTTGATGACAACCTGACAATCGATAACTACAGAAGAATGCGAGAGGTTTGTCGACTCGATGCCACGTCGATTGGAGGCCGTAATCAGGGCTAAGGGTGGACCAAGTAAATACTAAGACGAAGAGCTAAAAAGTCTTTGATAAAAGGTTTAATATATTGGCAGTACTCATTTAACGTAATGAATTTATCCTAATTTTTGTAACACCTGACAAGATGTTCTAATACAGGATTTTCATGAAGTCACGCAAGTGAATACATATACACTCCACCATATTCACTTGCGTGACTTTATGAACACCCTGTTATGTCGCTATGCATTACGTTTTCACTTTTTAATGAGGTTTTTGCTGTATTTTATTTTTTCTTTCAAAACTGGCACATGAAGGTGTGTTTTTATCATAATGACGTCACAGATACTCGATATTTCTCATAAAGGTGTATAATTTAAAGATATCAAGGTGGTCAGAAGCGCATTTGAGACAGTATTCTATTTTTTGGTCCGGAGTTATATACAGTACAGGGTGGGCGGAAAGTAGCTCCCTATTTTGGATTGGTAAAAAAATACGTATATTATCCATTTATTTCAGAAGAAATAATATGAAAAGGTAGGCATACATGGTAGGTTTTCTCTAAAATTCAATATGGGCTCCAACTCTTTCCACCAGCTTCTGGAGCCGCCCAGGAATGGCTTCCACTGACTTTAGCAGGAACTCCGGCGGGATGGAGGACATGACTTCCCGAATTCGGTCCTCCAGTTCTTCCAATGTCCTCGGTTTGGTGCGGTAGACTTCTTCCTTTACCCACCCCCAAAGAAAGAAGTCGCACGGTTACCGCTGAAAAACGGCAGAATCGGTTCAGTGTAACTGTGTGGTGTGGTATGACCTCAGATCAGGTTGTGGGCCCGTTCCTTCTGCGCAACACCATGAATGCTGAGCGGTACCTTGCTATGTTGCGAAACGAGGTCTGGCCGGTTGTCAGCACATGGGAGAACATCGACGATCTGATATTTATGCAAGATGGCGCCCCTCCGCACTTCGCTCTTGTTGTCCGTGAGTGACTGGATGCCCACTTCACTGGGCGTTGGATGGGTCGTCGTGGTCCACATCAATGGCCAGCCAGGAGCCCCGACTTGACACCGTGCGACTTCTTTCTTTGGGGGTGGGTAAAGGAAGAAGTCTACCGCACCAAACCGAGGGCATTGGAAGAACTGGAGGACCGAATTCGGGAAGTCATGTCCTCCATCCCGCCGGAGTTCCTGCTAAAGTCAGTGGACACCATTCCTGGGCGGCTCCTGAAGCTGGTGGAAAGAGTTGGAGCCCACATTGAATTTTAGAGAAAACCTACCATGTATGCCTACCTTTTCATATTATTTCTTCTGAAATAAATGGATAATATACGTATTTTTTTACCAATCCAAAATAGGGAGCTACTTTCCGCCCACCCTGTATATATATGTTATAGTCAACGTGTGTAACCAGCCATTTCGCATAATGGCTGAAACTTTTAGTCATTTCGCGAAATGACTAAAATCTTCAGCCATTACGCGAAATGGCTGAAATTCCACCTTGGTCATTTCGTGAAATGGCTAAAATGATTTTTGTCATGAATTCATAGAAATAACAAACATCACAATAAAATTGGAAACCTTTATTTAACTAACTAAATCTACTAAAACATATATACTGTACATCCACAGGTCTGTTCAAATAAGTGAGAAACACTTAAAATACACATTTAAACACATTTGAATTTGAATTTTCAATATAGAGGTTTTCAAATACTAACCGGGCCTTCAATGTTATTCCGATGTCCGCCATTGAAGGCCCGGTTAGGTCAACTGTATGCCCTTGACAATTGGTTAGGTTAAGTCATGTTATTTTCGTTAATTAAAACTAACGAAAATAACACAACTTAACCTAACTATTTGTCAAGGGCATACAGTTAACCTAACCGGGCATACAGTTGACCAAACAGGGCAAATGATCTTGTACGAAATGACCAAGGTGGAATTTCAGCCATTTTGGGTAATGGCTGAAGATTTCAGTCATTTCGCGAAATGACCAAGTGAAACAGCCATTTCGCGAAACGACTAAAAGTTTCAGCCATTACACGAAATGGCTGGTTACACACTTTGACTGTAACATATATATATATATATATATTATATATATATGGGATACTTTTCACACTCAAACACGTGAAATAAATGAATGATGCAAACCCACAACGAAAAAGAAAAATTATTCCTAAACTTTCGTTTATTCAACAGCTGAATGTACGAAAGAAAGGCCTTGGAATAATTTTTCCTTTTTCCTTGTAGATTTGCATCATATATATATATATATATATATATATATATATATATATATATATATATATATATACACACGTGTTCTATGTTAAAGAAGAAGGAAGGAGGAAAATTGGTACCATAATTCAAGTGTGCCAAGCTGGCAAAAAATCTTGCTCCTTTTGCAATTTACTCTTTTCTTATCAGTTTTGAAAGGAAAATCCGAAATCTTTGTATTTACGATTCTCATTTGCATCAAATGATTTATTTATATTCAAAAAGATAACAGTGACGAGTTTTTGTTCTATAAATATAAATCGCTTTAAAATGCTTCTTGGTAACTTTTCAAGACGTTAATTCATATTGTATTTGTGGAGCTTCTTTAAAAAAATATATATATACAGTATGTACATATACGGGGTGTAACAAAAGTCCGTTCTCATAGGGAAATGAGATATAACAAAGATATCGTGATGAGTTTTGTATGTATTACGTAGCACTTGACCCCACTTGACTTCTTCTTGTGGGGCCACTTAAAGTTCGTTGTTTATAAGTGAAGACCTCGAACGATCCAGGAATTTAAAGAAAAAATTAGAGATCAGTGTAACAGAATTAGTACGGAAACACTTCAAAACGTAACTGACAGCTTACAAATACAAGTAGAAATGTGTCAACGGCTACATGGAATGCAATTTGAGCATGTACTGGATTAATTGGTACGTTGATTGTATTGTTTGTAATGTAGAGTTAAAACTATTTTCTCGTTCAATTCTGTTATATTTTATTTCCCTATGAGAACGAACTTTTGTTACACCCTGTAACAAAAACTTAATTTTAAAGGAATTTAACAGAACTATTTTGAATGTTAAAAATGCTCACGTTAAAAAATTAACAAATTAACAAGACACGAAAAAGGCCACTTCATTAATTGAACCAAAATGAAACTAAATTCTCCACTACGTCACATACTGCATAAAACACGCTAAAAACAAGAAAATAACATTTAAAATTACCCTAATTGTTACCATATACAGCCTGTTATAAATTCCCTGATTTATATATTCATTTAAATATTTGCCTAACTGTATTAATTATTCATTCAGTGCTGAGCAGAACACTCGGGAACGTTACACCACTACATCTCCTCGTCTCACTTTTAGTTCAACTGACCACTAAATGCAAACTATTGCGAACATACCTTCCCACCTGACCACTGTACTAAACATAGTTACCGTGAAAAGGAGTCAAATTGAATGATTGACTGTACTGAAAACTCTGTTATTGATTACTGGGTGCTACTGTAGTATGCGGTCTACCTACGATTGGTTAGGTTTAATCATGATATTTTCGTTAAAACTAACGAAAATATCATGACTAAACCTAACCAATCGTCAAGGGCGATTAACATTGGGATGTAAACGAGCAATTAGCAAACAAGATAAGAAATTATACTTGAAAGGTAAACCGCCGAATCGTAGGTAGACCGCATACTACAGTAGCACCGATTACTGTACGTGTGTATTATGTCGAATAATTATAGGTATTTATAATTAAGAACCAGGAAATACATTTCGATTTTGTAATTATATACAGTATACTGTATATGCTACAGGGAATCTGTGTAACTAGGGATTTCATGAAATCCCTAAAATGTTCAGGGACTTCATGTAAGGTTAAGTCGTGATATTTTCCGTTAGTTTTTGATGAAAATATCACGACTTAATTTTATATGAAATCCCTGAACATTTTAGGGATTTCATGGAATCCCTAGTTCCACAAATTCCCTTTAACATACAGTATATATATATATATTATATATATATAGAGAGAGAGAGAGAGAGAGAGAGAGTTACAAGAGGAAACCTTAGTAAAAAACTGGATAGAAAACCATAATAACATAGAGAGTGATCCAAAAAGGTGTCCGCAAATGTAATGTGCAATAAATTACTTTGGGAACACCGTTAACCTTATTTTGGATCACCTTTTCTTGGATATATATATATATATATATATATATATATACTAACGGAGCGACGCGGCATTGCCGGGTGGATGTTGAACGCTATATATATATATATATATATATATATAGGTTGTGCACCTGAGTGTTGAATGCTCGGTTAGGTTAATTGAATGCACGGTTAGGTCAACTGTACGCCCTTGATGATTGGTTAGGTTAAGTCGTGATATTTTCGTTAACTTTAGGTCCAAAATGGAAGCACTTACAAACATGAAACTTCACACACATATTGATTAGGTCCAGAGGTTGTGCACCCTGGGTGTTGAATGCCCGGTTAGGTCAACTGTACGCCCTTGACGAGTGGGTAGGTTAAGTCGTGATATATTCGTTAGCTTTAACGAAAATACCACGACTCAACCTAACCAATCGTCAAGGGCGTACAATTAACTTAACCGGGCATTCAATCAACCTACCCGGGTATTCAATTAATCTAATCGGGCATTCAGTTGACCTAACCGGGCATTTAATTAACCTAATCGGGCATTCATATAAATATGTGTGTGTGTGTGTGTGTGTGTGTGTGTGAAGTTTCATGTTTGTAACTGCGTCCTTTTATTATTATAGACTAGTACAGTTCCCGTCGCTTCGCTGACGGTTAGACAGGCTAAACTACAGAAAAGAACGCAGCCGTGAAAATTTTGAGCTTCACATTGTGTCAACATTTCTGAATCTGGTATCTCCCAAAACCTCCTCACCCCCATTCATGCAACTTGGGGGCTAACCCCCTCCCCCATTACCCCACACTACCCCATTACCCCACCCATCCCCCATTACCCCCATCCCCACCCTTCCCCCATTACTGCCCGGGATAAATTTCACAAACAGACAAACAGACAGGCTAAACTACAGAAAAGAACACAGTCATGAAAATCTTGAGCTTCACATTGCCGCCCGTAATACAATTTCTGAATTTTTTTCTCACAATTTTTTCTCACAATTTCTGAAAGTGTGACGGACGGACGGACGGACGGACAGACGGACAGCTCTCTTATTATAATATAGAAGATTATTACGGGCGGCAATGTGAAGCTCAAGATTTTCATGACTGTGTTCTTTTCTATAGTTTTATTGACCAAATAATTAGTCATGAAAATCTTAAGATTCAGAAATCTTGACACAATGTGAAGCTCAAAATTTTCACGGCTGCGTTCTTTTCTGTAGCTTAATCGCGGTGCTAGGGCCTTCGGAAGTTCGGACCCAGTAATTTTAATTATTTAGTTTATTAACACGCAGGTGCACAACCTGGGAACCTAATCAATATGTGTGTGAAGTTTCATGTTTGTAACTGCTTCCATTTTGGAGTTATAGCTGGAACAGACAGACAGCAGACACACGCAGACACACACACACACACGTCCTTTTATTGTATATATATATATATAGCCCCAATAGGAAGCCACTTTTTTACCCATTAACTCCTATTTTGCAACTCGGTCGAACTTTCTTATAGTAGATACTTACTTGAGGTTAGATTAAGTTAAGTTAAGTTAGGTTGAATTAGGTCAATCTCACCTAATCTAACCTAAAACAAATCAGTGGGTGTGTAAAAGCCTGAGGAGCATGAAATAATAGTTATCTGATTTTGAGTTTTGTAATTAAAATCCAAACGCCGGAAAATTTGGAAAAATAATCATTGTATATGGTAAAAAAGTTCTTTCTCTAAACTTTTTAATAGACCCCCGCCCCCAAACCCCCTCTAAATTAACACAACAAGTTAGTAACTAAAAATTTGAAACTATAACAAATATCACCCGTTGGAGCTACTGGGCAAAAAATTAGCACGAACAAAAAAATTACACAAGAGTTGGAGCTACTTGGGTATTTATGACTATATATACATATACTGTATTCCAGGCACGAGGAGAAGAGGTAGACCTAAGATGAGGTGGCGGGATAGACTGAAGAAAGATACGAGTGAAAAGGGACTGAAGGAAGAGGTGGCTCAAGACAGAAGTGAATGCAGAAGAAGGATCTGCAACAGCGACCCCACATAGAAGTGGGCTAATTAGGCTGCGGAAGAAGATATACAGATACTGTATATACACATTGGTGGCATTCAAAAATTTTAGCAACCGGTTCTATCTCGCTTTACATCCCCACCTAAGTTTTTTTGCAAAGGAAAACAATAAGAAAAATATCTAACTAACCTTTTCCCAATGGCGACCAATTTTTGAAATTGCAAAGAGACTGTAAGAACCGGTTCGGCGAACTCATGAAATTTTAAGAACCGGTTCTTACGAATCGGTGCGAACCGGCTGAATGCCACCACTGTGTATATATTGCTTTTTCTGAAAAAAAAGGTACCGGAACTCCTATATTTTTACGATCTTTCCCAGAAGTTACTCCATCCCATCTATGACCATCCCAATCAGAGAGAGAGAGAGAGAGAGAGAGAGAGAGAGAGAGAGAGAGAGAGAGTCCCTCTTATGACATTTAAAAATTTGTTACGTAACAAATAAACGATAAAATACTAATGAAAATTGTTTAATTTCTTTAATGATATAATGAGCAAATGACGACAGTGAGGCTCTCCATTGAGGTTCATATGTTCCGGTTTTCAGGTAACAATTTCTACATTATTTATTTATATTTGGCGCCATGACACTCAAAGAGGTAAAAATGGGATGAAGAATTTAACAGTGGAATTTACGCAAATGGTAAAAGGGCGTACATGAAAGTATACGTTTGATTTTGTGGAAGTAGGTTGGAAAATGTTATTTTTGTCAAATAATATTTGATAAGTTACGCTTTGAAGGTTGCTCCAACAATAAAAAAAAACAATACGTTTTATCAGAAGTTATTTCTATGTATTATCTTTTTCTTTAATTTTGCTCTTAGTTCATTGAAAGGTACCGGTGTGTTCTGGCACACACACACACACACATATATATATATATATATATATGTATGTATATGTGTGTGTGTGTGTGTGTGTGTGTGTGTGTACAGTGTTGGCAAAATTAATTAGACAACATGATGATGATTGCCCTCAAGAACAAATGGGAAAACTCATCAATAGAATGCCAGAACGTGTGTCAGCTGTACACAATGGGTATGGGAAAGCAACACGATTCTAACTATTTTCATTCAATAAATCTGTTATTATTTATTGACTTTTATTATCAAATCAAAACTATTTACTTTTGTCAGCTCTCTGTATATATATATATATATATATAAATATTATTATATATTATATATATATTATATTATATATATATATATTATATTTTTTCGTTCTCTCGCTCTCATCTTGCGCGGAATATTCTCCTATACAAGCGTCGTTCTTTACGTTAATTATACTGCGTGTTTGCAGTTTATATATATATATATATATATATATATATATATATATGCGCCTCGGTGGTGTAGTGGTTAACGTCGCTGACTACGAATCCATCGGCCCCGGAATCGAGACCCGGTGACGGCAGGCGGCGCACAGCAAAACCCAGCTGTTTATCTTTCCACACAATAAAAAAAATTAGTTAGTAGATAAATGGGTACCCTGGGTAGTCTAGTGGTTAAGACGCTTGTCTGCTGGTGGGGCGTGGTTCTGATTCTACGTTAAACTGTAGGTTTAAGGTGGAGTGACAAGCTTGACTTCCGTCAGAATGAATAATTCTGCCGGAAGCAAAACCAAGGTTATATATATATATATATATATATAACGTAAAGAACGACGCTTGTATAGGAGATATTCCGCGCAAGACGAGAGAGAGAGAACGAAACAAATGAAAAAATGAGGTAACCACCCGGGAATCGAACCCGGGATCTTCCGATTGCCGGTCAGATGCGATAACCATTACACCATGGGCCTCACTCTTCCAAATGCCGTAATTCTTCTACATACTCGCAGAAACCAATGCCCCAAGGGGGCACCTCCCGCATGCCGTAACATTATATACATTTAACTGCAAACCTCATTTTTTCATTTGTTTCGTTCTCTCTCTCTCGTCTTGCGCGGAATATCTCCTATACAAGCGTCGTTCTTTACGTTAATTATACTGCGTGTTTGCAGTTAAATGTATATAATGTTACGGCATGCGGGAGGTGCCCCCTTGGGGCATTGGTTTCTGCGAGTATGTAGAAGAATTACGGCATTTGGAAGAGTGAGGCCCATGGTGTAATGGTTATCGCATCTGACCGGCAATCGGAAGATCCCGGGTTCGATTCCCGGGTGGTTACCTCATTTTTTCATTTGTTTCGTTCTCTCTCTCTCGTCTTGCGCGGAATATCTCCTATACAAGCGTCGTTCTTTACGTTAATTGTACTGCGTGTTTGCAGTTAAATGTGTATATATATATTATATATATATGTAGAGATCGAACGGAAATTTCTTTCTTCACGTCCGCCTTCATCCGGGATTCATCAGACAGAAACCGAAAAACATACGTGATTTTCAAGGAGAGAAACAAAAGGACGTTTATCTTCTCCCAAAAGGCCCGCGAAAAGTTAACGTCTTCCGAGCCTATATAAGCCATAGTTCGCTAAACTCGCCCTCATTTTGCTCGTTACTCCTCCTCGTGAATCTCCTCTTTCACGTAGCGCCGTTCGACCTCAGCCGGCCTCAGTCCCTCAAGCAACACCTCAACAATACACGAAGCGAATCAACACTTGAGGCGACCTACAATTTCATCCCGCCGGAAGCAAACATCATTCTACCGGCGTCATCCTTCTGGACCTGGCTTCACTCATCCTTCACCACAATTCGATCGGCGCCCGTTCAACAAGTATCTCAACAGGCCCTCAGCACGTCCTCCTGCCGGTAGGCCAACACGTCTTCAGAGTTATCTACGGCGAAACGCAATACGGTCAAACTTCACGTAGGCCCTCGTCAGTCTTCAGAGTTATCCATGTCGAAACGCAGGACGGTAAACCTTCACGTAGGTTTCTTCAGTCTCCAGAGTTATCCACGTCGAAATCGCAGGTCGGTAAGCCTCTTGTCGGCCCTTAATCGGCCTACAGTGTTTTGTTACCTCGTGCTAGACTATTCAGGATTCAAAGCTGAAATGTCCACAAAGTCAGCCTAACCGCGTACGCCCTAAAAAGTATCTTCAATACCGTTTAAACTAACTCTCCCGTTAAGACCGCAGTAGGTATATTTAAGTGTTGTACCAATACCGTAGTTTTGTATCACCTTGTTATTGTGTTCATTCATATAACTTACTTATTTTGCATCCGATTGTTTATGTGCTCCTTCATGCCTTTAATTTTTACCGACCTATTCCATTTACTGTACCATACCGTACTTTCATTATTTCAGTTATTATTGGCCTAATTACTTATTCCGTGTTCACTTCTACATATCTCACTAGCCTACCTGAATTAGTGTACTTACTTAACAATTAGACTGTATAAGCATTTCTTATTGTTAATAATATCTTTAGCATAGTATAAATACCGTTATATAATTGTTAATCACTATAAATACCGTTATAGAATTGTTAATCACTCTGAACAAATAAATGATTTATTTTCCTAATTAAACATAAAACAACAAAGTAATTTCTCACTCCTTAGTAAATATTGTTTGTTTGGGCTGTAGGCCCAAGATCGTGACCCCTAATTATTCATTTCAATTTAATTCATAAATTATAGTAAGCCTACTTTCTTGGCCACATCAAATTGGTGATCCGTAGGCCCTATATACTCGTATATATATTATTTATTAGTTAACGTTTTTGAGTGTTAATAGATTAAGTTAGAGATAGAAAATAAAGGTGTCATTGTATTTAAGCACCCCTCCACGGCTCCACCCATATATCCACTGACCTTAGGAACAGCTCCCAACATGTATGGAAGTTCAACGTACTAACGAGATTTCAATAAGTACTTTATCACTACCTGAATAACCTTTCAGTTATCATAATAGTCACGAACAGTTAACTGCATAATCCTCTCCTTGCATTTGCCATTAATTTGTATTTCATACATGCTCTCTCTCTCTCTCTCTCTCTCTATATATATATATATATATATATATATATATACACACTAGGGGCATTCAATATATTTTTCTCCACCCTTTTTTCTTAGTTAAATAATAGTCCATGTGGCTGAAATGTCTTTTGGGCCGTATGTTTGAACTTTCTGCGCTTCACATAACCGGATTTTTCCAGTTTGAACCTCCCCTCCTTGCATAAAACCGCTTTTAAACGCCCTTGTATAAAACCGATGGTTAACGCAGTTTCGAAAATGGCGTCTGACAGTGATGTGCGTCGTAAACAGAGAGCTGTTATCGAGTTCTTAACCGCAGAGAAGGAAACAGTTGGAAATATTCACAAACGTCTACAAAACGTTTACAGAGATGCTGTTGTTGATCGAAGCACAGTTGAACGCTGGTGTAAACGTGCGAGATCATCGGAGAGAGGGAGAGCCAGCCTCGATGATGAGCCACGCAGCGGTCGCCCGACAACGGCTGTGACATCTCACACTGTGCAACGTGCTAACAGCATCATTCGATCAAATCGGCTCGTCACATACAAGGAGCTATTACTGGAGCTAGGAATTAGTGAAGGAAGTGTGAATACGATAATTCAGCAACTAGGTTACTGAAAAGTGTGTTCACGGTTTGTTCGTCGCGAACTGACTGAAGATCACAAAGTCCAAAGAAAAGAAATTGCTTCTGAGTCGTTAGTTCGATACGAGACAGAAGGGGATAACTTCCTTTCACGAATTGTGACTGGGGATGAGACTTGGGTACACCATTTTGAACCTGAAACAAAACGCCAATCCATGGAGTGGCATCACGCAGACTCCTCACGCAAAAATAAGTTAAAAATGGCTCCCTCTGCAGGAAAGGTTATGGCCACCATCTTCTGGGACATGAAAGGGGTGATTCTGATGGACATTATGAAGAAAGGACAAACAATGAACTCAGAGGCATATATTGCTACCCGACAGAGACTCCAGAGACGTATAAAGCGAGCTCGATCGGAGAAAAAACTGGAAGACGTCCTTCTTTTGCACGATAACGCAAGACCACACAAAAGTTTGCAAACAAGAGAGGCCATCACAAAAATGCGCTTGACTGTGTTACCCCACCCTCCATACAGCCCGGATCTGGCACCTTCAGACTTCAATTTGTTTGGGCCAATGAAGGATGCTATTCGTGGAAGAAAGTTTCAGAGTGACGATGAAGATGTTGAGGAGGTTAAGAGGTGGCTCGAGCGGAACCCAGCGGACTTTTACCAGCAAGAATAAAGGCCCTTGTTTCGAGGTGGAGGAAAGCCGTAGAAAAGGATGGAGACTATGTGGAAAAATAAAAACTTGTAAAAAAGGTATGTAACTACTTGTGTACAAAATTTCTGGAACTTACAAGGAAACTTGGAAAAAAAAAAAAAGGTGGAGCAAAATATATCGAGTGGCCCTCATATATATATATATATATATATATATATATATATATTAGTGGTGGACCGGATGTCAGTTTTTCAACATCTGCGGATGCGGATCTTTAATTTCAATATCCGCGGATGCGGATGCGGATATTTAGTTAATCTATCAATATAATATAGAATTATGAATATATGACATAATTTTTCAAATTTCGTGATATTACTATTATGGCAGGCAATGCATAAGAATTAAAATTAATATTTATGTTTTCATTATGATAAAAATAACTTTCTCAAGAGTTTGAGCCACAGAAAATTCAATGAAACAAGTTTCATTCAATTTTCTGCGTTACCACCTATTTAGATTTTCAGGTTTATATATTTGTTTGTTCATTAATAATTAATACTTTACATGAAATGTGCATGACTGGGCCTTATAAGCTACTTTATAAGCTAATTTAATTGTAAATTGCATAATTTATTAGAGGTAATATCAGCATAACATCCGCAGTCAGAAGTGCGGATGCGGATGTTAAAAATGATGCGGATATCCGGTCCACCACTAATATATATATATATATATATATATATATATAAAAGCATACAAGATGATCATATTTCTCATTGAAATGTATATACTTGTGGACCTAATTAGCAATCATTATTCGTCCTCATTATTCGCAAGAAAGAGCGATTACTTGTGTTTTGGAGAAGGCTAGATCGATGAGAGAAATTATAGACTACATCAATTATTGCAGAAATGAAGATGTTCTGCGCTTCAATCCTAAATGTCGTAATAATCTTATGTTCGCAATATTTCTGCTTTTAACAGCTCTGTTTACGTTACGATATTATTTATATTTCGTCTTATATATCATACATACTCCATTATCCATTTGAAGATATGTTAATTGGCTGGCGTATGAGAGAGTGATTGGCATAAAGAGCCCACATTGTTCGTAATTGGTGAGTTAATGATCTCTGCAATTGACATAAACAAAACACAGAAGTGAATATAGTATTAATAAGTGAAAATCACAGTGAACCGCGTGCACATTCTCGCTTGTTCCTTCCCCCAAGCAAAATTTGTTGACTAAAAGTTTTAGAACGTTTACAAACGTTTTATAAACGTTTGAGAACGTTTAAAAACGTTTTAGAACGTTTATAAAGAATGATAAACATTTCAGATCGCTTATCTAGACATTTTATAATTTTTTTAGAACATTTATAAAAGTTTTAGAACGTTTCTAAACGTATTAAAACGTTTTTTGACTTTCATAAACATTTTAGAACGTTTATAAAATTTTAAAACATTTAATTTCAGATCGCTAATCTAGGCGTTTTATAAGCTTTCAAAACGTGTATAGAAGTTTTAGAAAAGTTTATAAACGTGTTAAAACGTTTATAAACTTATCAAAACGTTTATAAGCGTTTTAAAAATTTTTAAACGTCTTAGAACGCATATAGACGTTTTGTAAACGTTTTAGAACGTTTACTAAATATACCTTTGTTTGATGGGTTGCATATGAATAATGGGTTGCATATGAATAATGATGAGGCGGAAAAATTACATTTCAACTAAATGAATTTTTTTTTCATATTTGACATTTAAATAAATGAGAATATTTCAAAATTAAACTTATGAACGAGGGATTTACAAAGAAATAAAAATTCGAGTCATAAATTTACAAAAAATAAACCCGAAATTATTCTTCATACATTTTTTATAATGATGGATTAACGCGCTTTTCGAAGAATCATACACACACACACACACACACAGGATAGTTATGAAAAGTTTATAGTTCGTTTGGAAAAATTTAAAAACATAAAACAAATTAGTTTAATCCCAACATATAATATAAAACGGATCAAGTAAAGATAAGCACCCCCAACCTTTTTTAGTTAGCTTTATAAGGCTAACTAACGAAAATATCACGACTTAACCTAACCAATCGTTAGGTCAACTGTACGCCCTTGACGATTGGTTAGGTTAGGTCGTGATATTTCCGTTAGTTAGCCTTATAAAGCTAACTAAAAAAGGTTGGGGGTGCTTATCTTTACTTGATCCTATAAAACAGTGGTTCTTAACCGGGGGGGCGCACCCCCCTAGAAACAGGAATTTCTCTAATTGTATTTGTTATTCTCTTAACGAGAGCATGGGCTAATATTGAGAAGTTATTGAGAATGTTATTTTGATTGAAGGGGGGCGTGGAGGGAAGGGCCAATTCCTAGAGGGGGCATGGTAGTAAAAAGGTTAAGAACCACTGCTATAAAACATCAAAGAATTTGAGGAAAATAAAAAAGTTAAAGTGCAAAAGTTTTCGTACATTTATTTACAAAATTATTTAATACATTTTATGTCCACCGTCCACCTTAGGTTTGAAGAATTAAAAAAAAAAATTATCACTAGTTGGCTGTTTATTGATTAGAGACTGTTGGCAATTCTGAATTATAAAATTTTAAAAATAGTAAGAGAACCATGAAATGGCTTCACCACAAAAAATTTAAGCTTCTCGAGTGGCTCAGTCAAAGCCCAGATCTCAATTTAATCGAGAATTTATGGTCGAATTTGAAAAAAAAAAAAACTCTATAAACGAAATGCTTCGAATCTGAATGAATTGCAGCAATTTCCTTTAGAAGAATGGGCTAAAAGTTCTACTGAGAGATATCGAAACCTTGTAGAAAAATACCCAAAATGAATCATTGAAATCATTCAGTTTGACGTTTTACATTATATGTTGGAGTTAAACTAATTTTTGTTAATTTTTTTCCCAAACGAATCATAAAATCATAAACTCAACTTTCTTATGCATGGTACAAAAGATAAGGACGAATAGTTAATTTGTGGAATGGATTGCCAGCCAGCGTAGTTCAAAGTATGATAGTAATTCGATCGAATCCTTTAAAAAGAAACTAGATGCTTATCTTATCTTAAATCCCGAGTTGGAAGCATTTGTTAGTGCGTAGAAATAATGTAGAATTTTCATTTGGATTTTCCGTCCTCTGTATTTTAAAATTTTCACTTTAGCTTCACGATGAATTTCTTTCCTACCTCTCAACCTCTTTGCTCTGCTTTGCTTTAAAACTTTCGCTTGTCTTTAAATTTTCTTACATCTTTTTAACCTTCCTTCTTTTAAACAGACAGTCTCGTAGGGACCAGCCGGTCTGTTGCTGTTTGGTGTCCTTTGTATTTGTATTCCTTTGAATATAACTGAAATATTTCTCTGTACGAATACTTATGAGCGCTAGTATACATATATATTCCATCTCATATATATATATATATATATATATATATATATATATATATATATATATATATATGTTAAACACAGACCGTGCATGGAACAAAGAACTCTTCTGGAAAAATTAATCTACTATAGTTCGAGTAAGTAATGGTAAATGACAAATATTATAGTTTTTCTTTTTCCATGATGTTAGCCCGACGTGGGCAACGGGTCACTACAAAGAGGCCCCCAAAATATAGCTTCCCTCACCAGCTATCTACCAAGCAGATATGATACAGCTTTGGGACAGGATCTAGGGTTTACAGCTACACCTAACCTACTACATTCAGAACCTCAATATACGCAAGAAACTCTTTGCAGTCGCGTCGGAGTGAATACATCAAAAGAAAAAGGGGTAACTATTGTATTTTCAGCCAAAAACCAAAACTTAAATCTCAATTGGCAGAAATGAGCGTCCACTTTTTAAGCGCTTAACATGTCCGTTTCATGATGGGATTGAACTCAGAATGGTTCCCTGAGATCTTTTATGTTACACACAGACCGTGCATGAAACAAGGAACTCTTCTGGGAAAATTAAATCCACTATAGTTCGGATAAGTAATGGTAAATGACAAATAACAAATAGTTACCCCTTTTTCTTTTGATGTATTCAATCCGACGTGAATGCAACGAGTTTCTTGCGTATATTGAGGTTCTGAACATAGTAGGCTAGGTGTAGCTGTAAACCCTAGATCCTGTCTCAAAGTTGGATCCTATCTGCTTGGCAGATAGGAGCCTATCTGCCCTATCTGATCCTATTTGGCCCTTAAGCTTCAGGCTTTACAGCATTGTTTATATCATTACTTTAAATGTCTATATTTGAACGATAAATGAATTTGAAGAGTATATTTTAAGAGGAAACCAAGAATTTAATAGAAATTAGACACTGAAAGGCAGAGAGATCTTTCGCAAACAAGGGCTTTTTTAATCGCAGAATATCTTTGTGCATTGATCACTTACCAAGTAGTCCAATTGGTTGATGGATTGTGTTGATGTATATAGTTGGTATCAACTGTATCAACCCTGTATTAAGAGTCAATGTACCAACTGCGCTTCGTGTAAAATGTAAACTGTTAAGTGAGCGAGTGTGGCTGTTACTGAGGCGTAAGTATTAGCTTACTTAACGCGTAACAGAGTGATTCTATGTACAGTTTCGGAAAAAAAGGTCGTCTAAGCACATAAAATGTCTAAAAAAGCATAAAAAAATTACTAATTAGTTGAGTTTTATTTGTAAAATTTCATTACTGTCACCAATAAATAAATAAATAAATAAATGAATTATTCATAATAAAACGGAATACTACCAACTAGTTAGTTCTGCTTTTTAGACATTTATATTTCTAGGCGAACTTTTTTCCAAAACATTACATAGCTCACTTGCCGAAAAATCTATATTTTTTAAAAATTATTTCTGCGTATAGTTTGTCCTTGCTTTTCCCAACCATCGTAATGATCATTTTTTTTTTTTAATTATCTCCTGAATATTTTGCTCATTATTTTTCAGATAAATTTCATTCATACTCCAATAATTGTTTCATTAGTTGGTTGGGAAGAAAAAATACAATGATGATATACGTTTCATTTGACCCTGGAAGGCCAGTGTGGGAGCTTACATATAAAGAATAGTTTCGGGTCTACGTAACCTCATAATGCAAATTACATTTATAGGTTAAATTAAACAATTTATTGTTAGTTGTTACTAAACAATAATACAATTAACTTGCACACAATAAAAGACATTCTGCAAAAACAAATGTATTTTTATTGTAATAGGCCACGCCGGACTTCTAGGGCAAACGTTTGGACAATTAAAAGAAAAATGCCCAATTTCAACATCCTTTTGATACCTGATGAGTTATTGTGAGTGAAAATTGCTTACTTTTAACCCTTTCACGACGACTGGTAAAAATTGGTAGCGTTTCATATACATGCATTCATAACCTAACAATGCAAACAATTCCGGTCTTAAAGGGTTGAAAATGAAGGTTGAAACCTTTCTTTTCATGTGAAAGTTTGGAAAAAACTTGCCTGAAAACCAGGGTTGGTAAAAAAAACATTTTTTGAAAAAAAACAAAAACCATTGGTTTTTAATATACAGCCTGTAGGCTTATATATAGGGTGATCCAGATAAATGGGACCCATAAAAAAAAGCCAAATATTCTTAATATTTAATTCCTTTCATAAAAACTATATATCATTCGAAAGAGTAGAGTTACAAGTTTATTATGAAATATTTATTTTTTAAAAATGACTCCTTTCAAATGTGCTCCATTAGTTGCCAAGCATTCCAGTGTTCTCGCTTGTAAGTTCTGCATCACTTTTGCAAGAGTGTGCGGTGGTATGGCCAGTATCTCATTTGTGATGGCGGCCTTCAATTCTTGCAAGGTCGTTGGGTTATTTCTGTAGACCCTACTCTTTAAATATCCCCAGAGATAATAATCTAAGGGAGAAAAATCCAGAGACCTTGCGGGCCATTCAACGTCTCCAAATCTTGAGATTAACTCGCCTGGAAACGTTTGACGCAAAACTGCCATGCAGTTCCTCGTGGTATGGCAGGTAGCTCCGTCTTGTTGGAACCAGTGGTTTTCTAGACAAAGATCTCTTAATTTAGGAATAAGGAAATCGGTCAACATTTTTTCGTAGCGATCACCATTTACAGTGACCGTGTTTCCGGTGGAATCCTCGAAAAAGTACGGCCCTATGATCTGAGATGCAGTA
Source organism: Bathynomus jamesi (assembly GCA_023014485.1). Taxonomy (NCBI): domain Eukaryota; kingdom Metazoa; phylum Arthropoda; class Malacostraca; order Isopoda; family Cirolanidae; genus Bathynomus; species Bathynomus jamesi. The sequence continues at coordinate 900,736 of JAJOZX010000243.1, read as the reverse complement.
AGACCACACCAAACAGTTACACGCTGACTATGCAACGGGACTTCGATAATATTCAATGGATTTTCTGTTGCCCAGAAACGACATTTTGTTTGTTTACAGTTCCATTCAAGTGAAAATGGGCTTCGTCTGACATAATCAAAGTTGCTAGAAAATTGTGGTGTCATTTACCTTCTGTTGGATCCATTGACAGAATTGTCGTCTTCGTGCGAAATCTCCATCGTTTAGTTGTTGCACTGTTTGAATTTTATATGGAAAGAGCATTAAATTTTGCTTGAATATACGGTGTGTTGTTCCATATCCAACTCCTAACAGCTGAGAAGCACGTCTGATGCTTATGTTAGGATTATCCTGTACAATTTCATGAGTTCTGTTTATGATCTCGTCTATCCTTGCTGTGCGCACTCTTCCAGTTGGTTTTCTTTTTCGAATGCTGCCAGTTAGGGAAAATTTCTGACACACCGACGGATTACTTTCTTAGAAGGTGATTTTGACATCTGAAAATTTGTCTTGAAAGATCTTTGAGCTGAAACTACACTTCTTCCATGCTCATAATATGCTCAGTTATGAAACGCAGCTGTTCCACAGTCCATGCAGTCATCTTGAAGGGTTAGTTTTAACTAACACTTTTATTTTGTTTTGTATCTTATCTTGTCTTGTATTGTCAAAACCTATAAATCCTGTACAAACTTGTAACTATCCTCTTTCGAATGATGCGTATGATTTTATAAAAGGACTTATACTTTAAGAGTTACAGGGGTTTCTTTTGGGTCCCATTTCTCTGGATCACCCTTTATATATAAATTGAAGAAATGGAAAACTTTTAATATTTCTCATATAATTTAATTGCTGACAATTAGAAAAAAGAAATAAATCAATACTTTAACCATAAACTAAATAAAATAAACATTTAACTTGACTTTGTGCATATAGCTAAACAAATATTAAAAAAATAAAATCCTTTAATGTATGGTACAGTACTGAATAGAAAAATAAACAAAAGAAAAATATATTGTTCTTTGGCCTTTAAGTTTATAGAAGCCTCTAAATTTATTTCACATTAGCTATTTGGTAAAACATTTATAAATAAATACAAGTTTAGAAGCTTTATCAACTCCTAATTTATTTCTTAATTTGGACTGTATCAGTCCAAAAGCAGAAAAGATTCTTTCAACTGCAGCATGAGATGACAGTTATGAACACTGATGCATTGTTCTGCACATCTTCAGACAGTTCCCTGATAGATCTCCATCATGCAAGAAATATTATTACTGTCACCAAAAAAGAATACAAATATCCCCCACCCAACCCACCCCGAGAAGAAAAACAATATTACTCGTACGAATTAGTAATTTTTTGCTTTTTAGAAAATTTATATTTGTAGGCGAATTTTTTTCGGAAACTTTATATATAAAAGTACGAGTAAAAATTTTCATCCTTTTTTTATTAGAAAAGTTGCTTAAACAAAACAAAAATATTTTATTCTCACTTAACCCTTTACTGCCCAAAAGGACAAATTTGTAACCTTTCAAATACACGCATTCATAACTTAACCGTACAAAATATTTGGGCAGTAAAGGGTTAAGAATTAAATTGTTGCAAACAAAAACGTAAACAGGATGTAAACGTAAATAGATTAATTTTATAAAGAAAGTTTCTCTATATTTTACAGAGGTTCATTTTCATTTCGGTTTTGGCTATTTCGATTATGAAGCTCACTTATATATATAAATCTCAAGGAGATACGAACTAGGTGCTTATTATAACTTTCTCTGCAATTCCGTAGAAAAGATCAGTCATTTGTAACTTTTTTTATGAAAATTGACTGATTTCTGTCATGAAAAATGAATTGGATAAGCTCTAAAACCAAATTCGATAAAGATGGAGGAATTTACGAGGTGGATAGAATCGATAGATCAACTTCATCAGTGTGGGATACGAGTTAAAATAAAAGATCCTGATTCTACTAGCTGGATCTCAATTGCGGTCCTATACTGAGGGACTAAAATACAGGGTGTCCACAAAAGAAACGTATATGAATAGAAATTTATGTTATGAAAAGGGCAATCTAATTACGACAAACAAGGGAACTTTTATCGATTACTTTCCCCTCAGTGTCATTCCTATTCTCATCCGGGAGGGGGAGGGGGAGGGTGCGCAAGTAGGAATCCATGAAATTCAAATTTCAAATTTGAGAAGAGGTTCCTGATTTGAGAAGGGTAAAAAAACAGACGTGAAGCAATTGCGGGCACGAGGGGTATTTTCTATTAGGGAAATCCTACACTGGGAATGGTAATGGATCAATTTGAAAATTGCCTCCTTTGAGATTATCCCACCTTCGGATTTCTCACTCTGAATGGGAATGATATTGAGAAGAAGAGACCACTTTTTCCATCGTATGGTTAGAAAATTTCCGAATTTGTAGCAATTAAAATTTCCTTGCTTCTGTTTAGAAGATGTAAAATAACTAATGAGGAGAGCTAGAAACTAGCAAAGCGCTCAGGCCAGATGAATTCGACCTATTTCGTTAACCCCTCGATTATTATTAACCAGCACCATCGGGATTCGAACCCCCCGACCTCTGTGTCTTCACTTCGCTTATAAGAAAACGGTGTTACTATGCACTGAACAACGGAAGTTGTCTTTAGAATACGTAGGTAGCATTCAAAACCATCTATTCGTATAAAGAAGAATTTCGCTTCAGTATTTTTTATGCTTTCACCAACCAACTAACCGAGAAACTTGCAAAAAAATTATACATCCTCCTCCATAAAGAGGAGGCTTTTATTACTTATAATTTCTTACGTCATAACTTTTTCGTTTTCTTACAAATATTCCTGAATCGAGAAGATATTTCCTTTCCTTTATCCGGTTCCATTTCGAAACGTCATGAAAACGTACAGAAACGGAGTTTTGGAGAGTTTTGGAGCGAATGTTCATAATGTTTTCTCGATATTAGAAATATATTTGCGAATCAGTCTTAATAATACGCATTGGTAGCCAAATGTATTAGGCACACTATCGATCTGCTCTCAGAAGACCGAGAAAAAGTATGATAATATTAAGAAACATTTACAATTGTAATTTTATTGTGAATTTAATGTGTGTTTAATATTTTGTGCTTCCTCCTCTCGCTTTTATGACTTCTTTAACTTTTCGGGACATAATTTCTACAAGGCGCTCTCGTGTAGCAGGTCAAATTCTGTCCCATTCTTCCTGTATCGTTGAATGTAGCTATAAACTGTACAAAATACTTCTCATAGTGACGTTTGTAAAGCGCATGTATGTCAGTAGCAATTGTGAAAATAACAAATACGAGAGAATTAACGGAGTGCTGCTCTCGAACCAAGAACTTTTCCACGTTGCAATAACAAAATGGATAAAGTGTTTACGATGCGCCGTTCAGACCATTTTATATAAGGAAGCCTCGAAGTGGTAGTAAAAGTGCAAAAACCAACCGAGAAGAAAGATTTCTATAATTAGTTCGCTCAGGAGTCAGGAATCGTAAAACATCATTGTTAGGCGTTCGTTAGGAATTACAGAGAGCAATTGGAACTATTGTGTCTGATCGTACTGTTAGAAGAAAGGTAAAGAAATATGGCCTGAAAGGTTGTAAAGCAAAAGGGAAATCTTGGCTGTCAGAGGTCAGTCGCAAAAAGAGATTGCAATGGGTAAAGGGGCACGAAAATTGGACGTCTGTAAATTGGACTCGCGTATTTCGTCTGATGAAAGTAACTTTGAGGTAAATCAAACAAAGGCTGAATGCGAGAAATGACTACCATGTTATCCGCAAATGTGTTTTATCTATTTTATATCTAGCGTTGTTTGATACCCAGTAACTCTGTTTGTTCTGCAAATTTTTAGGCCCTCTAGGACCACCAAAGTAAGAAGGAGAGTTGGGAATATACCCCGATCGTGTAGCTTCCAACAGTAAAATTCGGTAACATCACTATTATGATCAAGGGATGGATATATGTCTTCGTCAGGCACTGTAAACCTGTTTCTGTGTGAAGTTAGAATGAATTCCACCACCTATACGAACATTCTAAAGAAGGTTTTGAAGCTCTTCATAAAGAAATTATTCAAAAAATTCGATGCAGCCGAAGATATTATTTCAAAAGGACAATTCCCGGTGTCATACAACACGCGTTCCAAAGGAATGACATGTAAAGGAACATGTCGAACTGATCACCTGACCTCTCCAATCTCCTGACCTAAATCCTATTGAACACCCGTGGGCAGTTCTAAAGAATCGCATCTGAAACATCCGAAACATCAAAACATCAAAATCTCAGGTACATGCAATGATACATAAAGAATGTGACAAAAACTGGGAGTGCCACGTGCAAACACCTTATAGACAGTATGTCCGGAATCGTTAAAAAAGTCATAAAAACGAGCAGGGCTCGAATTGAGGGGAATGAGGGGAGATGGCATCCCCTTTGTTAACTCAAAATCAAATAACCATCCCCTTTTGTTATGTAAATAAAATACGCTTTAACAACAACCTAATTCTGACTAAAGCTCAGAAAGTAAAATAAAATATCTCCGTATTGCGTGTTTTGGTTTATTGAAAGACTAATATATTTATAAGTTTTTATGTGATTTAACTGGTTTAAAATAAATATTCTATGGTTATATAATGTGTTGTGATTAAGGGAAGGGAACAGGGGGTTTGATCGTGATTAAAATGGATTTTATTATGGTATTTTAAAATATAAGTTCCGAGTAAGGTGTCATAATTTACTTTCATGAAAAAATATGGAAATGACGAAAAAACGTTTCACTAAACTGATGATTTTACTGCATATCTTTCCATGAAAAGTCACTAGAATGGAGTATTATGCAGTTGCATTTTTAAAAATTTTCACGGGGGCCATGCTTCCGGATCCCCCTATCCTACCCACCCTCACCACTATCCCCTTTGTTAAAATTTTACAATTCGACCACTGAAAACGAGAGGATGAAGCACAAAATATTAAATTACTTTTGTGAATATTTCATTAAATTATTACCTTTCCTTGTTCTTCTGGGGGCAAATTCAATGGCGTAGCTAATAGTGTTAGCCACAACTATATAATATATATATATATATAATATTATATATATATATATATATATATATTATGTAGTTTTGACGTTTGCAAACACCTTAGCAATATTCCATCAACACAATTAGCGATATTCCATCAACACAAACACGACCAAGATGACGTCACACAAAAGTTGACGTCACAGAGCGGGAATATACAAGGCAGCACACATCAACTTCGTTACATCAGAACATTCGCTATGTAAACACCATTTGTGCAGGCCCCACTTGGGCCTGATGTCATTCACCTAACTTTATATAAAGACTAATCATTACCTCACGCGTTATTAAATGTCAAGCCATTGTTATATTGAAAGCATTATTTCAAGTGTAGGCCTCATTTCAACTGTAAATAATCAGCATATTCTCTCTCATTCATAAATCATTTATTTTGTGTAATAAAGGAAGAAAACTTATTCTGTCAATCAACCTAATTAATGACTTAATTAATAACATAATTTGATCTACAAAGATCTGGTGACCCAGGCCAAAGCATTTATCATTAACAATTTATCATTAACTATCAATTAACCATAATTATCATCATTCATTATAGTACCGATTTACGAATTTAATTGGCCACTATAAATTGGTAGCTATATATATATATATATATAATATATATATATAGAGGAGAGAGAGAGAGAGAGAGAGAGAGAGAGAGAGAGATAATTGACGGAATATGTTGAGAGTAAAACAAACTAACTAAACTATAAAAATAACAATTTGACTTACTTAGAAAATGAAAAAGATGACACCATAATGGACCATGACCTAACCTTGAAATAATTCCTATTGGGATTCAAACCTGGGACTTCTAAATAGGAGTCACAAACGTTAACCACTGAACTAGGAGAAGGGTAAAAGTTAAAACAATTTCGCACACCTTTGAACGCCCGAGGAAACATTTAACGCTTTCGCGTTCAAAAGTGTTTTGTGTGCCACTCTTATGGCACCCGATCGAATGGCACTACTTCACTCAAATCTCCTTTGTAACGCACTGCGGTTTCTTAGATGGAAATAGCACACATGAATGCATGAAGAGGCCCCAAGCTCGAACACCTGTGAGAGTTAATTTCATATATATATATATATATATATATAATATATATATATATACACACACACACACACACACACACACACACACACACACACATACACACATATATATATATATAATATATATATATATATTAATATATATATATATACACTGCTTACATCTGGTCTATCCATGACGATCGTTATCAGAGGTCACTAACTTACGGTAATTTCATAAATGAGAAAGGTTTGTTTTCCCTCCTCAAATGGGATTTATATTGCTTGGTTTAGGACATTTTTAGTTGGCTGGACAGATGCAATAACTTAATATTTCAAATGTTAAACTTGTGGCCATACTTTGTTCGATAGAAGAGAGAGAGAGAGAGAGAGAGAGAGAGAGAGAGAGAGAGATTTTTAACTGGTTTTCTATCTCCCATCTCCAGATTCACTTGACCTTTCAATTATCCTACCTCAAGTGCCTCGTGGAACGGTCACGAGCTATTCCTTTAGTTATTATTTCCCATATGTACAACTTCGGAAAAAAAATTTGTCTAGGAAACGCATATCTAAAAACCATGAAAAAATACGAATTGGAAGTAGTGTTTCTTTGAATATTTTATTCTTTTTGGTGACGATAATAACTTTTTCCCAAAAATAACCCGGTCGATACTTATTCGTAACTTTTTAAGCTTTTTCTAAACTTTATTCTTTTAGGCGAACTTTTTACCGAAATTATACATGGAAAAAATTGTTGGTCTTTTCCGGTTAGGGGCTAGCAGCGAATTTTAATGAAAATTGGTATACTAATGTAGTTTTGGTCACTGATTTCAAAAATAACTTTCTTTTTTTTGAGAAATGAAAAACAAACATGTTAGAGCACTTTAAATAATTGTGTTTATAACGAAAATATCATGACTTAACCTAACCTAAACTTCATATTGTTGTCTTCCTTACACTTATAGATTCTGTTCATGTCTGTTTGTAGAGATCCTATATCTTCTGGGTTTCTTATTTTTCTACTGATCTTTGTGTCATCGGCAAAGGATATTACTGTGCTGTCTCTGGTAACGTCCTCATCTATGTCAGTTAGCATGATTATGAAGAGTAGTGGAGCTAATACTGTTCCTTGAAGTACTGAGCTGAGGACCTCTGATTCTGATGAAGATATTCCTTGTACTGTAAAAACTTGCCGCCGCTCATTAAGGAAATTATATATCCATTTCCCTACATTTTCTGTTATTCCCATATAATTCAGTTTATGTATTATGATTCCATGGTCACACTTGTTGAACGCTTTAGCAAAGTCTGTGTATAGTACATCATAGTTTTCATTACTTTCCAGTGCATCAGTAATGTTGTTTTAATGTTCCATTAGTTGTGATAGGCATGCTCTGCCTGACCGAAATCCATGTTGGTTATCATTTAATTTTTTCTGAGTTTCCAAAAAGGCATAGATTTTCTGTCTAACTATTCTTTCAAATATTTTAGTGAGATGGGATGTAAGCGATACTGGCCTATAGTTTTTGTTCTCGGATCGATCTCCTCCTTTATATATTGGGACTATATTCGCGCTCTTCAGGATGTCCGGTATTTCTCCCGTGTCTAGTGATCGTCTCCATATCCAATATAGGGGCTCAGCGATTGTATTCTTGCAGTTTTTGATCAGTGTGGCATTCCATTTGTCAGATCTTGCTGCTGAGTGTGCTTTTAGTTTCCCTATGGCTTGTGTAATATCATCTGTCGTGAAGTCGAAGTTCGTTATACTTTCCCTTTGTTGTTCTTCTTCAAAGAACGCGATTCTCTCGCATATCAGTTTGTCAGTTTTTGGGATACTGAAAGATGATTCGTACTGAGTTCTTAATATTTCAGATACTTCTGTTAGATCATCAGATAAAGCAGTCTTCGTTTTTCAAAGGTCCCATAGGCGTGTGGTTTTTCGACTTCCATTTTACAAAATTATAGAAGTACTTTGAGTTAACCTTTATCGCTTCTATAGCGTCGTCTTCTTCTTTTTCTGTATGCTTCTCAATTAGTTCCTGTATGACGCAATCGATACTCTGCAGTTTATCATTTAATATTTTTCTGATGTTGTTATCTTTATAGTTACTTAATTTTGCAGTCACTCTTTTTCTCTTTCGGAACAATGACCTCTTTTGGCTCTCGAACCTGCTTCTCTTTCCTCTTTGTTGTATTTTTGGGACATGCCTTTCACAATTTCCAGCATCTTCTCCTCTAAGTCATTAGCATCTCTTCCGTTTGTCTTGGCCTTGAAGATGGTTTTCCAATCTATTACTTCCATGCTGGAGGCAACATCTTCCCAGTTTATATATATATATTTTTTAATTGGGGTCGTTTAATCTCCTTCGCAACATCTAAGGTCATATGACGGAGGGGGACCTACAGCTTTATGTGGGATCCGAACCACGGGTCGCTACATAATCTGGGCGCAAAGGACGGTCTCCCATCCAACTACTACCCTGACCCAATGTCGCTTAACTTCGCTGATCTCCGGGAAGCGGTGTTACGACATCGGCCACGACGTAGCCCATATATATATATATATATATATATATATATATATATATTCCTAAATCACCAAATTCCTCCTACATTTTCGTCAGTGGTCATTGAAGTTATATTAACTCTTACATGTGATACCTTTTATTTTCTCAAAATTTTTAATCACTTTTACACTTGCGTTAAAGTATGGAGAGGTTCCATTAAACAGAGATTCCTAAATTCTAAATGCTCTTTTCGACTATTATAAATCACATAAAAGAGTTAAGCGTAAATTTACAATTATATAAATTTTTTTGCTAATATCTTTATTAGAGTAGGACTTGCAAGTTTAATAACACTGGTATGCATCAATTTTGCTGTCAAGGGTTTTGTAAGTGATTCTTATAGAGATTTTCCTGCTGAGTTCGAATCTGCAATCCGTTTTTCTCAATCAGCTCAGGTTATCCGGCTATGGCCTCATAAGTAAAATAGAATTTTTCGTGATTTTGTCAAAGCGGAATTGGAACAGTAACATCTATCATCACTTGTTTCACTTGTATAATATCTTTTTTTACTTTTCAGGCATATAGATAAAATATTTCATAATGAATAGAGCGTGTAAAAATGATCCCAATAGATTCTGCTACATATGTGGGACGGTTACCATGCCAAATAACCAGTCCCAAATCACTAAATTTGTGAAGACAATGTATAGAGCATACTTTGGAATTAAGCTAGGGGACCAGGACAAAATTTCGCCCCTCATATGTGCTGCAAGACGTGCATTGAAAATTTGAGAAGATGGAGCAAAGGCAGAGCGAAATCTTTGCCTTTTGGAATTCCCATGATTTGGAGAGAAGGAAAGGATCACGTGACAGATTGCTATTTCTGCATGACAAACCTCCAAGGTGGGCTTATAAATTAATTTTTCTTAAATATTTTGAAATCCTCGTATGAAACTTGACATAATATTCACCATAATGTAATATTCACCATATATAGCATAATATTCACCATAATGGTAATCATACATTTACATAACATATTGTTATAGAAAATACATTTACACATACATATTGTTATACAAGTTACATTTACATATACAATGATTGTATATTTTCTTTCTTTTTCACTCATATTGTCCCCGAAGGGACAATATGAATGAAAAAGAAAGAAAATACACAGACTCCATCGACCTATTTCATATCTTACAGACCGCAGCCTTCCCTCACGAGCCGCCACTGTCGGAATGCTTCTTCTATTTCATATGCAAGTTTTATATCCATGTTTCTGTGTTTCTATTTTCAGGAGTTAACAAGAAGAATAAACACATTGTTGTATACCCTGACATTCCTTCTGCTATGAGACCTGTACCCCATGGTCCTGGAATTCAATACCCGACCCACCTCAACCCTGGACTTCGATGATTCTGATGATGAATCAATGACCAATGCCAATGACCAGTCCCAGTCGTATATACCTCAAAATACCGCTTCAAATGAACCGAGGCCTCTTAACCAGGCCAAACTTAATAATCTTACCAGGGATTTAGGACTTTCCAAATTAGCTGCCGAGATCTTGGGCTCACGACTTCGAGAGGACAACTTGCTGGCTCCGGGAACAACATTCTCCTGGTATAGGAAACGAGAGGAAGAATTCCGCAAGTTTTTTGCAGTGCACGAAAATACCTCTTCCTTAGTGTACTGCTGCAATGTTGAGGGGCTAATCGAATCCTTGGGCCTGCCATATAACGCATCAGAATGGAGGCTATTTATAGACTCGTCTAAACGAAGTTTGAAAGCAGTACTTCTCAACATTGGGAATAGGGTTGCATCAGTCCCTGTAGCACATTCCGTACAACTTACTGAGAGCTACGATAACATGAAAATTTTACTGGATGCTCTCGTATACGACCAACATAACTGGAGGATCTGTGGAGATTTGAAGGTAATACTAATATCATAAGTAAACTATTGCTATTGACTATGTTGTTTTTCCAAAGGTTATTTGAGAGCGTATAAGAACACTTAACTTCCCCACAGAAGTGATACAGTCCAATGCATAGATTTTTTTATCTGATAGAACAAATTCTCTAAATTCTTTAAATATTTTCATTTTTTTTTCAGATTGTGGCATTTGTATTGGGAATGCAAGGGGGATACACGAAATACCCATGTTTCCTCTGCAAATGGGATAGCCGAGCGGATGAGAAGCACTATGCACAGCGTGAATGGGCATCCAGAGAGAATGTTGAACCTGGGTCGCATAATGTCGTTTCAGTGCCCCTTGTACCACCAACAAAAATTTTGCTCCCACCACTTCATATTAAGCTGGGCTTGATAAAAAATTTCATCAAATCAATGAATAAGGAGGGTTCAGCATTCCGATATCTCGAGTAAATTTCCTCATATATCTGATGCTAAACTAAATGCTGGGGTTTTTGATGGTCCTCAAATTCGAACTTTGATCAAGGATACTCAGTTCGAAAACGCAATGACTCCAACTGAGAAGAATGCCTGGCAGGTATTCAAATCAGTTGTCACTGATTTTCTTGGCAAGCGTAGAAGTCCAGAATACGAGTCCGTTGTCGAAAACTTGATGGAAGCTTTCAAAGCTCATGGGTCGCGCATGTCCATAAAAATGCACTTTTTGTGGTCCCACTTGGACTATTTTCCTGAAAATTGCGGGGATTATAGTGAGGAACAGGGTGAACGATTTCACCAAGATATCAAAATAATGGAAGAGAGGTACCAGGGAAACTGGGATATCAATATGCTGGCGGACTATTGCTGGTGTTTGAAGCGAGACGTGCCCGAAGAAAAACACAGACGGAAAGCCAAAAAAACTTCATTCCTTCCTCAATAAACTTTTTTCCATATTCATTGTATGAATAAAAGTATTTATTCACACAATGTTTTCATTTTTCACGAGTGTTCTTATAATATTACTCGTATCTACAGTGTTTAAGCTAAAAAAATCAATAAATTTGGGGATAAAATTGGACTTATAATAAATGGCCAATAGAGAAAAAACCTTACCTGATTGAGGAAAACCAATGTCATTTTCGAATTCAGCATGGTCGAATTATATAATATGAGTTGAAAAAACCCTCACAGCAGACAAAAAAATTTCATATGCATACCAGTGTAATCTTTTGTAAATGTGGCACCATGGGAGTTTCTCAAGGGCAAAGTGGAAACACTTTGAGAGGGCAGCCGACGCGACGCCTCACTCCTCGAGAGTCGGTGTTCCGCCCTTGGGGCAGCAGGTTCGGCTGGGGTCCTTAGCTTTTTGATGAAAGCATTTGTTCGTTTACAATTCTCTAAACAAGTGTAGTTTAAAGGAAATCTAATATTTTAAAAGTGATTCTACTCTTGTGAAATAAAGACTGACAAAGGTAAGGCGTCATTTATATCCTTTCACGAGAGAGGCATTCTTTTCTCTCAACGGACTGAGAGAGAGAGAGAGAGACGCCACTGAACGAAGGTATGAATTGTTTTCCGAAATCTCGTAGTCAGATTAATTAAGCAGTATAAACTTCATTGTCGGTGCAAGGAAGCGACATACTGAGAATACCTTACTTAACCCTTTAACGCCGAACGTTTTTGTGGGGTTAAGTCTAAATGCGTGTATTTGAAACGGTACGTATTCGACCCAGCCGGCGTTAGAGGGTTAAACAGTCAGAAAAGGTGTAACGAAGATGAAAAATGATATCATCATCTATTCCGACATATATATATACACACACTGTACATTATTAAAAGGAAAGAAGAGTCAAATTATATTACAAACTTTTTCGTTTTTACTTGGGAATCCATAGATACCATATAACACGCAGAATTGTGAAAAAACAAAGTATTCATAAGGGAGACAACAAAGCTGTTTGTTCCAGTTTGCGCAAAAGCTTTATAGATACTTTTACTGAACTGTTTTAGAAATTAGGTGAAGGCTATGTCATATTTAAACAAAAGATATTGTTTTGTTTTTTTACCTTGTTCACATTTTTTAATTAATTTTAACTACGTCATTTGACTGATTTTTATTTCAAATTTTTATTTTGACGATATATTTCTACTTTAAATTACAATAATTTTAATAATAAAAAATAAAAAATAAAAATTCAAATTAAAATAAAAATAAAAATTATAAATCAGAATCATTCAAAGTAGTTCAAAGTCAGAATCAAAATTCAATTTAGGATTTATTAGTCAAAGTGAGTCAAATTCAACGGGAAAAATCAGAGCGAAAATCAAAGGTCAAACTTAAAATTAAATTTAAAGTCAATTATAAAATTTAGCTTCATGGTCAAAGCGAAAATTCAAAGTAAAATTTCAATTCAAAATTCGGGTTAGGGTTCGGTAATTAAAGGAGTTGGGGATGGGTTTATGATTACATTTATTTATCTGTTTATCATTTATTTACTTCGTTTATCACGTTATTAAAATATTAAACTTTAATTATCGATATATACATAAATAAATAAAGATGTAAAATGCAGGACATTTTGTATCAACATTTTAGCGAAACCTCGTAACCCAGTGAGTAATAACAGTTTCTGAGGTCAGAGGTTCGACTCTCGATGATGGTGCTGTTTAATAATAATAATATGGGAGTTAGCGGAATGGTATGAATTAATAATAATCAGTCAGGAGGGTCAGTTAAATTGGCACAGAGATCAGGCCAACGAACGCGACCCGTTCCTTTAATTCTTGTATTATTATTATTATTATCACCAGCATCATCGAGACTCGAATCCCCGACTTCACTTAACTTATAAGGAAACGGTGTTACCCACCAACCTTTCTCAGTCATTATTATATTACATGTTAAAATCACGTGGTTGTTATCTCCCACAAGAGCTCTTACACCCCATTGTAATAACGGTATGATATTCTGTCGTGAAAAGTCAGGTGTTTCGCTAATTTTGTTGCATGATTTATTTTGTGATAAGAAAATCGTGCTTCTGTGTCCGTGTTACAGTTTTTATGATTAATTGCTATTATTATACGTGCCATTATTCTCATTATTCCAAATTACGTATAAAAATAGTTTACTATTATTTTGGTTTTCTTTTCCTACATAATCCAAGTATATGATGATAATGATAATCTTTATTGGCAGGATATAAATCCTATACCATTCAATATATATACTTTTCCTTTCAACCTTTCAAATGTTCCGTGCGATAATTCCTCATTTCATGAAGGTCAGGCTTGTCGCCCCCCTCCTCTCGAGTTGGCTTGGTAAAGTTGGGAGTTCGTTTCTTGTACTCGCCACCTCCCATAGCCATGTACGTCCGGCTCATCGGGGATTGTTCTGAGCCAGGCGTCTAATCTTCTTTTGGGGGTTATAGGGTTCAGAGTAAGATTAGGGACTAGTTTCTCCATTATTTTCCAAGTGTAAATAATGGTATCTCTCTCTCTTCTTCTTTCCAGTGAATATAGGTTTAATTCGCGTAACCTTTCCCAGTAATTTAGTTCTTTGCACCCATTGATCTTGGCTGTGAAGCTTCTCTGAATCCCTTCTAGCTGACTAATGTCTTCTTTTTTATATGGGGATGTTAGGACTGAGCAGTATTCCAACTTGGGTATGATCAGTGTTTTCAATAGAGGAATCATTATATTCCTATCGCTTCGTTTAAAGGTTCTCAGTATCTGCCCAGTTATTCTCTTTGCTCTGTTTACTGCTATCTTATTTTGTGTTTCAAATTTCGCATCATCAGTCATTACAACCCCTAAATCTTTTGCTTTAGAATTTCTCTGAATTTCCTGTCCATTTGGGGTATAATATTCCATGGATTTTAGGCCCTCCCTTTTTCCGTACCTTAACTAGAAATTTCTCAGTGTTAAATTTTATAGTGTTGTCTAACGTCCACTTGTACATTCTGTTTATGTCTGTTTGTAGAAATCCTATATCCTCTGGGTTTCTTATTTTTCTACTGATCTTTGTGTCATCGGCAAAGGATGTTACTGCTATCTCTGGTAACGTCCTCATCTATGAAAGTTAGCATGATTATGAAGAGTAATGGAGCTAATACTGTTCCTTGTGATACTGAGCTGAGGACCTCTGATTCTGATGAAGATATTCCTTGAACTGTAACGACTTGCCGCCGCTCACTAAAGAAATATATATATATATATATATATATATATATATATATATATATATATATATACTGTATACTCTCTTAACATTTTTTCCCAGCTATAAAGTGTCATTTTCCATATCTGTATTCAGCTGCATTCACGTATAAAGTCTTCTGTATCTTTTCTGCTGCATTTCTCTTACGCCATCTACATAGTTATGTAGAGGTGTGTGTGTGTGTGTGTGTGTGTGTGTGTGTGTGTGTTACGGTTGCTTATTTCCTTCGTAACATTTATAACTTCTATGACGGAAGGGACCTACAGCTTTACGTGATATCCGAACCATTGTCCTACCATTCAAAGAAGACTCAGACAAGCACGTTCTTAATCGTTGAAATTTGTAGCGACAGATGTTACGTGACAGATGGGACCTAAACTTGTATGTGGGGTCCGAACTATTCTGTCGTTATATCACCTCAGGGCAGAAAAGCCGATTACCCATCCAACCACCGAACAGGCCCAACGTCATTAACCCCCCCCCCCCCTGTTCTAACGGAAAGCGGTGCTGTGACGTAGCCACGTCGTATCCTCTATTTAATAATGATGAAAGCGCGCGGGTTTTCATGAACTTGGTATTAATAGAAAATGTATGTTGGCATTGGTCACTTTATTTACCTGAAGTGTCATTAATTGCTCAGTAACAGACCCTCTTCCAGGAAATAAAAATAAATATAGGTGCATGTGGGTGTATATCCATACACGTATGTACGTATGTATGTTTACTATGTATGTAAATGAAGAAATTAGGAGTGTTCGTTCCCACTGACTTTCCTTTCGTATCGAAATTAATGTCTGTTTGACAGTAATTAAGGGGAGGGTTAAAATCTTCGTAATTACGGCACGTTTTCCTAAAAAAAAAAATGATGCCGATAATTAAGGATCAAAAACTTCATTTATTACCTTTTCCACAAAATTTTTCATTTTTATGGAATTTTTCATTTTCACACACACACACACAACCTCTGCTCTGTATGTGGTGGGGTGGGCCCCGCGAGACCTCATCTGGGGGTGCCCATATCTTTGAGGGGACTAATCAAACGCAGACATCAATTTTGAATAACAAAATTTATTTTGTAAGAAAAAATTAGGACAACATAATGAGCAGCGACAAAAATAATCAGTAAAATTCTATATTTTCTTACTTTTTCTACATTTCTTCATCGGCACTTCTATTCCACATTTTCCCTACTTTTTTTCTAGACGCAAAAACGTCAATAATGTCACCTTTTTAATTGGAGATATTAGGCAGACATGAGACACTGTAGAATGTAAATAAATTTGTACAAGCTTCAGTTTTGAGAAAATCATTGACAGTTGACATCCGGTTCAGTTGAGGAGCAGGAAGTAAAAAGGAAGTAAAAGTCACTTTGTAGCGAAATAGGTTAAAAACAAACAAAAAGTTACAGTAAGTAATCGAAAAGTAACTATAATGAAGGAAAAAAAAACATTTACATTCATATTAATATTCAAACGATTTCATTATGACTTGAGGAGAATTCTCGTGATACAAAAAAAATAATTGCTGTTCAACCAACGTAGGGGGCTCCCGCGCCGTGGGCTATGCGGGAGCCTAACAGAAACACTACACCCACACCCAAACCCATACTCCTCCCCATATATATATATTACTCACGTGAATAATATTTGCAATAGCGCATCATACTGGCAAAAATAAATGTTTTCCATAATTAAATTCAAAATAGAACGTACACACTTTTTTCTTTTATTTTTAAGCAAAATGCATTTTTCTGTCAAAAACAACGTTTTAACCCTCTAACGCCGACTGGGTCGAATACGTACCGTTTCAAATACACGCATTTAGACTTAACCCCACAAAAACGTTCGGCGTTAAAGGGTTAAATTACTGTCTGATGGCAAATGACGACAGCAACATTCAGACCAAAAATAAATATGAAATTTTTGTCGTATATTTTCACCATTAATACGTTTTGTAAATAAGAAAAGTGAATATTTGAAGTGAATATTTGAAGGTTCTCGATAATCCGTTATAAAAGTGAATATACAGGGTGTCCCATAAGTCCGGCATCATAGGAGAAATTCATATTTTTCTATATCTACAAACCATAATATCATATGCTCGGGATGCCAATTTCCGTCTACCATCCTGTTCAGTGACGAGGGCTGTTTTTATGGAAATGGTGAGGTAAATCGACAGAACACCGCTACTGGTCTCAAAACAACCCTCACTGGTATACCTCTTCAAAGAAACAAGGTGCATCTCGGTGATGGTATGGTGTGGCATTTGGAAGGATCGCTCATATAGGCCCCCTCTTTTCGATGAACATGTCACTGGAGGCACCTACCTACGTATGCTCGAGGAAAAGCATTTCCCAGTGTCTGAACGAAGAGGAAATTTCCAACATGGTTCCAGCAAGACGGCGCTCCTGCACATTACAGCACCCAAGTAAGGGAATACTGTACCAACAATTCCCTGCATTGGATAGGACGTCGAGGGCCTGTGGAATGGCCAGCTAGAAGCCCGGATCTCACGCCACTAGATTTTTATCTCTGGGGCCAATTGAAAGCGCTGGTGTACGCAGAGAAATTAGGAGTGTTGAACATTTGCGGCAGCGCATTATTGGGCATGTAACACCATTACTCCTGACATCATTCACCGTGTGCTTGCTGACTGGGTATCACGTCTGAATTTGTGTATTGAAAACAATGGTGGACATATTGAGCACGTTCTGTAAATAAAAGCTTTTGTTTTGCCTTTTTTTATTATTTATCCTATGATGCCGGACTTATGGGACACCCTGTACTTTAATCTAACTTTATGAATATATCCTTAACTTAAAATCATTTTAAGTGCCTGTTGAAAGTTTCATAATACTTCGATATAAATAAAAACATCGTAGCAACAACAAACCTATTAACCACAAACTTGTGTCATTCAAAAGAGAATTTAAGAAATGGCCAAAACATAAAGGATGTCCATTTTGATACGTCATGATTCATATCTGGATTCCGTCATTTTCTCGACGTGGTATTTTATCAATAAGGTTTTAGAGTTAGATTACTTTAACGTAAGTTAAGTTGCCATAGCTCAGACTTAGTTACATTACGTTATGTTAGGTTAGTTTATGAGACTGGTGATATAGTGTAGAATGTTCAACCGGAGGAAATTAAAGTCAGTATAGGTCCTTAATACAGACTTAAATGAATAAAGAAAAATACCTGGGTGAGAACTTAAATTTCAACTTTGTTCAGTTTCAGTCTGAAGTTAAAGCTGAATTATTTGAAAAACTTCGAGTCAGTCTTGTTGTTCAAATGAGTCGTGTTTCCAACCTTGGCCAATTTATATTGTAATTTTACACTCAATTATGCTATTGTCTCTTAACAAGACAAAACAGAGCAGATCCCATACATGCTCTCTCTCTCTCTCTCTCCTCTCTCTCTCTATATATATATATATATATATATGTGTGTGTGTGTGTATGTGTAAGCTGTTCAACACGAGTAAAAAACTATGTTGACGCGCAGAGATTATTAAGAATAAAGGACTTGATATTAAACTTTATAGAGAAATAATGTGCTCGGATGAGCAATATTTAGTTATAAGTTTTCAGTTCATTCGATAATATGGTTTTTGCACGATGAACGAAGGTTAGGAAATGTCATTACCACAATTATGGATAACGTCATAAAATCTCAATGAGTCTCCATGGCTCAGTTGCTAGGTGATTGGACGCGTGCTGGACCCTCACCGTCGTCGCCGCGGTTGGAGGAGTTGGGCCGATTACCTACTCTTTGATGGTTCGGGCGTAGCTGACTTTCTCGAGAGAGAGACTCAGAGAGAGTTCACGCTCATTCTCCCACTCCCCCCACTCCGGGTGGGGAAATAGGGGTTCCAGATATTACCTGTCAAACTGTTAAATTTAAAAAACTTGCTGTTTTTGTGTTCACGATTTGGGTGAAATTTTTTTTTTTTTTTTTTTTTTTAATTTTTAATGTCTGAATTTCATTTCACAAAAATTTTCTCGTTTGACTTTGAAAAGATTTATATTTATTTTTTAAATTTTTGTAAAATATTTTTTTATTTTTCATTTACATGAAATTTATTATTTATAAAATAATTACAAGTTCTGTAATATAATACCCAATAATGATTAGTGAAGAGTGCCAGAAATTGGCACAGTGATCAGGCTCTAACTCCACGATTATTATTAACCACTACATCGGGATTCGAACTCCTGACCTTAGTGTCTTTACTTCGCCTGCAGGGAAACGGTGTTATACCCACTAAGCCCCGGAACGGTGTTATACCCACTAAGCCCCGGAACGGTGTTATACCCACTAAGCCCCGGAAGCTAGTTTTTGTTTGAAATACAGTTTCATAATTTATTTTACTGCTTGATTTATGAATCTTGGTTAACCTTGTTTTTGCTTCCGCTCGAATTGCTCATTCTGACGAAGGTCAAGCTTATCACTCCACCTTAGACCTACAGTTTAACGTGGAATCAGAACCACGCCCAACCAGCAGCCCAGCGTCTTAATCACTAGGATACCCATGGTACCCATTTATTTACCAACCAATTTCTTTATTGTGTAGAAGAATGAACAAGCTGGGGTTTCCTACGCGCCGCCTGCCGTCACCGGGTCTCGATCCCAGTGCCGATGGATTCGTAGTCAGCGACGCTAACCACTACACTACCGAGACGCTATATATACATATATATATATATACTATATATATATATATATATTAATGGCGCTATTATATTGAAGGAATTACATCCTCCTTCAAAACAAGCGTTTCCCGTTAAATCAGCGAGGTTAAGCGACGTTGGGTCTGTGTAGTAGTTGCATGGGTGACCGTCAATCTCTGCATTCAGATGTTGTAGTGACATTTAGATGGTTCGGATCCCACGTAAAATTGTAGGTCTCCACTGTCACACATTTTTTTTTTGTGTTATGAAGGAAGTTAAATAACATCAAATATTACTAACATCATCGGGAGTCGAACCCCCGAACTCAGTGTCTTCATTCGTTTATATGTAAAGCGGTGTTGCCTACTGAGCTACAAACACTGACTCTATATATATATATATATATATGTAAAGAACGACGCTTGTGTAGAAGAGCGTCCGCACAAGATGAGGAGAGAGAACGAGCAAATGAAAAATGAGGCACCTCCCAGGAATCGAACCCGGGATCATCCAATTGCCGGTCGGATATGCTAACCACTGCACCAAGGCCCCCGATGCAGTTAAAATGTATATATGTAAGGCATGAGAAGGTGCCCCCTCAGGGCATTCGATTCCGCTCGTATGTATGAGAATTACGAGTGGTGAGTGATCGGGGACCTTGGTGCAGTGGTTAGCATATCCGACCGGCAATTGAATGATCCCGGGTTCGATTCCTGGGAGGTACCTCATTTTTCATTTGCTTGTTCTCTCTCTTCAGCTTGTTCGGACGCTCTTCTACACAAGCGTCGTTCTTTACATTAATTATACTGTGTTGTTTGCAGTTAAAAAAAAAATATATATATACACACAGTATATATATGTATATATATACTCGTATGAAGAGAGAGAGAGAGAGGACTATTGAAATTTGTTGTTCAATTAAATGTTGATTGAAACAAACGCGTCTTCATGTCAACGTGAGGATTAAGAGTAACTTCAAAAAGCAAAATAATGAAGGAAAACTTCATTATATACACAATATCTTTTACCATTTCCTACAAAACAACTTCAAAGACAGAATTTCACTCGTAGAAAATCAAATTAAAAAGTTAAATGTATATTTTTCGTCAGTAAATAAATGAGTCAAAAATTCTTCCTTTTCTGATGTATTAAAATTCATAAACTTTAAATGGTTTTCTCGCCAGACAAAAATTCTTTTATTTTATTCCCTGCAAAAATTGGAACCACAATTTTAGCGTTTTCAAAATTCTTTCATTAAAATTTTTAATTTTTTTTAATTTTTACCAAAAGGGAAATTTGAGTAGATTTTCAAAAAATTTTCTTCAAGATATTATTTTCTGGGTTTTGTTGGTGGAGTACTCTCACGAAGAAAGTTTTATATTTACTTTCAAATTTCCTTTGTTCTGCGTAGATTCCATAATGGATTCCATTATGTGCGCTGACAGGTTTAAACTTAGATTCGTTACAAGATAGGTTATAACAAAGCCAATCCCATCTTGACATTTGGGTCATCCTGTATAAGAGAAAACAACAATTAACTTAGACAATGGTTTTAAATTGCAGGCAACCACAATCCAACAGTGTTCTTTCCTGTCACGCGAGAAACGAAAATTGCCCTTTTACTCTGCAGAGGGAGGGTTTGTTTCTGCTGGAGTCGCTCCTGACCTAAAATACGCCTTAGACAGCATTTCAACGTTTCATCGACAAAGGGGAGTATGCAAATTATGGAAAGATAATTTCTGTGAACACATTTTTAAATTGAAATAACTTAACCTAACCTACTCTAGCCGAGCCTAACTTATCGTAAGCTAACCAGGCATAATACGGTATATCTTATAACTGGTAACAGTATGAAAAGTGACTCAGCCTAATTAGGTATATAATCCATAAGTGAACGGTTAAAATCCAGAGTGATCTATATATAAAAAAAAATTAAATTTCTTGCTTTTCTTCCCCAACAACTGATCTATGTACAAAGGTCGATACGAAAGTAATGCCTCTTGGTTATCAGTTCGTAAATACTCGTACAATAAGAGTCATTATTTTCGTACCGCTCGTCTGGACATAGATCATCACTTTGAAAGGCGTTGAGTGAGCTAGTATAGCTGTGGCTAAGGGGTTAATGAAGCGCTGATCTTACGAAAAGAGGATCTAAGAAAAAGGGATCCTCAGTGGATAATAAATAAGATCTAACATACGTCAATTTAAGGCCATTGGACTACGTTCGAAAGTATTTTGTATCTACGTTTCGTTTCACGTCACAAGCATGAACTATGATAAGAATACGTCTTAACTGTTGTCGTGCCCGCACTTCGCAGAAAACAAAGACTTCCCGCAACCTTTTACGCACAGAAATATTAACTTTTATTGTCTGAAATCACTCAAAAAGGAGTTTTGAAGACCAATTCTTCTATCTAAAGAAGTTACGTATCATTAAAAGAAGTTATTCTATCATCTGAGAAGAAGCTTTGATAATCAAAAGAAGGAAAAACTTCCTCCAGAATGCATCCTGAAAAAGAAGTTAGAAGTTCTAATTTTAGGTTTTATTTTGAGTGTTTAATAAATCCAGAACGAATCTTTTTGAGGAGGGAGTTCTGGATGGTGTAATCGGTAGGAGCGCTGATCCTGAAACCACGTAACGTGGGTTCGAATCTCGTAAGCTCCTGTTTCCCCATTTTATCGACTTTCACTTTCCACCATGAATTGTAATAAATTAACCTTACGTGCATTTACACCCTCTGCACAATTACTATCCATGACGGATTAGTAACGCGTAATAATTACTTTGTAACGAACTAATTAGTAACGTATTAATTAAAAGGCCTCATTACTTTTCAGTTAACTGTAAAATATTTTATATTCTCGTTTTACTCGCAAAGATATCGAAGGATAATTTGAAATTACAATGTTGAAAAATTGATATAATGATTCTTTATATTCATATGTGTTCGAGGGTTTTGCTCTATTTAGGGGCTAGTATCGTGGCTATGTCGCAGTACCGCTACCCTTTAGATCAAAGCGGTTAAAGCCCAAACATTACCACTAATAATAATAATAATAATAATAATAATAATAATAATATTAATTTGGCAAATCACATACGACAAATCTTTCCTGTTAAATTTATTAGTTAATTAAACTTATTCCTTAATAAATTTTTCCTCATGGTTTTATACCCAGTTAAAAAGGGTATAAAGTAATCTCGTTTATAAAGGACGAGAATCTTCATAAATCTCAATGATTTTAGCAAATATGTAAATTATGAAGATTGTCTCAAAATGAAAATTCTTTTGGCCAAAACAAGGCAATAAAACCTTTTTGCAAAGAATCTTAAATGTTTGCTGGAATTGTACAGTATAATAAAGTTTCGCCTACAGTGGACAGTAAAGTTGTTCCATACTGACCATCGATATTAAAAATTTAATTGTTCCATTTGTTAAACCAATTATGGAGCGATTTGTTAATAAAAGAATGGTCCATTATAGAAACGATTGGAACATCATCCTTCCTTTTTCGGTTGATTTTGAACCAATCATATCTACGTAAACAATACACCGTAATTGGTTCAAAATTCGTCCAGAAATGAAAAATGACCAATTCGTTTTACCAATAAATCGATTCAAATGAACAAATTAAATTTTTTATAGCCGTGGTCTGTATGGACCAATTAAACTTTACAGTGCCTAGAAACATATGGAGATGGCACCACCTGGAAGAAGGAGAAGGGGAAGGCCGAGGATGAGATGGAGAGAGTGTGTGTGGAGGGTGATATGAGGGAGCGAAATCTGGCGGCGGATGTGGCGTTGGACAGAAATGAGTGGCAAAGGCGGATTAGGAACAGCGACCCCACTTAGGCGTGGGAAAATGCTGCCGACAAAGAAGAAGAAGAAGAAGTGCCTAGGAACTTAATATTTCTAAAAAGAATAGAAAATTACTAATTAGTAAAACTCTAGTTTTCTTTGTATATTTTATTCTTTTTGGTGACTAATAAAATTTCAAGAACGAAACCCAAACATTGCTAATTAGTAATTTTTGATGCTTTTTAGAAATTTTGTTTTTAGGCGAACTTATTTCCGAAACTTTACATCTCGAGATATGATTTTAAATACAAATGAAAGAATTCAGTTGATATGTAATAATTGAAATTAATATTGAATTTATAATTTTGTTTTTAGATTTTGGAGGTGTTTTTTAATATTAATTTTTAAAATTAAAAATAAAGAAATAAATTAAAAATAATTAATTGTTTAAATTTTCTTCATGTAGGAACTTGTAAAGAATTAAAAACTCAAATTCTGGAATTTAGAATTTCAAAATCAGAATTAAATTTTTTTTATTTAGAATTTTAATTTTAGAATTCAGAGGGTAAAAAAAACCCCTCTATAATTCAGGTTTTAGAATTTAGGATTCTGAATTATATTTTAGAATTCAAACTTTCTATAGAATGGACAAATTATAGGAATTATAAAAAAGTTTGCAATGGTTAGCTTAAAATTTCGGTGCAGTGGGGTTTCACCCAAACATTATGGAAGGATTTCTGTTCAAATACTCAAATGTGTTTATATATTTCGATCAGCGAAGTTAAGCAACGTTGTGTCTGGTCAATAGTTGGATGGATGACCGTCCTCTGCAGTCAGATTACGTAGGAACCCTTAGATGATTTAGGTAGCATGTAAATCTGTAGGTCCCCTCTGTCGCATGACCTTTGCGCTATGAAGGAGGTTAAACAACCCTAAACTTTGTTATTATTATTATTATTATTATTATTATTATTAATTAGCTTAATCAAATACGTTAACATTAATTATTGATAATTATTGATAAAGTCTTATCAAAGTTTTTACTCAATTACGGTAACGTTTTCCTAAATCAGGAAAAATCCTTTCACTTTTATAAAAATTGTCCTAATATTCAAGAGACAATTTTTGATATTGTAATACGTCGTATTACCATTGTACAGGGTGTCCACAATATCTTGTTATCCCAGTAAAATACTAACTGATTTTCGTTTTTCTTTCAGACCCATTTATCACTTAGATGATCTGTCAGTTCTTGGTTTATCTTTTACAATTCTTGTTGCGAACAGGTTCTTTTCCCATCTCAACAGAGTCCTTTTTGGAGGAGCTACACTAGTGAATCGGTCCTGGAAGTCTGTGCGAATATTTTCAATGGTTTTTCCAGTACGTGGTCGCTCATGAACCTAGGTACTAACCAATATGCATTGTTCAATCGTATAGTTGCTGCAATTACGTATTTCAAATGGGTCTGAAAGAAAAACCAAAATCAGTTAGTATTTTACCGAGGTGACCAGACATTGTGGACACCCTGTACAGTAATTAACCATAGTAAAAGATAAGAGTAATACCATACAATTATAACCAGAAACTGTTACAGCGCTCAGGCTAACTAATGTGACCCCCATTACTCAACTCTTGTATCATTATTACCAACATCATTCGGGGTTCGAACTCCCAACTTTAAAGTCTCCACTTTGCTTATAGCGGAAAGGACGCTGTTAATAACACAATGTAACAAAGGAATTATGAATACATTTCTCGATAAGGGAAACCTTAATGCCGGAAGAAAACAACAGTTTCCGGATGATGCGAGAAAATATTTCCTTATTTACGAGGCAAAAAATACATTTACGATATTTTTCATCGACTCTAACCTTGAAAATGATCTCCCCCGAGTATTTCCTCGTTCTCAACAGCCAAAAGCTAAATTTTTTCTTCAACGAAATTCAAAGACACGATCCAAGAATTTCCGACTCTCAAAAAAATAGAAATGAAATTTAAAAACTAAAATACCAAAATAAAGGTATTATCATCGGATAATCCGATTACAGACTGAATTCGGATATTTTTTTTTTTTTATGAATTCACTATTTCGCCTTTATTTGGAAAATTATTCGAATTGGCATTTTATGAATGTTAATTTATGATTGAAGTCGTCTTTATTGTGCAAAGGAATTTGCAGTATGTGAATATGCGAAGGATAGACCGCATTTAATCTCTCTCTCTCTCTCTCTCTCTCTCTCTCTCTCTCTCTCTCTCTCTCTCTCTCTCTCGCTGTCTATCATAACATATACTGTATATATATGCCAAAAAATTTGAAAACCTATCTAAGTCTAATTGTTCTCGCTCTTTCTGGCACCTAGAACCTGGTACCAAGAACCTCTCCAACAACTTTACTTCTTCTTCTTTCCCTCCTCTTTTCCATTCTGACGGTTCAGTTGCCGTCTCTTCCTCTGATAAAGCTGAACTCTTTGCTCAAACTTTCGCATCCAATTAAACCCTGGACGATTTCAGTACTGTTCCTCCATCTCCTCCTCCCTTTAACTTAATTATGTTTGAAATTAGAATCTCTTTCAAAGATGTTTTTTCTGCCCTATCTGGGTTCAACTCTAGGAAGGTGTACGGTCCTGATAGGGTCTCTCCTGTTGTTTTCAAGAACTGCCTAAGCAAACGCTTTCGTCTTTCATCTGGCACTTTTACTTCCTGTTGGAAGTTTGCTTTCATTCAACTTACCCCAAAGAAGGATGACCGCTCTCAACCCACCAACTATCGTCCAATTGCTTTGATTTTTTGCCTTAATAAAGTTTTGAAACTATCCTTAATAGGAAGATTCTTAAACGTCTATCTACTGTACTCGTAATCTTCTTTCAGATCGTTAGTATGGGTTTCGCAAAGAACGCTCTACTGTCGATCTTCTTGCATATCTCTCTGACTCTTGGTCATCCTCCTTTCGGGATTTCGGTGAAACCTTTGCTACTACGCTAGGCATATCAAAAACTTTTTATACTCTGGCATAAATACTTAATTTCCAAACTGCGGTCCTTTGGTATTTAGCTTTCTATCGTACCTTCATCTCTGATTTCCTCTCCGGCTGATCTATAGCTGCGGTTGTAAGCGGGGGGACATTTCGCCCTCAAACAGCGAATCAAACAATACTCTGAGTAGCTGTTGCGTGTAATATATCAATGTCGTATATCAATCGCGTATAGCAATTTATAGCAATTTATCCATGAAAGTGGGGGTGACAACTGGTAGGTTGTCCCCCCCTTTGTAAAAAGTGTGGGGGACATGTCCCCTGCGTCCCCCTCGCAATCGACGCTCATGTAAATGACCACTGTTCTTCTCCTAAAGCTATTAATAGTGGTGTTCCTCATGGTTCTGTCCTGTCACCCACTCTAGTATTTTTATGTATTAATGATCTCTTAAGTCTCAATTCCTGTCCTATCCACTCCTATGCCGATGATTCCACCCTTCACTTCTCCACCCGCCTCACAAAGCGTCCCTCTCAACAGTCACTTCATGCACCTGACCTCTGATCTTTCTGATCTCTGATTGGGGCAGAGAAAACCTTGTGGCTTTCAATGCATCAAAAACTTAATTCTTTCTTCTGTCTACTCGTCACAATCTTCCACATCACTATCTCTTTATCTTCAACAATACACAACTCAATCTTCCTCTTCTCTTAATATTTTTGGTGTTTCCTTTTCTCGTGATCTTTCCTGGGAAGATCACATATACTCTCTTTCCAAAACAGCTTCTAAGAGGTTAGGTGTGTTGTACCGGCTTCGGAGTTTTTTCACTCCTACTCAGTTGCTGTCTCTGTATAGGGGTCTTGTCCACCCTTGTATGGAGTATGTTTATCATGTGTAGGGTGGCTCAATCCACACAGCTCTACTTGACCTGGTGAAATCAAAAGCTTTTCTCTCATCAGTTCTCCACCTCTTACTGATTGCCTTCAATCCCTCCCTCTTCGCCGCAATGTTGCCTCACTCTCTCTTTACTATCGCTTTATAACAGACACTGCTCTTCTGAACTCTCTAACTGCATGCCTCCTCCTCTAAGGAGAGCATATAGTACCAGACTTTCTACACATTCTCGTTCCTTTTCTGTCCAACTCTCTAACGGAAGGGTTAATCGGTATTTTCAATCTTTCTTCTACTCAACCGATTAACTCTGGAACAATCTTCCTCGATCCATCTTTCCCCCTGTCTGTGATCACCAATCTTTCAAACGCAGAGTTTCCAGAAATCTCAAAAACCTCGAACCTTGATTTTGGCTCTCTTCTTCTGCGGGGGCGTCCTTGCGGGCATTCACTCTTGGCCCCTCCTCCCCGCATAAAAAACTAAAAGACGACGCATTTACTCTATTTAACTGGTTTATTTAATTAACACAAAGATAATGACAGAGGAAAGCTAGTAAATACCTCTTTTAACACTATATCGTAGAGAGAGGATTAATAATTAATTATTAATTACACAAAGCTATTTGAGAAAAAGCTACATTTTTACAACAATCCGGTGAGGAAAGTGTCTTAACAAGACATTTTAAAATCCCTTAGACCTACAATTGATTGGTTGTCTGGTTGGCTGTGTCTCCCTGACAACAGCGATGGTTATAATTTTGTTCCGTTTAAAATGCACATTATACATAATTCATTTTAAAATATCCAAAGGTGGGCAGGACCGAGTTCCAAAAGGACCGAACTCCAGGAACTCGGTCCTTTTTAAGGACCGTGAGCGGGAAAGTCGGTCCTTTTCTCAGTGAGGACCGAAATGAGGAGCGACGGTCCATTTTTAAGCAATTCCGGACGGTCTTTTTTAGTGATTTTAGTGTGTTTAGTGATTATTTGAAGTTCTAAAGAAGATGGATCGTTTCCTCCAGAAGACTCAGAAAGAGACTGAGACTGAACTGAAACTTGTTTCAACACCTGGAGGAGACGAAGAATCTACTGATGTTAGTGCTTCAACTACAAGTCAAGCAACTGGAGCTCCTAGCGGAAGAACTGAACCCGGCAATCCCGGCAATTTTTCATTTTAATCAAATTTTTCACTTATATTATATATAAGGACCGAGGACCGAGTCGTTCGTAGGTCCTATCTTCAGAAAGGACCGTGACCGGGACCGTCGGTCCAGTTTGAGGCAAGGACCGGGACCGGGACCGTCTGTCCTTTTTGAGGCCCGGGTGCCCACCTTTGAAAATATCCTTGATAATTATATCATTAATTTCATATTCAAAATTCAACACGTGACACATGAAAAAAAAAGGTTTTAAATTAACATCAAAAAATATTTTTAGAAAATAAATAAATTTTTAAAACGCGGTATTATTATTATTACTAGTACAGTTCCCGTCGCTTCGCTGACGGTTAGACAGGCTAAACTACAGAAAAGAACCCAGCCGCGAAAATTTTGAGCTTCACATTGTGTCAACATTTCTGAATCTGGTATCTCCCAAAACCTCCTCACCCCCATTCATACAACTTGGGGGCTAACCCCCTCCCCCATTACCCCCACCCCTCCCCATTACTTCACCTATCCACCATTACCCCCACCCCCACCCTTCCACCATTACTCCCCTTGATAAATTTCACAAACAGACAAACAGACAGGCTAAACTACAGAAAAGAACACAGTCATGAAAATCTTGAGCTTCACATTGCCGCCCGTAATACAATTTCTGAATTTTTTTTACAATTTCTGAATTTTTTCTCACAATTTTTTCTCACAATTTCTGAAAGTGTGACGGACGGACGGACGGACGGACAGACGGACAGCTCTCTTATTATATTATAGATTATTATTATTATTATTATTATTATTAATTAAGGCAGTTAAC
The DNA here is from genome assembly GCA_023014485.1 of Bathynomus jamesi. NCBI lineage: Eukaryota > Metazoa > Arthropoda > Malacostraca > Isopoda > Cirolanidae > Bathynomus > Bathynomus jamesi. The sequence goes on along the minus strand of JAJOZX010000243.1, from coordinate 871,658 downwards.
TCACTTATTTAGTAATCCACAGATGTTTCCCAGGAGGGAGAATTCTCATTATTAGTTCAATATTTAGAATGTAACGGTTGCTAGGCAACCAAAGATATGTGACACAGATTTCACCATTTTTGATGGAGAAGTGATTTTTCAAAATCGTAAACTCGAATCGTAAATTGCAGTCGCAGATATTTAATGTAAAGTATAAAAAAGGGGAAAATATATATATAATATATATATACCTTTGGCAACCTCTGGTTAGCTTCCGCCCGATTGTTCATTCTGACGAAGGTTAAGTTTTTCACTCCACCTTAAACCTACAGTTTAACGTGGAATCCGAACCACGTCCCACCAGTAGCCCAGCGTCTTAACAATTGGGCTACCCAGGGTACCCATTTATCTACCAACAGCTGGGTTGTGCTGCGTGCCGGCTGCCGTCACCGGGTCTCGATCCCGGGGCCGATGGATTCGTAGTCAGCGACGCTAACCACTACACCACCGAGGCGCATATATATATATATATATTATATATACACACACACACACAGGGTGTTTTAAAATTACCTTGTAAGCAATGTTCCCTTAATTTTTTTCAGTGCGTGTGCGCAAGAAATTTTCGTTGTGCATACATTTATTCATGGTGAAAAATTGTGCAAACTTTTCTGAGCGCTATTATCTTCAAAATGAAATATATATAAATATTAAATACTTAATAAATATTATTTCCATCAGGTGATAGCTTGCTCATTACGGTACTATTAAATGGATATTAAAAAACTGTTTACAATATTATATATTCTTAAAAAAGAAAACATTTTATCCACTCTGAAAATGTGAATAAAATAAAAAATAGTAAAATAAAATTCAACAAAATGAAGAAATAAAATAAAAATAACATTAATTGAAAATGACTATTTTAGTTATCATTTCTCAAAACAATTTTTAGCATTTAGAAATTTAAAATAGACTATCAAGATTAATACATGATTTTATCCATTCACAAAATAGGAATAAAATAAAAAATAATTTTATTTTTTTGAATTATGAGATAATTACTATTAGTTTTTATGCAAAAATAAGAAAGAGAAGGTTTATATTCAATGCGTTAATGTATAAAAGAAAAAATGCAAATACATAGAGTAAAAAAAATTCATATTGCGTAATTGCGCAGACGTCGGCGAAGTCGGGCGGAAGGGGTTAATACTTAAAAGAGCGACTATAGAGTATGTTGATGCAAATGGTCAGACCTTGTGTGACGGTATATTTTTGAAATTACTTCATTTACTGTCGTGACTCATGATACGCTTGAACCTGTGCGCATTTTATTTTGCTGTGTGCGCGGGTTTCACAACGCGTGTGCGCGCGCACACGCGCACACCTTAGAGGGAACATTGCTTGTAAGCTTTTATATATCTGTCGATCAGTAGTCGGAGGTTGTGAACAATGTGTCCAAGTTGAAGGAAGACACTTTGAACATTTAAAATAAACAATTATTATTGCCTTTCTTATTGTTGCGTTATTTGAAATAAAATTGTTAAATATCGCCTAATTTTTGTTAAGATATTGCGTTCATATAAAAGTTTACTTGCTAATTTTAGAACACTATATATGTATATATATATATATATATATATATATATATATATATATATATATATATATATATATGAAAATTATTTCACGAAATATATATATACCCTTTCAACCTTTCAAAGGTTCCGTGCGATGATTCCCCATTTCACAAAGGTCAAGCTTGTCGCCCCTCCTCTCGAGTTGGTTTCTTGTACTCTCCACCTCACATAGCCAGGTACGCCAGGTACGCCAGGTACGCTATATATATATTATAATATATATATATATATATGTGTGATATGATGATGATAATAAGATAATGCGAAGCTTATTGGCAGGATATAAATCCCCTAAAATAGTATATATATATATATATATATATATATATATATATATATATATATATATATATATGTGTGTGTGATATGATGATGATAATAAGATAATGCGAAGCTTTATTGGCAGGATATAAATCCCCTAAAATAGTATATATATATATATATATCAAAGCTATTGACTTCTCCTTAGGGAACCGGAGCTTACAGATGAAAAGAAGGATCAACACAACCTTTGCCGTTGTGTTGATCCTTCTTTTCATATATATATATATATATATATATATATATATATATATATATATATATATATATATATAATAGGATTTGATTTAGTTAAGTGGCAGCAATTTGCTATTAATTTACGTGTTTCGTTAAAAAACATCTTTGATTTTCTCTCTCTCTCTCTCTCTCTCTCCTCTCTCTCTCTCTCTCTCTCTCTCTCTCTCGCAAATGACGTAACTTTGTAACGCAGAATAGAATATAATTTGTTTATATTTTGATAGACATTTTTTTGATGGTTATGACCTAAATTTAAATTATAATATATGCACAGCTGGTTAAAAAAGTCCCGCTTGAATTCCATGAATGCTTTTTACTGATTAATATTGGTAAGAAACGCAGAGTTTCAGGACAGGAGTTTTTAGAGCGACTGTATGTACAGTATATGTAGAGTAAAGATTACGAGATGTAAACTGTAAGAATTTTTGTTATAGTTTTATATACAGTGAATAAATATGTATGAAATATAGTTGATCACTGTAATTACAGTTCACGCAACAACATACGAATTGTAGTTTCATCTGCGCCTGTAGTCATTATAAGTTTTGACGTTTTGGTGTTCATATACGGCTCTTGTTCGGAATTGTTTCCCCTCCTTCATAACGGCAAAAGTCGTGTGATGGAGGGGAATTATAACTTTACCCGAGATTCGAACTATCTAAGAGTCGATACATCATCTAAACGCCGAGAACGGTCATCCATTCTACTGCTGAAGAGACTCAACGTCACTTAACTTTGCCAAATAGGATTTACGCTAAATTGCATATTTGAATATTTGAGGGGAGAAGTTCAAAGAGGGTGGGAAAAAAGGGGAAATAAAGCAGAGTAAGAAAGGTTCCTCATTAAAATTTTCATTTAATGCATGAAAGAATAATTTTTATTAAAGAATTTCAGTTTGAGTACTTTGAAAGTGCTCTCAATTAATGATAATTTAATAATTAATAATTTAATAATTAATGATAATGATAATTTAATTATTTAGTAATAATGATAATGATAAAATATAACGTGATAAAATATAATAAAATATAGTAAAAATTTAATAAAAATGATGATTCCCAATATAATGATAAAAATAATATAATGACAATAAATGTTTACGAAATTTTGTATGGATTCTACTTCACTAAAGATGCGTGTCACCATTATAGATACGTGTCATCACTATAGATGCGTGTCACCATTATAGATACGTGTCATCACTAAAGATGCGTGTCACCATTATAGATACGTGTCATCACTATAGATGCGTGTCACCATAGATACGTGTCTCCATCATTTCATGCAGAGTTTGGTTGGGCGATGTACCACCCGTAGTAGTTCACTTTTCGATGGTTGCCTTTCCCTCTGGTTTTATGGTTGTTTCACAGTCCCCTGATTATGGTCTTGGCTGATTTTCATGGTTGTTATTCCAGGGTCACTTTCCTGAAGTCTGCTCTACGATATCGTGGGAGTGTTTTTATGGCAACTATTCCAGGCCTTGAGAGAAATACCGATTAACCCAGGGGGCGTTTCTCGTCATAATCTCACGTTAGTAACAAGGGAAGTTCTTCTTCAGTAGAGATTTTTGCTGATACAAGGATTTGTTGTCTTAATAAACTGTGGCGAGTCTACTTTTGTTCATATTTACTCAGGAGTTCCTACAGACATCTGAACCTCATTAAAAATATTGTAGAGGTAGTAAAACTGTAGGCCTAAAATGAAATATTTTAATTTTTTATGAGCGCTACTACATATACACATCCGCAAGGAAAAATGAAAAGTGATTCCTCGTGTATTTAACAGTACACCTCGTCAGGGAATGAAGGGAAAAGGCAAGAAGCCGAAAATATATATCTCTGTACGGCGTAACCAATATTGTCAGGAAGAATTAGCATATAATTAACAAGTACTAATTAAAGTAAAAAGGTATTTTAACAAAATTTTCGGATTATTGACTTTTACCTTCATTCCCTGACGAGGTGTACTGTTGAACACACGAAAAACCTTGGAATCGCTTTTCATTTTTCTTTGTGGATGTGCATCATTTATTTACTCCATGTGTTCAACTGTGAAATTCATATATAATATATATATATATAACGTAAAGAACGACGCTTGTATAGGAGATATTCCGCGCAAGATGAGAGAGAGAGAACGAAACAAATGAAAAAATGAGGTAACCACCCGGGAATCGAACCCGGGATCTTCCGATTGCCGGTCAGATATGATAACCATTACACCATGGGCCTCACTCATTCAAATGTCGTAATTCTTCTACATACGCGCAGAAACCAAGCGTCGTTCTTTACGTTAATTATACTGCGTGTTTGCAGTTATATATATATAATATTATATATATAATATTATATATATATATAATATATTATATATATATATATGGAATCCTATATTTAAATATAAACACTGTAGTTCAATATTTTATGTAATATTCGTTTGATATTTTTGGTATTCCATATAATATATTAAAACTTGAAAGTAATGATGAAGTTAACTAAGTTAAAATATCACTGTACAATTAGTTCACGTTAATTATAATCTTAAGAAATAATAAAATTTTTAGCTTGAAATTATAAAGAATCGTTACCATAATTGCTGACTTTATGGCATTAAAAAAATTTTGGATCAAAAATTTCTTTTGAAATTTTTATGTCCTTTTAACTATTTTAGTTATTGGTTGAAATCTAATCCAGCCTTTAACGTAATTCCACAAATGACCGAACTGATCTCACTATCAAAACTAGATCTGTGATTCATCTACCGGAGAACAACACCGAAAATCCAATAAAACTTTCAATTAGCTCAGTCCCCAATCTCCCTCCTCGTATAAGTCATTGCAGAATCGATTGGTTTTGTTCTGAGCTAAAAAAAAGTGGCAGTTGAGCGAAGCCCACGCGTGATTGGATCCCTGCGTATAAGCTTTATATATATATATATATATATATATATATATATGGGAATGAACTCAGAATGGTCCCCTGAGTTTTTTATGATACACACAGACAGTGCATGGAACAAGGAACTCTTCTGGGATAATTAAATCCTCTATAGTCCGAATAAGTAATGGTAAATGACAAATACCATAGTTTTTCTTTTTCATGATGCTAGCCCGACGCGGGCAACGGGTCACTCGCAAAGAGGTCCCATAAATATAGCTTCCCTCACCAGCTATCTGCAAAGCAGACAGGATCCAGCTTTGGGACATGGATCTAGGGTTTAAAGCAGCCTAGCCCTGCTACATTTAGAACCTCAATATAAGCAAAAGACTCGCTGCCTTCACGTCAGATTGAATACATAAAAGAAAAAGGGTAACTATTATATTTTTAGCCAAAAACCAAAACTTAAACCTCAACTGGTAGAATTGAGCGTCCACTTTTCAAGGCACATAACATGTCCGTTTCAAGATGCATCGGGCTAGCATCATGAAAAAGAAAAACTATGGTATTTGTCATTTACCATTACTTATTCGGACTATAGTGGATTTAATTATCCCAGAAGAGTTCCTTGTTCCATGCGCTGTCTGTGTGTATCATATATATATATATATATATATATATATTTTTTTTTCATGTTTTAAGAGAACTTAAGACTTTATCTGTGACTCTAATTTTGAAAACGTTTTTGTAAAGAAATGTAATGATGGAATTTCTAACCTCCTTCACAACATCTAAGGTCGTATGAGAAAGGGGATCTACAGCTTTACGTGGGATCCGAGCCACGGGTTGCTACATAGTCTGGACGCGAAGGACGGTCTCCCATCCAACTACTATCCAACCCAATATCGCTTAACTTTGCTGATCAACTGGAAGCGGTGTTACGACATTGGCTACAACGACGTAGCCCCCTTCGTAAAGAGAGCCACGTCAAAGACATGTCTGGAGTTATAAATAATTCTTTTTTCGAAAATGCCTAAATTTTCTTTTATTCTCCTGATTTTATCGATATAATATCTTTTCCAGGAATTTTGTAACTCTCGTTTGAGAAGGACACAAAATGAAAAGACTTTGTATACCCACAAGCAAACAAGCAAAATGCGGACAGCAAGTTCAAACGCAATGTCTATCTTTGATGTAATCAACTAGATTATAGTTCTTAGTGAGTTTTCTTTGTCATGTTATATGGTAAATTTCACATGTAATAATTATATTTAATAATTCATTTGAGTTCCAGAATGGAAACAAAGAAATTGCATCCTTGTTTTGGAGCAATCCAAGAATAAGGACCCCAAATCAATTTAGGGTGCTTTTTCTTGGAGTGGGGGTCGAACGAGGGCGCTTATTCTTGGATTGCTCTAAAATGGAGTTAAAATGGAGTTAATTGCTCTAAAATGGTTAATTGAATGCCCGGTTAGGTTAATTGTACGCCCTTGACGATTGGTTAGGTTAAGTCGTGATATTTTCGTTAGTTTTAACGAAAATATCACGACTTAACCTAACCAATCGTCAAGGGCGTACAGTTGACCTAACCTGGCATTCAATTAACCTAACCAGACATTCAATAATTTTACCGTAGGTTTCGATATATTTATAAATAAGTCCTGAAATGTAAAAACCATTCAGAAATTTGAGGGCAAGATGACAGCATCAACTTTTCAAACTGAAGTGTTACCATTATTGGTTGAAGATCCATTGCCAGTACTAAATTGGTGTAAGGGAAAAAATCTTATTAAAAAAGTGATGCTGTGTGCTAAGTGCGGTCAAGCAATGACCTGGACAAAGTTTTCGAGGAATGTTGATGTTAAAATCCTTTAATTTGGATTGAGGTCGAACTGGGGTGCTGTTTCTTGGATTGGGGTGTAATTGGTAGTGGTGCACCGATTAATCGGTATCGGCACCTTGCATGCCGATTAATTGGTATTTTAACGATTAATCGGCAATGCAAGGTCTTTTCCTAATATCGGCATGCCAGGTGCCGATACCGATTAATCGGTACACCACTGCTAACTGGGGTGCTTTTTCTTGGATTGGGGACTTTGGGGTGCTTATTCTTGGATTGATCCCTTTTTTTTTTTAAATCAGATTTAAAGTTTGCTCAAGTTTAAATATTTGCATTGTTTTACAGTAATTTGGCTAAAACGCGCGTCAATATTAGTTATAGAAAGTACATTAACTCCTGCGTATAACATCGTTTGCTTTACAATTTTCACATTTATATTAAATTAAATATTACCGCAAGATCGGAGCCTATTTGCTTGGAATAAACGCTATCGACGCGGAATGGAAATTTTCCAATTTTGTTTCGATTAAAACCTGAATATTTTATAAGAGTTTTCAACATTCACCTTTACTCTCAGGTGACATAAGACTTCTTCCACTTACGATGTTCTTATAAGATTGGTAAATTTTCTTTGGCAAATCCTCTGTTGAAAATAACGCAGGCCTGCGAATGAAAACTTTGTAAGAGTTGTTTTGTTACTAATAACTGATTTTATATAATTCAACTACGCTCATTTCGAATAAGGTGTCCATTTCTTTCTATCACGTAAGGATTTTCTGCAAACTGGAAGGGAAAAAACAAGAACAACAATATTATTTATTTCAATTTACATTAGGTACCGTACCTATTTCGCTTTGTTATACTAATCACAAATGCAAACAACTTTAAAAAGAAAGAAGACTATTAACGTCAATTACATATTCATCTTTATTTGTCCCGAGTTTTCTCGTGAGATCTATCTATGCCTTTTAGTCTCGAATGTACGCCTGTTCCTTTTCTTTTATGTAATAATTCTGGAGTATCCCGTTTCAACATCCAGCAGTAATCAGCCATCATGCTGATGTCCCACCTTCCCTGATATCTCTTCTCCATTTCTTTGATGTCTTGGTGAAACCAAGCATTTATAAGCATTTATAAGCAGTAGTTTTTAATCAAAATTTAATGAAAATTACTTACATATTTAATATGAAATAGGACATTTTGTGAAAAATCTGTACGCGATGACGAAAAATGAAATGATAAAATATTTCGGACAACAAAACCATCGCAGGGCTGTGAATTATCAATCGTTGATTTAGTTAAACAATTCTAATTATATTTCAGTAATTATTGAAAATCAAGTGGTTCTCACAGTAATTTGTCTGTTAACAAATATAATGTTAATTTATATATATATATATATATATATATATATATATCGAAATTAAAAATAAGGAATTATTCAGACATTTATATTATGAAAAATTAATATTAGCTACAGCGCATGCGCGTGTTACGTAGGTTCATTTAGCGTTGGCGGAGCCTAAATAAAGAAAAAGTCATTTCTCGAAATTTTCCAACGCATACTTGTTTTTTCTAGCGTCTCAATTAGTCTAAATTGTAGAAATCCTTCAATAATTGTTTTTTCTGTACAATATACAGGGTGAGTCAAAAGTCTGGAAACATAGGAACTATGCTTTTCAATTCAAATATATATGTACTGTATATTTGCATTGGAAAGCATAGTTTCTATGTTTCCAGACTTTTGACTCACCCTGTATATGTGTTAGTTTCCATAAAAACGAAATAAAATATCGCACTAGAAGTGTTCTCATGAACACTTAACTTCCTTTAATGTAATTATTATTTTTACACACGGAATATATATATATATACAGGGTGGCAAAAATGTCGCGCATGATAGGAATTTTCAGTGTTGACTATAATATATTATTTTTTTCTTTCTTTTAGGTGAAATTAACAATAGACGAGAGGGTGAGCTTGGTTTTAATGTATGGAATACCAGGTACAACAAATCGGTGAATCGGTTGAATTCCGTACCGATTCATCGATTTGTTGTACCTGGTACCTGGTAACTTTTGCGCACCCTGTATATATATATATATATATATATATATATATATTACGATGGATCATTTGATGGGTATTGTTCACACACACACACACACACACACGGCTGAAAACAATACCTCCAACCCCTCTCTGAGCGGATGGAGGTAAATAGAACCTATTCATCATTCAGTAAAATTTCCATTTTTAATTACGATATTTTATACGCAAATTAAAAAATTTTCCACATTAGGTTATAAATAAATCTTAATAATTTTAATCTTTTAAAATAATTTATAGTATTAATAATAAGTCGTTTTAATTAAGTTTGTAAGGATTTAATATTCAATTTCATTATTCAATTTTAATTCTAATGAATTGAATTTGAATTTTCATAATTAAATTTATTAATGAAGCTAATTTGATATTTAATATTAAAATTTTTAATATTTGGTCTAATTAGTTAATCTAATATGATGTAACAAATTAATTGTTATTCAGACGGGCGAGAAATTGGCATAGCGCTCAAACCGACTAATGCGTGCCCATTGTTCTTACTATCTTTGACTTTGATAGTATAATGTAATCTAATCTTTTAATATTTATTTAATTAATGAGTTTTACCTGCGCGAAGAGCAGGAATGGTTCAATCGTTTCAAAGTTCTGCGGGTGGAGGAGCGGAAATGGAGTCTTTTTACCTAATTCCTCTTCCGGAGTAACTTCGATCGGAACTTCGCGGGCGTAGGTTTACGTCTCTGCTCCATTTCTCTGAGTAAACAGAGGTAAAATAGGAAGTAACTCAGGACTCTGATCATGACACGTGATCAGAAAGGGAATCGTACTTTCAAAAAGTTTGAAAAACACCGACTTAAAACCAAAAACATCGTAATAGAATCTACTCCATTTAACACGTAAACCATACCCAAATTCGAGTCCAAATACATTCGGTCCGCCACGACGCAAACTGAATCTAAAATGAATATTTCACTCATCAGTCCTCGTCTCAAAATAAGGCTTTGGAGTGACTCTTTTTCCAAAAAGAACTTTAACAAGAACTGAAAAGGTAAATTTATAAAATTCTTGTGTATGATTAAACTTTATTCTACTTTTATTGCATATATTTATAACAAATATTTAAAATAAGTATTTTAAATAAATATTTTAAATTAAAAATCAACCGATCAGAAATTGTAATAAGAATATTCATTGAATACAGGGTGATTCAAAAGTCAGGTTACATAGGGCTTTTCTGTTTCTTTGCAGGTAAATGAGTTAGATGTTATCGAAGGAGGAGCGCATTGATGTGATATTCCTAGCTGGCTGCACAAGTGCATTGCCGTTAACGGTGGCCATATCGAACATGTGATGTGACTATTCCCCTGTATTATTACATAATACAGTATTTCCCTATGTAACCTGACTTTTGAATCACCCTGTATATATACGAGTATATATGTAAAGGTAACATATCCGCAAAGGAAGTGAAGGGTAGGGGCTGGAGCCTGGGCTACCTTAGTCCGAGTCAATTAAAGGGGAGTGACCGGCCCGCCGCTTCGACATGACGTGAGATGCAGAAAAAGACAAACGCCTAGGTCTAGGCCAAAACTGGTTTTTGAACCCACGACTCAACGGAATCTCAGCACTGCCGAGAGGCGTCCTAACCGATCGAGCCACGAGACGTTCATATATATATATATATATATATGGAGAGAGAGAGAGAGAGAGAGAGAGTAATAATAATTATTGGTTTTCTTTAACCTCCTTCGTAACATCTAAGGTTATATGACGGAGGGGACCTACAGCTTTACGTGGGATCTGAACCACGGGTCGCTACATAGTCTGGACGCATCGGACGGTCTCCCATCCAACTACTATCCGACCCAATGTCGCTTAACTTCGCTGATCAACGGGAATAGGTGTTACGGCAGTGGCTACGACGTAGCCCAGAGAGAGAGAGAGAGAGAGAGGAGGGGGGGGGGGACGGGGGCATTCCATTTATGTCAGAAACATTTTTGAGTTTTGGAAGGCATTTTACTTTCAACAACTTTTACGCAGTTAAAAAGTCAAAATGTTAAAGAGAGAAAAGTGTTTTTTTTGCTTGTTTTTTTCTCAGAGTAACAAAAATTTTCAATTACAAACTAAAAACATGAAAGTTAAAAATGATGTTTTAACAAGTAAGATGCAAATTTTCAAATGAAAGTAAGTATTTGTCCAATTCAGAAACTTTATTTTGCCGATTTTATATATATATATAATATTTATATATATATATATATATATATAGGGTGAACCAAATGTAGGTGGACAGTAAATGATAACGTTTATTTTGAGAATACATATTTAATTTTTTTGTATACTATAATACAAAATAAAATTTAAATAAATTTAGTTATAATATTTAATTAATATAACACAAACACCATAGTTATAATGAACACCATAGTTATAATATAATATAACACAAACCGTATTCAACCTACTGTCCACCTACTTTTGGTTCACCGTGTGGATATATATATATATATAATATATATATATATATGATGAAATTTACACTTAAACACGTGAAATAAATGAATGATGCAAACCCACAACGAAAAGGAAAAATGATTCCAAGGTCTTTCGTGCATTCATTAGTACACCATTTCCTGACGAGGTGGACTGTTCAATATACGAAAGAATTTCGAATCATTTTTCCTTTTCCTTGTAGGTTCGCATCATGATATATATGTATGATGCAAACCCACAAGGAAAAAGAAAAAACTGCATCATTCATTCATTTCACGTGTTTAATTGTGAAATTCAACCCAATATATATATATATATATATATATATGTTAATTCGATCACGTAAGCTATATTGAACGTCACTTTGGGCATCTGTACTGATGTCGCATTTTTGTTGTACGTTCTCCTTTAATTGTTGAATAATTCGTGGTCTTGTGTGGTAAACAACCAACTTTAATTAAATGTCCTCCAGAGGAAACTACTTGTAAAAAGACTGTACTTCCTCTTGTGGGGTCTAATCAGCCACATTGTTCATTAGTTATAAACCTGAGACTAAAAGATAAAACATTAATTTCGTATGGCAACGGACTTTTATTACACCCTGTATATAATATATATATATAATATATATATATATATATATATATATATATATATATATATATGAATATTATTTCACGAAAGTAACACGTGGAAAATATTTGATGAAATTTACAACGAGTTGCGTCGGAGAACTTCTTCACTTCGAACATTTTGGATCGCAAAATTAAAAGTCTCATTCGAAATAGTCAGTGGAGTAAAAAAAGCAAGCTCAAAATGTGTTGTGAACCTTTCTTCGAAAAACATTAGTGACGATGCAAAAAGTGCCCTTAGATTTGGTATGTCCTTTTTTCTTGTTAAAAAACCTACTGCTTTACAAATTTGTCATAGTCTTGCTTGTTTTGAAAAACAGTGTAACCTTCCTCAGTCTTTGGTTAACATAGTTAAAGGCCTTGTTTATAGTGCGGCGAATAGTAGTTACGAAGATAACTTTCCTAAACGTTTTCGCAATAGCCTCTCACAATTAAAAAAAGATGGTAAGCTCCATATTACTAAAGCAGACAAGGCTAACACCATAGTCATTATGGACAAAGTGGACTACATTGGAAAGATGAACGAGCTGCTTCAGGACCCCGCCACATACGTGAAACTTAGGAAGAACCCGCAGGATGATGTCATCAAATCATTCAATAGTGGCTTGAAACGCATTCTCAAAGATCATAAGGACTTAATTCCCTTTTCTTGTCCACTTCACCTTTTCTTCCTTACTTATGGTCTTATTAAAACCCACAAACCTGGCAACCCTATGCGCCCTATTATTAGCTCGGTGGGCTCTATTATCTATAAACTCTCCAAATGGCTTGTCAATGTCTTGTCCCCCATTCTTGGAACTGTCTCTGATTCACATGTAAAAAATTCCATGGATCTTACTGAAAAATTGAATAATGTTCGCACTGATCAGTTTTGATGTTTGTTCATTGTTCACAAAAGTGCCGATTGACGATATGCTTGACTTTCTCGCCCGAGAATTACATAAGTATGATCTGCCACTACCTGCACACATTATTTTGGAACTTATTAAGCTTTGTATCAAGGACTGTAAATTCACTTTCAATAGCGAGCATTATCAACAAGTTTTTGGGATGGCCATGGGCAACCCTTTGTCGCCCCTCCTCTCCAATATTTATATGGAGTTTTTTTAAATTACTTACATTCCGAGAATCCTCGGGGTTGGTATCCCATGGTTGCGGTACGTCGACGATATTTTGTGTATCTGACCCATGAATCGTGACTTGGATGACTTCCTCCTTCAGTTAAATGATCAAGTCCCCTCCATTAAGTTTACTCTAGAAGTGGAACAAGACAACTCAATCCCGTTTTTGGATGTGCGTGTACATAGGGACAAACAATTTGTCCTACGTACACTTTTACTCTGGACATGACACCCCCATTAAGAAGGCTATATTTTCCTCAATGTTTCTCCACGCTCTTAGGATCGCCAGTCCTGAATACATCGATGCAGAAATGGAAAATATCAACGGTATTGGAAGTGAGCTGTGTTACCCATCTGCGTTCATGGAATCTTGTCTTAATAAGGCTAAACGAACCTTCTATCGTGTGAATAATAACACTCGCACCTTGTCAAAGAATATTTTAGTACTTCCATTTTTTCCGGGCTTCTTAGGCATTGCTAATGTACTTAAACTTTTGGTTATCAGTGTAGTTTTTTCCTATAACAATATTGTGAAAAATATAGTAAAAAATAGCTCTACCAATAATTTAGGCATTATCTATAAAATTGGGTGTAAACAATGTGATTCCTTTTACATAGGTCAGACGGGAAAGGATTTGCAAACGCGTGTAAAACAGTATCAATATTCCATTAGAACGGGACAGTTGTCCAGTGCTCTTTTTGTCCATTTGTCAGAGTTATCCCATTGTATTGATTGGAATAATGCTTCAGTTTTGTCTCACTCTAGCAACATTGTTAACAGAAATATTCTTGAGTCTGCTATAATTCAACTTACAAATAACCTTAACATGAGCAAAGGTCTGTTTCAACTCGATCCCGTTGCTCTGAATTCCTTCAGAATGGATTTAAACAAGAATGGCAGGTTGCTAAACCTTTGGTAAATTTTTTTTTTTTTCCCTTATAAATTTGTATGCTTCTCTTACAATTTTATTTTTAAATTTATTGTTGTATGTGTATTTCTCATATATATATATGTATATATCTCAGTGGCGACTCGTGGTATAAATGTATGGGGGTGCGATTTCATAAAATTGTACGACAACACGGACTCACAATAGGCTAGCGCGAATCCAAGTGCCGCTCACAAGAGTACTTGTATTAACATATGCGGCTATGCCAGACGTACAATTCTAGTTAATTACAAATAAGTAATAATTTCAATAAAATACATATAAATGGCTTATATCATTATTACTGAAGTAACTATTAGTAAAAATAAAGTTGTTATTATATAAAAAATTCGCGATTGTACTTATATTTTCATTACAACAGTAAAATATAATTTATATTTACTTGAGCGAAAAATCTGTCGCTCCATTCGGCTGCAATATTATTTTGTATTCAAACAACGATACGCTGTTTGAAGCTATGCTATAAGTTTAGAATATTATGTACTGTATGAAGGCTTACTCAAAATGCCTCATGAATCATGATATGCCACATGAATTTTTAAAATATATTTCAAGAATATTTATTTTAATATCTTAAAATTAATATATTTTTATCTGTTAAATTAATATTTATCGTTTCAAGCAAGGGGGAGCGACCGCTCCATCGCTCCTATACGCCAGTCGCCACTGATATATCTGTATATATATATATATATATATATATGAATAGAAACGACGTAAATAAGGAGCGTCTCTGCAATGGTAGCGCATCCAACCGGCAATTGGAAGGCCCTGGGTTCGATTCCCGGGCGGTTCGCCTCATTTTTCATTTATTCGTTATTTCTCTTCCCGTGTGCAGAGACGCTCCTTATTTACGTCGTTTCTATTAATTTATATACTGCGTGGTCATTGCAGTTAAATGCACAATTCACGATTTGCGAGGGTGCCCTCTCAGGGCATTGGTTTCTGCCCTATGTAGGAGAATTTCGATTTATGATTGAGCGAGGTCCGTGGTGTAATGGTAGCGCATCCAACCGGCAATTGGAAGGCCCTGGGTTCGATTCCCGGGCGGTTCGCCTCATTTTTCATTTATTCGTTATTTCTCTTCCCCGTGTGCAGAGACGCTCCTTATTTACGTCGTTTCTATTCATTTATATACTGCGTGGTCATTGCAGTTAAATGCATATATATATATATATATTATATATATTATATATAATATGTGTGTGTGTGTGTATGTGTATATGTATGTATTTCTTATGTGTATGCATATATTTCTTATATATTTCTTATATTTCTAATATATTTTCTATTATATATGTTATATATTTCATATATTTTCTTATATTTCTTTATATATCATTTAGGCATCATTTTGTAATTTTTTCCAATTTATATTTATTTTTATTTCTTTATTCTTTTGTGACCTATATATCATTCAGATGATAACTATAAAAAACCTTTGGTAATTTTTTCCCTTATATATATATATATATATATATATATATAATATATATATATATATTTCTTATATATTGCTTATATATTTTTTATATATCTTATATATCTCTTATATATTCTTATATTTCTTTCTATATCATTTAGGCATCATTTTGCTTTCCAATTTATATTTATATGTATTTTTTTTATTCTTTTGTGACCTATTTATGATTCAGACAATAACTATAAAAACCTTTGGTAATTTTTCCCTTATAAATTTGTATGCTTCTCTTACAATTTATTTTTCAATTTATTTTTTTAGGTTTATTTCTTTGTCTCTTTGCGACATATATATCATTTCGGCATCATCTATTAAATTGATTGTAAACTATCCAATTGAGTTTGAATTTGTATGCTCCGCTTACAATTTTTGTTTTTATCTGTGTGTTTATTTCTTTATGTTTATTTCGTTTGTGACCTATACATATTTCATTTAGGCATCATTTTGTAATTTTTTTTTTATCAATTTTTTTTTCCAATTTATATTTATTTTAATTTCTTTATTCTTTTGTGACCTATGTATCATTCAGACAATAACTATAAAAAATTGGTTGTAAACAAGCCATTTGAGATTATGTTGAATTTCGGGCAAAGTGCTAAAATTGTTAGTTTTCCGTACAAATGTGTTTGCTCCTCCCACAATTTTTATTTCTATACTTACTATATACCGTATTTGACGGCTTACAAGACGCTGCGCCGTGAAAGACGCACCTTAATTTTGGAAAGATAAATTCAAGAAAAAAAGTTTTTGATGCACTTTATTGTTAATACAATGGATATGTAAAATTCAATAAAAAGAAAACCCAAAAGCCAATAAAGAAAGATAATATGATTATTACTCTTATTTTTTGTTATTAATCAACTTCAGATTCATTACTGACATTATCATCATTATCCCCATCATCATAATCATCATCATCTTCACTTGTATCACTGTCACTCTCATACAATAAATGATCTTCAGTGCCATCCATTGCATTACTTATACCACATTTTTTAAAGGACTTGACCACAATTTCAGTCTTAACATCATGCCATGACTTCAGCACCTATTCACACACTTGTGCTATTGATGTGCTGTATTGCCACTTTCGGCTTCTAAGACGCAAGGCGATTTTTTAAGGTATTTATAAGGAAAAAAAGTGCGTCTTATAAGCCGACAAATACAGTATATATATATATTTTATTTTTTATTTTTTCTGTAACCTACATATAGACTTGAACTCCCTTTTCACGCCAGTGTTCCTGAGGATGTCATTAGGCGAAAGCGCTTGAGCACCACTCTGTGTTTCTTTTCCCTTGTGCGGAACGTTCTTCTATACAAGCGTCGTTCTTTACATTAATTATACTGTGTGTTGTTTGCAGTTAAAATGTATATATGTGCGGCATGCGGGAGGTGCCCCCTCAGGGCATTGGTTTCTGCTCGTATTGTAGGAGAATACGACTTCTGATTAATCGAGGCCCATGGTGTAGTGGATAGCATATCTGACCGGCAATCGGAAGATCCCGGGTTCGATTCCCGGGTGGTTACCTCATTTTTCATTTGTTCGTTCTCCCTCCTCATCTTGTGTGGAACGTTCTTCTATACAAGCGTCGTTCTTTACATTAATTATACTGTGTGTTGTTTACAGTTAAAATGTATATATAATATATATATATAGGGGGAGGAGCGGCGACAAGCTTGACCTTCGTGAAATGAGGAATCATCGCACGGAACATTTGAATGGTTAAAAGGTCAATTAACAAGGGCTCGCGAGGAGCCGAAACTGTATTGGGGTGGTTAAAGAAATAAAAATTTAATTCTTCCTGAAGAGTGGTTTCCTTCTTCATATTTCGTCGCGACAGTGTGTTATTTTACATCACATATATATATATATATAATATAAATATATATATATATATATATATGTGTGTGTGTGTGTGTGTGTGTGGTGTATGTATATATATGATGCAAATCCACAAGGAAAAATAAGAATTATTCCAATGCCTATTGTGTATTCAGAAGTACACCTCGTCATGGAATCATTCTGAATACACGAAAGGCGTAGGAATCATTTTTCTTTTTCCTTGTGGATTTGCATCATTCATTCATTCATTTCACGTGTTTAATTGTGAAATTCACCCCATATACAGTATATATATATATGGAATAACACCCATAAATATGTACGGTTTTGAATAACGCAAAATTACTCTCAACCAGGAATCAAACCCAGCACCTATTAAATAAAAGGCGCCGGCGCTAACCATTATGCTACGACAAAGTAAAAGTTTGTACAACCTAGCGCACATTTCAACGCCAGAGGGAATAAATAATACTTCCGCATTCAAATCCTGGGGGAGGGGAAAGTAATTTTTGCATTATACAAAATCATGCGTGTTCATGTGTAATATTTCATCCGTAGGGGCCCAGTGTTGCACCAGAGATTTGAATGAAATTCTGCCATTACCTCGGATTTAGAGGGGTTTGTAAGGAAAACAACTCTGAACGCGAAAGCGCTATGTCTCACCTCAGGTGTTGCTGTATGCGCCAGGTTGTACTAACTTTTACGTTGTCGTAGCGCTATATTCAGTGCCCTCGTCCTTTATTCAAGAGGTGCTGCGTTCGAATTCTGGTGGGGTGTAATTTGCATTATGCAAATTTAATTCCATTCTGATATATATATATATAATATATATATATATATATTCAAGTATTTTTTATAAGTAGATAATATAAGGAAAAATACACAGCATAACTAATTTGTGCGTCATCTCTATAAGAAAAAACAACATTTGCGGTAACATTAAAATCAGTTAGAATTTATTATTAAAAATAATATTAAATTTGTACATTTTATTGATAATTTTAGGAGTAATTCAATGCGAGACATTTTGAACTCATTATAAGCGAATAATAAGCGAGAGAGTTTTAATTAGTATCTTAGAACTATATACTCGTATGTATATATAAGAGAGAGAGAGAAAGAGAGAGAGAGAGAGAGAGAGAGAGAGAGAGAGAGAGAGAGAGCGGGCCATAAATCTGACTATCTCCTCCCAAATGGTGTAATATAAACGTGAAGTCAAAATCAGAACGAAATGCGTTTAGGAAATGTGAACTATATTTACATATACAGACATGATCTACAGCATTTATCATGTGTGATGGCATGTAAAAATAAATTTTGACCTTTTGTATGTAAACCTCTTCTCCCTCCTTCCTTCTCCTTACTTATCATCCTCCTCCTCCTCCTCCTCATCATCATCATCATCATCTCCTCATTCTCTTCTTATCTTCTTTTTCTTCTGAAAGACGATGTGTTGAATGATAGATCTTCTCTTCTGTGTTTGTTTGAGTGTCAATGATTTGACACCTTTTCTGTACGAGATGAATGCAAACGGGTTTATTGTGACGAAAATAGTTTATTTGTATTATGGAGTGTTTGTCGTCCACCTGCTGCTGCTGCTGCTAATATATTGTTAATATATTACTAATATATTGTTATTGATAATAATTTAAACGAACTATACGGATCTTTTCTATAGAGATATGGATTTTGAGATTAAATGCAGCATGCAGGTCATCAGACTGAGTTTTTAATCATCTAAGTTCCACTGGGACAGTTTTTTTTAGTTTTTTACCTCAAACAACACCCACGCACGTGTTACTGCTATTACTGTATATATATATATATATATTATATATATACTTATGCGGGCTATGTCGTGGCCACATCACAACACTGCTTCCCGTTAGATCAACGAGGTTAAACCTTTACCGCCTGAATTTTTTGTAGAGTTAAGTTATGAATGCATGTATTTGACATGTTACAAATTTGTCCATTTGGGCGGTTAAGGGTTAAACGACAGTCGATCTTTTACGTAACTGGATAGGTAACCGTCCTCTGCGTTCAGATGATGTAGTGACCCGTAGTTCGACGACCTTCGCTATTACGCTTCCTAGATGTGCAGATTTATTTTGGTAGAAATGTAAATAAAGAGTATCATTATCATTATCATTAATGTTCAAGTAATTCTGAACCGCATACAATGATAAACAAAATTTAGGAACACGGATGCCTTTGTTATCTACACTGTAAACACATTGCAAAGTTCGTAAAGTCTTCATGTCCAAGTACTTTACTGTAAATGTTCGTTTTTGCAACAGTAATGTCCCAAGTAATGTTCGACGTAACAAAAGATTCCTTTTTTGGTATAGTTTTTGGGTGTATAGGATCAAGGGTCAGGGGTTAAAAAGAGAGCCAGTAAGTTACCAGTTAGTGTCTATGCGGTCCCTCTTTAGAACCTAATTCTGAAAGGAATATTTCCTTGACATATTTTGACTTATAATACGGAACCAAAAGGTTTAAAAATGTTCAAATCGTAGGGAACGTTACTGGCTTACAATATTTTTACGAAGTATCGTTGTTGTGGCCCCTATTACCACTACGATTCTATCCCTTAAAAGGTTTATATTTTACCTTTTGTAAACATCTTCCACCTTTTTACATATAAAAGGATTATAATTAATTAAAACTAAAGAGTTTCGTGAAGTAATTGATTGATAACAACTTACAAAGCTTGACAATATAAACAACCATTTTTTACATAAATAATTTCTTTTTCAAAATATTTTCTAATTTATTACAAAAAATAGGGAACATTATTTGATGAAATTTAATATATTATTAAATTGTATTAATATATATATATAAAGTCGGTAACAGTTAATTTCATTTCAATTTTGGAGTTGAGTTCGTGATATTTAATTCACAACAAACGTATATATATATATATATATATATATATATATATATATATATATATATATATATATATATATATATATATATATATTCATGCAACATTATAGATAAATATAAATACCCAACAGGAGGGGCATAAAGTGGACTGACCCTCATATCTGTCGGAGTTGGCATTTAAAGCCTGGAATGTATCAGCAGTATTAATTCTAAATTACGTAAAAGACATCCGGTAAAAGTCGTAGAATAATATGTAAATTTAAGGACAAAAATTGGAAGCTTGTAGATTTAATAACACTATTACCTATCCCTTTTGTACTCATCCTTTTGTACCTTTCTCCTTTTCTGAATCACTAAGTATTATTATCAGATTCTTCCCACTCGATCTAGCCTCTTCTCCACCTGTTCTTCGTTTTCATCGCATTCAGAGCCTCGATGTTCAGCAGGAGCGTATAACTCGGATCGAGAATTTTATCAACGTATTTCACAACCAGGAAATGTAAAGGCACATTGCCTATGCTCATAAATGATACCCAAATAACCAAACTTTGACGGGGGCTGGGCATAAGTATTCCTATGCCCACTAGAGGTTCTAACGAGTCAACAAATATACCCTCCAGAGAAGGACTTCCTTACGGACGATCTTCACTGCCCACATTCTAAGAAATTGTCCACTGTATTTTCTTTAGAACAGAGAGTGAACAAAGAACTAAATATACTGACTATAAAATACTTAAAGAGAACACTTGATAAAGAGGACTGAATGTACTCTTAATATAAAGTACTTAAAGAGTTCACTTGATGAAAAAGGACTAAATGTACACTTAATACAAAATATCTGAAGAGAACATTTGGTAGGCCGAACATACATCGATAATAAAACGTTTTTTTTTTTTTTAGGTTCCTAAAATGTACTTTTTTACTATTTTTAGTTTAGTTTAAGAGAATCCTGCTCGTCAAGAGCGGGAACCCGTTCCATCTACTCTTCATCTACTTTCGATCTACAATTAGCGTACTCTTGAAAACTTTTTAATTTTTATATTTTTTTAAGAATACAACTTCGTTTAAGGCTCCCCATTCTAAAGTTGACATATTTGACAATTTTTGAAATACGATAGTCACCCCTTAAATAGGCCCATTCCTACTTTCTTATGTCACAGCCAATTAAATCTAAGAAAATAGTTTATTTATACCATTAATTTACTCAAGTTTTCTCTTTATATTCCAATTATATAATTAATACAAAAATAGAGAGAGAGAGAGAGCGGTCATCTGATGATGTCACATACAAACATCGTTACATAAAATAGTGATGTTGCACTGCAATCGTATTTAATTTATACATACATTACACGCATGCATTCACATACAAGAACAACCATCATGCCTGCAACACACAGTAAACAGTAAAAACACTATATATATATATATATATATATATATATATATATATATTATATACAGTATATAAAATACACTTCTTATTTTTTGTAAAAATATAGTTTACATATTTATTAATTCTTAATCATATATATATATATATATATATATATATATATATATATATATATGAGCTGTCGCGAGTACGAGGAGCGAACTCGCCAAACCAGTTTTGAGATAGACGTGTTTAAACTTCGTGACTATTGCGTACGAGGGGTACATAGCGCAAATACACGCATTGAAAATAACTACATTTTGAGCGTACGAAGGGGTATTTGGCTATACCAAGTTGTCTGTGGATGGGGGAAGGGTTGAACTATTCATTCGTTGAACAATCACAAAATCGCCAATGTGGGGAGTTCGTCCCTCGTACTCGCGATGCCTCAGATAATCCGTAAATTCTAAGAATAAACAAGAAAACCCAAACATTTATTATTCTTGTTTAATATACAGACGTTTCGGGAATAATTTCCCATCTTCAGTGCTTCTAAAAATTATAAAACATTAAAAAGGTAAAAAAAGATGGTAGAAAATACTTAAGTTAAATATAAACATATTTATCGAATGAAATTTTTATCATTAAAGTAAAGTTAATGTCAAAAATTTACTTTATAAATCCTTGGGTATATCTCATAATATTGGCACAGAGCCATAAACCAAAAACTACAGATCACCCTGTTGACCCCTCCTCTTTCCAAATAATAAACACCACCACCACCACCACAAACAACAACCAACTAACCGCATTGTTGGACATTCGAAAAGCTAAACGCACTTTAAAATGACTACATTTCCGCTTTCGACCTGACAATCAGAAGGATAACATTAATCTCGTAATTTTGTAATTTTGTAATTTTTGTTTTTTTTTAATTTTTAAATCTTTTAAACTTTTAAAATTTTTGTATTATGGCTCTGTGCCAATATTTATTATTACGAAACATACCCAAGAATTTATAAAGTAAGTGTTTATCATTAACTTTATTTTAATATTAATTTAATTCTACAAATATCTTCTTATTTTAATATTTTCTACTACTTTTTACCTTTTTAATATTTTAGAAGAATTTTTAGAAGACCCGAAGATGGAAAATTATTTCCGAAACGTCTGTATATTAAACGAGAATGATAAATGTTTGGGTTTTCCAGTTTATTCTTAAACTGCGCTTCCCAAGGAGCAAACCTTTACAAAAAATTATATCATTTCTCTTACATAAACTATTACCCACAATGAGTAGTATCCTAGTAGAGACGTTGGTACACTGCTACGCAACCATTTGCCAACATATGAGGCAAAGTCACGGCCTGGCACTACTAAGGAACTAGAAGTGTACATTCGAAAGAGCTGTTGCCAACGTTTCTACTCGCGCGAATGCTAGGCGATATTCATAGTTTATGTTAGAGAACGGCTTCACTGCCTGTAATTTGAACATTTACTCAATTAATAAATATTTCACGAGGAACCGGACTTACTAGTCATATATATATATATATATATATATATATATATATATATATATATATATATATATATATCAGTTTATCTTCGTATACATTTACTTAATATAATATAAAAATAATAAATAATTACATATTAGTATATAATACATACATACATATACACATATATATTATATGAGCAGAGCATCTGGTTAAAAACCAGGTTTTCACAAATTTTTACCTATTAAATGCTTTGTTTATAAGTAATTAGTTGTTGTTTTTTTAAGAAAAAACAGACATTTATAAACAAATTTATTGTAAAGGAATTCAGCGTAGTAATAAAAATAATTAATTAATTAATCATGTGGAGGGCCAGAATCTGGCACAACGCTCAGGCCAATTAATGCGTTCTATTACGTCAATTCCTACCTTGTTTTTAATGAGCACCATATCGGGAGTCCAACCCCGACCTCAGTGTCTTCATTTTACTTAGAAGGAAACGGTGTTATACCCAGTGAACTACGGGCGCTGCCCAGGGTAGCAATAAGGGCGAAACATATACAGAAAGTTTTTCGTAACTTCTGCCGTTTCTTGTTTACAAATGTATTAAATAACACTTGGTAATTTCGAGGCTGTTCCTGAGCTAAATATTCTTTTGGAAAGGTGTCTTAATGTCCTCCTCAAAATGGACATAAAGGTTTTTCGAATATCTTGACTGAATAAAAAATATAAGATAAAATTCAAACCAAAATTTAAAAATTCTAAATTGTTGGCGATTGCCCTGAAAATCTGGTAGGGCAAACTTGACCTTTTGTCTTCTGTGAAGGTCAGTGAGAGGATCGCTGTCGGGATGTTGGTGATGTAGAACGCGATGATGATGGCAACTAGCAAAAGGACCAGACGCCGCTCCATATCCAGACGTCTGGCACTCATTGGTTTCCGGCCGCTTCTTCCCGAATTGGGTGTCACTGTTGAGAAAACCAGAGTCTACTCAATATCTCAATATATATATATATACAGAGCGAGAGAGAGAGAGAGAGAGAGAGAGAGAGAGAGAGAGAGAGAGAGAATGGACAAAAAAATATTTATTTTACATGCAATTCCAAACCTTTTCTAACGCCTATATTTACACTTAGTGCCAAATCTTTCCTGTCGAAATCCGAACATGACACAAATGTACAACAAATGAAAGATTGGACGAAATGTAAAGAAATTTTGTTCGCATTTGAAATGGAATACCTAATTCTGATCAATATTTTACATTAGGATAATTAATCTCGTTCATTTCTCTCGAGTGAAGAGGATTAATTAGTTCATACGAGAGAAAGTGTGATATATTTCCTAAGTAACATTCTTACTTTGTGTGTGTGTGTGTGTGTGTGTGTGTGTGTGTGTGTGTGTGTTCAGAACGACGGTTCAGGATCGACCTGCAGTCGACCCCTCTGCAGCATCCCGCATCATTTGCGGGATTTGGTGAAGGAGGGAATTGCTGTTTGATCTCCTCCTGCCCTCGTAGCCAGCCACGCATAGCTGGTCAGGAACTTTGCACAGGAATCTGTCCAGCTGGTTCTTGAAGTTATTCAGGTCGGTGAATTTATAAAGATTTCATGAAGTACTTGTTATATATCTTATAATACACACACACACACACACACACACACACACACACACACACACACACATATATATGAAAATTATTTCACGAAAGTAACACGTGAAAAATATTTATGATGAATAAAACACGAAGGAAAGGATGTCATTAGACGAAAGCGCTTGAGCACCATTCTGTGTTTCCTTTCCTTCGTGGTTTTATTCATCATATATATATATATATATGGTATAACTTTGTAAGTAATTTTAATAGCATTATTTTGTACAAGATTAAACACCATAAACTTAAACAAACTTGGATTAGATAATTATTCTCTTAGGCAACATGCCATGTATGCGCAGTCGGTGATATGAATTTCTTCCTACTGCGCATATGTCTGTACGAATATAAAGAGAAAATTTATAGAGGTCTAATTAATTGTAATTATAATTATAATAATTTATAGAAATCATAGCTTAATGCTTGGAAAGTAGAATTCCTATCACGTTTAAATGACCTAGTGCTTAATACTGTAGAGTGTAGACTGAGTTATTCTATACAATTTGCGCCTTTTCTTATTCATTTATCCATTGGTATGCATAATTAAGCTTTGAATTAACAGACCTCCAAGTTTAAATGATTCGATATATATATATATACACACACACACACACACACACACACACACACACAGAGAGAGAGAGAGAGAGAGAGAGAGAGAGAGAGAGAGAGAGAGAGAGAGAGAGAGCAAAAATAACGTGTATAGGAAATTACTAATAAAAATAAACACAAAAGTGACAAAGAACAATATGTAATCTTCAATTAGTCCTTTCGAAAGCGGAAAGGAAGAAGCTGCAATGAAATGATTGAAGAAATACTGTTTCGAGTTTTGTAAAGCTAGAATTAAACGAAACTATATAGCAATTGGGTCAAAATTAGTCCATAATGGTTGTAACAGGTAGCGGACGGTCTATTTTTAAACCTTTTACAGGAAAAAAATATTTTGTTAAGAATTTCTGCAATGGTTACGTGCGAGAAGGATTCCCATGCAACAGTTTTTAAAAAGGGCCCGAAAATGATTAGTTTTCCCTGTTCATATTTGCGCAAGGAATGGACAGGAACCAATTACCGGCGCAGGTTTGATAATTTTTCACAAAAATTGACATATAAAGTATTTGACAGAGTTACCATACCTTTGATTGCAATGTGGGCGATTTCCAATCCTTGCGAAGGACATTCCGCTTGGTTAAGTGGTTCGTCCTCCATCATTGAGTCCTTCTGACCCGAAAGTTCACCAAAAGCATTCCTAGGGTAGTTTTCCTGATCTGTTTTCCTCTGACCGCAAGTTTCTCCATTGCTGTTCAGAATTTTTTCACTTGGTTTACCGTTGGAGACTTCAAACGATGTTTTTATTCCTTCGCTGGAATAATTTCGGTATAAAGTCTCGGACAGGTGTTCCCCTGAATTGACTTTTTCTAGAGTGGAAAATGAAGTAGTAAGGCAACAGTCTCCATTTGGTTGCTTAACATCTTCATTGCCACTGTGGATGTTATTCATTTCAATGTGATTATTTAGAGAATTTTCGTTCTTTTCCTCGCTGCAATGAGAGAACTGCAAAGTTTTGAGATTTTTCCTTCCTGTGGCATTTTCTTCATGCTTTTGTTGATAGTGAACCGCTTTTGAGTCGCTTGTTTGAGACAAAATTTGAGATGCTTCATCCCTTTCTTCCCGAACAGGGGGTTGTGTTGTCCCCTGACTCATTTCTGCTATCGATTGTGAAGGAAATCCTGACAATTCCGCCATGTTCTGCGTCAAAAGTCTTCGTCGTCGGCTCACTTTTTTGAATTCGATGATAATCCATATGTTTAGGAAAGCCAAAAGGACAGCTGGAGCGAACCTGTGGATCATAAATTATACTCCATTCAAAATAATAACCTCATATAGTATATTCAGTACAAACATACGAATTAAAAGGCAATTAATGTTTTGTTTCTGGAAACATGAAGCAAAGGAACAACGCAACAAACAAAAATACGTTCACTAAAAACGTTCATAAACGTTTACAAAACGTACACAAACGTTTCAAAATCGTTCCAAAAATGTTTTTGTAAACAACCTTTGTTTGGAGGGAAATACTATAAGTACCTGGCACAAATTTCCAGAAGACACTTGTAAACGATCCACCATTTCGTGTTGGTAACTTTGAAGTTTTCCTTGGGCAGGAAATGTTCTTCAGTACCTTCCGCTCTCACCACCTTCTTACCAAGAGACATCGGAATATAAACGAAGAACCCGATGACGAAAGAAAAGGCAATCCGTATGGAAGCGACCCTGTGGCTGTGCAGATTCCTATACTTTCGGGGATGACAAACAGCCACAAAGCGATCGATGCTAAGGCCGACCACAATGTAAACGCTAGAAGCTATCAAGGCGTTTCCAAAAGGCATCTGTGCGAGTAATCAGTATTTGAGGTTTAAATTCTTTGTAATTTTATTGAACTGCATATAAAGTTATAGAATACAGTTTAATCTTAATGTTGTCGTCCATGATCGCGTAAACTTCAGTTTAGAATCTTGGAAAGGCATCCATGACAGACATAGCGCGGAATGTTTATGTTCTTTAAGTTACGTCAATTTTACTTTATATTTTACATTGCTTAAAATAAATAATATGAAAATAATATATATATATATATATATATATATATATATATATATATATATATATATATATATATATATATATCAAGCCTAATGTATTACGAGTGTGACTATGATTGATACAGGTAAATTGGGGGAAGAAACACAAACTTGCGGTACATCTTGCTCCTGAAGAATCATGCACCAGAACTGATAATAACTGTGGGTGTTTGCAATACAAACTAACAAAATTGCAATCAACTGAATACGGATATTGATATTCTTTTCACTAAACTAACACAGAGCATTGTTGCTTTCAGGGGTTATGAACCACATACGAAAGTCTCGTCAGTACTTTGGCCCTCTATTTATTTGGCAATGCTGCTGCGAGCTGCTCGTATCCTGAAATAGGGGTATGGGCGGAATGGTGCTCTATGTAAAAAGATGTTTACTCTTCAGGCTTTCACTTAAACTATGAATGCATTGATGATTAACATATATATATATATATATATATTATATATATATATATATATTATATATATATATATATATATATATATATATATATAGTATTATTATTATTATTATTGAGTGTGAGGTCATTATGTTCATTGTGATTAATTTTGTTGTATACAGTACTTACCTCTAAATGAGCTAAATATAAAGCTGACAAATACCCAACTGGGGTATGGTGGGAATGTAAAGTAAAGGGCAGTAGAATCACGCATACCAACAAATTTGCCACTGCCAACCACATCAGATACCTGAGTTAGAAAAAGTTATTAACATTTTACGTGGTAAAATAGTAAATGAAAAATTTATTCCTAAATTTATTATAGACTTGAAGATGACTACACATTGTTAGCTAAAACGTCTCCAATAAATTTTCATTATTATTATTTTGTTTTACTACTACTACTACTACTACTACTACTACTACTACTACTGCTAATACTAATAATGATAATAATAATAATGATAATACATTAAAATCCATTTCAGGTTTCCAAAATCACAAACAATGAAATCCTATACGATAAAAGAAGGAGCTATTGAAGAATAGGGACCCCACTGTACGCCCTTGACGATTGGTTAGGTTAGGTCGTAATATTTTCGTTAGTTAGCCTTATAAAGCTAACTAAAGAAGGCTGGGGTCCCTATTTTTCAATAGCTCCTAAAAGAATTCCAAATAGATTCAATATACCCATTCGCAATTGATGAGATCATTTGTTACCCTTTTGAAAACCACGCCCACAACTACGCCCAGAGTGTTAATTTCTTAGACATGATTGATTATATTAGATCAGGAGTTGTACTACATGTTGACTGGACACGTATTTTTTTTTGCCCAAAACGAGAAAAAGCTTTTATTCTCAAATTTTTTAGAAAAAAAACATCTAATAATGTCAAAATATTTCATAGGATACCAAACTAAACAAAATGCAGATATCGTTATTTCAAAAACTTGTAATTGTCTCGTAGCGGCGTGTCTGAAGGGATATAAAGTTACACTTTAAAATAAGAGAGCGTTCTATTCTCTTTAACTTAATGAACTATTTCTATTCGAAATTTTAAAACAAAATAAAAGCGTCTCCAAGTGTCAATTTCAGCTTTTAATTAAACAAGTGTCATTCATGTAATTTTCAAATAAGAGTCTCCTAAAAACATAAAATCTCTAAAACGTATAAAAAAATACTAATTAGTGAGTAGACTGGATTTTCCTTTTTGAAATTTTAGTAGTCTCTCCTCCAAAATATTTAAATCCAAAGGAAACGGAATATTACCAATTAGTATTTTTTTCTTATTCTTTTTGGAAGTGTTACGTTTCTAGACGAATTTTTTTTTACCGAAACTGTACATCAGTTCAAAAGTAAATATTTATTTCGCCAGTGATAAGGAAAATAGTTTAGGATCGCTAAATGCGTCTACAATATTCAGTCTAACGAAGTCATTAAATGTACATAAATGTAATTATTTACATTCAATGTGCTGCATACGTTACATTTATGGAGATGTAAAGAATGTGTTACATTTTCCCCGAGTTTCGGATTAAGAAATTATTTTATAAATATGTGTAAAAGAACGCCAAGGAACGCTTATTAAAATTTCCCCTTTTCAGAGGGGAATAATAGGATTAACCTAGATCTGATCAATAAAATTAGATCTCATATGAACTCCCCAACAGAGGCAGTATATATATATATTATATATATATATTATATATATTAAAATATTTAAATAAGGAATAACTGCAGGGACAAGCTATATGAATGTTATTTACATCAGTTCATTAAGAGCTAATAAGTTGGGAAATAAGTTCGCCTAGAAACATTGTTGCTAGTGCGTATAAAAAATTATTAATCAGTAAGGATTTTTATTATTATTATTATTATTATTATTATTATTATTATTATTATTATTATTATCAACAAAAAACTTTTTTATCACCCTGTACATCAGAAAATGCAACAAAGACCTAATTTAGCAGTACAATTGTTTCGAGGATTTGACGTCAAACTATGCTTTCTTGTTGGCAATCATGTAATACATACTGTGGTCAGTCCGTAACATAATTTAGGTACAGTATATCTCACTTGAAATTTCATTTCATTCACTCCGTAGCATATCCCACTGCAATGATTCCTTTTTATTTGTTTTTCTATCAAATTCTCTTCATGAGGGAGTCACGCTTTTTATTTAACAGTTGTTGCTTTTATTAGTGTTCCATGTGTTTCTCTGGTTTAGTGTTGCAGCGTCGTTTTTAGGATTTTTGGAGGATTGTGGAGGAAATACAGGAGAGAGAGAGAGAGAGACCCGTTAAAGAATGGATAAATTGACTATACGAAAATCTAAGGTGATGAAACTGTCAATTTCGCACCTTATTCATTCAGTAGTATTCCCCATTGAATTAATATATAGGATGAACTTGATACACTGTAAAAATTAAAGAGATTTTCCTGCCACCAAATTATGATGTAATTATTTGTTTGACATCATAAGAAAATATTACATTTCTCACAGACTTAATTCAATTTCATTTTAAGGGAAAAGGAAATGTATACATTTTCTTTGTCCTCAAAAATTAAATTTAATTAGAATTGGAATATTTCCATATGATTTCAAAGAAATAACTACACCGTGTAATTTGGTGGCGGATGAGATGCCACCTAAATATGAGGATAGTTTTCGTTTATTTTTTATAGTGAAGAAAAGACGAGAGTAACCAAAAAGTAACGCACAAAATGTAACGTATAATTTAGTTAGTGAACACTAATTAAATCGTATGTTACAAACTGAACCTCACGATTGCCAACAAGGAAAGATATTCTAATTACAAATCCTTGAAGCAACAGTGCTAAATTAGGTCTTTGATACATTCTCTGATGGAGCTCCTAATGAACTGATGCATATAACTTATATTGATAATAGTTCTCTCTCTCTCTCTCTCTCTCTCTCTCTCTCTCTCTCTCTCTCTCTCTCTCTCTCTCTCTCTCGAATTTACAATTAAACCTGCGAAACTTTAACGTTTTATTCACCTACTAGAAAAAAGGAAAAACAAAATATACCGAGTACTTTTGTGCATCTCTACACCTCATCAGGGAATGATATAATACGAAAGTTAGAGTTGATACGAACAAGTGAAAAACGTCTATACATAAATAAGAGGAAATAAGAGATACACAAAAGAAACAGGAAGTAAGAGAAGAACAGTTTAAAGGTGATTATCACATATTCGAACTGAGATTTAAGAAGGTTTAAAATAAATTTAAGTTTAAATACTGTATATTATTGATTGTTATTAGCGGTTTTTTATTATATTTATTATATTACATTCCATACTATATCTCTATATTATATAACTTTTATATTTATTTAATGGTCGTAAACTATTCCAGCTGGTTCTGTATGGTTGCGAATTACATATGTGACTGAAAGAGGGGTTAGTATATTCCCACTTCAACATGAATGCATTTATGGATAGTTAATTCACTCGGATGTCTTAACTCTATATGCTGTTTAGTGATTCCCCTTTAAAATGGATTCCCCTTTAAAGGTGATTCTCGTTTAAAGTGGATTCCCCTTTAAACAGATAACACTTTCGAAGTAGGCATGTCTACTCGTATAAGTGAGGTACCTATTTTCTTTACTGTCATGCCCTAAAAAGAAAAAAAAAATAACCCATAACTTTTTGGTGCCATGGAACTGAAAAGTATACGTACGTATATTACACACAGATGTTTATTACTCGTATAAACTAACTAATTTCTCTGCAGTCCTAATTAGTGGCATAATTACTAATTTAAAAATTAGTTCGGCACTGTGACAGTCCTCTTAAAATCGGCTAATTACCCCAAACGGCGATTAAGTTAAAATTAAAATGTCGTAATTTATTAAAAAAAAATCCCAATTTTTGTTTTTAATTCGTCGCAAACGAATGCAGTCGAGAGTTTGTTGAAGATCTGCGCTTGATTTCAAGAGTTTTAGAAAGAAAAAAGGATTTAAGATTTACTGTTAATTATTCTGGTAAATTACGTTAATAGTTGATAAAAGTTAAAATCCACAGAAAATCAATGTTTTTGTTTATAATAGGAGTTTTTTGAGGTTTTTTGGGGGGGGAGGAAAAGCTGATACACACACACACACACACACACACACACTCCAATATAATATAATAGTAGGGATGCTAATTTAATAAATAAAATCATCCATATATATATATATATATATATATATATATATATTTCCTGTAATATTCTTTTTAAAAATCAAATATAAAAAAAAAAGCAAAGCACAGTTTCCGCCAAATAATGTAATGTTTGAAATGTAAAGAAAAATATCAATTAACTTCATACAAATATTTTATTCTGTAATTTAATATTTTACAGTATTTATATGAGAAATTAAATATTTCTTTGATTTGAATATAAATAATTAGCTGAACATAATCTCTCTCTCTCACCAGGCATAGTTTATACACTCGTTTAAGAAGACGATAAAAAACTTTAATACTTTTCTAAACAATGGCGAAATTAATGCAAAAAACTTCACTTTTTTACGTGAAGGTCAAAATATGAGAATAAAAACCCACTCTAATAGACAGAGTTTATTTCCACGACAGTTTCGACGCCCACTGGCATCCTCCTCGGTGGATACAGAAACACAAATGAAACAAAACAAGAGGGAAAAACAGTTCAGGGATCGACCGTTAAGAAATTCGCACCTAGGTTGGATTCCATTCTCTCGAGACAGGAGGGGCATTTTCATTAAGTACATTCGCACAAATTTTTTTAAAACTATCTTCCTGTTCTAAACATACAGATTCTATTATTTTTACATAATTATTACATTTATAATTAAATTTATTACATTTAATATTGCATAATTATTAATTACAGAAATTAAAATTTATTATTACATTGGTTATTACATTGTTGTTTATTATACAGAAATTATAAACCGAAAAACGAATGAAAAAGGCGATTAGGAAATAATCCAGAGACCATGAGAAATTCGCACCTAGGTTAGATATCGTTCTCCCGAAACCAGAAGGGCATTTTTATTACAGGGTCAGCTTATAACTACATTTCCACAAATTAAAAATATCTTCTTGTTCTATACATACAGATCCTAATGTTTGACATAATTACTGCATATATTTATTTCCACATTAATTACTTCCATTATTACATTTACTAAAAGCGAGTAAGGAAACATTCCAATCCAGAGACATTTAAGAAATTCACACTTAGGTTCGAACACGTTCCCACGACTCCGTAAGGGATTTATTGACCAAGAATCTCATTAAAGGGTCTAACTTATAAGTACCTTCGCACAAATTAAAATTATCTATGTTAAACACAGACCGTGCATGGCACAAGGAACTCTTCTGGGAAAATTAAATCCACTATAGTCCGAATAAGTAATGATAAATGACAAATACCATAGTTTTTTTCCTTTTTCATGATTTTAGCCGACGTGGGCAACGGGTCTCTCGCAAAGAGATCCCATAAATATAGCTTCCCTCACCAGCTATCTGCAAAGCAGACAGGATCCAGCTTTGGGACTGGATCTAGGGTTTAAAGCAAACCTAGATCCCTACACTCAGAAACCTCTATATAAGTAAAAGACTCGTTGCATTCACGTCGTGTTGAATAAATCAAGAAAAGGGGGTAATATTGTATTTTTAGCCAAAAAAACCAAAACTTAAACCTCAACCGGGACATTGAGCGTCCACTTTTCAAGGCACGAAACACGTCCGTTTAGTATACACAAACTCGAATGGTTCCCTGAGAACAATATATGTTAACACAGACCGTGCATGGCACAAGGAACTCTTCTGGGAAAATTAAATCCACTATAGTTCTCAGGGAACCATTCTGAGTTTGTGTAAAATTATCTACTTTTTCTATACACACAGATTCTATTATTTTTCTTTTGACATAATTATTACATTTATAAAGTACCTTACTTGATTCCTAATCTATAGCATGATTATTTTGGCTAGCGTGATAAAAAATGGCATTATTAGTATTACAACTTCTGAAGGCATATTTGTGTTCTTTGATACGGGTTTCAATATTTCTATAGAAAACCTACTCATTGTAATTCGTACATTCATTATTTTTCATATCATGATGAAGGGGTTAAAAGCTCAATTATTTCTTCCATGTTTCTAAGAGCACTCAGGATTTGTAGCCCACATTTGCTGGATCCGGAAATTCAAAGATTTGGAACATTTTTTAAGGATTTAAAATATCCTGAGTGGTTTATCAGAAAGGCGTATTTTAAAGCCAGAAAATCTTTTTATGCCCCTCGGGAACCTTCAGTTAACCAAAAACAATATGTGAGTTTGCCTTACATTGCCGGCTTAGAAGAGTAAACCGTTGACGAAAGAATTTAAGTTTGCTTTGGCGTTCAAAATTCGTCTACCGTGAAAAGTAAATTGGTTAGAATAACGTTGCAAAAGAGGAACAAGCCTGTGTCTACAGCATTCCCTGTAAAAGTTGTGATTTAGTATACGTGGGAGAAACTGGAAGAAATATTGAAACCCGTATCAAAGAACACAAATATGCCTCAGAAGTTGTAATACTAATAATGCCATTTTTTATCACGCTAGCCAAAATAATCATGCTATAGATTGGGAATCAAGTAAGGTACTTTATAAATGTAATAATTATGTCAAAAGAAAAATAATAGAATCTGTGTGTATAGAAAAAGTAGATAATTTTAATTTGTGCGAAGGTACTTATAAGTTAGACCCTTTAATGAGATTCTTGGTCAATAAATCCCTTACGGAGTCGTGGGAACGTGTTCGAACCTAAGTGTGAATTTCTTAAATGTCTCTGGATTGGAATGTTTCCTTACTCGCTTTAGTAAATGTAATAATGGAAGTAATTAATGTGGAAATAAATATATGCAGTAATTATGTCAAACATTAGGATCTGTATGTATAGAACAAGAAGATATTTTTAATTTGTG
Source organism: Bathynomus jamesi (assembly GCA_023014485.1). Lineage (NCBI taxonomy): Eukaryota > Metazoa > Arthropoda > Malacostraca > Isopoda > Cirolanidae > Bathynomus > Bathynomus jamesi. Next base: position 836,695 of record JAJOZX010000243.1, on the reverse strand, counting down.
GAAATGTAGTTATAAGCTGACCCTGTAATAAAAATGCCCTTCTGGTTTCGGAGAACGATATCTAACTAGGTGCGAATTTCTCAATGGTCTCTGGATTATTTCCTAATCGCCTTTTTTCATTCGTTTTCGGTTTATAATTTCTGTATAATAAACAACAATGTAATAACCAATGTAATAATAAATTTATAATTTCTGTAATTAATAATTATGCAATATTAAATGTAATAAATTTAATTATAAATGTAATAATTATGTAAAAATAATAGAATCTGTATGTTTAGAACAGGAAGATAGTTTTAAAATTTGTGCGAATGTACTTAATGAAAATGCCCCTCCTGTCTCGAGAGAATGGAATCCAACCTAGGTGCGAATTTCTTAACGGTCGATCCCTGAACTGTTTTTCCCTCTTGTTTTGTTTCATTTGTGTTTCTGTATCCACCCGAGGAGGATGCCAGTGGGCGTCGAAACTGTCGTGGAAATAAACTCTGTCTATTAGAGTGGGTTTTTATTCTCATAAATGGCGAAATTCCCTTTTTAATTAAAGAAAAGCTTTAATTAAAGTTTACATAATTTCTCATAGTTTTCAGAGAGCACAATGCCTGGAATCATGGCTATGTAATTTAATATTAAATTAATTATTCAATTATTGACTATTTTTACATTAATTATTCCTGTGAGTATTTGATCAGAGGGACAAAATATTTAATCTTTCTTTTTTTAATGAATTTTGAACAATTCTATTGATGAAGAAAATGAATTATATCTAAAAGAATTTGTAGTTAAATTTTACGATACAATCATTTTGTTAAAAAGTTACAAAAATGCCAATCTGTTTATTAAAATTTAAAAAATGACAATCTTTTTATTAAAAAATTAAAAATGACAATCTGTTTATTAAATTTTTTAAAAAATGACAAGAAGTTTATTAAAAAAAAAAAAAAATGACAATCAGTTTATTAAAAAATTAAAAAATTAAAATGTTTGTTAAAAATTTTTAAAATAAAACAAAATTGTTAACTATTTTTTAACAAAATTAAACACTTAAAAATATAAAAAAAACTTCTTTATCCGATCTGATCTTGTATTTTTTTTTTTTTTTAAATTGCTCGCAAACTGCATGAAAAATAACGTAACACACCTCTGTTAGTGGGTTTATTTATACAATCCAAACCTATAACGGTCACTAGGTTTAATTTTTATTCGAATTGAATAAATACTTTGTCGAATAACAGCGGTAAGGAAGAAAAAAAAAAATATTGTTTGGGTTTGTTTAACCGCCTTCGCAACGACCGCGAGTCATGTGACGATGGGGACTTGCAACTTTACGCGGGGTCTGAACCATCTAAAGGTCGTTACATCATCTAAGCGCAGAAGACGCGTTCACCCATCTAACTATACTCTAAAAAGAACCAAAGTCGCTTAATCTTGCTAATCTAACGGGAAGAGGTGCTGTGACGTGGTATTATGTAATCCACAAAATAAACCAATTAAACTCCGATGTTTATACACTTCCACTGGTCATATATAATTTACTGTGTACCTAATAATTACAGCGTACACGCAAGGATTCATTCTTGCTGTTTACATGCGTCATTCTTCAAATTATATCTAAGTCTATGTCTATGTCTAAATATATTTCAGATCTCTCAACATTATTTAGATGAAAAATGTTTTTATATCAAAACTTTGGCCTTCGATGACACTGTTTAATGTTTGTGTCGATGTTACAGAAACCAATCTAGTCTATATATATAACAGACTGCGTTGGTAGCTTAGTGGGTAACACAGCTTCCCCGTAGGCGAAGTGAGGTCGGGGTTCGACTCCCACTGAGCGCTGTGTCAGTATCTACCCCTCCTTATCTATTGCTATTATTAATTAATCTATATAGAGAATTTGTAAACACTGTAACTCAAATTCAGTGTTGAGAGTTTTTGATTTTTGGTTGAATTACACCTTAACAAAATTGATTCTAATTAACTGATCTGGTTTAAAAGTGGTTACTGAGGTCAAAATGGCGTTGTTATCTAATCAAATTATTCAGTGGTTCTGTAGAAATAAGAAAGGAACAGAGTACAAACGTTTTCCCTTACCTGTACGTCGGTCCTCTGAGGGTAGGTCGAGTTAGAACTATCAAATTCAGGAAATTTGTGAAGATCCCAAAACTGATGATTATTGGTGCTACGATCCCATAAGCGATTTGGCCCATGTAAGCAACTTCGGGGGTCATGGGTCCTAGGGACGTTTCTCCCAAAGACCCCTGGGATGTCCCAGTTACACTCAGTGAACCATCCATACTGGTGGAATTCTCTGTCTGTGGAACTTCCCATCCTGTTGGCGTTCCATAGTTCATCTTTTCGAAAATTCCTCACTTTTAGTTAGCGAGGTACAAATAATTTTGCAGTAGTCTGGAAAAGATAAATGAACCCGATAGTGATATTTCGTAGAAATGATATTTCATTGACGTCATTCTGGGTTTAGATTAAGCTAGGTTAGGTTAGGTTGGGTAATGTTGAATTAAGTATTTCTCTCTCTCTCTCTCTCTCTATTCTCTCTCTCTCTCTCTCTCTCTCTGTCTTTCACAGACACACACACACACACACACACTTCATTATAAGGCAAAAATATTTTTAAATCAAAACAGAAGAACACCTACTCAGTTCTCTCGAAATAAATTCTAAAATTTTGAAACAGACTTTCTTTTGTTATTTTAAATTAATTTTTTTAATATAAATTTCATATTACATAAAGTGGCGTGAAATCCAATTACAATTTCAATTTCATTTTATGACTCAGAAGCAAACTCGGTCCCCTGAAAAAATAAAATCTGCAAACACAAAATAATTTTTTTGATATAAAATTAATTCGGCAAAATTTACAGATCACAGATTTTTTACAAAATTTTATACAGGAAACTCAAACTGAAGACATTAAGGTCAGGGGTTCGATTCCCGATGGTGTTGGTTAATAATAATTTAGGAGTTAGCGCAGTGATTCTTAACCTTTCTAAGTTGCGACCCAAATTCTGGTGTCTTAGGGTTAGCTCGACTACCCATACTTCAAACAGTTCACTCGTAATAGATAACAAAATAGATAATTAATGCCAAAATGATTAGGGATAACGTAAATAAATGACAAATGACAATTTAATGACCCAATCAAAATGGCTTGGCAACCCAATTAAGTGGGTCGCGACCCCGGGGATTAAGAACCATTGACTTATCGCAATGGGTCTCATTAGTTTCACTTGACCGCTGTGCCAGTTCTTCGCCTTCCTCAGAAATCGTATTATTAACATTATGAAAACTGCAAGAAAATGTTAAATTTAAATTAATTAATCTTTTAAATAGTTTTAACAAAATTAATGGGAAAAGTTAATTTAACTTCAATAAATGTGAGATTATTTTGAGATAATGACACCAAAATCTTTTATTAACCTTTACCATTTAGGTTACCTGAGTTAAAACAACAAATTTTAACTCGTACTATATATATATACATATACATACATTGGGCTACGTCGTGGCCAATGTCGTAACACCGTTTCCTGGAGATCAGCAAAGTTAAGCGACATTGGGTCTGGGTAGTAGTTGGATGGGAGACTGTCCTCCGCTCCCAGATTATGTAGCGAGCGACCCGTGTTGGGATCCCACGTAAGGTTGTAGGTCCCCTCCGTCATATAACCTTAGATGTTGTGAAGGAGGTTAAACAACCCCCAATAAAAAAAAAATATATGTATATATACAGGGTGGCCCATAAATCCTAATCGGTTATAATTAAAGCGAAACTCCATCTAGCGGATTAAAAAAAAAAAGGAAAGAATATATATGTCGTGACGGTCATAATATTTTCCACTTTGAATAATCAGTAAATATTTCTAAATTTATTATAAACTTTTTACTTTGTTTGATTTTTTTATATTTTCACTATAATTATAACCGATTGCGTCTTATGGGCCACCCTGTGTATTAATATATATATATATAATTCTGCTTTAAAGAAAGGAGAATTGTACTGTAGTATATATATATATATATATATATATATATAACTACGGTACAATTTCCTTTCTTTAAGGCATAATTATTTTGGTATATTTGAACAAACATTGTCAGAAGCTCAGAATGAAGTGTTGCAACAGTGCGAATATGAATATGCAATTACCTCTCTGTTTCATTTGCACAATTATTTGGTAAAAGAGCATATATATATATATATACAGTATATATATATATATATATATATATATAAGGTGTAAAGTTAAAACGCAATCAAGTGACAAACTAGGAGCTAGTCAGATTCGAACTCGCGTCGAGTGTGTCTTGCAGGTTGTTTGGCGCGATCGTCAAGAGCGTTGATCTAAAATCACGTCACACGGATTGGAGTTACGCTAACTCCTAGTTCTCCACTTTGGACGGATAAAAAATACGTATTCAGCCGCCATTTCCTTGACATTTATTAACAAATTTCTCTGAATAAAATATTATTAAGAAAGTGTGCCCTAAAATTTCTCGTCGCAAGAGACATAAAATAAAATAGAAAACGAATTCTTTTGATGGAGGCCTTTTTTTTTTTTTTTTTGACTTAGTCGAAGTGAAAATCAAAATATTTTGTAGATTTATTATTTATTTGTAGAATAATTATTTATTAATATTTATTACATTTTCGTTTATATTAATTATGTTCCCCCTTTCTTCTCTACGTCGTGGCTCGTCAAAATCAGAAGTTATGCGACGTTAAATCTGTTGAATGGGTGGATGGATGAGTATCCTCTGCATTCAGGTGATGTAGTGACCGTTAGATGGTTCGGATGCCACAGAAAGTTGTAGGTCCCCTTCTTCGTATGACATCAGATGTTAAAAGGGAGATTAACCCCAAAACATTACATATTCCTCTATCTTCCTTCTGGTCTCTTCTTTTAATCATTCTCATGCTATCCACACACACACACACACACAGATTCTGATAAGTAATCATCCATAAAGACTACAGCTCATTTTAACATTATATATACAGTTATACACACACGTGTGTGTATATATGGCAATAAGAACCATGTCTGCACTGATCCAATGCCAAATAATGCTTTCTGTAAATGTTATCTAATAACCAACTAAACATCTCAAATATAATTTTGTAGAAAGAGATGTGTAAAATTGACATATTAAATTTACACTTGATTTTCATTCAGTTAAAAAAAAAACCCTAAATTATATAATTTTATATTGCATAAAATTCAAAATTCATTTTGTGTTCAATAATTTCGGCTCCGGATGGAAAATTCGTGTGAAAATCTTTGCGTGGAAGTAAAATATTAAAATTCGCCGATATTCATCGATTGCGCAACATTCTGTCGCCGCCATTTTGAATTTAAGTTCAGATTTTATTTTTTGTTTGTTGAAATTATTCAGAATGTGCTCGAAAATTCTCTACCCAGTGGGGTTAATTAATTAACGTGCTTTTGAACTGAATGACGGGCGGGCAGGGGGAGACATTTTCAACATTGATGATATGGAGTTAATAGAAATATATTAATATACAAATATATTAATGAATCGTTCAAATAATGAATAACGGTCATGAAACAGAGAGAGAGAGAGAGAGAGAGAGAGAGAGAGAGAGATTGTTTTAATTAATTTTCACTTTGTGGTGTTTGTTATATTTAATATGAATTTATTTGTTAAACACTCAGTAAATAAATTTAAAAAAATCATTCCATCCATCATGTGAGTAGGATCCAAAGTATACAGGGCGTCCCAAAAAAATTTACACACACTTTAACAGCTGATAGCTCAATTGATGTTTCTTTCTTTCCAAGTTAAACCCATTAGAATTAATAATGGCAGTCAGACTAAGCTTTGAACAAAGGAAATTCATTCTAAAATGCTACTGGAAGTGTGAAAACGCAGTTGAAGTGCAAAGACAGTTTAGGAGGGAGTTTCAAACAGATCCACCAACGCGACTTACCATCACTCGAATTAGAGATAAGTTTGAAGCCGATGGAACTGTTCAGAATGTCCACAAGAAGCGTTCCGGAAGACCACGGACATCGACAAGCCCCACAAAGCAAGAAAGAGTACTGGAAACGTATCACCAAAGTCCAAGAAAATCTGTGCGGCAAGCGAGTCGTGAGGTAGGAATTTCAGAATCGTCTGTCCAACGCATTTTGAAGCGCTGTCAATGGAAAAGTTACATTCCAAGATTAGTCCATGCTATTAATGAAGATGATCCGGACCGAAGAGTGGAGTATTGCGAGTGGTATTTGGCACGATGTGGAGGTGGACTGGACGAAGGGGTTTCGTAGAATACCCTCCGCGTTCACCAGACCTCACACCACTAGACCTTTTTTTATGGGGATACTTAAAAGACAAAGTCTACGCTATAAAACCTGCAACAGTCGCTGAATTGAGAGCAGCCATTGAACGAGAATGCACACAAATACCAAACGAAATGTTTCGTGATGTTTGCGATTCCATTGCTTCGCGTTATCAGCAGTGCCTGGACCAGAACGGACGTCAGTTTGAAAACAGGCGTTGAAAAAACAATTAAATAATGTCTGTAGATTCTATTACATTTTGAAAATGAAATGTATCTTAATAAACACTGCCTTTATAATTATTTAAAGTGTGTATACATTTTTTTGGGACGCCCTGTATATATATATATATATATATATATATATAAAACCTTTGGTTAGCTTCCGTCCGAATTGTTCATTTTGACGACGTCTTAACCACTAGGCCGCCAGGGTACCCATTTATCCACCAACCACTTTCTTTATTGTGTGGAAGGATGAATAGCTGGGTTTTGCTGCGCACCGGCTGCCGTCACCGGGTCTCGAACCCGGGCCGATGGAATCGTAGTCAGCGACGCTAACCACTACAAACTGAGGCGCATTATATATACATGTACACACACACACACACACAAAAACAGACAAAACCATGCGAAAGAGCGTTTAATTTTGAATAAAAAACACTTGTTTTAATATCGGGTGTTGCCCCCATTTGCAGCTCTGACGGCCATTAATCGACGGGGGTATGATCCCAGAAGTGTCTCAAAGAGATCGGTATCATGACTCATTTCTTCAAGGACTTCGTTGATCTTTGCAGTCATAATTTCTGTTGAATACCGATTCTGAATGGGTTGTTCCAGCATTAAGGACTCCACCCGATCCTTCATGATGGATCCGACATGTTCACAGACATTAAGATCGGGAGAATTGCCAGGCCATTCATTATTTCCGAAAAAATCAATGTTATTGTCCTTAAGCAGTTGTTGAGTCGCGAGTGCTTTCATACAGGGGGCTTTGTCGTGAAGAAAGGTTGCCTGTTCAACATCCAAAACACACTCGGGGTCTTTCAAAAACGGAATTACATGTTGGGCTAAAATTACATTTCGAAAATAAGGCCCATCCCAACTGGTTCCTCTTGGTTTGATAACCCAGATGAGCTTTCGAATAGAGAACATAATGAAAACACCCACACATGCTGGATTTTTTACTATTTCTCGATACTTCTGGTCGTCTGGGACTTCATCAGGAGTTGTTGCCCAAACCCGATTCTGAAAATTTGGTTTTCTGGAGACATAAACGAAGAATTCATCGCTGACAACCAAGTGAAGGAAATCGTCTTCCGTCCATTCCTCAAGATAATCACAAAACCATAGCCGATCTTCAATATTAAGATCACTCTTCCGTGGCTTAGCTATTTCATGCCAAGCACTCAAGCCTTGGCGAACTCGAAATTGATGCACAAGTTGCCGATTGACTATCTTACCACGACGGATAAGTATCTCTTTCGCTACCTCAGAGCAGCTCTTCTTTCGGCGCCGTGATGCAGCAAGCACAATGTCTTTCGATTCTTGAGATAATTTCTCCGGTCTTCCTCCTCGAAATTCTGTTTCACAATCTTCAGGATTCTTATTCCAATTCCTTTTGACAAAGTCTTCTGATCTTTCTAATCTCTCAGCCACCCAGTGTCGAGTTATAAAAGTTGCACCAGCTTCCTTTGCTTCACGAAATGTGACAGCTCGAATGCGGTCAAGAACTCGCTTTTTCTCTGACTCGTTCAAAATAGATGATGCCATGGTTTCTGTGGGGAAAAAAATGGTAAGAATTAAAATCACAGGAATAGAATATAATGGTTTTTATTCAGATTTTAACGCTCTTTCAAATGGTCTCGCCGGTTTTTATCTATCTCTTCTAGTTTTTGCTCTACAGGGGGGGGCAATCATTTCCTGACACCCCTTATATATATATATATATATATGTGTGTGTGTGTGTGTGTGTGTGTGTGTGTGTGATTGATCAATTTGTAGTACCTAGTATTCCATACATTAAAACCGAGCTCCCCTTCGGATCACTTTAACATATTGCTTCCCAGTGTTAATCACTTTAACATATTGCTTCCCAATATTTAGGATAAAGAGTACAATAAAAAATGTTCGCTTTAATAAAGTAAAGGCATAAAAAGTAAATGATAACATGTTAAAATATTAGATTGAAAGTAAATTTATTAGAATTGTTGCGCTATAAATGGTGACACAAAGTAAAAAATGGATTTCGGAAGAATCGGTCACGCCACATCATTTGCCACAAGTACGAGTTGAGTAGCTACTTCTTTGCATCCTTTCATTTTCTTTATATGGCTTCTTTAGTTAGCTTTATAAGGCTAACTAACGAAAATATCACGACCTAACCTAACCAGTTGTCAAGGGCGCATCACAAATGAGCGCCGACAAATGAGCGCCGACAATTGAGCGCCAAGACAATTAAGCGCAAGACAATTAAGCGCAAGACAAAAGAGCGCAAGACAAATAAAAACTGGATAAAAGAAACAAAATAAGCTTGAACAAATATTTAGTAAGGATGTTAAAAAAAACAATATTTATTAAGGATGTTAAAAATAATGTAGTTAGGTTAGGTTAGGTTAGGTTAGGTTAGGTTATTGTTTTGCGCAAAAACAAAAGAGCGCAAAACAATTGAGCGAGAGCAAGCAAATAAAAACTGGATAAAAGAAACAAAATAGGCTTCAACAATTATTTATTAAGGATGTTAAAAAAACAATATTTATTAAGGATGTTAAAAATAATGTAGTTAGGTTAGGTTAGGTTAGGTTATTGTTTTGCGCTCTATTGTCTTGCGCTCATTTGTCTTGCACTTAATTGTCTTGACGCTCAATTGTCGGCGCTCATTTGTAGGCGCTCATTTGTCCTGCGCTCATAAGTCGGGGTATCATTATAGTCAACAATGAAAAATTTCTATGGTGCGCGACTTTTGCGCCACCTTGTGTGTGTGTGTGTGTGTGTGTATATATATATATATATATATATATATATATATATATATATATATATATATACAGGGTGGGCGGAAAGTAGCTCCCTATTTTGGATTGGTAAAAAAATACGTATATTATCCATTTATTTCAGAAGAAATAATATGAAAAGGTAGGCATACATGGTAGGTTTTCTCTAAAATTCAATGTGGGCTCCAACTCTTTCCACCAGCTTCTGGAGCCGCCCAGGAATGGCGTCCACTGACTTTAGCAGGAACTCCGGCGGGATGGAGGACATGACTTCCCGAATTCGGTCCTCCAGTTCTTCCAATGTCCTCGGTTTGGTGCGGTAGACTTCTTCCTTTACCCACCCCCAAAGAAAGAAGTCGCACGGTGTCAAGTCGGGGCTCCTGGCTGGCCATTGATGTGGACCACGACGACCCATCCAACGCCCAGGGAAGTGGGCATCCAACCACTCACGGACAACAAGAGCGAAGTGCGGAGGGGCGCCATCTTGCATAAATATCAGATCGTCGATGTTCTCCCATGTGCTGACAACCGGCCAGACCTCGTTTCGCAACATAGCAAGGTACCGCTCAGCATTCATGGTGTTGCGCAGAAGGAACGGGCCCACAACCTGATCTGAGGTCATACCACACCACACCGTTACACTGAACCGATTCTGCCGTTTTTCAGCGGTAACCATGGGATCCTCTCCTGCCCAGTAGTGGCAATTGTGGCGGTTGACAAAGCCTCCGACGTGGAACACCGCCTCGTCGCTCCAGAGGATGTTGCGGAAGAGATGGGGCCAGTCTTCATGCCAAGCCAGCATGATTTCCCCGAACTCCATGCGAATGTCGCAGTCCTCGTCCGAGAGAGATTGGCAGTAATGCGGCTTCCACGCACGCCAGTTCAGCTCCTTCTTCAGCACAGTTCGCACTGAGTAGCGGGAGAGTCCACTTTCCCGAGCTGCCTGGCGAGTTGACTTTCGTGGACTCCGTGCGAACATTTCCTGAACTGCCTGCACCGTCTCCTGGGCCCTGGATGTCGAAGGGCGACCACATCTTCGAACATCTGCCACAGACCCCGTGGTCATGAGCTTCGAGTGGCAGTTCTTGATTGTTTTCGGGTCCACTTGGGCACGTGGTCCGTGAATGGCCCGCCACCATCTTTGAACTCGAACGACAGATTGCCAAACTTCGTACCGTGCCGCCAACTGGGCACGCTCCTGCAGTGTTAAACGCTCAGCCATGTTACCCTTCAATCTGAAATGAAAAAAAAAAAATGAACGTTACAATTGTACCACTTTAGAGAACACAAAGAGAACACTTTAGAGAAAAAAAGATTACCGTTACAATTGTACCACTTTAGAGAACACACCATCATAATATAACAATACAATCACAATTTATACATAATTTATATGTAATTTAAATTAGGGAGCTACTTTCCGCCCACCCTGTACGTATATATATATATAATTTAGGTGTAGGCATAGTCTAAAAAATAAATAAAGGTATCGATCATGAATAAAGACGATTAAATAAAGATAAAATACCAACTTCAAAGTATGAAAATATATGTTTTACAAATTTGCACATTACATGTGACAGCGTCACAAAGAGATTGCAAATGCATGAACCACTTTGTACAGAATTGCAGTGTTTATACTGCGTATTTACACTTTATACACTGGATTTCATTTTTTGGAGTGTTTTAAAATTGGCAAGCCTGGCACTACTGAGCTCTTAAAAAGGCTCATTAAAAACCATTTGCTCGGCTTTATACTGATTACTTGTTGGTTTAAAAGGAAAACTGGAACATTCACACGCACTGAGACTAGAATTTTCATCAAGATATAGAAAATTCTTTCATCGAACGAGTGCTCTCAGGTGATGATAATATTTTAATCAAACTTCGATGCTTGATGCAATACTTTTCAGGGAACTGATTCCTTCAAAATTATAATTTAATCGATGTGGGTAGCGCCATCTATTTGGAGGCAGGGGCGTCGATTGCTCTAATATAGTGAAGGGGGGGGGGACACTTCGCCTTCAAACAGCGAATCAAACAATACTCTGAGTAGCGGTTGCGTAATGTAAATGTCGTAATTTACCATTTACCCGTTTTTTGTATTTTTCTCAACATGTTGAAAAAAACTCAATTGTATTTAATCATTTTATGTTTTTCTTTATTTAACCTCTTAACGCCTGAAGATTTTGTAGGGGTAAGTTATGAATGCGTGTATTGGAAACGTTACAAATTCGACCCAGTCGTCCAAAAGAGGCTAAACATATTTTTTGCAGAAATAAGAAACGCAGTACGAACTATTTATAATATTTAACCTTTCATGTAACATAATATCACACACATATGTTCAACCGAATTAAATCTTTTATTACCCTGTAGACAACAGAGGTCAATGTACATAAACTGATAACAAAATATGTTCGTGAAATATAAAACAAATAAACTGTACTTTAATCACACTTTCATATTGAAAATAATACGTAACAAAACCGTTTATTTAACATATTTCCACTTCGCGTACTGAATGATCAAGAACACACAAATGCTACGTGCAATTATTAAACTGCAAATTAACTGCTAAATTCCATGATAAATATACACTGGTTATTCATGACAATAATTTATAATATTGCTATTACATTTGCATATGTATATAATACGACATGTAACGTCTTATTAGGTGCCATTAATAGTTAGCATTTATAGCAATTCATCCACGAAAGTGGAGGGGGACAACTGGTAGGTTGTCCTCCCCTTTGTAAAAAGTGGGGGGGACGTCACCTGCGTACCCACTTAACTGTGAAACGTTACATTATGCTGAGAAAGTTTTGTGTATATATACTCTTTTGCATTGGTTTTAGTATATATATTTTAATATGTATACTGTTTCTGTTTATATATATACATATTAAAATATACATACTAAAACCAATGCGAAAGAGCATATATACAAAACTTATATATATATATATATATATATATATATATATATATATATATATATATATATATATACTGTAAAATGAAAGCTTAATCATCAGGAGTGTTCTGATGACTGACCTTTTATAATCTCGATGAAAAGACATTCTTCCATTGTTTATTTATTATAACAACAAGTTACAACAGTACACTTTAAACGTTGTCTCTGTGTCTACTTCAAAAGGGAAAACTACACAAAGGATTGAATGTACGCTACAGAAAATAAAGTATTTAAAGAGTACATATAGTAGGTCGAAAGTAGATGGTAAGTAGATGAAGTGGTTTTGTTTTTGCCAAGCAGCGTTCTCTGAAATTAAACGAAAACTACAGAAAATACACTTTAAAGGATTAAAGAAAACAGTCAATTTACTCTCGATATACCTTTGACTTAGCAAGTGTACTCTTTAAATACTGTATATCATAGTACTTTTTACAAAGTGACTAAGTGTACTCTTTAAATATTTTATAATCAGAGTACATGTAGTCCTTTTTATCAAGTGTACTCTTTAAATACTTTATACCGCTTGTACATTTAGGTCTTATTGTACTTTAGGTTTTGAAATAGACACAGCGTATAGTTTTTATTGTAGAATAAAGGATCCATGTCAGAATTATAACATACTTCGTGCTTTTAGCTGTTCAATGTTTTTAGTTTACCTACTCTATGTTTCACCTTCTCAAATCATATAAATAAGTCATGAAAGGAAGTTTGCTTCTACAGAGACCTCATATGCACAGATGGCGACGCAAAACTCAAATGGTCTTTCGCAAAATAAGTATACTAACGAAATTGCTTCAGCATTTTCAAATGGAGAAAAGTTATGTTAAGAAGACCAAATACCAAAGTGACGTAATGACAAAAACTTGTCACTTACATGAAGGGCCTATCAGAGGGGGAGCTAGGAGGGCCATTTGGCCTGGGCCTCAAGCTTAAGGGGGCCCTCAAATTTAGAAACTTTCAGGTTTGAATATAATGTTTTGCAGTGAAAGTAATAATTGGGTTTAGCTATAGGCCTCAAAAGCTGGAAGTGGCCCGGGCCTCTCTGGACCTCTGAGAGGGCCTGCTTACATGTTACTGACACATTACGCATTCGTTCTACAATTATTTCAGTGGAAGCGATACAGACTGAAGTGACGTAGCCGAATTTGTAAAAACGTGTCTGTGACAGGTTCGAAACGGACACGGCTTTTTGTTACGTCATTTCACTCAGCTTACTCGGCCCATTAGATATGAAGGTATTGTGAAAACTGAAAAGATTTGTTTCATAGTTTCATATCTCGATCATATTTTATATTTTATTTTAAAATTATCCTTGCTTTTAATAATAATAATAATAATAATAATAATAATAATTATATATAATTCTTCATTTTCCCTTTATGTAATTACAAAATTGGAAAAAGTGTTCCATAATTGTACGTAACACAAGAAAAAAGAGTACATAAGAGAAGACAAACACAGATCATTCCATCCACAAAGATGTCCTCAAGCAATAGAGGTCCCCGATGAGGGTATGTCCCCTGAAATTGGGGGCGCCAAACCCGACATCTCGTGTCGCTGTCTCCATTTTGTCCAATTATTTGTCTCCATTTGTCTCAGATATGTCGTTGTGTTTATTATCTAAATTTATATAGCGTCGCCACTGAACACTCTACAGTCGATTCAAAAAAGCCTGTCGTGAAACCTGTTTCCTACCAATTTTCACCGACCCAACTTTTTAAACAGACTGTACCAATTTAATTCGTTTTGTATGTATTTTTATAAAGTTAATTAATTGAACGCTGTTCTTGACACCGTCATTAATATTGGTGTACGTTCACTTTGAAAATTTTAAATACTCTTAAAAGAGTATATATATATATATATATATATATATATATATATATATATATATATATACAGGATATGTATATATATGTTCCATATATATATATATATATTATATATATATATACAGGATATGTTCCATTCGAGGTGCGTGAAACAATGAAATCACTTCATGTAATGGCCAAAAATTTCAGTCACTTCGTGTAATGCCTGGAACCCTTAGTCCATATGTGAAAGTTAGGTTAGGTTAAGTTGGTTAGGTTAGGTTGTTAATGCGCAATACCTGAAACTTTTAGGCATTACGTGAAGTGACTGCGTGATTTCACGCACTGAGGTAACATATATATTTTATTGTCGTAACTTAGGTGAGACTTTAATCCTACATTAATTGTTCATTTGTGTTTGTTTAGGAATTCCTTTGATCATCATTTGATTTGGACAAACGATATTGTTCAAACAAAAACAATACTGTTGTTGAAAAAATACGCTAGATGGCGGAATTTCAGATTTTGAGCGGAAACTAATTAAAACGAATTATTTTTAATAAATTAATAGTAATAAATTGAATTTGTGGATTCTGTAGTGAATCTCATCATTTTTAATTAAATTATAACCCTGAATTGCTTTGTACCGTGCGCTGCTTTTAATAGAACACACACACACACACACACACACACACACACACACACACACTTTATGAAAATAATAATCAGTAAGGAGTGCCAAGCTCTGGCACAGGTTAGATGAATGTGGCCCATTGTGCTAGCTCCTGGAATATTATTAACCACCATGCTGCAGAGGGGTCGACCGCAGGTCGATCCTGAACCGTCGTTCGTAGTCATACAAAGTAAGTAAGTAAGTAAGTAAGTAAATAACACCTTGCACCCTGTACCCTGCTACTTTCTCTATATACTCAATTTCATTCCAAAGGTGGATGTTGCATATACAGGGTTCCCACAGATATTTAAGAAAAAAAAATTCAAGACTTTTCCAGGACTTTTCCAGGACATTTTAAAAAATTTCCAGGACTTTTTTATCACATTTTTACAAATGTTGCACGACGCTGAATGAGCATCTCCTTGGACCTCTTCCAGCCAATATAACTCTGGCATCCTCAGCCACGCAAGTTGAAAACGGCACTTATTCTTTGGCCCCATATTCAACAATGTAGAATAGAATGTATTATTTTTCATTAAA
Organism: Bathynomus jamesi; assembly: GCA_023014485.1. Lineage (NCBI taxonomy): Eukaryota > Metazoa > Arthropoda > Malacostraca > Isopoda > Cirolanidae > Bathynomus > Bathynomus jamesi. The sequence goes on along the minus strand of JAJOZX010000243.1, from coordinate 821,385 downwards.
CATACTTTTCCTATATAAAAAAATAATAAAATCAATGATTATATATTTTATTTGAACACGGTATCCAATAAATAAATCTAGCTTTCACTAACTACTGTTAACATCAACAGGATTAGGTATACTTGAGCAGACCTAAAATATGCCTTAAAAAATTATTAATTATAAGAATATATATATATATATATATAATATATATATATATATGCATATTTATCTACAAAAATTAGATATGGTACCTATAAGGTAATGATATTGCAGTTACCTACTTAAGAAATTTGAAGCATCTTTTGCAAATATGCGTTGAGGGGGATAAAAACATAAGGGTGCTACTGTAGTATGCGGTCTACCTACGATTCGGCGGTCTACCTTTTAATTATAGCTTCTTATCTTGTTTACTAATTGTTTGTTTACATCCCATTGTCAATCGCCCTTGACGATTGGTTAGGTTTAGTCATGATATTTTCGTTAGTTTTAACGAAAATATCATGATTAAACCTAACCAATCGTAGGTAGACCGCATACTACAGTAGCACCAACATAAGTATCCAGGATATATGTTGCCTAGTTGGAAGTGAACGAATTGTATGACAGTTCCCTAACCATATCTACTCTATTGCTCATATAGGCAGCTGATTCAGGCCCGTAACCAGAAATCACTCAAGGTGGTAGCAAAATACGAGCTTGACCAACTCAAAGCCCAAGGGAGTGGCATTTGATTATGTTAGAAAATGACAATTCCTCACCTTTAAAGATTATTATAATTTCTTGTTTTAATTTCAGTAATATGATCCAATTTCTTATTCTTGTTTCAAGTACATTAATTAATAATATGAAAAATTTAAATATTTTTTGCTTCAATTTTAGTACTTTAATCTTATTAGCTATACAGGTATTCAAGATTAGGTACCTACTTATCCATGTAGACAAAATAAAAGCTCATTTAGGCACATAGCAAATACCTGTAAAAAAATAACAATAACATACATATATTAAAAGGAAGACACCACAGTTACTAAAGCTTACATTTTTTAACAAGACTACTTTCTTTGGCTAATCGGCCAATTCATCAGTTGATTATAAAACTGAGTTGGTCAATTAAAAAACAAACTAGTCTTGCTAAAAAGTACAAGCTTCAGTAACTGTGGTTTCTTCCTTATACTATCCGTGAATTTCTTAGAAAACACACACATACATATAAATAATATTAGAGTACACAGGTGTACCTAAATATGCTAAAAAAATTTTTGACAGGTATCAAACTGTGTTTGGTTTTAATTTTGAGCTATGTTAACTTTAAGCACCAAGTTTGTAATTTCTCAAAAAAAATTCAGGACTTTTCCAGGACTATCTAATTTATAACAATTTTTAAGGACTTTTCCAGGACTAAATTTGTTTAAGGACTTTTCCAGGACTAAATTTGTTTAAGGACTTTTCCAGGACTTCTCCAGGGCTGTGGGAACTCTGATATATGTATGCAACGACTTAACTTGCTCTTGCTTACAGGGAAACGGTGTTACCCAATGAGTTACAAGCACTGTCTTTGTGAAAAATTAGTATATAAAAATACCACGAAAAACTTCATATATATATACGTATATATCTGCTCCTCGGTGGTGTAGTGGTTAGCGTCGCTGACTACAAATCCATCAGCCCCGGGATCGAGACCCGGTGACGGTAGGCAGCGCGCAGCCAAATCCAGCTATTCATCCTTCCACACAATAAAAAAAAAATTGGTTGGTGAATAAATGGATATCCTGAGTAGCTTAGTGGTTAAGACGCTGGGCTGCTGGTGGGGCGTGGTTCGGATTCTACGTTAAACTGTATGTCTGAGGTGGAGTGACAAGCTTGACCTCCGTCAGAATGAACAATTCGGACGGAAGAAAACCAAGTTTAAAATGGACTCCATACAAATTAACAATACATTTAACTCAGAACAAGAAATTTCACCGGTATGACGTTACGAAAATTAATAAAAAATTATAGCATTACATACATAAATACATACATTATCTAAATACCCATTTCCCATTCTTCATGGGCAGTGGGCATAATAAAAATAGTGCTCAGGTCAAATAATGTGGCCCAGTGGGCTAACTCCTGTATTATTATTATTAATATTATTATTATTATTAATAATAATAATATTATTACCAGCATTATAGGGAGTCAAAGCACCGACCTCGGATTCTTCATTTCGCTTATAGGCTTATAGGGAAACGGTGTTACCCACTCAGTTATGGACGCTTGACCATAGGATCGGCGACATAACAAGGATACGCATATGGTATCGTATTCTACACCAACCAACACGCGTGCGTGCATAAACTTCTGCTGCCCAAGTACTACGAAGTCACTTAGCGTACGTGAGAGAGTTACGCACAAGGAGGCGAAGGAAACTATATAACCCCATTCCCACGGGGCCCCATATAGTCATATTTTATGACCTTAACCGCGTATTCCAAAAGAGGAAGAAAATGTCAAATTTCAGAGGTTTAAGATTCTACTTTCAGCGAAAATTGGCCAAAAATCCCTAAAACAGAATTTGCACAGTCAAAAATATATTTTATAGCTTGCTGCAATATCACCTGCTGCCCCTGTGTTATGGTAGATTACAGGAAATAAAGTATTGTACAGTTTCAGAAGCAAGTTCGCCTAGAAATATATTCCTAAAAAGTATAAGAAATTACTAATTTGTAATATTTTTTCTTTGCATTTTATTCTTTTTTGTAACAACCTTAAAATATAAAAACAAAACCCAATCATTAGCCTACTAATTAGTACTTTTTTATGCTTTTTAGAATTTTGTTTTCTAGGCGAACTTTTTTCCCAAACTGTACACATGCATAAATATTAAGCGGTTACTACAGTTGACATCTAACTGGTATTGGTGTAGAACACTATAATTACAAGGATTAAATAATTCAAGAAATATGTTCCAAATATCAAGTACCAGTAATATATATATATATATATTCCATTCCAAAAGCTTTAATCAGCCAGCCGATTAATATTAGTTTCAAAATGAACGGTGAATCAATAGAGGAAGTACAGTAGACGCCGGATTTAGTGTCCCCGGATATTGTGTCTCACCGCTTATAGTGTCTCAAAACTAGGAAACAGTTACTTTTACATGCTAATTGCTATGGATAGAGTGTCTCTGATTACGCTTATAGTGTCTCTTTTTAGCTAGTATAATCTACTTGGCAGCTCTAGTTTACACTTGTATTTGTGATGTCGTGCTGTTTGCAGGCTTACTAGATGGCCATGGAAGGAAAATGTTTTGTTTTAATGTAAAATGAACGTAGTTTTGATGTTTCAGTTGAATTGTAAAAACATTTTTAATGAGAAATTGCATAATAAAGGTGTTTATGTTGTAAATACATACTATATTGATATACAGTACATATTCACTATTTTTAACCTTGCAACCCTTGAGAGACCAAACTCTGGATATAGTGTCTCATCGGATATACTGTCCTTTTGGTTTGGCACCGAGTGGGACACTATAAACGGCGTCTACTGTACGAGAATTTAAATATTTTGGTCAAATTATATTATCACGATCTTCTTGAGTGATGACTCAAATATAAGAAAACAATATCGAAGCCTCTGTGCTGAAGCAAACGTGACTATAAGGAACTTCCGATTTTGTACAAGTGAAGCTAAAGACAATCTTTTTCGTACCTTCTGCACTAATATACACGGATAGCAACTCTGGGTGAATTATAAAAAAGTTCTGGCAGAACCCTGAATTTGCTGTTTGCTATCTTTCAGACTCCTACATAAATTGCCCCACGAGATATTCAACTTCGTAAATGTTTGCTAATGCAAAGAATTAAAAAATCAGCCAACCCGATTATCCGAGCTATTCATCAGTCCTGCCATAATATGTCATCTAATCTATGGACTTCATGGTATGAAAACATTCGTCTGTAGTTCCACTTAACGTCGACATTTCATTATTTGTATTTTTGTTCTTAGTTATTTTTAATGTATTTTATTTCATTTTGTGCTGTTATTATTTGTCATAGGGACTATTGGTCTACCAATAAACTTTTTCATTTTCATTTTCATTTCATATACAGGGTGTATGAAAAGTCCGGTCTCATGGGTACATAAGAAATTAGATAAATATACATTAGTAACTACGAGTCCAGACTTTTTGAAACACCATATATATATATATATATATATATATATATAATATATATATATATATATATATAATAACTGCAAACACGCAGTATAATTAACGTAAAGAACGACGCTTGTATAGGAGATATTCCGCGCAAGATGAGAGAGAGAGAACGAAACAAATGAAAAAATGAGGTAACCACCCGGGAATCGAACCCGGGATCTTCCGATTGCCGGTCAGATATGATAACCATTACACCATGGGCCTCACTCATTCAAATGTCGTAATTCTTCTACATACGCGCAGAAACCAATGCCCCAAGGGAGCACCTCCCGCATGCCGTAACATTATATACATTTAACTGCAAACACGCAGTATAATTAACGTAAAGAACGACGCTTGTATAGGAGATATTCCGCGCAAGATGAGAGAGAGAGAGAACGAAACAAATGAAAAAATGAGGTAACCACCCGGGAATCGAACCCGGGATCTTCCGATTGCCGGTCAGATATGATAACCGTTACACCATGGGCCTCACTCATTCAAATGTCGTAATTCTTCTACATACGCGCAGAAACCAATGCCCCAAGGGGGGCACCTTCCGCATGCCGTAACATTATATACATTTAACTGCAAACACGCAGTATAATTAACGTAAAGAACGACGCTTGTATAGGAGATGTAGAAGAATTACGACATTTGAATGAGTGAGGCCCATGGTGTAATGGTTATCATATCTGACCGGCAATCGGAAGATCCCGGGTTCGATTCCCGGGTGGTTACCTCATTTTTTCATTTGTTTCGTTCTCTCTCTCTCATCTTGCGCGGAATATCTCCTATACAAGCGTCGTTCTTTACGATATATATATATATATATATATCGAGTTTGCGTGGCGACAAGAATACAAACCAATTTTAACAGTTTGATAACACTGATTAACGCATCTACTCTGGACAAAAATTTATTCATAAGATTTCTCCTTCCTGTGCCAAAATGAGGGCATGATGAATGGATACTGTAATGGTCCTTATGTCTCTTCCTTAATTAATGAGCTTTGTATAAACGGAGCTTTTGAAAGTCGAAGGGTTGGTATATTTAGATGACATACTAACGCCATAAATAATGGTGTAATTGATCGTCTTCTGAATTAAAACCTATTTTGAACTTAAACTTCCGTAATGCAAATTCTCTTGTTTATATTTGTTTCGTATTTTCACCTGACGCACGCGCGCGCACACACACACACACACACACACACACACACACTGTAAAATTAATTAGATGTAGTAAAATTTTAGAGCAAATCTTAGTATTGTAATTTGGTGTTACATATTTATATAAGGTTATTTTAGCGTTTCAATTTAATTATTTATTTATAACATTTATGGATTACTTGCCACTCATTGTCATTTCCATTCGTCGCTGAGGAAATTTGGCACACGCAAAAATATTTTGTTCACTCAACCAAAAAATAAATGTTTCAACAAAAATTATTTTATAATCGAGTTATTTTGAATTTCGAAGCGTATTTTGTTGGATTCATTTTGTTTTAACAAAGAAAAATCGTATCTTTAAAACAAACCAAGTTTAGTTAATTGCATTTTGTTTGGATCAAATAAATTAATGGTTAAAATATATTAAAACTAAAAACTATAAAAATGTTGAATTTGTTAAATGTGTTTTTGTACTCGAGATGGCGTAACGGGTTAAATACCACTGTACGTTATTCGAAGACTGTCAAGGGAAAGTGGTTTGACTCCGGTTAAAGTGGTTTCATGTTTAATTCTATAAATATAATGCCCATAAATGAGTATATAATAATTAAGGTAAAGTTAATTGAAAAAATTCTGATTAAAGGAAATTACAAAAAATTAATTAGACATTTTAGTAATTAAAAAATAAAAATAATTTGTTTAATTTAAACAATTTGTTGTTTAAAACAAACATACGCAAAATTTCGTCGACCAACTAAATATTTGTTTACTACATCAAATTATTATCAACAAAATTCATTTTTCGACACCGAACGAAAATTTGGCGTCTAAAAATAACTATCGTATTTTAATTATAATTTTACTTAATCCAAACAAAAAATAGGTGAAATAAACGTGTTTTGTTCGTTTTAATAATAACAGATGTAAGAATGTGTAAGAATGCACAAAGTGAGAAATTCACATTTGAGGAAAGGTTTTTTTTTTACATTTGAGGAAGAATGTCAATTTCATTCGCATTTGCGATTTCAAAGGCGCCAAATGAGAATGAATAATATTTCCTAACCTGACATATCATTAACCTAACTTAACCTAACCTGGACTAAATTGAGAAAGCCGTGGATGAAAATGAGAATGGCATGAAACAGGAATAGAATGATTTGAGAATCGCCTTTTTTTGATGTCCTCACTCGGGGATTCTTTATTCTTGGGCCAAGAATGAAATACGAATCACACTGAGGAGAAGATGCCAATTTAGAGAGAAAATGGTACATTATATTAAACTGTTGAAGTAACCACATAAAATCAGAGTCGTACAATATTACTGGTCCTTCTTTTGTTGAATAATTATTATCATTCTATATTAGCATTTAAATACATTTTAAATACATTTTAAATACATTTAAATACATTTTTAAATACATTTTAAATACATTTAAATACATTTTTAAATACATTTTAAATACATTTAAATACATTTTTAAATACATTTTAAATACATTTAAATATATTTTTAAAAGAATCTGATGAAATTAAAATTACTAAATATATTTTAATTTTCATTTCATATACAGGGTGTATGAAAAGTCCGGTCTCATTTGCGCAAGACATTAAAATAAAGATCTTAGATATTAAAATAAAGAAATGACCTTGTAAACAGCTTCATCACACGCAATCTGAACATTATAGACACCATAAAACTAAAGCCCTTAAGACACTGCAGCGACCGCGACGCTGCAGTGTGCGGGGCTCCAATTCTGTTAATGTAAAATCACACGCAACTCGAATCGTCACGACCCAGGTCGTCAGTCGTGAGTCGCAAGACGATCCTGTGTGCGGCTGGCCTAAGACCCAAGACTCAATTCAACCTAATCTGTATAACTTCTTCAGGGAAACTTCAGAAAAAAAGAGTCCAATAATATAATCAGTAAAAAGAGTCAGAGACTGGCACAGCGCTCAAATCATAATTATGGGGCCCGTTGCTCTAACTTCTGAATTATTATTACCAACAGAATCGGGAATCGAACTCCCGACTTCAGTGTCTTTACTTCTGAGATACGGGAATTGGCTATATAAAAATATACAGAGGAAGATCGGGTGCTCAAATGATCATTTAACTAGAAATTCAGCTTTAAGAAAAGAGGGTAACCTGAAGTTATAAATACATATATGATAAAAATAGCCATTTTTGCTTAATAATAATAATAATAATAATAATAATAATAATAATAATAATAATAATAATAATGAGTATTATACAAACTTTATTTGTACTACAAATATTGCTTTGAATTACTGAATTTTATGGAGTTAAAACATATATTATTATAAATAAAAAGCAATTTTACTGCGTTTCCTGTTTCAGCCTTGGAACTCGTTGTAGGTTGGACAAATGCTGATTCTTATTCAATATGCAAGTATATTCAGGTGTTCTCCTAATAAATCAGGCGTCTTTCAAATGAATTCGGAGTCCTGTTTTCTGGTTATGTAAATAAATTGCTCTATTTTTGTTGTAGGAGCGAATTGCGTATCTACATGTGGTCTGTGATTCACTTATTTACACCTCTTCCTGTTCCACCGATGAAATGTATGCTGTATTTTGTGTGTGTGTGTGTGTGTGCGCGCGCGCTAGTGAATGCATTTCTTTGTTTTTGAGTGTGTATACATATATAATCTGGTCACGTTGCAACACTGCTTCCCATTATATCACCGAGGTTAAGCGACGTTGGTTCTGCTCAGTACAGTTGGATGGTGAAGAACCGTTCTCCGCATCCATATGAAGAATAGTCACCCAACACCAAATATTATTATTAGTAAAAGGTTTATTTAAATATTTAGTTAAGAAATAGGCGTCGCAATTATTATAATTTCGACTTGGCTCTAGCCTGAAAATGATATAAAATTAATACGATTAAAAATTCTGCTTCTTCGATCAACAACGAATTCTGTCATTGTGGATTCAACATCAGATACGCGACCAAAATGATCATCTTTAATATCACTTCTCAAAGAAACATGGATTGTGAACTTTTTTGTTTATCATGACAAGACCCTCAAACGCTTAGGGCAACATACAAACGCATAAATACTGTATATATATATATATGTATATATATATATAATATATATATATATATATATATATATATATATATATATATATATATATATATATATATATATATAATATATATATATATATAAGCTTCAGGCATTTCTTCAGTGGCACCTTCAAGGCACTTTTGAAGACTTTTTTCTGCCTTCACAATAGCTTTTGAGGGAACTTCTTGTTCCCTCGAGGCTCTCCATCCTGCTTCTTATATGTTTTTTTGTTTATTGGCACATAACTTCAACCAGATGAGAACAGCGACCATGGTGGCGTCACATCGCACATTCAGGTAAGAGTTTCTCGCAAACGATCCTCAGTTCTTGCTGGAACGCGTCGTTCATTTAGCAGGCTTACATTGACCATATGCATTCTCTAACTTAACTAACTCAAAAGTCATTTAATCGCGCGCATCTTTGTAATTCACTGTACACTGTACTGTACACTGTCTTTCCCTATAATAACATTTAATATCAACAATTCATTCGTATGAATTGTCCTTTTGTCATCAATGTTAATCAACAATTCATGTACTTTTTTACCGCACAATTTATCAAGCAATTGTTACATTTATCATTTATTTGCTTTATTAATTAAACTAAAGAAACACGACATTTATTAATCTTCTTCGACATTTATTTGTTTTGATCAAAAGATCAAACAAGCAAACATTAACAAAGCATTAACTTTTCACTATTTAATTAATAAGGTTTTTGTTATATTTTAACTTTTTTTTTTAAAACTGGCACACACAAGTGTCTTTTTATCATAATGACGTCACAGATACTCGCTATTTCTCATAAAGGTGTATAATTTAAAGGTATTATCAAGGTCATGAGCGCATCTGAGATAGTATTCTACTTTTTTGGTCCGCAGTTGTATATATATATGATGTATAGCCACAGGAAAAATTCACGTAGCTGGTTACAAGGGCAAGAGGAGAACGGAAACCAGTTCCCTCCTCCACCAAATCACACAAATGAAGAGGAATGCTGCGGAGAAGTCGATCACGGATCGAACCTGAACAGTCGTTCGGAATCATCATAAGGTATACATATAATTAAAGATATTAAAGACAGTACCATATTTTTCAGAATAGTCTACAATATATACCCAGTAGTCAGTTATGAAGTTTATCATTAGCTACTATAATTACTATAATTATATAATATGTAGCACTTACCCTGTAAACGTACCTACCGCACGCCACTGAATATATATATATATATGAGCCTATAATTTGGGAGAAAAAAGGACCAAAATTTTTCGTTCAAGTATAAGATAATACTCGTAATGTTCAAGAGTTCATAAACCGAATTAAATTGGCTGAAAATTAGTTGACATTTTAATTAGCGAATAAACCAATCATCCTCTTTTTAAAATACCACTTAAACTTGTTAAATTTTTCTATGATAAAACAATCATTACGCAAGGAGTTACACTACTGAACACATCACGAGAGAGAGAGAGAGAGAGAGAGAGAGAGAGAGAGGCTCAAAACGAAGGTCGTTTTTCGAAAATTCAACTGTGAAAATGAAATTCAATCGAAATATATTCCTCAAAGACCACAATTGCAGTTCATCGCACTTTCTCCCTCTCGCGCGAGATCTTGTCCTGTCAGATAACATCTGAGCGTCGATTTTATCTCAACATTCTTATTGTTGTCCATGTTCTATTGGTTTGTTTGTTGAGCTTAAAAAGCATATTCTTTCTCTAATGTTATACATACGTACTGTTTATACAAGGTGTTCCAAAAAATTCCAACCTATTTTTTGTGACGAGTGAACAAGAAACAGATTGGTACTTTTGGGACACCCTGTATAAGAAAAAACATGCTTTTGGTAAAGTGATATTTTGCTTCTCTCTCTCTCTCTCTCTCTCTCTCTCTCTCTCTCTCTCTCTCTCTATATATATATATATATATATATATATATATATATGTGTGTGTGTGTGTAGTGGATTTTTTTAGAACAGTGCATTTCAGTAGGTAATAAGCGTACTCATGATTGCGTTAAAAGGTACTTATAAGGTACTAAAAAAGAACAAACAACCCAGAACCCGTTGTGACCGGTTGTTTAGGGTTGTTTAACTTCCCTTTATAACGGTAAGGCGAACAGGTTAAGTAAAGATTAAGAAAAGTATGGAAAATACGCATGGTCAGACCATGTTATTGGTGAAAGTCCATTTACTCTCTCTCTGCGATTTAGGGTAACTAAGGAAAAATCTGTTTATATTGTTTTTATTCTTTATTCATTATATATATTCTTTTTAATATATATATATATATTATATATATATATATATATATATATATATATATATATATATATGGCCTTGACCCCAAAAATCAGTGTGATGGTGTTGTAGTTAATGAGAGAGGAGAGAGAGAGAGAGAGAGAGAAGAAGGAGAGAGAGAGAGAGTGTTTTAATTTCAGTCATATTAAAAATCAGGAATAATTAGTCGTTGACATCAATTAAAATGACCTGGACACTAAACTCGTAATCAAGCCCAAAACTGCAAAAATACAAAAGTATTCCTTTTGTGTGAAACATTTAAATAACAAAAATTTTAATTAATAATCCTTTTTAATGACACAGAATTAATTGAATATTGCAAACGAAAAGTTAAGAGGATAAGCTAGTCATTAACTAAATGTTGAAGCAGAAGTGACTGCCAAGATAGCAATGAGTAACGAGCAGTTGGATAACTGGCAGTATACTGTACTGTATGCAAACTATACAGATCAAATTTCATTTTTTATTTAGTCCAAATTGCCTCATACTCTTGGGATTTGTCCTCTAATTGCTTGCCAGACGTATTATAGAAAATACGATAAATTTCAATATATAATTTTGCTGTAAAAATTGATTTTTAGGGTATCTTCAGCAAGAGAAACAACAATTTGTGCAACAATTTGTAGAACAACAATTTGTAGAAACTAAAGCGAATATTAAGTTTGGGCGGCCACTTTTCGAGTGCCATTTAATCGACAAGTTATTGTGGGTTAGAGTAAGTTAGCTTTGGTTAGGTTAAGTTAAGAGAAAACCGGAAAAAAACGCGGTGATTTAAACAGTTTTAAAACTGTAGCTAACCACAATCCAACAGTGTTCCAGACTGTCACGGGAAAAACGAAAGTTGCTCTTGTCCTTGTCCTTACTATTCTAGCGACGGGGTGCTCGCTTCTGCAGGAGTCGCTCATGACGAAGAATTCACCTTTGAGAACATCACGCTCTGCCAAAAGGCATACGCCCTCAAGGACAAGGGCGACTGTTGGACTGTGAGCATTTTCAAAGCAAAGGTTATCACTCTAAAAACTGTGCGCTGGGTGTACCTTATATTAGATCCGAGCCGAAAAAATAAATTAAGTATATTCTGTAAAATATAGAGTACTTCAAGGGTATAAATTATATACAGTGTTCCTGAGGATGTCATTAGACGAAAGCGCTTGAGCACCATTCTGTGTTTCCTTTCCTTCGTGGTTTTATTTATCATATATATATTATATTATATATATATATATATATTTATATATAGAGAGAGAGAGAGAGAGAGAGAAGAAGAGAGAGAGAGAGAGAGTAGCTGAAACGGTTATCTTCTTAACAGTCGGTGTCCTCTGGAACCAATTGAAACATACAAAGAGTACCACTTACAGTATAGTGTTCAAAGAAAACCTCTTGTTATACTCTCTGCGTACCGTCCATCTACCGTCTGTACTCTTTACATACTGTACTTTATATCCAGAGTACGTTAAGTTATTTTTTCCGCTCAGATCTAAGGCACAAAGAGTGGACAGTTTTTAGAGTACACGATATGAGAATTATAACGTAAATATGTTGTACTGACAACAAAATATAGAGAGTATAACGTAAATATGCTGTACTGACAACAAAATATAGGGATTATAACATAAATATGCTGTACTGACAACAAAATATAGAGAGTATAACGTAAATATGCTGTACCGACAACAAAATATAGGATTTATAACGTAAATATGCTGTACTGACAACAAAATATAGAGAGTATATGCTATACTGACAACAAAATATAGGATTTATAACGTAAATATGCTGTACTAACAACAAAATATAGAGAGTATAACGTAAATATGCTGTACTGACAACAAAATATAGGGATTATAACGTAAATATGCTGTACTGACAACAAAATATAGAGAGTATAACGTAAATATGCTGTACTGACAACAAAATATAGGGATTATAACGTAAATATGCTGTACTGACAACAAAATATAGAGAGTATAACGTAAATATGCTGTACTGACAACAAAATATAGGATTTATAACGTAAATATGCTGTACTGACAACAAAATATAGAGAGTATATGCTATACTGACAACAAAATATAGGATTTATAACGTAAATATGCTGTACTAACAACAAAATATAGAGAGTATAACGTAAATATGCTGTACTGACAACAAAATATAGGGATTATAACGTAAATATGCTGTACTGACAACAAAATATAGAGAGTATAACGTAAATATGCTGTACTGACAACAAAATATAGGATTTATAAAGTAAATATGCTGTACTGACAACAAAATATAGAGAGTATAACGTAAATATGCCGTACTGACAACAAAATATAGGGATTATAACGTAAATATGCTGTACTGACAACAAAATATAGGATTTATAACGTAAATATGCTGTACTGACAACAAAATATAGAGAGTATAACGTAAATACGCTGTACTGACAACAAAATATAGGGATTATAACGTAAATATGCTGTACTGACAACAAAATATAGGATTTATAACGTAAATATGCTGTACTAACAACAAAATATAGAGAGTATAACGTAAATATGCTGTACTGACAACAAAATATAGGATTTATAACGTAAATATGCTGTACTGACAACAAAATATAGGGAGTATAACGTAAATATGCCGTACTGACAACAAAATATAGGGAGTATAACGTAAAGATGTTGCAGTGACAACCTAATATGAATTAAAGATAATTACTAAATGATAACAAAAAATGTTAAAGAAAAAATTATTTTTTATCTCAAAGATAAACTTTTAAAATTGTTTATTGTTTATTTTCTTTTAAGTTCATCAATTAATATATAATAATTAATGCATAAATTAATGTGTAAATTATCAACTACTTTAAATAATTTTTCACCTATTTTTTAAAATTTTTATAATTATTCTCAATGTATAATATTTCTTGCTTTAATTAGGTATTTCGAGATAGGTTGAACTTTAATTATATTAGGTTGAATTTTAATTATATTATTATTAACAAAAATAATAATAATAAGGTTGTACTGTAAATATAATTAGATTAATTTTATAATTAATTTAGTGCCATGTCATTTAGTGCCATGCAATTTAGTGCCATGATCAAGAACATCGAAAGAACATAATTTATAGGAGTATTTTGAAGTATTTGACTGAACCAAAGCTCTCTCTCTCTCTCTCTCTCTCTCTCTCTCTCTCTCTATATATATATATATATATATATATATATATATATATATGATACACACAGACCGTGCATGGAACAAGGAACTCTTCTTGGAAAATTAAATCCACTATTGTCCGAATAAGTAATGGTAAATGACAAATACTATAGTTTTTTCTTTTTCATGATGCTAGCCCGACGTGGGCAACGGGTCACTCGCAAAGAGGTCCCAAAAATATAGCTTCCCTCACCAGCTATCTGCAAAGCAGATAGAATCCAGCTTTGGGACAGGATCTAGGGTTTAAAGCAGCCTAGCCCAGCTACATTAGAACCTCAATATAAGCAAAAGACTCGCTGCCTTCACGTCAGATTGAATATATCAAAGAAAAAGGGATAACTATTATATTTATACGTCGGGCTAGCATCATGAAAAAGAAAATCTATGGTATTTGTCATTTACCATTACTTATTCGGACTATAGTGGATTTAATTTTCCTAGAAGAGTTCCTTGTTCCATGCACGGTCTGTGTGCATCACATAAAAAACCTCAGGGAACCATTCTGAGTTCATTCCCATCATGAAACGGACATGTTATGTGCCTTGAAAAGTGGACGCTCAATTCTGCCAGTTGAGGTTTAAGTTTAGGTTTTTGGCTAAAAATATAATAGTCACCTCTTTTTCTTTGATATATTCAATCTGACGTGAAGGCAGCGAGTCTTTTGCTTATATTGAAGTCCTAAATGTAGCTGGGCTAGGCTGCTTTAAACCCTAGATCCTGTCCCAAAGCTGAATCCTATCTGCTTTGCAGATAGCTAGTGAGGGAAGCTATATTTTTGGGACCTCTTTGCTAGTGACCCGTTGCCCACGTCGGGCTAGCATCATGAAAAAGAAAAACTATAGTATTTGTCATTTACCATTACTTATTCGGACTATAATGGATTTAATTTTCCTAGAAGAGTTCCTTATTCCATGCACGGTCTGTGTGTATCATAAAAAACATCAGGGAACCATTCTGAGTTCATTCCCATATATATATATATATACATTCAACTGCAAAGAACACGCAGTATAAATAACGTAAAGAACGACGCTTGTATAGGAGATATTCCGCGCAAGACGAGAAAGAGAAAACGGAACAAATGAAAAAATGAAGTACCACCCGGGAATCGAACCCGGGATCTTCCGATTGCCGGTCAGACGCGATACCACTACACCATGGACTTCACTCTTCCAAATGCCGTAATTCCTCTACATACTCGCAGAAACCAATGCCCCAAGGGGCACCTCCCGCATGCCGTAACATTATATACATTCAACTGCAAAGAACACGCAGTATAAATAACGTAAAGAACGACGCTTGTATAGGAGATATTCTGCGCAAGACGAGAGAGAAAACGGAACAAATGAAAAAATGAAGTACCACCCGGGAATCGAACCCGGATCTTCCGATTGCCGTCAGACGCGATACCACTACACCATGGACTTCACTCTTCCAAATGCCGTAATTCCTCTACATACTCGCAGAAACCAATGCCCCCAAGGGGCACCTCCCGCATGCCGTAACATTATATACATTCAACTGCAAAGAACACGCAGTATAAATAACGTAAAGAACGACGCTTGTATAGGAGATATTCCGCGCAAGACGAGAAAGAGAAAACGGAACAAATGAAAAATGAAGTACCACCCGGGAATCGAACCCGGGATCTTCCGATTGCCGGTCAGACGCGATACCACTACACCATGGACTTCACTCTTCCAAATGCCGTAATTCCTCTACATACTCGCAGAAACCATGCCCCCAAGGGGCACCTCCCGCATGCCGTAACATTATATACATTCAACTGCAAAGAACACGCAGTATAAATAACGTAAAGAACGACGCTTGTATAGGGATATTCCGCGCAAGACGAGAAAGAGAAAACGGAACAAATGAAAAAATGAAGTACCACCAGGGAATCGAACCCGGGATCTTCCGATTGCCGGTCAGACGCGATACCACTACACCATGGACTTCACTCTTCCAAATGCCGTAATTCCTCTACATACTCGCAGAAACCAATGCCCCCAAGGGGGCACCTCCCGCATGCCGTAACATTATATACATTCAACTGCAAAGAACACGCAGTATAAATAACGTAAAGAACGACGCTTGTATAGGAGATATTCCGCGCAAGACGAGAAAGAGAAAACGGAACAAATGAAAAAATGAAGTACCCCCGGGAATCGAACCCGGGATCTTCCGATTGCCGGTCAGACGCGATACCACTACACCATGGACTTCACTCTTCCAAATGCCGTAATTCCTCTACATACTCGCAGAAACCAATGCCCCCAAGGGGCGAGTATGTAGAGGAATTACGCATTTGGAAGAGTGAAGTCCATGGTGTAGTGGTATCGCGTCTGACCGGCAATCGGAAGATCCCAGGTTCGATTCCCGGGTGGTACTTCATTTTTTCATTTGTTCCGTTTTCTCTTTCTCGTCTTGCGCGGAATATCTCCTATACAAGCGTCGTTCTTTACGTTATTTATACTGCGTGTTCTTTGCAGTTGAATGTATATAATGTTACGGCATGCGGGAGGTGCCCCCTTGGGGGCATTGGTTTCTGCGAGTATGTAGAGGAATTACGGCATTTGGAAGAGTGAAGTCCATGGTGTAGTGGTATCGCGTCTGACCGGCAATCGGAAGATCCCGGGTTCGATTCCCGGGTGGTACTTCATTTTTTCATTTGTTCCGTTTTCTCTTTCTCGTCTTGCGCGGAATATCTCCTATACTAGCGTCGTTCTTTACGTTATTTATACTGCGTGTTCTTTGCAGTTGAATGTATATAATGTTACGGCATGCGGGAGGTGCCCCCTTGGGGGCATTGGTTTCTGCGAGTATGTAGAGGAATTACGGCATTTGGAAGAGTGAAGTCCATGGTGTAGTGGTATCGCGTCTGACCGGCAATCGGAAGATCCCGGGTTCGATTCCCGGGTGGTACTTCATTTTTTCATTTGTTCCGTTTTCTCTTTCTCGTCTTGCGCGGAATATCTCCTATACAAGCGTCGTTCTTTACGTTATTTATACTGCGTGTTCTTTGCAGTTGAATGTATATAATGTTACGGCATGCGGGAGGTGCCCCCTTGGGGGCATTGGTTTCTGCGAGTATGTAGAGGAATTACGGCATTTGGAAGAGTGAAGTCCATGGTGTAGTGGTATCGCGTCTGACCGGCAATCGGAAGATCCCGGGTTCGATTCCCGGGTGGTACTTCATTTTTTCATTTGTTCCGTTTTCTCTTTCTCGTCTTGCGCGGAATATCTCCTATACAAGCGTCGTTCTTTACGTTATTTATACTGCGTGTTCTTTGCAGTTGAATGTATATAATGTTACGGCATGCGGGAGGTGCCCCCTTGGGGCATTGGTTTCTGCGAGTATGTAGAGGAATTACGGCATTTGGAAGAGTGAAGTCCATGGTGTAGTGTATCGCGTCTGACCGGCAATCGGAAGATCCCGGGTTCGATTCCCGGGTGGTACTTCATTTTTTCATTTGTTCCGTTTTCTCTTTCTCGTCTTGCGCGGAATATCTCCTATACAAGCGTCGTTCTTTACGTTATTTATACTGCGTGTTCTTTGCAGTTGAATGTATATAATGTTACGGCATGCGGGAGGTGCCCCCTTGGGGGCATTGGTTTCTGCGAGTATGTAGAGGAATTACGGCATTTGGAAGAGTGAAGTCCATGGTGTAGTGGTATCGCGTCTGACCGGCAATCGGAAGATCCCGGGTTCGATTCCCGGGTGGTACTTCATTTTTTCATTTGTTTTTTCCGTTTTCTCTTTCTCGTCTTGCGCGGAATATCTCCTATACAAGCGTCGTTCTTTACGTTATTTATACTGCGTGTTCTTTGCAGTTGAATGTATATAATGTTACGGCATGCGGGAGGTGCCCCCTTGGGGGCATTGGTTTCTGCGAGTATGTAGAGGAATTACGGCATTTGGAAGAGTGAAGTCCATGGTGTAGTGGTATCGCGTCTGACCGGCAATCGGAAGATCCCGGGTTCGATTCCCGGGTGGTACTTCATTTTTTCATTTGTTCCGTTTTCTCTTTCTCGTCTTGCGCGGAATATCTCCTATACAAGCGTCGTTCTTTACGATATATATATATATATATATATATATATATATTATATAACATGCTTATATTAATTCAAGCCGACAGTTCAGAATGAGAGAGCCAACGAAGACTTAGAACTTACAGTAGTACGAGGAAATGGCATCCATTAAATAAACGTATTCAACCAATAAGCCTGTTTCTTCCTTCGAAGTTAATGGACAAATGTAGGCAATCTTCGTATATGAGAATCCTTACATACAGTATGTACGAGTAATAACCCAAACTGCTGTCTACTATATCTGCTTTAAAAAGGAAAGTAAAGAAAAGACTAAATGTACTCGGAATATAAAGTATTTAAAAGGGACGTTTGGTAGCCCGAAGGTACATCGAGAATAAAACGAAATCTTTTCTCTTAATCCCTGCGGAAGTGTATTTCTCGTTTAGTAAATTGAGGGTAATTTCTTTCAATATTTATGTACTACAACTTAATTGTTTTAATTTTTTCCTTCAGGTTTAGCGGTCTATAGTCTTAAAATGAGTTTAGATTTTATGTCTATGCAAAGGTTAGGTCGTGTTTTTACTGTCTTATCCTGAAACAAATTCGTCATTTTGCATATCGTACTTTTCAACACTTTAGTTTCTGTTCTTTGACAATATTATATCGTAATTTAATTTCATATATTTCTATTTAACTGATGATGAAAGAAGAGTACTCTTGAAACGTCCAAGGGAAATGGGACGTAAATATATGTGCAGCCATTCCTCCTAAGGGAAGTTCCTTCAGGGAGTAACTTTGGAGGTAATTACGATAATTGCAATAATGGTCTCTAATAATCTTTCAAACTTCAAAGAAAAATTTTATTTACGAAAATGAAAATTTTCAGGGGACAATTAATGACTATAAAATTCACAGTTTTGGAATAATTTAAAATGATTATTAATCAAATTCAACGCAAATGTATGGATAATTAATTGTTCTGTGTCAGATTTTTCTGCAGGAAGGGAGATATGCCGGCAAAAACGCCCGCTCCCTGTCGAGGAAGAAGAGAATCAAAATCAAGGTCCAGGGTTTTCGAGATGCCTGGACACTCTGGGTTTGAAAGAGTGGAGGTCATAGACAGGGGGGAAAGATGGATTGAGGAAGATTGTTCAAGAGTTCACCGGTTGAGTACGATGAAAGATTGAAAATACCGATTAAACCTCGTGATAAAGACTTGGACAGAAAAGGAATAAGAATGTGTAGAAAGTCAGGTACTACGTGCTCCCCTTAAAGGAGGAGGCATGCAGTTAGAGAGTTCAGAAGAGCAGTGTCGTTATAACAGCGATAGCAAAGAGAGAGTGAGGCAGTATTGCGGCGAAGAGAGATGGACTGAAGACAGTCAGTAAGAGGATGAAGAAGCTGCGAAGACGGTACAACACACCTAGCCTCTTATAAATTGTTTTAGAAATTATATGTGAGCTTTCCAGGAAAGATCACGAGAAAAGGAAAAGCCAATAATAAGAGAAGAGGAAAGATTTTGTTGTGTATTGTTGAAGGTAAGGGGATAGTCGTGTGGAAGATTGTGACTATTAGACAGATGAAGGAACCGAGTTTTTGAGGCATTGAAAACCACAAGATTTTCTCTGCCCCAATCAGAGATAGTAGAAAGATCAGATGAAAGGTGCACCACAGCCATCCTACGCGAAGCATGGAGTGACTATTGGGAGGGATGCTTTGTGAAGCGGGTGGAGAGTGAAGAGGGGAATCATCGGCATAGAAGTGGATAAGAGAGGAAGTGTAACTTATTAGATCATTGATAAATAAAAGAAAAAGAGTGGGTGACAGGATAAGACCCTAAGGAACACCACTGTTAATAACTTTAGGAGAAGAACAGTGGCCATCTATAACCGCAGCTATAGATCGGCTAGAAAGGAAATCAGAGATGAAGGGACAGGTAGAAGGATAGAGACCGAAAGAGAGTCTGGAAATTAAAAATTTGTGCCAGACTCTATCAAAAGCTTTTGATATGTCTAACGCAATAGCAAAAGTTTCACCGAGACCCCGAAAGAGGATGACCATTGACCAAGTGTCAGAGAGCGGTCACCCTTCTTTGGGACAGGCTGAATGAAAGTGAACTTCCAGCAGGAAGGAAAAGTACCAAATGAAAGACAAAAACGAAAGCGTTAGCCTAGACATGGTGTCAGTACAGAAGCACAGTTCTTGAGAACAACAGGAGGGATACATCAGGGCCGTACGCCTTGCTTGATTTGAGCCTATATAGAGCAGAAAAAACATCTTTGGAGGAGATTCTAATTTCAGATATGATTAAGTCAGAGAAAGCGCAGAGGCGTACCGAAGGGGAGGGCGACAGGGGCGATCTCCCCCCCCCCCCCACCTTGAGCTAACAAATTATTATTATTTTCACAGTAAAATTGCTAGGTTACAACAGGATGAGAATGAAAGTGAAAAAATTTCGGCGCCTTCGGCGATAGCCCTTGCCTCCCCTACTACTAAAAATCTAAAATGACTTAGGATCCCAAAAACTCTTAATCCGTCCCTGAGAATAATTTTCTTTTATAAAGGTAACAGTCCAAGAAAATGCTTAATCTCGAAATTAGCACTTTTTTTTATTCTTATGTTAATACAAATCTGAGCATCTTAATTGCGGTTTGCATTGAATATTATGTTACTAATCAGATTTTTATCATAATTTTTATATAATTTTTATATTTTTTATTCATAATGTGTCTTAGCAGTAGCTAGTTAATCATCTCTAACTGAACGATAAGCTCATCATAAACATACATAAAAATTATTTATCTCTATTTCAATTATACTTCTACGATTAGTTTCAAGTTCGCCCCCCCCCCTTGGCAAATTCCTGGGTACGCCCCTGAAGGGAGGAGGAGATGGAGAAACAGCACCGGAACCGTCCATGATCGAATTGGAGGAGAAAGTTTGAGCAAAGAGTTCAGCTTTATCAGGAGAAGAGGCAGCAACTGAGGCATCGGAATTGCATTTATTTGCAAATATTAAAGTTATTTGCTTTCAATCACTGATAAGGGAATGTGTTTATATATATATAATATATATATATATATATATATATATATATAATATATATATATATATATATATATAGAGAGAGAGAGAGAGAGAGAGAGAGAGAGAGAGAGAGAGAGAGAGAGAGAAACTTTATGAACTCATCTACAGATATTCTGGGATTGACCCGGTTTTATTTAACTCGATCTGTATAATTATTTTTCTACGTTATTAAAGCGCGGAGACAAATTTCGTTCTCCATTATATTTGCAACAATATCCTGTCACTTCAGAACTACTCACAGCAAACTTTACAGAAAAACCCACATCACACTCGAATGCCCACCTCAAAGCACACCATACGGAAAAGTCCACAGCACACCCTACAGAAGACCCCACAGCACACCCTATAGCAGTGGTGGCGAACATGGCACGCCTAAGCAAAATGCAATAACGTTGCAATATTGAGTATAAAATAATAGACTTAATATTTATAATTTGGTGTAATATATATAAACTTTTTTGGGGCCCGCGAATTTTTTTTTATGGTTTACATGGTTTTTTGGCACGCGACTGAAAAAGGTTCGCCACCCCTGCGGCCTATAGAAAAAAACGCGGCATCCCTGAAAACCCTCCCCACAGTATACCCTATAGGAAACTTACCCTACACCTCGAAACCCACCCCACAACACACCCTACAGAAAATATCACAGCACATTCGAATACCAACCCCACAACACACCTTACAGAAGAAAACCACAGTACACCCCAAAACCCACCCCACATCGCACTTTACAGAAAAACCCACAACGCATCTCAAAGAAAAAACTCGTACATAATTTTGTCGAATTTTTCACCTTTTTTGAGTTACTAAGAAAGAAAAGTGCAAAGATTTCTTGTATCCTGCTGTGTTTACTTAAAACGTTGCTAATCATATAAAAAGTGTATATGACATATACCATATATCCCATTATAATAATATACAGGGTGTCCGAGAATTATCTGTACAATTTTTGGCTGTTATTAAAAGTCAACCATGAAGTTTAGAAATTCCAGTTTGTCCCATTTTACGAGAATCTCATTAAGTTTTTTCTGATACCACGTTTTGACAAGTTTTTTAGAAATGTACGCGGGTGACAGACATTGATGATTTAAAAGCAAGAATCACAGCTGCTATTGAGCGAATTGATGTGGATATGCTGCAGCGTACATGGCAACATTCGGAGTATCGATTGGATGTTTTGCGAATCACTAATGGTGCACATATCGAATGTTTGTAACAACGTTACTTTAATAAAAGAAACTTTTGAAAATACAGATTCTAAATAATCTTGTTTAAGAATTTTAGGTGTGTTATCAAGAATTTTATTAAAAGATGAAATTGTACAGATAATGTTCGGACACACTGGAATTTCTAAAAAACTTGTCAAAACGTGGTATCAGAAAAAACTTAATGAGATTCTCTGTAAAATGGGACAACACTGGAATTT
Organism: Bathynomus jamesi; assembly: GCA_023014485.1. NCBI lineage: Eukaryota > Metazoa > Arthropoda > Malacostraca > Isopoda > Cirolanidae > Bathynomus > Bathynomus jamesi. Next base: position 798,880 of record JAJOZX010000243.1, on the reverse strand, counting down.
CTACACTTCATGGTTGACTTTTAATAACAGCCAAAAATTGTACAGATAATTCTCGGACACCCTGTACTATATATATATATAATATATATATATATATATATATATATATATATATATATATATATATATATATATACACGAAAACGTCTGTCTGGTACGAAAACGACATTACTCTATTATTTCTAATTAATTGTATATTTTATTCCTAGTATGTTTACTGTCATTTTATTAATAATATTTGTCATATGGACTATATATATATATATATATAGTCTGCAAATAAACCTTTTCATTTTCCTATATCTTCTATATTATATGAATATTTAAAGTTTCATAAAATCTGATCCATCGTTAAAATATTTATTAAAAAATAATAATGATTTTCAGAATGGAAATATATTCTATACAAAAAGATAATTTCCAGAAAAAATTTATTATCTCGTATTTTTGACGGAAAAGTCCCCTTAAATCTATTTGAGAGGCACTGAGGGACTTTAGAGAAGACTTAATATGGCATTACCAATTTGAAATATGACAAATCTCTTTCAGGAGAACCTTATATTCATTTATTTATTTATTTTTTAGAATAGTTTTCCTGTATACACACACATTTTTTTTTTATACAGAAAGTAAAGGTCAAGGGCGAACGCCCCTCAGAAATGTAACCCCAACCCCCACCCCACCCCAATCATAGAAGGAAAAAGAGAGAACCTGAAATCAAGGTCTCCGACGCTGTTTAAAAATTATGCCTTTTTTTTTTAATTTGGAAAAAAATACGGAGTGTGTAAGATGCATGTATGTGTGGTGAAGAATAGAGAGAGAAGCTTGTGCGCTGAGAACATGATGAACTGCTCACAAGGTAGATGAGACACGGGAAAAGATCAACTAAGGAGGACAGTGACAGGAGAAACGGGAGTTTCAGCACTCCCTGTCTTCTGCCTAACATGCCACCCCGGAGTACTTCCCTGATCGACTGGTGTCTACAAGCTCCTTCTTATATATATAAATATATATATATAATAATATATATGATGTATATATATATATATATATATATATATATATATATATATATATATATATATATATATATATATATATATATATATTAAAGAAATGAGGAACCTCCACCACATCAACCTGAATAATTTCAAGAACCAGCTGGACAGATTCCTGTGCAAAGTCCCTGACTAGCCATGCATGGCTGGCTCCAAGGGTAGAGATTGGAAAGCAATTCCCTCCTCTTTCAAATCCCGCAAATGAAGAGGGGTGCTGCAGAGGATCCTGAACCGTCGTTCAAGTCCTCATAAAGTAATATAAAGTAAGTATACATATGAGGCGTCGCGAGTACGAGGGGGCGAACTCGCCAAACCAATTTTGAGATAGACGCGTTTAAACTTTGTGAATATTGTGTAAGAGGGTCACATAGCGCAAATACACGCGCTGAAAATACCTACATTTTGAGCGTAAGAAGGGGGTATTTGGCTATACCAATTGTCTGTGCATGGAGGGGAGGGTTGAACTCTTTATTTTTGGAACAATCGCAAAATCGCCAATTCGCGAGTTCGCACCTTGTACTCGCGACGCCTCATATATATATATATATATATATGAGTTGAGTTGTATATTTTATAAATATAAAATCAATGTTGCATGAACGCTATTAGAAAGAAGCTATCAAATAAATTCAGACTTTTTCTCATTGGATGAGGAATTTAAATTTTCAAAACAGTACTTTATCAATAATAATTACCTTTCGAATCTCTTTGATAACACAGGCTTGCAAATGAGAACTTTGTAAGAGTTGTTTCCTTATTAATAACTGATTTTATATAATTCAACTACGCTCATTTCGAATAAGGTGTCCATTTTTTTTCTATCACGTAGGGATTTTCTGCAAACTGGAAGGGAAAAACTAACAACATAAATAAATATTATTTATTTCAATTTATATTAGGTACCTATTTCGCTTTGTTATATTAATTACAAATGCAAACAACTTTAAAAAGAAAGAAGACTATTAACGTCAATTACATATTCATCTTTATTTGTCTGAGTTTTCTTGTGAGATCTATGCCTTTTAGTCTCGAATGTACTCGCTGTTCCTTTTCTTTTATGTAATAATTCTGGAGTATCCCGTTTCAACATCCAGCAGTAATCAACCATCATGCTGATGTTCCACCTCCCCTGCTATCTCTTCTCCATTTCTTTGATGTCTTGGTGAAACCATTCTCCTTGTTCTTCGCTGAGTGCTCCGAGATTCTCAGGGAAGTAATCCAAGTGTGAATGTAAGAAATGTAATTTTAAACTCGTATTACAACCCAACTCTTTGAACTTATATAGCATGTTGTTCACATTGTTTTGGTCATTTGGGTTCTTGTTGTTCCCCCAAAATTTGCTGATATTCTTAAAAGCAATCCACGCTTCTTTTTCAAGATTGTTCATTGTTCATTCAAAGTGTTCATCCAAAGTCAGTTTTCTAATCTGGGGACCAACGAAAATTCCTTCTTTCAATTTTGCTTCCGAAAGAGTTGGGAATTTACCACACAGATACTTAAAACAATCTCCATCTTCGTCCAAGGCCTTAACAGATTGCTTCATCAAGCCCAATTTTATGTGAAGCGGAGGTAAAAGGACTTTCTTCGTGCCAAGTTGTCAACCAAACTTTCACGTTGAACGTTTTTGGAACCAGGTGTCAGGTTGACTCTGCGTGGCCATTCCTTTTTTAGCCACTGCTGAGTTCTTGCTCGGCTATCCCATTCACACAAAAAACGAAACTTCGTATAACCTGGTTGTTGACCTAACGACATACAAATCACTTTTAAGTCTCCACAAAGTAGCCAACCGTGTTTTTTGTATTTAACCTTAGCTAGAAAAAGCTAAAGATTTTCGTACGTTTCCTTCAAGTGAACCGAATGAGCCACAGAAACGGATGCATACAAGTTACCGTTGTGAAGGAGGATGCCTTTTAGACTTCTTTTGGAGGAATCAATGAAAAGTCTCCACTCATTTGGGTCATAAACTGCAGCGCCTAGCTTAAGTATTAGTTCCGAAACATTGTTGCAATATACCAGTGAATTTTCTTGAGAAAAATATTGGATAAATTCTTTTTCTCGATTTCTGTACCAGTAAAATGATGTCCCGGGAGAAAGCAAATTCTTTGCACAAAGTCTGGATCTCAAAAACTCTGAAGAATCCTTCAGGAGAAACAAATCTCTTACCAAATCATTAAGTTCACTTTGTGTAAACACTTGGGGTTCACCAGATGTTTCGGTTTGAAAACAATCAATATCATCGTTTCCATCTCATCAGATACCGAATCAAATGAAGTTATATCAAAAGTATTTGGTTTAGTAGGTACAGGTATACCAGGTCCATGAGCAACGGGTCTTATAGCAGACTGAAAGTTTAGATAAGAAATTTCCTTTTTATTTTTAGTATTGTAGCCTTGCACGTTACATGAACAAAAATAGCAGTCATTGCTGTGATTTCTAGGCTCACGCCAGACCATTGGAATCCCAAAAGGTAAAGAATCCTTTTTATCTTTACTCTACAGTCTAAGTTGTTCAACACAAACACTGCAAACTTTATGTGGAGCCCATGATTTGTCTTGATCCCCAAGGTTCATTCCGAAATACGCATAGTATGCTTTCTTGACGAAGTCTCTAATATCTCGCCTTTGTTTTTTTCACAGTAAATTTTCCACAAATATAACAGAAAATGTTTGGGCTATTTACACATCCTCTGGTTGCCATAGCGACAAATAAACAACTTTCAAAAAGAAATATAGTCACCGCGCACCTTTGAATTATAAAGAATTATAACCTCGCACGCACTAGATAGACTGACTCGTCTCGTGGCTTGTCAATCACTTATATACTAGCGGTGCGTTTCTCGAATGTTCTAGAAGACGCTATGACGTCACAGCTGATCTGGAAGCATTTATAGGCAGTAGTTTTTAATTAAAATTTAATTGAGTCAATTTTAATGAAAATTACTTACATATGTAACATGCAACCCATGTCACTGCTAATAATTCTGCCAATATTAATGTTCTCGTTCTACTTTTTCAGATTTGAAGAGAGGAGACGATAACAACTAATAATTATCAATCAAAATGCCTTCGACAAAGGAAGAAAAATTTTTTTCGTCACTACTTATTTGGAGACGAAATCATTCAAAACTGTGCAAGCGAAATTTCGCAGGAAGTTCAACTTCAACAATTATCCCCAGAAAAGCCAAATTTATCGTTGGGCACACAATTTCAAGCCACAGGATCAGTAAACAATCTCAACAAGAAAGCAGAAACACCCAGATCTGGCAGGAAGTGACTGCAAGATCTCCTGACAATGTGAATGCGGTGAGAGATTCTGTCGGAAGGAGTCCGAAAAAGTCAATCCGAAGACATTGCCAAGATCTGGGTCTTTCACGTGCGTCAGTGCAAAGAATCTTGATCAAGGATCTTCAGCTGTACCCATACAGGATCCAGATCAAGCAAAACTCACACCAGCTGACATGGCAAAACGTGTTGTGATGTGCCGGTGGTTCGAGAACAAGATCGAAGAGGATCCTGACTTTCTTGATGATGTTTGGTTCAGCGACGAAGCCACACTTCTTGCTCAGTGGGTAGGTCAATAGCAAGAACAATGTGTTCTGGGGCACACAAGCCCCAGACGAGGTGCTTCAGAGGCCCTTGCACTCTGTGCAGGGTGTCAGGGTGAATGACAACTTCGCTCGTCGGCTTCAAGTGTGTCTGCAGCGCAACGGCGGTCATTTGGAACATGTGCTCTAATAAATGTATCCTTTGATCTAGAGACCTCAAATCTTCAGTTTTTAATTGTTATCATATCAGCTTCCAGGAAATGTAATCTTTTTTGGAGGTTATTTTCTGAGTAATAAATTATTATCATGTCAATGGGTTCCATCTATTTTGAGACACCCGGTAATTTACGTGCGACAGCTGTAAGGCTGCGTATATTGACAGTACTCAACTCCAGTTGGAAGTACGCCTTTCCCAACATTTGGGCTTATTATTCCGTACCACAATCAGCAATTAGAAATCACGGTAACGATAATAACCATCTTCATAAAACCCAGTTTTAAATATTAACAAGAACCAATAACTTCACAGAATTGAGAATTCTGGAATCCTTATACATTCACAAAAATAAACCAACCATTAACAGCAATAGCTCACATTCTAAATTACACCTCTTTTAACCAACTAATAGTTCTCACAAACCAACCAACCTCACACTACTAGAGTTAATATTCACATACAGTTCAATCCCAATTTTCTGTTGAATATGGAATAGGGTGGTCCAAAGAGATGAAAAAATATATATATATTTCTCATGACATTTGTCCATATTCCGCTACCACTAACGATGTTGGAAATAAAAATTGGATCGATTCGTGCATATTTTACAGATGGCGCAACTCGAAGACTTAAGTATCATTATACTCGTACATTGTATAATGATACTTACAGTAAGTCTTCGAGTTGCGCCATATCTTCCTTAGTACCACTTTTCCATGGTTGATATATCCTGATGAAATCTTTCAACATGTTCAGCGCTGACAGCACCCAGATTTGATGGGAAGAAGTCCAGGTGGGAGTGTAGGAAATGCATTTTCCAAAACATTTTACACCCTATGGCTTGGTAGGCACTAAGCATTTGCTCCACCAGAGAAACATAATTTTCTGATTTGACGCTGCTGAAGAAATTTATAGTCACTTCCTTAAAAGTGTTTCATGCTGTTCTTTCATCCTCATTCAAAGACTCATAAAATGTAGCGTCTTTCATCACTTCTCTGATCTGTGGGCCCACAAAATGCCTTCTTTGATTTTCGCTTTGCTGATTCTAGGGAACTTCTGTTTTAGAGGTGGTAAGAAAACTTTTTCTGGATCTACTAGGGGTTGATGGGCAACATTTTTCTGTCCTGGAACCAAATTTTGTCGAAGTAGCCACTCTTTCTGTGTATAATGACTCCCCTTAGTTCGGCTGTCGCAGAGGAAACGAGAGAACTTTGTGTATCCTAACTGTAAGCTGAGGAGAAGTGCAATCACTTTCAGATCACCACAGATATGCCAGGAGTGTTTATCATAGTCAGTATGTTTCAAAAGTAACTGCATATTGTCATATGATTCCCCGTTGTGCAATAGTACAGCTTTCAAACTCAACTTTGATAAATCGACAAAACGTCTCCATTTCTTAGGATTGTGCTCTCGACCAAGTACCTCCATGAGAGCGTTCACATCATTATAATACACTAAATCACTTTCCATAGAGAAAAACGATGTGAAGTGTGTCTGACGCTTACGAAATGATGATATTTTTACAGTATTTTGTAAGAGATTCTAATCTTTTAATCTAGAACCTAAGAGCTCAACCTGATTTTTAGATAGATTCAACTCTCTGACAAAATCATTTAATTCTGACTGAGAAATTAAATGAGGTTCATCCGATGAAGGTGGTTGAAATTGTGAACCTTCAGGTTCATCATCATCCGAAGTCCATGTCGTTGGTGGTTTTGGTACTGGCAAATCGTCACAATATGAAAGAGGTCAATGGCTGATAGTAAATTAGGATATTGAGTCGCATGTTTAGATTTTGAGGAATGTCCACTTATCTTCGTTAAACAGAAGTAGCAATCAGTCGAGTGATCTCTTTGTTCTCTCCATACCATTGGGACCGCAAAAGGCATTGAAGAATGAATACCTTTTAACTACCCTCTCAGAGATCTTGCACAAGAAACACAACATACATGAGGCGCCCACATTTTGTCTTGATCTCCTACTTTGCAACCTAAATAAAGTTCATACGCCTTCTTAATTAAACGAGTGAAACCCTGCTTTTAAGATTTTGTTGTAAATTCACCACACACAAAACAAAAACTGTCACGGCTGTTTGCACACTTACGAGACATCCTCACTTTTTTATCACAAAAACACTATTTTTTGACCAAACATATACCAAAACAAAATGAATAACTAAATGCACTTAATCAGTCAACTGGTGGATATCAACTGACTGAGAGATTAGTACGAATTCGCAATTCTAACGCATGACAATTAAGAATGTGTCTGTACTGACAGGTATGTGCTTCGCTAATAAATCTCGTATTATAATGCAAACTGAGGAATGCTTTATCGATCTCAAAGAATTTTAAATTGCAAATCCTTCAAAAACTGTTGGTGATAGAAAAAAAAATCTGTTTTTATTTTCGTAATCAGCGTAAAAAAGGACATAAGAATCACCCACATTTATTAAAAGGAGAAAATCTTTATTGAACAGTGTAATTTGTCGTAAAGCCTGAAATAGAACAATAAATAGTAATGTTTGCTGTCGTGTTGGTTCTTCTTTTCATCTGTAAGAGAGAAGAGAGAGAGAAAGGTAACTTTACATTTTTCTCTAAATAACAATCATTCGTATAGATTTACGTAAACATAAGAATATATATATATATATATATATATGATCTTCTTCTACAACTTTTAATCTTTCGTGGTAAAATGAACCTTTGTATTATTCTTTACTGTGGGGACATTAAATCGAATGTTACAATTTAAAACTTTTAAATACTCCCCCCTCCCCCCGCCAAATCTGTAAATAATGATAATTAGTCAGGAGGGCTAGAAACTGGCAAACCAAGTTAATGCGGCCCATTGTGCGAACTCACTGATTATAATTAACTAGCCTCAACGGAAATCGAATCCCCGACTTCAAAGTTTTTCACTTCGCTTATATGGAAGCGGTGTTATCCAATGAGCCACGGGCGCTAGTATCTTTTAAATAATGTAAATTTCTTTTATTTTTAAAACGTATTACCTATAATTTAGATATTTCGGCCTCCGCCTTTTTCTCATGAGTGCAACTCACTTTCATATTAGCCAGTGCGTGTTATTCTACCTGCAACCAAAAAAGGGTCCCAAAACAAGATATCAATTTAAACATTTGTTTTAGTTCTAATGTACTAATTTTGTAAATTTAATTTAAAATAAATTCTCCTATGAGACCGGACTTATGGGACACCCTGTATAAACGTAAGATCATATCGAAAAGAGGGTATGAACAGTAACCCCAAAAAATCATTTCCCTTTCGACATGAAACATTCTAATAACATTAAATAATAATTATTTTAATTAATTGGACAGTAATTTTGTAATTTTCCAACAAACCGTGAAATTTAAGTCTTGGCAAAATTATACAAAATTTATTCGACAACTCGACAAGATGTGGAAGTTTGTTTGTAAACAAAGCAATTACATCACTCACTCCTTTTTGGTGTAGTGTATTTAATGGATTGAAAGTGGACTGTAATCTACTGTAACAAGACTCTGGTACGAGGGGATCTGCAAACAATGATGTTATGGTAATAGTCATGCAGGTTAATAAATCACGTTTTGGTCACTCGGTTTGCGGCACGCACATATACACACGCTCATATACACAGATACATACACACGGCGGAATTATAAAGCCAATATGTGGACCATTAACCAATATATGATTTATATTGATTTACATGCAGAGGGATCGATAGATAGATAGATAGATAGATAGATAGAGAGAGAGAGAGAGAGAGAGAGAGAGGAGAGAGAGAGAGAGAAATTATAATGGCTTAAAGTTATAAACATGAGCGTGATTTAAAGCCATATAGAAATGCTTCCTTCCAATTTTTATTCTCTGAAAATACAAGATGCGCCCTTGAACAAAAATAGTTCGCTTATTCAATAAACATCATATTCTTTCATTTATTTACCTCTTAATTTGAGGGGAGACAACGTAAATAAATAAATAAATAAATAATAATAATAATGGCAATAATAATAATAATAATAATAATAATAATAATAATAATAACGTTATTTGGCGTTGTTTAACTCTTTCGTGTATGACTATTTTTTGTTTAAAGCAAAAGTTATATGAGATTTATCGCTATTCCAAAAACAAATATTTTAGTAACTCGCCACTTACATTACACACATTTTGGCTTCCTTTTTCACACAATTAAACTAAATCTATTTAAACATCTTAAAATATATTATTTCCCGTGGAACATTACAGTTCCATTGGGACTGAAAGGTTTAACCTTCGCAACGGCGAAAGTCATGTGACAGAGGGGCTCTATACGGCTTTACGTAGAATCAGATGCACGTATCTGAGGATCGTTACAGCGTCATCCATCCAACTATACTAAACAGGCTCAGCGTCGCTTAACCTCGCCGATCCAACGGGAAGTGGTATTGCGACGGGGCCACCATGACCTAACTTTACATAATAATAAATAATTACTAGCGCAAAATCGTTCTCCCAACGTCGTTTTCACGCGCGCGTTGACAAACGTAAGCAATCGTAAGCAAACTGAAAAAGTATCTCCTTCCCTGAAAAGATCAAACGAAATAGGATGTTCAATTCGTGTAAAATGTCGAATTAAATTTAATTTAATGTTTCGTGGAATAAACACGCAAAATCATATTCCGAATGGCTGCGCCTAAGATTGGTAAACTATCTACGGCATGATAATTGGTTTTATGGAAAAGTAACGAACGGTTTGGTTGAATAATTTTATTAATTAAAGTTTCAACAGTTACAGTCACAATTACAGTTACAACAGTTATAAAACTTTCCGTACAATTCACTGCAGAGGGATTTCTCGTCGGTGGTTAAAATATTAGGAGAAAGTGTAATTATAAGATTTTGGAAATCTTTGGTCATTCGCGCGTTGCGGGTAATTTTCTACTTATTCACATACCACAAAAGAATGGTCGATTCGGAGTTCAGTAATAATAATAATTAGCCAAAAAACTGACACAGCGCTCAGCCAAATTAATGCGACCGATGGCGTTTGTGACTCGAATTATTTATTACCAGCATAATCGGGAGTGGAACCCCCGAGCTCAGTATCTTCACTGCACGTATAGAGAAACGGTGTTACCCACTGAACTACGAGTCCTGGAAAGAGTTCACTGATGGTAAAAATACCTTTTTCTAATTGACACTAAAATAATATAATAGAAGTAAGTGACATAAATCAATTAAAATCTATTAAATCAATAAGATTTACGAATGCAAATGGAGGAATAGATGACGTCATCAAATTGAAATTCAAGAAGCTTCGGGAAACGATCAATGAAGCTAAATCTATAAAAATAATTAATGACATTTTTTTAAACGAAGTGACGTCATTGCAGACAAAAAGCAAATGAAAATAATAATACTGAAAACTGATGCCATGCTTACACTTATTGACGTGTAAAGCTTTCACGCAGGAATAGTAGCTAGTAATAGTAAAGTATAGAATAGACAAGGCTCTCTCCCTCCTCCGACAGCCACTGCTGACAAAAAATTGTTGTGAATGAAGATATATAGGAAAGTAGGGAAACGTATAATGAAAAGAATAGCTTCAGAGTTCATTCACACCATGCGTATACTTACCTCGTGTACCCAGTTACGCATTAGAAGATAGTAAAAAATAAAGGATAGTATTAAACGCTGAACTACTTAATGTCATGTACACCAAGCATTTCTTTTAAGGACTTTTATTTATTTATTTATTATACACAAAAAATAATCATTTGATTGCTGCATCATACCTTCGATGAATACCGAGGCCATCGTGCTGAGAGACTTTCTCTTGAAATTAATTATTTACATTACCATTTCTCGTACTGGAATTACTTAGATAAGGGATCAGTGATCCGAAGGCACCTCCAGATGGTCAGCACACCCCAATTTGAGGACTCCCTCGAAAGTGTATATCATGTATGTGAATTCTACCTTTTTCGAAAAAATATTGCGTCCTTCGCATAAGAATGGCTTGGCTGAAGAAGCATTGATCCATAGGCACCGACAGCTGGCCAGCATTTCCCAGTTTAATAATTCCTCCTCCAGTAGTTATTGGACCATTAACCAATATCCGATTTATACTGATTTGCATGCAGAGAGAGAGAGAGAGAGAGAGAGAGAGAGAGAGAGAGAGAGAGAGAGAGAGCCTCTCGCGCCAATATGACAGAGTAGCTAAAACTATTTACGTCTTTTTCTGGTTAATCGCTTCACCGCAAAGAGATTAATTATAATTTTTTTTGAGCTATTGAAGAATAGGGACCCCAGCCTTCTTTAGTTAGGCTTATAAGGCTAACTAACGAAAATATCACGACCTAACCTAACCAATCGTTAGGTTAACTGTACGCCCTTGACGATTGGTTAGGTTAGGTCATGATATTTTCGTTAGTTAGCCTTATAAAGCTAACTAAAGAAGGCTGGGGTCCCTATTCTTCAATAGCTCCAAAATTTTATCAAAGCAAGATCCTAAATCTAGATTACAAAATCTGTTGAAAGGACAATTTTGAAAATTTTCAAGAATTCAAATTTGACGCTTTAGAATTTTTCTTTCAATTTCTTTTTTCAAGAAATACCATTATCGGATCAGTGAGTCTATTGTCCAGTTTGGGCTGAAGCAAAGAATATACGAAGTACGCGCCAAGCCAAGAATAACTATGCTGTTATTTTCCATTCTTATGCAAATAACCTTTTGGGTACTTTTAGAAGCGGTATATTTTTCCCTTATGGCTGACATTTATTTTCAGCGTTCTTGAAATTTAATTTTATATTGTATTTACGTTACGGCCTTTTTGCGAAATTGGCCTTTTTGCAAAAGGGTTTAAGTCGTGATATTTTCGTTAAACAACGAAAATATCACGACTTAACTTGACCAATCATCAATGGCGGCCAGTTGACCTAATTGGACATTCAATTAACCTAAATCGGCCTTTCTTTTGCAAAAAGGCCGATTTCGCCAAAAAGGCCGTAATAATTTGTTACAGTGTATATAAATGTACAGGTTCCAAATAATATAAATCAAAACTATCGAAGAATTATTCACCATACTTTGTTATAAGGGCTATACCTCGTTGCCAGGTGGCAACATGGATTTCCGTGAGATTAAAGAGGTTAAGTGACGTTAGGTCTGTTCAGTAGTTGGATGGGGACCGTCCTCTGATTTCAGATGATGTAGTGACCCTTAGATGGCTCGAATCCCACGTAAAGTTGTAGGTACCCTCCGTCACATGACTTTTGACAATACGAAGGATGTTGAACAACCCCACTGGTCATTATTATTATTATAGAACAAATGATGCTTTCAATTATGCATAAGACATTTATAAAAGCCATGTGGGCTACGTAGTGGTGACGTCGTAACACTGCTACTCCTAGATCAGCAAAGTTAAGCGACGTTAGGTCTGGGTAGTAGTTGGAAGGGAGCCCGAGCACTGCGTCCAGATAATTCCACGTAAAGCTGAAGGTCCCCTTCGTCATATAACTTTAGATGTTGCGAAGGGAATCAAACAGCCCCAAAACACACGCATATCAGGTATGAAATTAAATATAACCAAATTCTTCTAACTATTTTGAGCCCCCCCATAGCCCCCCCCCCCCGCCTCTATATTTCACTTTTGCCTCGACCATATACAACAATCATATTAGAATGCTCAATTCTACGAGATTACATAACAGTTTAATCAATAACCAGAAAATTCACTTCTATAATGAGTAATTCCTTAGCAACGGCAGCAACAAGGGTTGCTAAGGGCATTTTAAAGAAAGTTCAGCCTCAAGACATTGTTACAAGCATCGTATAAGTATCGCGAATTTCATTCCTTCGTGAATTAATGCTCCTGCATTACCACAACATTTCCTTAAACGAACGGGTATGTTGTCCACTGCTGGTCGTAACATGCGTTCAGGAACATTGTTGAGAACGTGGTTAATTCTTTCCCCAAGTTCATCAAATCTTTAGGTTTGTGGCAATAAACTTCTTCCTTAACCCAACCCCGCAGAAAGAAGTCACAAAGTGTTAGGTCTGGGCTGCGAGCAGGCCATTCACGCGCCCCACGTCTTCCAATCTATCGTCCTGGAAATTTGTCATGCAGCCATGTCGCACATCGTTCGAAAAATGAGGAGGTGCTCCTTCCTGCATGAAATGAAGATTATCAATGTTGTTCCATTGCGAAATCATTGTCTGTATGCGATTTTTCAACATTTGCAGATATCTTTCCGCATTCATTGTGTCCCGAATGATAAAAGGCCCAACAATGGTTGTGGATGTCATACCACATCAAACCGTCAGCATTGCCCAACAGAAAGCTCAATACAGAAATCCTTAATAAATACCGAATAATTTACAGTTTGTTTCATTAAAATTGAGTAAAAAATAGGGAAGTTATACGAATTTTAAAATAAGGAGAGTTACTTACGGTATACCCCATAGTTTCACCTGATAGACGCTTCATTCGATATTGACAATTCTTGCCCTTAAAACGTTTGAAACATATTTGATGATTTTGGGAACTGACAATATAAATTTTGAGTTATATATGTATATATATATATATATATATATATATATATATATATATATATATATGGTTCTTTTTGGCATGTTTACTATCTGAAATAAAGTTTATTTTGTTTTTGTTGTCTATGAAAGTTCCAAAGGTTGTCATTGAAAGAGAAGTTAGGGTGGGTTAGGCGTTAGGTTAAGCCATTTACAGTTAGTTAAACACGTAAATTTATTAACAATATAAACTGTCACGGAAAATAAAACAAAGATTCTGTAAGTACGTTTATTATATATATATATATATATATATACACGGTGAACCAAAAGTAGGTGGACAGTAGGTTGAATACGGTTTGTTATATTATATTATAACTATGGTGTTCATTATAACTATGGTGTTTGTGTTATATTATATTAAATATTATAACTAAATTTATTTAAATTTATTTTGTATATAGTATACAAAAAAATTAAATATGTATTCTCAAAATAAACGTTATCATTTACTGTCCACCTACATTTGGTTCACCCTATATATATATATATATATATATATATATATATATATTTCCGGTGGCCAGAAAATTTGGTCTCAGAAAATTCGGTCTTGGTTTAAAACCAGCCACCAACCAACCACCGCCGAACGATTCGATTGAAAATAAAAAGAAAAGTTTACTCGTTATGTTCAATATACATCAGTGAGTGCCTAATACGTGACACTGTCGTGACAGTGAGTGCCTAATACGAAAAGATCAGAAGATATTTAGGTGAAATAACCAATATTAACTTGTTAGGTTAATTGAATGCCCGGTTAGGTCAACTGAATGCCGGTTAGGTCAACTGTACGCCCTTGATGATTGGTTTGGTTAAGTTGTGATATTTTCGTTAGTTTTTGTGTTTAAGACCAAATTTTTAATTCGTCCTAATACTTAATAAACCTTAACAATTTTTAGTACATATTTTGAGTTAATTTCGTTACTAAATAAATCTTATAAATTTGTAGTACATATTTGTAGTATTAATAAACTATACCAATTTTTAGTACATATTTTTATTTCCCTATGACCGACTTTTCTGAGACCGAAATTTCATATTTGAATTTGTCTTAATACTTAATAAACCTGATCAATTTTTAGTACATATTTTGAGTTAATTTCGTTACTAAATAAATCTTATAAATTTGTAGTACATATTTGGAGTTCATTAATAAACTATACCAATTTTTAGTACATATTTTTTAGTTATTTTATAAGACCGAATTTTCTGAGACCGACTTTTCTGAGACCAAATTTTCTGAGACCGAATTTTCATAGCACCATATTTCACGCAGGAAAATGAAAGTAGGAGTAGCGACGTCGTTTCGTTCCAATCACTGGAGCATTCTCAAGCTTTATTAACCGAAAAAAAATGGGCTACGTCGTGGCCAATGTCGTAACAGCGCTTCCCGTTGATCAGCGAAGTTAAGCGACATTGGGTCGGATAGTAGTTGGATGGGAGACCGTCCTCCGTGTCCATAGCGACCCGTGGTTCGGACCCCACGTAAAACTGTAGGTCCCCTCCCTCATATTATTAACCAAAAAAATAGAGACAATCTTTTATACACCTTTAAAAGGCTTATAAAGTGTGAAGGGAGAGTTAGAGCCGAAAGTTGGGAGTGGTCTCAGATAAGATTACAAAAATTAACAAATGATTAAAGTTACAAAGATTAACAAATGTTAAATACAGGTAGCCCAGATGTGAATATACAATTTTTTTTATAAGATAATAAAAGAAGAATTAACAACCTATAAGGTTACAAAGATTCGTTAAACGATACAACAGAGAACTAAATAAAATAAAATGAATGCATGCAGTGGGAAGGGAGCTACTGTAGGTATGTACTTGTTTGTTCTTGTTTGGGTTTATCAACAGTGGTTTTATCTATTGAAGAATAAATTAAATGGTTATATATGATATTTTCGTGTCTGCCCGTGTTTAGGTTGAAGCTTTTTGTGTGTTGCATAAGGGCTGATTCGTAGAGGAGCCTTCTTGGGTAATGCGGTGCGTTGAGGATGACGTGGCCCTCTTTGAAGTTATTTTGATATCCTGCGTTCCTTTTGTGGTTGTATATGGCGTTTGAAGTATTGCCGGTGCGGATCGCTTCTTTGTTTAGCGTGTTTCCAGTTTATCTGATGTATTTCGCCGCATATATATATATATATATATATATAATATATTATATATATATATATATTAGGGTGATGCACAAATCATGACCATCGTGGATTTTTAGGGATACCCCCTCATTTGTTCCAATTTGTCACAAAAACACCCTGTGAGAAATTCCAGGTCAAACAAATAACATCCAGAGGTCGCGCCCGCCAATTGAAAATTTGAAAATTACAAAAAATTAGAGTAAATCAAATTTTTGAATTTGTTCTTATTTTTGTTGCAGGTTTGTTGCAGGTTGCAGGTTTTGTGCAGGTTTGCTGCAGGCAGAGTGGTAGGTGATGCGTATATGAGCAAACAGCAAACAGCGTTCAAGGAAATCGGTATCGCAGTGTGCTTGTGGCAGTGTCCGGGAGAGGTGCTATATCAGTGATTCTCTCCGCCTCAATTTCTCTTCTATTTCCTGTATCTTAATTGTGACGAAAATGAGATCAAGAAGCTCAACAGATATCTGGCTGATCGGTCAACAAATAGATAAATGAATCAAAGTAAGCTTCCATCAAAGAAAGAAGTAATTTCCTTATTCATGAATTATAAACATGTCAAGAATGAAACCTTCAGAGAAGCATTAACTTCAACCATTAATGATGTATTGGAAGTGTGGCAGAGAGCAGGAATACCAACAACCCAGAAATGTAATGTGTGAAGAAATTAAATAAACTGTATGATGAGTGGCAAGGGCTGAAGAAGAGCAAAGGAAAAATATCGAAGTTTTCAATAGAGAAAGAGAATACATGGAAAGAAAAATTGGATGGACTCTTTGATATGCGCATGCAAATGCTAACGAGTTAATAACTATCGAAGAAGATAGAGTTTCTACAGCTACAAAGGGAAGGTCGAAAGGGTAAAATGATGGCAGTTGATAAGGATGAAGAAAAACGTCGAAAGGAAGCTGCGAAGAGACATGAAAAAATGGATAAGAAAAGGTTACGTGAATCAAGTGCATTTGATGAAACAGTTGTTCTTGCAAGCAGCAGCAGTTCCTGCAGTGATTCACCTGCATCTACGGAAGAAGAAGTACATCTGGAACAGCCCTCAACATCCAAAAGAGGCCTTCCAAGAAAAAAATTCAAGATTATGAATGAAAATCTGCTTTCCTCATTGGATGTTGCTAAGATCAGCGACCGATCAGCCTCTTTAATAATTATTCCAACGATCGCAAATGTTGGAAAAGATCCAGAGAATTACAATGTTAGCTACTCATCGATTCGCAGGGCAAGACAGAAATCAAGAAAGAAGTTCAGTGAAAACTTGAAAGAAGAATTTCAAGCTGACAAACCCTTGATTGTTCATTGGGATGGCAAACTCCTCGAAGACATTACTGGGAATGAGGTTGTTGATCGGTTGCCAGTCCTAATCTCTGGCAGTGGAGAAGATCAACTGCTTGGAGTGCCAAAAATAGATCATGGCACGGGAAATGATACTGCAAATGCAGTACATCAGGCGATCATTGATTGGAATCTAATAGATAAGGTAAAAGGCATGTGTTTCGATACAACTGCATCGAACACAGGTCATAAAAAATGGAGCTTGTGTCCTAATTGAACAGAAAATGGAGAAAGATTTGTTGTGGTGTCCTTGTCGACACCATATCCTTGAAATCATGTTGGAAGCAGTGGTATCCCCTGCATTACAGGCTTCATCAGACCCTGACATTCAGTTATTCAAAAGATTCAAAACAAACTGGAATAAGATAATCTAACTTCATACGATAAATTAGAAAATTATCCACAAAAGGAAAAAAGAGGAAATCATCAACTTTGCAGCAAGAAAAATCAATGAAGATCAACCTCGCGACGATTACAGAGAGTTATTGGAACTGACAATCATCTTGCTTGGCGGTACTCCAACGACTGGAATAAAATTCAGGAAGCCTGGGCTTATCATAGAGCCCGTTGGATGGCGAAAGTCATTTATTCGATGAAAATCTTTATGTTCAAAAGTCAGTTCAAAATAACAGCAATAGAAGAAAGAAATCTAAAAGAAATTTGTTGGTTTCTGTTTCAATTTATATTAAGCATTGGTTTTCAGCACCCTGCGCAGCAAGTGCTCCACGAAATGATCTGAGTCTTCTCAAGAATCTTCACAGCTACAAAAGCACAAATGAACAACTAGCAAATGCTGCTTTAGAAAAATTCAAGAATCATTTGTGGTATCTCTCAGAAGAGTTGATCGCATTGGCTTTCTTTGATGATAAAATCAGCTTTGACACCAAAAGAAAAATGAAGGAGGCTCTTACAAAATCTTCGGAGCCAGATCCTCCAAAGAAGACACAAATAGACATCAAAACTATTGACAATAAGCAGCTTGAAGATTTTGTAACTGCTAACACAAAGTCCTTCTTCAGTATACTCGGATTGTCTTCAACGTTCTTGAGCAAACCAGTAGAAGATTGGCTTCTCGATGAGAGTTATTGGGTTGCAAAGAACGTAGTGAATCACATGAAAGTGTTAATGATATTGCTGAAAGAGGAGTGAAATTGATTGAAGATTATAACAAATTAATTACCAATGATGAACAACAGGAGCAATATCTACTGCAAGTTGTATCAAATTATCGGAAGAAGCTTCCGGACAAAACTAAGAAAACTCTCGTATCTTTGATGCAACAATAAAATTTACGAGTATATCCATTCTATGTATCTATTGTAAATATCTATTGTATTGTATCTGTTTTATGAACAAATGGAAAAGAGGAAGGTGGTATGATAGGCCTCCTGGGAACTTCCACTCAAAAAAAAAAGTAACGTGACGCTTGCTGTACCTCCTGGGTGTCATGGAAATCAGCAAATTTTCAAATGGCGGGCGCGACCTCCAAATATTCGAATTTTGACCCGACATTTCCCAGGATAATTTTTCTACCAAATCAAACCAAATGAGAGGGTATCTCAAAAATTTGAAACAAAAACATTTTACTCCCCCACTTTTGCATCACCCTAATATATATATATATATATATATATATATATATATATATATATATAGAGAGAGAGAGAGAGAGAGAGAGAGAGAGAGAGAGAGAGCGTATCCCGATATTTTTAGTGATTAAGGACACTTGGCAGGAATTATGATTGTAGATAGATCAGGTAAAGCTGTAGGTTCCCCTCCACTCTTGCACAAACTAACTTGATAGGGTGCTACTGTAGTATGCGGTCTACCTACGATTGGTTAGGTTTAATCATGATATTTTCGTTAAAACTAACGAAAATATCATGACTAAACCTAACCAATCGTCAAGGGCGATTGACAATGGGATGTAAACAAACAATTAGTAAACAAGATAAGAAGCTATAATTAAAAGGTAGACCGCCGAATCGTAGGTAGACCGCATACTACAGTAGCACCCTTGATAGATATTACGAAGGAGGTTGAAGAAGCCCAAATGTGATGATAGGCATTATTACATGAAAACAACTTTTTTCTGCTTCAAACACTGAAAGTTTGTTGAAGAATATCTTTTAATGTATTAAGGTCGGATGATGAGAAAAATGACGTAATGAATTTTATCCTCGTATGAACATCATTTCTGCTACAAATCATTGTTGCAGAAGGACATTCATTTGTTCATTTGGTGCTGTATTATTATTACTAATAATAATGAGTAATATTATTTGTGGTGTAATGTTCCAATGATATATATATATATATATATATATATATATATAATATTTAAGAGAAATCCAATGACAAGGAGAAATGTAAATGCCATGAAAAGTCTTCTTTAATGCGCAACGTTTCGAGCAATACGCTCATCTTCAGGCTGTTTAATAACAATGTGAAATTAAAATCAATATTGAATGAAAAACAAAACAGAAAATTTCTATAACCTATTCGTAAAGACAAATTTTAAAAGACTGAGAAAAGAGGGTTAAATTCTAAGTTATACAGATTTACATATAAAAATTAAGAAGTTATTTTTAAATACATGTAGTAAAAGTGAAATTAATACACTGGAAAAATTACCAATAGTACACTGGAAACACTGGAACTATCTACCTTACACTGCAGTATCCGAGGCTTTTTCTCAGCGAAGGATCGAACCCCTGACTCGTTGCGTAGCGGTGTTGTATATTTATTTACCTGCCCTAGGTGTCTCCTTGGGAATTACATCGGCAGCACTGTTCGCTCTCTCAGGGCTAGATTTTATTCGCATATGGGAATAAGTGGCCGAACAGGTAAAATTTTAAAAACTAAAGAAGCCTCCAGTATTCGTGAACACAGCATTCAATGTAAGGTTGATGTCACTTTAGACAATTTTAAAATTCTTGGTTGTAATACTTGTCCCAACTCACTAAGAATTTTAGAATCGCTGTTCATTAAAGCATTGTCCCCTAGTCTGAATGTTGACTCATCGGCCGTCCCTCTCAATTTGCTATGATCCCTCCTCCTTCCCCAATTCCTTATAATCCCTCCGTCCCCAATCGCCCTCGCCATTCTCTCGTGTTTCCCGTTCTTTGTCTGCTCAAATTAGTCGGCCTCGGATACTGCAGTGTAAGGTAGATAGTTCCAGTGTTTCCAGTGTACTATTGGTAATTTTCCAGTGTATTAATTTCACTTTTACTACATGTATTTAAAAATAACTTCTTAATTTTTATATGTAAATCTGTATAACTTAGAATTTTAACCCTCTTTTCTCAGTCTTTTAAAATTGTCTTTACGAATAGGTTATAGAAATTTTCTGTTTTGTTTTTCATTCAATATTGATTTTAATTTCACATTGTTATTAAACAGCCTGAAGATGAGCGTATTGCTCGAAACGTTGCGCATTAAAGAAGACTTTTCATGGCATTTACATTTCTCCTTGTCATTGGATTTCTCTTAAATATTAAATTGAAGCTCTGTAGAAGCAACCCGCATGACTATATATATATATATATATATATATATATATATATATATACAGGGTGGGCGGAAAGTAGCTCCCTATTTTGGATTGGTAAAAAAATACGTATATTATCCATTTATTTCAGAAGAAATAATATGAAAAGGTAGGCATACATGGTAGGTTTTCTCTAAAATTCAATGTGGGCTCCAACTCTTTCACCAGCTTCTGGAGCCGCCCAGGAATGGCGTCCACTGACTTTAGCAGGAACTCCGGCGGGATGGAGGACATGACTTCCCGAATTCGGTCCTCCAGTTCTTCCAATGTCCTCGGTTTGGTGCGGTAGACTTCTTCCTTTACCCACCCCCAAAGAAAGAAGTCGCACGGTGTCAAGTCGGGGCTCCTGGCTGGCCATTGATGTGGACCACGACGACCCATCCAACGCCCAGGGAAGTGGGCATCCAGCTACTCACGGACAACAAGAGCGAAGTGCGGAGGGGCGCCATCTTGCATAAATATCAGATCGTCGATGTTCTCCCATGTGCTGACAACCGGCCAGACCTCGTTTCGCAAAATAGCAAGGTACCGCTCAGCATTCATGGTGTTGCGCAGAAGGAACGGGCCCACAACCTGATCTGAGGTCATACCACACCACACCGTTACACTGAACCGATTCTGCCGTTTTTCAGCGGTAACCATGGGATCCTCTCCTGCCCAGTAGTGGCAATTGTGGCGGTTGACAAAGCCTCCGACGTGGAACACCGCCTCGTCGCTCCAGAGGATGTTGCGGAAGAGATGGGCCAGTCTTCATGCCAAGCCAGCATGATTTCCCCGAACTCCATGCGAATGTCGCAGTCCTCGTCCGAGAGAGATTGGCAGTAATGCGGCTTCCACGCACGCCAGTTCAGCTCCTTCTTCAGCACAGTTCGCACTGAGTAGCGGGAGAGTCCACTTTCCCGAGCTGCCTGGCGAGTTGACTTTCGTGGACTCCGTGCGAACATTTCCTGAACTGCCTGCACCGTCTCCTGGGCCCTGGATGTCGAAGGGCGACCACATCTTCGAAAATCTGCCACAGACCCCGTGGTCATGAGCTTCGAGTGGCAGTTCTTGATTGTTTTCGGGTCCACTTGGGCACGTGGTCCGTGAATGGCCCGCCACCATCTTTGAACTCGAACGACAGATTGCCAAACTTCGTACCGTGCCGCCAACTGGGCACGCTCCTGCAGTGTTAAACGCTCAGCCATGTTACCCTTCAATCTGAAATGAAAAAAAAAAAATGAACGTTACAATTGTACCACTTTAGAGAACACAAAGAGAACACTTTAGAGAAAAAAAGATTACCGTTACAATTGTACCACTTTAGAGAACACACCATAACAATATAACAATACAATCACAATTTATACATAATTTATATGTAATTTAAATTAGGGAGCTACTTTCCGCCCACCCTGTATATATCGCTTTCCTTTCAAACTTTCAAATACGAAGTAATAGACACACACACACACACACACACAAGTGCACACCAAATTGACAAAGTATAAGACCCACTGTCAGTGTCTGTTAGACTGGAGAGATAAATTCACTCGTGTTTTAGGAAAATAACAGAGAAATAAAGAAAATTTAGTAAAAACCTAAACAACAATTTTCGCATTTCAGGATCAGTCCCATCAAGGATTCCCAAAGGACTTCTTAAATCCATTGATAAACTCCAACAGTCGGATCAATCTTTTCCTCTTCCACAACATACGCAGGACCAAAGTGAAAAAGCCATGACTGAGAATGGAGCCAAGATAAAATGGGAAAGGAAAAAGTCCTTTTGAAATTTTTGCTTATGGATTTGTCATTCTTCGGCTCAAGAATGAAATTGGATTGATCGAGAAAGGTAATATTCCCCTTTTTCTTATTTTAATAATACTTGAAGAATATTCAATCCTAAACTCCTTCGGAAGATTTCTTCTGTTAGATAATCTAGAAGAGTGAGAACTATTGTTGTCCCAAAGCGAGATGATGACTAGGCTGTTTAATGAAATATTTCTTGTATATATTAAGTTAAGATATATATTGTATATCCATCTCATAAGTGTAAAGGTGGTGATAATATGTCATTTGTGGTAGAACCAATATTTTAGCTCCCTTAGTCTCAGTTTTGGACACCGACAGCTTCTCTTTTGTTGAAAGTGGCACAGTTAGGTTGTGGTTATACAGAGAACTCTCTTGCAATTCAGTTTTTGGTAGTCGAGATACATGATTGTTGCATCGTGCAATGGTGCAAGAAGAAGACCACAAATATTTGTTTTTTATTTATGCTAAGTGAGGCTTAAAGTAGGCCTGCTTCAACTGACTACCCTAAAGTAAAATTTAGTAGGACCGCAGGGTTCCCCTAACTCTTGTTAAAGTTGCTCCTTCAGAGTTCCTTCAGATTCCGAACTTCCTAATTAAAAAATAGCATCTTCTATCAACAAGGCACATCCTTTGTTCATGGTTGGCTTTGATATCGATTCTCTTTAAAACAACTTACAGTTTCGAAAAAAATTCGCCTGGAAACATGAAATTTCTGGAAAAAAAAATTATACTAATTCGTAATGACTGAGTTTAATTTTTAAAATTTTATTACTGTCACCAGAAAGGATAAAATAATCAACCAAAATGTTATAAATTATTAATTTATAAATAAATTTATAAATAAAGTACGGCTCAACCCACACAGCCGTACTTAACCGAGTGGAATCAAAAGCTTTTCGTCTCATCAATTCCCCGCCTCTTACTGATTGTCTTCAATTCCTCTCTCTTCGTTGCAATGTTGCCTCACTCTCTCTTTACTCTCGCTATTATAACGGACACTGCTCTTCTGAAATCTCTCTAACTGCATGCCTCCTCCTTTAAGGAGAGCACGCAGCACCAGACTTTCGACATATTCTTATTCTGTCCAACTCTCTAACGTAAGGGTTAATCGCTATTTTCAATCTTTCATCTAATCAACCGATTAACTCTGGAACACTCTTCCTCAATCCATCTTTCCCCATATCTATGATTTCCAATCTTTCAAACGCAGAGTGTCTAGGCATCTCGAAAACCCTGGACCTTGATTTTGGCTTTCTTTTTTTTCTATGGGGGAGGGGCGCTTTTGCGGGCGTTGCTTGGCTCTCCTTCCTGCATAAAAAAAATATGCTTCTTTTAAATTTTGTTTGTAGGCGATCTTTTTTCCCGAAACTGTACCACTTAATAAATCAATATATATAATTAAGCGTTAATATTACGCACGGCAAAAAATATAGGACATTTCAAGTATCAGAATTTGAGTTTTCTTCTGTTCTAAGATTAACAGCCGTCGACATAGTTTTCGTGCTCAACAACTACAGTAACTATACAAACAAATGGGTTCTTTAGGCCGGCCGCACACAGGATCATCTTGCGACTTACGACTGACGAACTGGGTCGTGACGACATAAGTCGCGTATGATTTTACATTGACAGAATGGGAGCCCCGCACACTGCAGCGACCGCGACGCGATTCCCCAGAATCGTGTCGCGGTCGCTACCACTAATGCGGCTCATTTCGCTATCTCCGGGATTATTACTACCAGCACTATCGGGAGTCGAACCCTCTGACCTTAGTTTCTTAATTTCGCTTACAGGGAAACGGTTCACTGAACTACGTAGGCTAGCTGCTGGATACTGTACATTAGATAGATAGATAGACAAATAGACAGATAGACAGATAGATAAATAGATCATGTCTTATAAAGCAAAAAAAAGAGAAAATATAGATAAAGTTTAAGAGTAAAATACGCTCTTTGAAGCGAACCAAAATTCAGAGAATTTAGTAATCGCACTAACTTCACAAATGAAGATTTGACGTGACTTCCTTCCTCATTCATTTAATTTCAGTAAGTGACTGACTGAATAAACAATTGTGAAGCCAATACAAACGTTAAGTTAAAACTTACCGAGCTGCTGAACGGTCACTTTTCAGTTTATAAATTTTTTTTGGGGGGATTAAAGACTCTAGGGAACTTTAGGTAAAGAGTATTATTGCTTGACTTATCTCTCAGGAGGGGAACCGCGACTTGATGTTTATATTTACAGCTTTTACATTACTTTCATGCGTGGGGGGCTTCTCCCAGACATCCCCCACTGAAGGTCAAGCTGAGATTTAAGATCTTTTTAGATGGCGGGATGTGACAAATAGGATTATGAATCGTATTTCAATATATATATATATAGATATATTTTATTTTTATTTATTTATTTTTTTTTTCAGGCTCCGGACTTTTTTTTTTTTTTTTTTTAAACAGAAATGTTTTGCGCAGTCTTTTTTCCGGTGGACTTTGCTATTGTTTACACTGTTAATAATCACTACATGAGAATATACTGTGAATTTGAGGTCAAAACCGTTTTCATTATATGATACAATTGCGGAATATGTATTAATAATTAATTACTCTGAAATGAGGTGATCTGCGATTTCATTAGAACGCAAAAATGTTATGGAGGTTAACTCCGTTGCATAGCTTCGACTTGGGTTTTATTCTGGTTAACGCGACCTCCATGCAACAACACTTGTTAATTCTTAATAATATATACAATATACTTCGGGGGGATTTTTCATTTCTAAAATTTGAGACATAGCCCTCGAGTATTAGCCATATTTATATCATTGTATATCGTCCGTAAAAGTCCTTTGTATGGCTTGTGCGTTTGCAATGCCTCATTTTCTGTATGACCTAGTACTGAGTACTGAGTAATACTTAGTCATCGGTAAGGACTAAACTCTCGCATTCTTTAAGCTGGATGTTTGTTTTCCTGCTAAGAAAACTCCTCCAGATAATTCTCATTATTTTTGCAGTTGCTGTAATTTTAACGTTATAGTGCGTTATCTTCAGAGTTTTGCATCCGATGACATTATTACTACAGGATCCTTCACTTGTGGTGTTATATACTTGTCTTTCAGTGTTTTGTATCCTTTATTCTGTAGTTCCCTCTTCTTACCATAGCTTATGAGTTGGAATTTTTCTTCGTTGAACTTCATATTGTTGTCTTCCGCGCAGCAAAACCCAGCTGTTCATCCTTCCACACAATAAAGAAAGTGGTTGGTAGATAAATGGGTACCCTCGATGGCCTAGACGCTGGACTGCTGGTGAACAATTGGGCGGAAGCTAACCAAACCAAAGGTATATATATATATGTAAGGGTGAGTCAGAAGTAGCGCCCGATTTCTGTCAGTTGATGTTTGTTTGCATTTGTATTACAGTGTACAAGAAGGTAGAAATAAATGAATGACATGTTTATCTAACAATTTTCGGGGGAAAATTATTACGGAACTGTACCAAGCTGTTTTACTTGCAATTTTCAAAGTGCCTCCCTCGTGATCGATGCACAATCTGACAGCCGAAAAAAACAGAAATCGGGCGCTACTTTTTGACTCACCCTGTATATATATATATGAACTGCACTCGTTAAACCCACAGGCACCATCCTTCTGTTCATACGTATGTGTAATTTATTTAAAATGGATTCACATGAAATTTATCATATGAATCCTGTATATTTTAACCTAATTAAATACTTGTGGAAATTAATACCACTTCCCACTTCCCCAAACGTAAATCTGAACCTTAATATAAACTTACGTGAAATCTGAAAAAAAAGAAGTTAAAAATCCGAAGTAGCAACTAAAAATTTAGTAATCGTCAAATCTGGAATAATAATTCTAAAAAATCTTATTTTTTCCTACTACTGTGCTACCAAATTTCGTATTCTGAAAGAATTTAAAATCCTTTTTAGGATTCCTTTTGAAATATGATGCGGAGCCTATTAATGCTTTTAGTGTTTATTTAATTGTATCTATGTAAAAGAAATGCAGTATATATATAATATTATATATATATGTAGATGTAGCTGTATTAGGGGTAGCCAGTGGTAATTTTACATACGTTAGTGATATGAATGGTACCACCAGGTGGATTGATCATTGTCTCACTAGTAATAATCTAAAGGATCGAATTGTTAGAGTTCATATTCTCTATGATTTCCTTCTTTCTGATCATAGACCATTAGAAATATTAATTAACGTTACCAATTTATGCGCAACACGACTCAACAAGAACTCAATAGGTAAGAATAATCGCGTCGATTGGTCCAGTGTTACGATGCAGCAGAGAATAGAATACAAAGACAGAACAAGTCACCTCTTTAATAATTTAGAAATTTTGCACCTTGCCTGTAATAATCCTTGCTCAAATGATTCTCACTGTAAACTCATAGATAGGTATTAGAGTAAGATAATATCCCTGTTAAGAGAAGCAGGAAGCCTCCTGATTAAATCTTATAACTATCATACTAAGATTATTCCTGGATGGAATGATTTTATTGCCCCCCTGAAGAGGAAATCGAAAGACGCCTATGATTTGTGGTGCTTTCATGGTAGACCCAGATTAGGACCAGCATACCTGAATATGTGTAGAAGTCGGGGGTCAGTATTAGGCGGCCATAAGGCGATGTAAACAAGAAGAAGAGTCTATTCGAGCATCAAAAGCCTGTGAAGCTCACATAAATAACGATAATAACAAATTTTGGAAATTTGTTAAGAATCAAACGGGTGTCAAAAATGTCCTCCCTCCGACAATCGATGGGGTGTCGGGGGAGGATGAAATTGCAAAGCTGTGGAAAAACCACTATTCTAACAATCTTAATAGTGTGAGTAGGGATAATCTTAAGATAGATTGCAGCGAAACGATTGTGGGAGGGACAAGGGAAAATACTTTGATATCATTTTCTGAAGTAAAGAGGTTAATTAACGAGTTAAAGACTGGTTCTGCGTCAGGGGTAGATGACTTATCGAATGAGCACTTAAAATATGTAAATGACGTAATATGTCTGCATATATCATTGCTCCTATCAGCCATGCTTGCTCATAGCTATATCCCTGCAGAGTTCATGAGGGTGTATATCTTGCCCCTGGTCAAAAATAAGTACAGAGACATTCTGTCCAGCAATAATTACAGGCCTATCTATTGCTGTCGCTTCCTACTTCTCGAAACTACTAGAAAAACTCTTGTTACGCCGATTAAATGATTTCCTTGGACATCTAATAAGTTTGGCTTTAAAAGGTCCCACTCAACTGACCTGTGTATCTATGTACTTAAAGAAACAATATCTAAATATATTGACGGTAATTCAACTATTTATAGCTGTTTTCTAGATATAAGTAAGGCATATGATAGGGTGAACCACAATATTTTATTTGCTAAACTAGAAGACAGGAAGGTTCCCATGCACAGTACATATTAAATTTATTGAAATTTTGGTATTCCCACCAATCTTTCACTGTTAGGTGGGGCAATGTACTATCCGAGTGTTTTGGCTCCTCTTGCGGGGTGAGACAAGGCTTCTTGCTCTCCCCTATGCCGCTTAATGTGTATATCGACGGATTAATTGCTTCACTTCATGAGGCAACAGTGGGATGTTGTATAGATAACACAAGGATAAATAACTTAGTTTATGCCGATGATATGGTGTGAATAAGTCCCTCTGTTAAAGGTCTGGATCGGCCACTAAAAGTCTGCGAAGTGTATTCGCAGAAACATGATATTCTTTTTAATGTTACAAAAACTAAGGTTATGCAATTTCATCCTAAAAGCTGTAATCAGCCAGCTGATATAAGGTTTAAAATGAATGGTGAAGTAATTGAGGAAGTACAAGAGTTTAATTAAGTATTTGGGTCAAACTATTACCAGCTCCTTGAGTGATGACTCGGATATAAGAAAACAATCTCGAAGCCTGTGTGCTAAAGCGAATATGACCATAAGGAACTTTCGATTCTGTACAAGTGAAGCTAAAGACACTCTTTCGTACTTTCTGCAGTAATATATACGGACAGCAACTGTGGGTGAATTATAAAAAAGGTTCTGGCAGAACTCTAAATTTGCTGTACAACAGGTCTTTTAGACTTTTACATAAATTACCCCGAGATGCTCAGCTTCGCAAATGTTTGCTACCCGCAATGTCCCGAGCTTCCCGGAGGTAACAAGACGTGCTCAACACAGTCTAATGCAAAGAATTAAAAAATCAACCAACCCGATCATCCAAGCCATCCATGAGTCCTGCCATTTATCCTCTAAGCTATGGACTTCTTGGTACGAAAACGTCTGTCTGTAGCTCCACTTAACTTCGACATTACAGTATTATTTCTAATCAATTGTATATATTTCTATCCTTAGTATATGAACTGTCATTGTATTAATAATATTTGTCATATGGACTATAGTCTGCCAATAAACCTTTTCATTTGCATTTTCATTTTCGTTTTCATATATATATATTTTGTGACCTATATATAGTCTCGAACTCTTTATTTACTTCAGTGTTCCTGAGGATGTCATTAGACGAAAGCGCTTGGGCACCATTCTGTTTCCTTTCCTTCGTGATTTTTTTCATCATAAATATTTTTCACGTGTTACTTTGTGAAATAATTTTCATATATATATATATATATATTATATATATATGATGAATAAAACCACGAAGGAAAGGAAACACAAAACGGTGCTCAAGCGCTTGAGCACCGTTTTGTGTTTCCTTTCCTTCGTGGTTTTATTCATCATAAATATTTTTCACGTGTTACTTTCGTGAAATAATTTTCATATATATATATATATATATATATATATACACACACACACACACTCGTTCATTCAAAGTTTTTATCGGCGAAATTAATTAACTCCAATATTATTCACATTACAGCCAGCAGGTGATAATGCTCTTAATGGTGGCAGAGCACCTTACACTAAAGAACAGCCCCCTTCCTAGATAACACTGCATCTGGCACATTTGCAAGAATATATAACAAAGAAACAAAAATAGGTTTGCAGTTTTTCCTTATTAAAAAAAAAAGAAAGATGGTCCGATTACTTTACTTGGGTATCATCTCATTCAGTGCAATTACCATTTCATTCTGTGCCCATTAGCGAGAAAGCCGAAAGAGATTCCTGAAGGAGGCAATTCTCAACCGGATATATTCTCATTTCATGACATTCTCTTTCTTATCAACGACTTTCCACTTTTGTCCACGTTAGATTACGTTAGGTTAGGTTAGATTAAGTTCAGCTTTATTAGGAAATATTAGCCATTTTCATTCGGCGCCTTTACCCAGAAGGCGAACGAGAGTAAGATTCTTTTTTCAAATAAAGAAACCTTTTTCTCAAAGCCAGATTTCTCACTGTATACATTCTCATTTGCGGACCGGAAATGAGAACTGGAATGACACAGAGTGGTAAGTAATCCTGTACTCGTTTTTGGAAGCGAAACTGAAGTTAATGAAGGAAGCAAAGGAAATGATAAATAAGTTACAAAGATGCTTCATTGCATCCACGAAAAAAATGTCTTACAAATTTTTGGAAAAGGAAAATGAGGAAAATAAATATAATTTCAAAGAAATTGCAAATATTTAACTTTTTGTTGGAATAAATCAGGAGCGGCACTCCTGTAGCCATTTTTGTGATCATGGTAACAAAGAAATATATTAGCGAAGATGCAACAAATAGCGTGGAGACTCCACCACAATGGAGTCAGTCTGCTTATACAGGGTGCCCCATAAGTCCAGTCTCACAGGAAAATTTATTTTAAATTAAATTTACAAAAGTAATACTCGTGAGGAAAAGGCGGAAATTTCTGTCTTTTCCTGAGGAGTGTAACTCACTTCAATATTAGCTATTGCGTGTTATTCTACCTACAACATAAAAAAAAGGTCCCAAAATAAGACATCAATTTAAACATTTATTTTAGTTCTAATGCGCTACTTTTGTAAATTTAATTTAAAATAAATTCTCCTATGAGACCGGACTTATGGGACACCCTGTATAATTTTTTACTGAAGATAAGAGATAAATAGTAAACTGCCAGACGAAGTAAACTTATAAAACCTCTCCTATTTAATTCCATAACTGAACACATTAAATTTGTAAAACTAATTGATACAAATGGGTTTTTTTCCGTATAGAAATAGGAATAAGAAGCCTATTATTAAAACAGGCCTAATTGGGAGGCATCATTATGTAATGTGTGTACTAAAGCCTATTACAGTGTTACGAAGGGAACAAAGAATTTAACAGCGTTGTACCTATGGGCGGAAAATGATACGATGAGTCTGACTGGTATAGGTTTTCTGCTTCTAGGAAGGTTACAGAAGTTACAGGCTAACAAAGACCTAAGATTCACTCAAGGTTAGCCCAAGCAAGAGGTTAGAAAAGATAGGAAAGAGAAATAAATAAAAATAGAAAAGTACTGAAAAATCTGATGCCACGCTTATACTTACAAACGTATAAAGCTTTCACGCACGAATATTAGTGATAGAATAGACAGACAGTTCCAGAGGAAGAACTTGAACTACGCCCATGTACGCTAAAGTTTAGATGTTTCTGTCAATTTTTGGCTCGTGAAGTAACTCTTTTAGGAAATTGAATTAGAAGGGGATTCGCCCCCGTATTTCCCAACCTTCAAACGGGATACGTTTTGGTCATTGTCGTAACGCCGCTTCCCGTTGATCAGAAAAGTTAAGCGACGCTTGGTCTGAGTAGTTGTTGGATGGGGGATCGTCCTCCGTGTCCAGATTATGTAGCGATCCGTGGTTCGTATCCCACGTAAAGCTGCATATCCCCTTCGTTATATAACCTTACATGTTGCGAAGGAGGTTAAAGAACCTCATATAAAAGCCCTTCAGACAAACAAACCAATTCTTCCTTACACGATCACTTACGTATCAGGCTATTATTCCTATCTCACAACCAACCAATATGAAATTTTTAGAGGTGTCAACAAAAACTTGGTAAACCACATTCTGAAATCTTAACTGTAATCCTAAATGTCAACAACTACAATAGATTTTATGACTTGCAAACACGATAAAAAGTTCAGTTTAATTTAAAAATAAATTATAGAATTTTGTATATATATATATATATATATATATATGTGTATATATACACACAGAGAGATAGATAGATAGATAGATAGATAGATAGAGAGAGAGAGAAGAAGATAAAATCTTATATTTCCTGGAATTTTTTTTTTTGGCACTTTCCTCACGCTTTTAAGTTCCATTTCATAACTTTTGATATGGTATTTGAAGTGTTTGCCTCTATTGACTTGCGTTGTTGGCAGAAACCATGAATATTTTTTTACCGACTATTATGGTCAGATTCAATAGGAAATCGTTTGACAACAACAGCTTTCGACTCGGTTTAATTTTGTTGTTTTCTTTTCTTCATTTCAAGAGAAAGAATTTTTACAGAAAACGAATCCACGCGGCAAAAATACCGCAATTGTAATTTGCTCCTTTTGTGTGAATGATATAAAAAGGCGTATGATAAGAATGATTACCATGAAAAGATAGAAGGAAAAAAGTTCTCCATATTAGAGCTATATAAAATTGCGGCAATTCATTCCGGGTACCGTGGGGTGAGATGGGGGGGGGGGGGAAACTCCTTGTCATGCTTTCTTGTCACGAACAAAAGCAGTGAAGAGATTTTTTTTTTCATAGACGAAAGCAATCAAGACTTTAAATTCAAAATAATTGCTTTACTTTCTTTTTCATATATTAATTATGTCGTTATTATCTCCGAGACTTATGAATGAATCAGTGGCTTTGCATAATGGATTTGGAGTTACTGTACAAAATTATTCATACATCTCAGAGGTGTATTATACGTCTTTCTTTTCGTCAATACTTTTGTCCAATATATATATATATATATATAGTTTCAACGAAAGTTAATAAAGTTAATATAGTGTTAATATAGTGTTAAAGTGTAAAATTGGAGTGAAAATAAGTAATGAAGAGTTAAAAACATTAAAACTGTAAGCATCAAGTTCTCGTCAATCCTTTTCGTGTCTTGATATAAGTTTGTGTTTCTTCGTAATATCTAATGTCATATGACGGAGGGGACCTACAACTTTACGTGGGATCTGAACCAGAAGTGGCTACATAATGTGGACGCGGAGGATGTCTCCCGTCCAACTAATACCCAGAATCAATGTCGCTCAATTTCGCTGATCGACGAGAAGCGGTTTGCGAGATGGCCACGACGTGGCAATCTTGATATACTCATAAACGATACCGCATCGTCTGCCGCAATCTTCTCTGGGAGAATGTAGTCTACAATGCAAAATTGTTGGTCCTTCGAATTGAAGAGCTTTGATTTATATCGTAGGACCACGCTTCTCAAACTAGGGGTCGCGTAAATATTATTGGGGGTCGCAGAAACATTTGAAAATATTATTTTTTTCATAAATATACAGTGTTAGTACCTATTGCTTTTATGACATTGAGTGAAGGGTCGCGAAAAAATTTGTCTGATCCAAAGGGGTCGCAAGTGAAAAAAGTTTGAGAAGCCCTGTCGTAGGAGACTAAAAACATTATTAATTGTTCGGCTGGGTTTGTCTTTATCGTCCGACTAACCATCTTTAAAAAGAAAACCTACACTGGATTGTAACTTTAGATCAGGAGTCACCAACCTGGGCGGTAGCGCCCACTAGTGGGCTCACATTAAAGGTAATTAAACGTTTATTTCATTATTTATTTTATCGATTATGTTGATGTATTCTTTTTGATCTAAGGTGGGCGATAAGCTTTTATAATTTTCAAAAAATCGTAAAAGTGGGCGGTGAAC
This sequence comes from Bathynomus jamesi, assembly GCA_023014485.1. Lineage (NCBI taxonomy): Eukaryota > Metazoa > Arthropoda > Malacostraca > Isopoda > Cirolanidae > Bathynomus > Bathynomus jamesi. Next base: position 765,829 of record JAJOZX010000243.1, on the reverse strand, counting down.
AAAAAAAAGGTTGGTGACTCCTACTTTAGATTCTTGAAAGGAAATCAATAATAGACTCATTTTCATGGATTCTTTGAAAGACTTAATTATGAATTTTAAAAGGGTTTTATTAACCGCTCAAAGATGGTAATAATTATTAATTTAATAATATAAGTGAATAGGTGTCATCCCCTACTCAATGTGACCGCCATTTCATTTCGCGCCCGAGAGTGAGAAGCTAATTTTTTTATTCCTTTCGATTGTTTTCCACTTAGTAACATTCCCATTTTTGGAAACGAGAATTTTGAATTTGAGAAAGGAGTTTCCTGATTTGGGAAAAATTATAATAAAAGATAGCTGTGACGCAACTGCAGTCTTGAGGGCGAATCCTAAATTGGAAAGTGGAAAAGATCGATTTCAGAATTGATTCCTTTGGGACTCCCAATTTGGGATTTCTCATTCTTGGACGAAAAATGCAATGAGAATTACAGAGATTGGGAAGAGACCGTCCCTTTCATCTTATTTCATTTGTGCGCTTAATGGATTAGGGTTAAAAATTTCTTTTCTTGAAACACCCTTTTTCATTGTCAGGTCGCTCTAATTTGTCATAATTTCAGTATGTTCTTTACTCGTGTTAATAACCAGAGACTGACATAGCGCTCAAGCCAGCTAATACGACACACACACACACACACACACACACACACACACATATATATATATATATATGGGATGAATTTTACAATTAAACATGTGAAATGAATGAATGATACAAACCCACAAAGAAAAAGAAAAAAATGATTCCAAGGCCTTTGTGTATTCATTCCCTAACGAGGCGTACTGCTGAATACACGAAAGGCCTTAGAATAATTTTTCTTTTTCCTTGTGGGTTTGCATCATATATATATATATATATATATATATACACAGGGTGTCCCATAAGTCCGGTCTCATAGGACGATATATTTTAAATTAAATTTACAAAAATAATACATTAGAACAAAACAAATGTTCAAACTGGTCCTTGTTGTTCGCACATGTTGATACGATGTTTCAAACTTAAACGCACACGTGTCAAAATCTCTGGTGTGATTTGTGCGCAAACAGCACGGATATTTTCTTTAAGGTATTCAATGGTACGTGGACGGTCATTGGACACAAAAGAGTTAAGGTAACCCCAGAGAACAAAAATCTAGGGGTGTGAGGTCCGGGGATCTTGATGGCGACTCGATTGGTCCCCTGCGCCCAATCCATCGCCCAGGGAGAACTTCATCCAACCAACGTCGCACCTCATGGCCAAAGTGAGGTGGTGCTCCATCTCGCTGAAAGTAAAACCGCTGTCGCTCTGCGAGTGGCATTTCGTCCAAATACGGTTACAACACATCATGCAACAACTGGAGATATCATTCGGTATTAAGTCCTCATTCCAGTAATACTGGTCCCAAAACATTTCCATAAATGCCGCACCACACCAATACTTTTGAGTCAGTATGGTGATAAACATCAACAGCGACATGAGGATTATCCCGCGCCCATTACAGGGTGTTGCGCTAACACAATGTTGTTGGCATCAATTTGAACATTTGTTTTAGTTCCAGTGTATTACTCTCGTAAATTTAATTTAAAATAAATTTTCCTATGAGACCGGATTTATGGGACACCCTGTATATATATATACACAACAAGTTCTTTCTCTTCTGACTAATAATAATATTCCAAATTACAATTTATTTACTTTTCTTCCCCAATTTTCCTCCCACCTTCGAATCCATTTCGTCATTAAGTTAATGTTGTTCCGATTAAAATATTTACTTCTACTTTAATTCGTATTCGTTTGGCAAATTAGATCTCGTAGAAATTTTAATAACTTTTAATTATGTAAGTCCCAAATATCTACATTTGCTAATGGATGTAGATTAACAGAGAAATTATTTCATTAATGAGCGATTTTTATTTTCCCCAAATTCTTTTTGGATGCTGTCAACTAAAATTAATTAAAGTGTATTAAAATACGTATATTTAATATTAATTTAAAGTTAATGAGGTTTATTCGATTTCTGTTTATTAGATTGGATTTTTGGGGGTGGGGGGGTGGGGGGTGGGGGGCTGTTGAAGAAGTCGTAGCGTTTGATAATGAAATTGATAACGAGCATTTTTATATAGGATGTTGATTTTCTGCTCGATAAATGAGGCTGTTGATCAGTTGTTGTTAATGATGATACGTATGATATCAAATTTTATGCTGTTGTTTTCGTCGGTGTGGTTAATGTTTCTTTATAAAAGAGTGTCTTGGTCATTTTTGATAAGTTCGTGTATTTGTTTTGTCAGTCAGCAGACTCAGCACCCGAGGCCAACTGGGAGTGGGCAGCACCGTTTTCCCATAAGCGAATTTAAGACACTGAGGTCGGAAGCTCAACTCCCGATGATACTAGTTAATAATAACCCAGGAGTTAGAGTAATGAGCCGCATTCGTCTAGCTTGAGCGCTGTGTGAGTTCATGGCCCTTCTGCGCTCCAAAAAGAGTCTCTATTTAATTTAAACAAAAGTTTTCAAAAACTTTGTATTTTAGACTAACAAAGAGTACTGTGTTCAAAATTATGAGTCCAAGTTTTGTTCAAATTGAACAAAATAAATGTTACTTCAAAATGAATTATGTTTAGATTAAACGCATATGCTCGTATTTACTCGGAATTAATCATTTTGTAAATTCTCGCATGAAGTGAAGTCCAATTCCAAGTTAATATCATAATATGAGGTGATTTTGGCTCAAGGGCTGATATTGGTACTTCTTAAAAAAAAATGGTTTTATGCATTTTGTGAAAAAAGAAACAGTTTTATGGAAAAAAATACTCTTATCATTTCTAATCTATGGAATCTTGCCTATCTTTTTGTCCAAACACCTTTTTCTTTATCTTCCTTAACTTATGAGTTATGTTGTGACAATTGTCAGCAGAAAAACTGGTTTTTGTGCTCACAATTCTCATAACGTAACTCACAAGTTACATAGAGAAAAAAGTATTTAGACAGAGAGATAGGACAAGGACAAGGACAAGTTGGTGGCCCCACCTCTAGGTCTGTCTTAATGGAGGAGCGAGTTGCTTTCTTGCCTTCTCTATCGCACATAGCCAGGTACACACGACTCATATGGTACCGTCCTGAGCCAGGCATCTAGTTTTCTCTTGAAGACTTCAACTTTGACCCTTGTAACGTTTTTGAGGTCCTTTGGAAGCTGGTTAAAAAGTCTTGGCTCCCTGACAATCAAGTTATTTTCCTTCAGTGTTGAAGAGGTCCCTTGTTAGGCCTTTAATTTGGGAACACTACACATTCTGCCTTTTGTAAAAATATCGTCCTTTTTGCAAAAGGGCCAAAAAGCCGGCCTTTTTGCATAATGGCATTAAATGCCAGGCCACTTTGCAAACAGGCCGGCATATTGGCCATTTTGCAAAATGACTAGTAAGGTTAACTGAATGCCCGGTTAGATCAACTGTCCGCCCTTGGTGATTGGTTAGGTTAAGTCGTGATATTTTCGTTAAACAACGAAAATATTACGACTTAACCAATCGTCAATAATAATTTATTGGGTTTGTTTTAACCTCCTTCGCAACATCTAAGGTCTCCCATCCAACTACTACCCAAACCCAACGTCGCTTAACTTCGCTGATCAACGGGAAGCGAGCTACGAGATTGACTACGACGTAGTCCACAATCAATCGTCAAGGGCGGACATTTGACCTAACCGGACATTCAATTAACCTAACAGGGCATTCAGTTGACCTAACCGGCCATTCACTGTCCAGTTCAATGTAAAGTTCTGCCGTTTCACAAAATGGCCAACAGCATTACCAGTCATTTTGCAAAATGGCCAATATGTCGGCCTGTTTGCAAAGTGGCCTGGCATTTAATGGCATTATGCAAAAAGGCCGGCTTTTTAGCCCTTTTTCAAAAAGGCCGATCTTTTGGCAAAACGGCCGATTTCGAAAAAAGGCCGTAATATATATATATATATATATATATATATATATATATATAGAGAGAGAGAGAGAGAGAGAGAGAGAGAGAGAGAGAGAGAGAGAGAGAACATTTTTTGCCACCTGAAAGAAAAAGAGCCATTGTTTTCAAGCCTCTCTTTGTCATCGCTGGAAATTGCCAACAATGCCTTTGTCCTGATTTCAATATCATTGTCGACACTTTCATTCTGTTTTCAGTTCTATTTTGTAAAGAAGTGTGTTTTCATAAACACAAATTCAAACACTAGCAATTTGTATTCCAATATAATGTTTCAGGCAAAAAGAATCCACTGATATATATATATATATTATGTAGATAGGAGGAGGCCAAGGGCGAGCATCCGCAAAAATGACCCCCCTATAGAAGATGGAGAGAGCCGTAAACAAGATTTCCAAGGCTGAGTGAGGATGAGTGGCCGGCCCAACACAACCCAGACACCAGCAGCAGCCGAGAGGGAACCCAGAGCCTCACCGCCTAACGTTCGACACCGAGTCCACTGAGCTATACCGAGATATAATAACAATAATAATAATAATTAATTATTGATGATGGCCAGAACCTGGCACAGTGCTCAGACCAGATGAACGCGCTAACTCCTGGATTATTATTATTAACCAGCACCATCGGCAGTCGAACCCCCGACCTCAGTATCTCCACTTCGCTGGCAACTGTGAGGGAAACGGCAAAAATGTATCGTTCATAATTTCGGTTAGATCAGTGACGTTGGGTTTGTTCAGTAGTTGGATGGGAGACCCTCCTCTGCGTTTAGGTAATGTAGTGACCCGTAGACGATTCGGATCCCACGCAAAGCTGTAGGTCCCCTCCATCACATGACATTTGTCGTTACGGAAAAGGTTGAACAAAGACCCCAAACATTATTATTATATTATTATTATTAATAAAGTATTTTTTCTTATGTATGTATATATATATATATATATATATATTATATATATATATATATATATATATATATATATACACACACAACGAAAATGGTCCTAAGATTCTGTATATCGAGAATGTCTGTTTGAGCATAAAAATCTGTATATAGCGATTAAACACTGACTCAAATGGTAATATTGCCTTCTGATCTCATTTAAAATTTGGATGCGGGATATTATTTCTGTAAACAGTTGGTTGTATTACACAAAGTATTGACAATGTAACTATTTAAGAAAATTGCGGTTGCTGTCGTGGCAAGCGCCCATCCGTCCGTAACAGGTACACAGAAGCGCTCGGAGTCATTCTATGGTTGTCAGTGACTTGTCACTATACTCTACATTCATAGTAGCATTGGGGCAGCGTGCTGATTTTAAGCATCAGTGTGTGTGTGTGTATAATATATATATATATATAATATATATATACACACACACCGTATATAATATTAATTAAAGATTAATATATAATCTTAATTTGAGATTTAAATGGTTAAGCATATAAAAAAAATATATATATATGTGGTTTTGGGGGGAGGTGGCACCCCACCCCTTAGCATTGGCACTCTCCCATTCCCCATCCCCTACCCCATACCCCTAATCAGCCTCCATCTCCTATTACCCCCACCTCCCTCTACATAAATTCAGCCATACTACTGTTTATGTCAGTGATGCTGTGAATAAACAGAATTTCCGACTTTGGGGGGAACAGAAACCCCCATGAAACGCAGAAGGTAACGATCTGGTGAGCTCTCTCGAATCATGACCTAATCGGTCCTATTTTTTTGTCACAAAGTGAGCCCTAAAACGCCTCTGTACTCGAGTCACACCTCTGAATTCTGCATACAATACCAACACCTTTTTTTTTGCGCTGTACTCAAACGACTCTTATAACCCATGTCTGAAGGGTTAGTGAAATTTTTACTTCCAGACATTACATTCTCTTTTTTTCAACCACTATATTTTACCAATTCCAATTGAAGCTCACCTGCAATAAAAGAAAAACCGTCATCTTTTCTTGGCTTACCCTGTAATAAGTGTAATATATATACGAGGGCCACTCAATATATTTTGCCCCACCTTTTTTTTTTCTCTTTCCAAGTTTCCTTGTGAGTTCCAGAAATTTTGTATACAAGTAGTTACATACCTTTTTTACAAGTTTCTATTTTTCCACATAGTCTCCATCCTCTTCTACGGCTTTCCTCCACCTCGAAACAAGGGCCTTTATTCTTTGCTGGTAAAATCCGCTGGGTTCCGCTCGAGCCACCTCTTAACCTCCTCAACAACCTCATCGTCACTCTGAAACTTTCCTCCACGAATAGCATCCTTCATTGGCCCAAACAAATTGAAGTCTGAAGGTGCCAGATCCGGGCTGTATGGAGGGTGGGGTAACACAGTGAAGCGCATTTTTGTGATGGCCTCTCTTGTTTGCAAACTGTTGTGTGGTCTTGCGTTATCGTGCAAAAGAACGACGTCTTCCAGTTTTCTTTCCGGTCGAACTCGCTTTATACGTCTTTGGAGTCTCTGAAGGGTAGCAATATATGCCTCCGAGCTGATTGTTTGTCCTTTCTTCATAATGTTCACCAGAATCACCCCTTTCATGTCCCAGAAGATGGTGGCCATAACCTTTCGTGCAGAGGGAGCCATTTTGAACCTTTTCTTGCGTGGGGAGTCTGCGTGATGCCACTCCATGGATTGGCGTTTTGTTTCAGGTTCAAAGTGGTGTACCAAAATCTCATCTCCAGTCACAATTCGTGAAAGGAAGTCACCCCCTTCTGTCTCGTATCGAACCAACGACTCGGAAGCAATTTCTTTCTTTGATGTTTGTGATCTTCAGTCAGTTCACGAGGAACAAACCGTGAATACACTTTTGAGTATCCCAGTTGCTGAATTATCGTATTCACACTTCCTTCACTAATTCCTAGCTCCAGTGATAGCTCCTTGTATGTGACGCGCCGATTTGATAGAATGATGCTGTTAGCACGTTGCACAGTGTGAGATGTCACAGCCGATGCCGGGCGACAGCTGCGTGGCTGATCATCGAGGCTGGCTCTCCCTTTCTCCGATGATCTCACACGTTTAGACCAGCGTCCAACTGCATCGATCAACAACAGCATCTCCGTAAACGTTTTGTGGAAGTTTGTGAACATTTCCAACTGTTTCCTTCTCTGCGGTTAAGAACTCGATAACAGCTCTGTTTACGACGCACATCACTGTCAGACGCCATTTTCGAAACTGTTGTTTGGATGTTAATTGGGTTAGTCTGAGGGTAGGTACCAGTTTTTCGATCATTTTCCATATATAAATTATAGTGTATCTCTCTCTTCTTCTTTTCAGGAATAGAGATTTAATTTACTTACAGTAAGTCTTTCCTATTAGTTGAGTTCTTTGCAGCCATCAATCTTGGCTGTGAAATTCCTCTGGACTTCTTCCAGTTTATTAATTTATTCTTTTTGTATGAGGACGTCGAGACAGCAGTATTCAAGGTTTGGTATGATCAGTGTTTACAGCAGGGAAATCATTACCTTCGCATCCATTCTTTTGAAAGTTCTCAGTAGCTGTCCCGTAACTCCTTTTGCTTTGTTTATCGCTATCTGATTCTGTGTTTCAAAATTTGTATCATCGGTCATTATTACCCCTAAATCTTTTGCTTTCGTGCTTCTCTGAATTTCTCTCTACATAGGGCATAGTATGCTGTCTGTTTAAGTTCTTCATTTCTTTCATATCTCAAGAGCTGAAATTTCTTGGTGTGAAAATTCATGTTCGTGTCTTCTGACCGTTTGTATATTCTGTTTGTATCCCTCTGTAGGGCTTCCACCTCTTCTGCATTGCCGATTTTTCTGCCGAACTTTGTATTGCCAGCAAAGGATGTTACTATACTTTGTCGTCTACTCCATTGTCTATGTCTGTCAGCATGGTAATGAATAGGAGTGGGACTAATACTGTTCCTTGTGGAAACGAGGTGCGTACTACTGATTCTGATGATGATGTACTTTAGAATTTTACGGCTTGCTGCCGTTCCTTGAGGAAGTTGTAGATTCATTTTTCCCATTTTGACTGTTATTCCCGTGTGTTTCATTTTATGTGCTATTATGTCATGACCACACTTATCGAATGCTTTAGCAAAATCTTTGTATATTACATCGTAGTTATTATTGCTCTGGAGTACATCTATGATATTGTTATAGTACTATTAGTTGTGATCAGAGTTGGGCACGTTACTTTCTATAAGTAAAGGCGTTACCACTACCGTTACAGTGATAAAAAAGTAACGTCGTTACAACTTCAGTTACTGCTATGAAAAAGTAACGCGTTACCGTTACCGTTACCGCTACCGTTACTTTTAAGAAAAGACTAAAGAGTAAAAAGGCCTTAATAATATCAAATTATACTTTATATGACATAAAAATCAAAACATAAACTCAAATAAAAAAAAATGGCCTGTCCAAAAAAACTAATCTTGAGGATTTTTTAGGAGTGTATTGTTCGATTTCAGGAACGCTATTTTTTCAAAATTGGCATCTGATAGTCCTCCTCGTTTGGAGTAGCTAACAGCTAATTAACAGCTAATAAATGATACTAGTCAAATGATCAGTTTGAAAGTAACGATTAGCGAGTAACGATTTAAATCGCTCTAAAAAGTAGTGCCGTTACCATTTTCGTTACAACATCTCAAAAATAACGGCGTTACCGCTACAGCTACTAAAAAAGTAACATCGTTACGTAACGGCGTTACTAGTAACGCCGTTACTCCCAACACTGGTTGTGATAGGGACGATCTCACTGATCGGAATCTATGCTGGTTCTCATTGAAACTTTCCTGTGTCTCCAAAAAGTCATATATTTCCTCCCTAACTATTCTTTCAAATATTTTGGTGAGATGTGATTGATGACAGTGACACTGGTCTATAGTTCTTTGCTTAAGACCTATACCCCCCATTTATATATAGAAACAATGTTCGCTCTTTTTGGTATGCTTGGTATTTTTCACGTGTCTAGGAATCTTCTCCATATCCAATAAATGGATATTTTTTTATTTCGTTCTTACAGCTTTTAATCAACAAAGCATTCCATTTGGCCGGGCCAGCTTGCAGCTGAATGTGATTTCATTTGTCCTATAACTTTCGCTATATCTTCTGTGGTAAATTAAAATTCGGTTACACATTCTCTATTTAATTCCTCTTCAAGAAAGGTATTTCCATCGGGTACTGCTTTGTTTCTGTTTGTCTCTATATTAACATCGGGTTCTTATTTAGATCACTTGTGCTACATTCCACTTTAGTCACGGTTCAGAAGTTTATTTAATTGAAATGCCAGATTGTATGTAAATAATTGGCTATCAGAATTTGCTCTTTCTCAAACACTTCAAAACCAATTTAATTTTTCGGGTGTTTTGTGTGTAAGGAATTATAGGTAGAGAAGAAAAAATGGAGCAAGTGTAGTTTACGTCCCCCTGACGCAAAAGGGGACACAAACTACAGTAGGTCAAAGTTAGGAAACGTAAACTACACTACGATCTTTAGGAGTAGGGTTGCCAGACGTCCCGTATTTTACTGGACAGTCCCGCATTTGATCCAAAAATCCCGCGTCAAAATCCCGCGTTCAAAATGTCCCGCAAAAAATTTTTTAAGCAAATTTTTTAGGGCTGAATTGATTTAGAATTTCAATATTATGTATAATAATTTCAATTTATTCACGATGCTTAATTGTTAAATATTATTGTAATAACATTTTTATAATTTTGTATGTTGTAACCATTGAAGAAATCTAGTTTCAATTTGAAAAAAAATTTGGTCTTTAAAAAAAAACCTCAGAATTTTTTTTTTTCCCGCATGTGCATTTGAAAAATCTGGCAACCCTATTTAGGAGACATTTTTTTAAATGAATCCATCAAATAAAACGTTAAAACTAACGAAAATATTACGACTTAACCTAACCAATCGTCAATTTATATACATAATATATAAATTGACGATTGGTTAGGTTAAGTCGTAATATTTTCGTTAGTTTTAACGTTTTATTTGATTAGTTATACGCGGACAAAGTTGGGGAACGTAAACTACACTAGGATAATGTAGGGGAACGTAAACTACACTAAGCACCAAAGGGGGACGTAAACTACACTTGCTCCGAAAAAATCAGTCAGGAGGGCCAGAAACTGGCATAGCTCTCAGACTGGATCACCTGAAGATCAGGGCCTCCAGCCTTCTTTAGTTAGCCTTATAAGGCTAACTAACGAAAATATCACGACTTAACCTAACCAATCGTCAAGGGCGTACAGTTGACCTAACGATTGGTTAGGTTAAGTCGTGTTATTTTCGTTAGTTAGCCTTATAAGGTTAACTAACGAAGGCTGGGGGCCCTGATCTTCAGGTGATCCCTCAGACCAACTACTATGGCCCATTGCTTTAACTGCTGGATTATTATTACCAGCATCATCGGGGTTCGAGCTCCCGACCTCATGTCTTCACTTCGCTTAGAGGGAAACGGTGTTACCCGCTGAGCTACAAACGCTGGATAAAAGGAAAAGTATGTTACTATAATTTTTTTTTCTAGTTCGAAAAAGTTTATCTGTTACCTATGATTTCAGGTAAGTTGCTTTTTTGCCTTTAAATTTTGTTATCACTTAATATGTTTCTCAATTAGCATAAAAGAATTAACTTGCATGTAATAATACTGTAATATACAAATGAAGCTGAACTGAAACAAATTCCGTTGATATTTTCTCTAATAGATGGCGTCATACATTCAAATATTTTGGCTTGCTATTAATCGACTACAGTAGTTTTATACTTGAAGACTTAGTGTAATTTTGTTTCAATTGCCAGCGATTTTAATCCGTATATTTCACCATACTTTAATAATTCAAATACTGCTTCAATGCTGCACTTTTAAACGCACTGAAATGCAGCACTGTAAGTAACTACGAGTATATATCACGCAAAAGCGAACTGACGAATCACGCTTGTTGTAATCTAATTCTACAATTTAGAGCAATCTGAAAATGACCTAATTGCAGTTAAATTTTTCTTGATAATAGTTAACTTAATTAGAACGTATCTCAGTGAACTTTAATTTTCAGCAGAGAGAGAGAGAGAGAGAGAGAGAGGAGAGAGAGAGAGAGAGAGAGAGAGAGAGAGAGAGAGAGAGATATAAATTACTATGCTAAATATTTAAAAATCTTATTTTCTCCCATACACAAAAAATAATAAATAAATTAAGCTTAAAAACAAACTAAATGAAAATAAATAAAGATCGGTACAAAGTCTTTACTAACTTTTCAAAAAGTTGTTATCAGTGTTAAAACGAAAAAGATATTATTGTTTCAGGGACTAATAAATACGCTTTTTACCCTACAAATATTAAAAACTTTTCTAATTTTTTTAAAGTTCTTAATTGCAGATAAAAGTTTTTAAATTTTTAATTTTTAATTAAAGTTTCAAATTTTATTTTTCGTGGTTTAATGTATTCCATTTAATTACGGTAAATATTTTGGGTACAGTGAGGGATTTTCAGCTAGGGTTTGTAGATCAGAGGGTAACACCGTTTTCCTATAAACGAAATGAAAACATTCAGGTCGAGGATTCGACTCCCGCTGGTTCTGGTTAATAATAATCCAGGTGTTAGTGCATTGAGATGAATTAATCTCGCCCGAACACCTTGCCAGTTTCTGGCCCTTTTAACCAATTATTATACGCTTTGTTAAGCATTTTGAAACCTGTGCTTATGTCTTCATAACGTCTTTACTCGCGTAATCTCCGTACCTTTGATGAAGAAGTTTACTGTAAACGTCTGTAAACGTCTGTAAACGTCTGTTCTCTCTTCTCTCGTCTCTTTGTCTCTTCCGTTAACTAAAGTTATTACTCGAGATGAATAAATGATAGACTAAAGGATAAAATGCGGTTTATATTCTGTCGTTATTAATGGTTATTTATCTTCCCATTTTTTAATTATTACTCTAAAACCAGGATATAACCCGAAAATTTTAAGTTGTTTACATACAACTTAATATACAAGATAATAATTCTATTTATCTTCTGTAAATAGAACTATTTTTTTCTATTTTCTCAATTCACTCAAAAAAGTAGTTTTGAAAACCATATCAGTTACCAAAAGAAGTTATCTATCGTTAAATGGAGTTATTCTATCAACTTAAAAGAAGCTTCGATGCCCAAAAAGAAAGAATAACTTCGGAGCTATTGAAGAATAGGGACCCCAGCCTTCTTTAGTTAGCTTTATAAGGCTAACTAACGAAAATATCATGACCTAACCTAACCAATCGTCAAGGGCGTACAATTAACCTAACGATTGGTTAAGTTAGGTCGTGATATTTTCGTTAGTTAGCCTTATAAGCCTAACTAAAGAAGGCTGGGGTCCCTATTCTTCAATAGCTCCAAAACTTCTTCTGAATGCATCCTCAAAAAGAAGTTATAAGTTCTATATTAAAAAAGTTTTACTTTGAGTGAAGCGAATTTCTTTTCTGAAAGATATGCTGACATATGTTTCCAAATAATTTTATTTTCTATTTATCTATTTATCTATTTATCTATTTATTTATTTTATTTACCAGATTCAATTCTTTTTGATTCTAAATATTAATTTATGGAAAATAAAAAATTTGTATTATTTATATTTATAATAATTTTGAATAATTAATTAGGTTTCAAATTAAATTTGTCGATATGAATGAACGATTCTGTTTCTTCAATTATGATAAAAACAGGTTTCATCAAAAACAATGTTTATTAATTTTTCTCCCAATGAATGCAATGACGTCACGCCAACTACGTTGTCAGGGAGCGGGGCTCATTCAGCGAAACGAGGTGGAAGGCTTGAAGCAGAATAAAGCATTCTACAGGGTGTTCCATTTAAATAGAACTATAGGGAGTAATTAATAATGACTTTTTTTTCAGATTTGGGAAGATAAATGTAATTAAGGTAAGGGGTTTTTCGGTTTGGCGGACTGCTACAAATTTTTACGAAACTTAACAAATCAATTAATTTGCTACCTGAAAACACTTTTTTGACTTAGGCTAGGTTAAGTTTAGTTAGGTTAGGTAAGTTATGTTAGGTTAGGTGTAGTTAGGTTAAGTTTAGTTAAGGTATTGTATTATTTTCAATTTTTTTTTGTGAAGAGCATTATTTTTAAAATTATGAGGGTTTTGCTATCTATAAATGTGACTCAAAATACTCTGTTTCTTCGTAATTAGACATTTCCTCACCTTGTAAATGTCAAAAGAGTGTTTTTAGATAGCAAACTAATTGATTTGTTAAGTTTCGTAAAATTGTGTAGCAGTCCGCCAAACCGAAAAGATCCAAAGGTAATAAGGTAATAAAGGTAAGGTAAGGTAATAAAGGTAAATAAAGGTACCAATATCCTTTCCAATCTTTGTTACTCACATTTGAAAGGAACCATGAGGAGTAATAAAGATTGGAAATGATATTGGTACCTTTATTCCCTTATTATTACCTTACCTTACCTTACCTTTATTATTACCTTACCTTTACCTTTATTGCGTTTACCCTCACAAATCTGGTAAAAAAGTTATTAATTACTCCTTACGGGTTCATTTAAATGGAACACCCTGTATATAAACTTTTAGAAGGTACGTGACAAAAAGCGGTTTTGACCTTACGTACAGTCGCATTTCGGCTGGTGTCGATCTGGATTACGACATCTGATTAACTTGACATTTTATCGACAAGTACATTTTAGGTTAGTTTAAGTTACGTTAGACTAGGTTAGATTAGCGTAGGTTACGTTAAGTTAAGCTCGGTTTGCGGTTAAGTTAGGTTAATAAGTTAGTTTTTAGAATGTCACTGTTATAGTCTTGTCGATCGGATGGGCATAAGTCCGTGTCGATAACAGCGAAGTTCATGTTTCGGTTCTGTGAGCGTAACTGGATAAATCTGGTCATCTATCTCAATTGTTGTAAAATGCAAAATGAATGAACGAGACTATTTTTGTTTCATGATCAACAAATGAAATGCAAATTTTTTAAAGGAATTTAAATTTGGAAATTAGCAATAGAGACCTAATCAAGTTTTTGTATATATACACACACAATATATATATATACACACACACACACACACACACACACACACACTGTATATAACACTGTGTAACAGTGATTATGTTTATATAGAATTTTTTGTTTTTATATGCATTTGTGGGCGCTGAGTCCAAATCTAGCCTTGGTTTGTGTGTATCATCAATGGTTTCAGAGATAACACCGGTCTGCATGAAAATCGATTTCTTTATTTTGAGTTGTGATTCTGAAGCAGTTCGCTGCGCTGAATTCAAAAATGCTACCAGTTTTTTTCTATCACCCACAGTTTTAAAGTTATTAGCAAAACAATTTTGGGGCGTTTTGTAATTTTTTACCTTTTTTTATCTTTAATTAATTTCGTTTTTTCATATTTTTCAGATAGATAATTCAAACATTACGTCTTTAAAATTTTAGTAATGGCTTCTAGAGGATGTACCCATAGTCCAGACATATTTTGTTATATTTGTGGTCGGTATGTTGTAAAACAAAGGACAAATGTAACGACCTTCATTAAGAGAGCTTATCATGCTTATTTTGGAATTAAATTAGGAGATCAAGACAAAAGTTGGGCTCCACACAAGGTTTGTCTTACGTGTGTTGCGGCACTAAGGAATTGGAGCAAAGGTAAAAAGAAAAGTTTGCCATTTGGGATCCCTATGGTATGGTGCGAGCCTAGAAACCATACCGACGACTGCTACTTCTGTTCTTGCAATGTTAAAGGTTATAATGCAAAGAATAAAGAGAGCCTTCGATACCCAAGTCTTCCATCTGCAATAAGGCCGGTACCCCATGGTCCAGAAGTTCCTATTCCCCGCCCACCCGAGAGTCTGGATCAATACAATTCAGATTCTGATTCAGCTCCAAATCCAGACAATGATGATGTTTATGAACAGCCAACAGCTGACCGAGAACCTCCTAAACCATTAACCCAAGCCGAACTAAATGACTTAGTCAGGGATTTGAATCTGCCTAAGGACTCTGCAGAACTTTTGGGGTCTAGATTCCAGGAGAACAATTTATTGGCATCCGATACATACTTCGCTTGGTACAGAAATCGTGAGAAAGACTTCGTGCCTTTTTTCGAAGAAGATGGCCCCTTGGTATTTTGCAAGGACATCACAGGATTAGTGTGCAAGCTAGGCATCGAATACCAAACCAGTGACTGGAGGTTGGTTATAGATTCCTCTAAAACCAGTCTAAAAGGAGTGTTACTGCACAACGGTAACAAATATGCATCAATCCCAGTGGCCCATTCTACTCATTTAAAAGAGACCTATGATAACATGAAACTGCTTCTGGAAAAAATTCAGTATCAAAATCACAGATGGATATTGTGTGGGGATCTCAAAGTCCTTTGCATGTTACTTGGGCAGCAATCAGGATACACTAAGATGCCATGTTTCATCTGCGAATGGGATAGTCGAGCACGTGACCAGCACTGGAAGAGGAAAACTTGGCCTCCTAGAGAGAATCTTACCCCAGGATCAAAGAACATTTTACATGAACATCTAGTTGAACCAAATAAAATCCTCCTACCACCCTTGCACATTAAGTTAGGCTTGATGAAGCAGTATGTCAAAGCATTGAATAGAGAAGGTGAGTGTTTCAAGTACATTTGTTCAAATATCCAAAGATTAGCTACGAGAAAATAAAGGAAGGTGTTTTTATAGGTCCTCAGATTAGAAAGTTATTGACAGACGATCATTTCCTGAACACAATGACCAATAAAGAAAAAGAAGCATGGCTTGGTTTCAAAGATGTTGTTGAAAACTTCTTGGGAAACTACAAACGCCAAAATTATGAAAGACTGGTGGAAAATATGCTTAAAAAGTTTTGCGCCTTAGGCTGCAACATGAACCTGAAAGTTCACTTCTTATTTTCGCATCTTGACCATTTTCCCGAAAATCTCGGAGATGTCAGTGAGGAGCAAGGGGAACGATTTCACCAGGACATCAAAACCATGGAAAGAAGATTTCAAGGAAGATGGCATACAAATATGATGGCGGATTACTGCTGGTGTCTGCAACGAGATCAGCCTAACGCACAGCATAAGAAAACATCAAAGAAGCACCGGTTTAGTCGTCATTAGTCAGATCTACCTTCATAGTCTTAAGTCTTTGGAATAAGTCCTGAAATGTTTGCAAGTAAAGAAGGTAAATATATTTTGTTTCTTTCAGTTATTTTTTTATTCTTTCATAAACAAGCAATATGCTTGTCCAAGAGCTAGGAGCTATTTAATTCTGCTTTAATTAGGTTTTACTCTATCACCTAAAGATTTCGTGCTACAAGGGATGTTGTAATACCTCATCTGTTCCCAAATGTTAACCACCCATTGATGGGAGGGGAGAGAGTATTTTGCTGGGAACGGACTGGTTGTTATATATATTTACCCTACATTATTATGTAAGCGTTACTGTAGTCTATAACAACAAAATTTATGGTTTAGCATGTGCAATCCAATGTTGGTCTCGATAAGATGGTTCACATTTGGGGATAAATGGGGGATTTATGACACACCCTGTAGTAAGAAAAACCATACGTGATAGGGAAAAACTAACTATATTTTTTAGATCAGCGCACTCAAATTATATAGAATCACCAACTAGTTTGTAAAAATCGATCGACAAGTTTTCAAATGTGTACTGGTGTAATCCATTTTTCATGTTTTACCAGTATAATGTTATTATGGGCGCAGCAATATCAGAATAATCAGGAATTGTTGAGAACAATCCGGATGTTCGTTGACAGTTTCTTGCTCTAGAAATTGCCCGAAACTTCCACTGTGCTATATAAAGAAGAGCGCAGAGTCTGAGAAGTCAGTAAGTGTGAGCACACAAAGAAAGCAGGTTGTTTGTCTGATGGTTACCAGCACTAAGGTACTGTTTCTGTGCTTCTCTGTGCTGACGATTTGAGTGTTATCGATCCTTTTTTATTGCGAACATTATTTCAGTGTTGTGAATACATCTTTTTTCTGGAATCTGTAATCTGTTGCAGATTTAATAACTCTTCTCTCTATATCTGCAGGTTATGATTAATGTAGTACAGTTTGGTAAAGAGAATGGCAACTAGAGCTTGTAAACACTCGCCGGATATATTCTGCTACGTTTGTGGGTATTACATAGGCCCCAAGCAAGTATCGCACAAGATTGTGAAAGGCACCAAGTTCTGGATCGCGTATCGGCTCTATTTTGGTATGCCTATGGGTGACCAAGATAAGCCCTGGGCACCCCATGTGATCTGTGGAAGCTGCCACTCCACACTTGAAGGGTGGCTGCG
Source organism: Bathynomus jamesi (assembly GCA_023014485.1). Classification (NCBI taxonomy): domain Eukaryota; kingdom Metazoa; phylum Arthropoda; class Malacostraca; order Isopoda; family Cirolanidae; genus Bathynomus; species Bathynomus jamesi. Next base: position 748,572 of record JAJOZX010000243.1, on the reverse strand, counting down.
GGGAGTACGCAAGGCAATGCCCTTTGCGGTACCCAGAATATGGAGAGAGCCAAAGAGCCACCACGACGATTGCTACTACTGCATGGTAGATGTTTGTAAGTACAGGAAAGTTAAAGGAAGGCAGACTCTTCAGTATCCAAGCATAGCGTCGTCCATAGCTCCTGTACCACATGGCGAAGGTCTTCCAATACCACGTCCACCAGAACAGGTATCTATCCATTACTTTACCTTCTGTATTTACAGACTGTGGGTCATTATGTGTCGATTTTTCTTAGTGCTGATGCTCTTCTACATATATAGCTATGCCTATATTTTGTTTCTTTGCTTTGCAGGTTGAAAATGAGGATGCAGCTAGCTCATCTGAGATGTCGGCTGGTGAGGACAGTCATGCTGAAGAATATACAGTAACTTTCAGTACAAACCCTCACTTTCCGAATCAGAGGGAATTGGACGACTTAATTAGAGATTTGGGTCTGACGAAATCAGGGTCTGAGCTTCTGACCTCCAGACTCAAAGAGTGGAATTTGCTTGGAGAAGACTGCAAGAGCACTGTATACCGAAAGCGGCATGAAGAGTTTGCAAGGTTTTACGATGTCAATGGCTCTCTCTGTTATTGCAGCGAGGTTAATGGTATATTCACAGCTATTGGGTTAACACATATACCCTCAGAGTGGCGCCTGTTTATCAGTTCAACTCGGAGTTTAAAAGCTGTTCTACTCCACAATGGGAACAAATATCCATCTATACCAGTTGCACATTCTGTTCAAATGAAAGAGGACCAATATAACTGGGACGTGTGTGGTGATTTCAAAATGATTGGTTTCCTGTTAGGTTTACAAGGAGGAGGGTTTACTAAATATTCATGTTTTCTTTGCCTGTGGGATAGCAGGGCTTCAACTGAGCACTATAAAACAGTTCAGTGGCCTCCACGTGAAGGATGCAACCAGGAAAGTACAATGTACTCAGGGAACCTCTTGTGAAGCCTGACATAGTTCTGCTACCACTCTCCATATTAAGTTGGGTCTAATTAAGCAGTTTGTAACTGCGTTAGATTTTGGAGGGGAAGTTTTCTAACAGATTCGGGTCATGTTCCCTAAACTCTCTGAGGCCAAAGTCAAGGCTGGCATCTTTGTAGGACCACAAGTCAAGGCGCTGTTGAATTCAAAGAACCTTGAAGCCAAGATGACTCCGATCGAAAAAGAGGCTTGGTGTGCTTTCCGTGATGTGGTTCGTGGGTTTTTAGGCAACCATAAAGCACCAAACTATAAGGAGTTAGTGTCAAACTTGATTAAGTGCTATGGCAAAATGGGGTGCCGTATGTCTTTAAAATTACACTATCTGCATTCACATCTAGACTTTTTTCGTGATAACCTGGGCGATGTGAGTGAAGAACATGGCGAAAGATTCCATCAAGATATTCAAACGATGGAGAAAAGGTACCAGGGCCATTGGGATGCTTCCATGATGGGAGACTACGTATGGTCGCTGATCAGAAAGGATAAGAATGTTCATACGCGGAAGTCGCGTTCTTCAATGCATTTTTAAGAACGCACACTGCATAACGAGGCTTGTTATTCTCTTATCGATTCTCCTCATGATATATATTATATCCTTTGCACCATTTTGGGTTTGTCAAACAATTTTGGCTCAATAAACATTAATTTCCAATAGTGTTTTTATTTCAGAAAATATTTATGTTAGCCTTCTTTATATACTTTGCCATATGAAAAGTGTGATAACCTATATTTTTGAAACGGTTGATGATAGAGCAAAACCAATATCATTTTTGGAATTAGCGCCCCGAAATCATTAAGAAACGACAGAAAAATCACAATAAACAGAAAATTTTTCAAATTTTGTTGCCCAGTGTAATCATCGATGTATTCATAGCTTAAGTGGAAGTCTGAAGAGTTAAACATCATTTCACATAGAGCACCCTTCCGCCCATACGACCATTTCAGGGTACGAGCAGCTCGTATCAGCATTGCCAAGCAATTAGGGGATCACAGTACTGACGAGGCTTTCGTACGTGGTTCATCACCACTGAAAGCAACAATGCTCTCTGTTAGTCTCGTCAAAAGAACATCAATATCCGTATTCAACTGATTGCAATTTTCGTTAGTTTGTATTGCAGATACCCCCAGTTATTATCAGTCCTAGTGCATGATTCTTCAGGAGCAAGATGCACCGCAAGTTTTTGTTTCCTCCCTAAGGCAGCACAAATTTACCCGCATCAATCAGTCAAACTCGTACTACCTTAGTCTTGTTCTACTTAAATCAATCAGTCACACTCGTACTACCTTGGGCTTGATCTACATAAACTGGACCAAAAACCACAAGTATCCGCAATCGTAAACCGTCCGTATACAAGCCTGTATTTTGTTTAGAATAATATTTTTATATATCAAATATCTGTAGACTTAACACTAAAAAATTGTATTTGTAAACAAAAACCAAACCCAGAATAAAATTATAAAAAACTTGTAATATCTTACCTTTCTTTGTTTTGCAGTCACGGTTTCCATATTTGTCCAGTATACCTCTTTATAATCCACTTTAGTACCTTCGTCCTCATTTCTGCGAGTATCATCGAGTTTTTTCCACCATCAATCCCATTATTAATTCTACTATCATAAACATTGTTTTCATCCTTCCTATCATTATTATTATTATTATTATTATTATTATTATTAATAATACAGTTATTATCCTTTTTATTATTAATTCTAGACAGAATATCTTTGTTGTTCTTTTACTCCAGTTTGCTTTCAACTGTTTCGTTTTTTATTTTCTTTCGACTGTTTTAATTTTGACTATTGTCTATTTTGAAACCTTATCGTCCCATTAGCTATCCACCAACTATACTTCAGGATTTTCCACGTTCGTATTTCCCTTCACGCTTGCATTTCCGGATATATACAGTATATATATATATATATATATATATATATATATATATATCTTATCTTCGGAAACCGAATTCTTTTAAGGAACAGCAAATGCAATTGAAAAAATCAACATTTTTACTCTTTATTTAACGACTAAACTTTTTGGAAGCTCAACCTCCCTCTTCAGTAGTTACAAAGCCATTATAAAGACACTGAGATAATTAATCTAAGTATTTCTAACAATATATATATATAAAATGACAAGAATTATTTGATATCGACACACAATACAACTTAATTGTTATAAAAGCAAATTAATTAAAATTTTCCATAAAAGCCAAAAGGAGTAAACCTTAACTTAAAAACCTTCAGAAAAACGAAAAAGAGTTTAAACTTAATGAAACTAAAGCATTTCCAGCTTAACAGCATCGCCATAATTATTTAGTAAAGGTTTTTTTTTTTAATTAATCCATTAGTGTTCATTGGTAGAATTTCCTACCGGCAAAATTGTTTGTCATTATTACATAACTTTTTCTTGTATTCACGTGATCTTCGGTATGAGTCATTGATATGACGCGATCTTTTAGACTGAATGCAAGAAAAATTGATGCAATAATGACAAACAATTTTGTCGGTAGGAAATTCTACCAATGAACACTAATGGATTAATTAAAAAAAAACCTTTACTAAATAATTATGGCGATGCTGTTAAGCTGGAAATGCTTTAGTTTCATTAAGTTTAAACTCTTTTTCGTTTTTCTGAAGGTTTTTAAGTTAAGGTTTACTCCTTTTGGCTTTTATGGAAAATTTTAATTAATTTGCTTTTATAACAATTAAGTTGTATTGTGTGTCGATATCAAATAATTCTTGTCATTTTATATATATATATTGTTAGAAATACTTAGATTAATTATCTCAGTGTCTTTATAATGGCTTTGTAACTACTGAAGAGGGAGGTTGAGCTTCCAAAAAGTTTAGTCGTTAAATAAAGAGTAAAAATGTTGATTTTTTCAATTGCAATATAGAGAGACTCCATCACTCGCAAATCCAAAATCTTATGGATTTGACTTTTTATCTTTAAATTATTGTTTCTCACTGGATGGTTGGTTGTTTCTGAATGCAATCTAATAGCAATCTAATAGCCGAAGCGTTTAGTCGTTAAATAAATAGCGAAAATGTTGGTTTCTGCTATTTTATTGCTGTTTCATATATATATATATATATATATATATATAGAGAGAGAGAGAGAGAGAGAGAGAGATAGGCATATAATCTATATAAATACTGAATCATTAGACCTAAAGCGACCATTAATTTCCAGCTAATCTAATAAACCAGTCGTTCTAAACCTACTCCACTAATTTTCCTCTTAATTAATCGTAAATGAATCCTTTAATGAGGCCAAATTTTGAAATCGAGTAAACGTCAGGATTTCCAGGCAAATCCTACGTGTAGGAAGTTGATTATTTGGTTCTTTACTATTATCTGGAGGCGTCTTAAATGACTTCTGGTAAGCCAGTCGATAGGAGGGTTGAACCAACCCGAGTGCCACGGAAGGGTCATAGGGGTGTCACGGTACGAAAAAGTTCGAAGCCATAATGATATTTCGGCAAAAATGAAGCAAAAGTTTTGCAGTGGTTGCGCGCGAATATCTCGGGTTTTTTTTTAATCTCGTTTTTTGGTAAATATTGGATTTTACTCCCAGTCTGGTTTTATAATGAGAGCAAACTTTTCTGGTCAATTTTGAGGTGCTTCGCACGAATCTGCCATTGGTTTCCTGTGCAAATGCGTAGTTTTTGAGATATCGTAACATAAACATATAGGATATGTTCATGTTACGAGATCTCGTAAACGACGCATTACCACAGGAAACGTGCGAAACACCTCAAAATTAACCAGAAAAGTTTGCTCTCATTATGAAACCACACTGGGAGTAAAAACGAAAAACTAATAACCTAACCTAACCTAACCTAACGACTAAACTTTTGGCTTCATCGAGCTGAATATGGCGGATCAAGTCTTCAAAATCAAGTTCACAGGACTGGCATGTCATACTGCTAGCACAAAACTCACCAAACTAACAAAATTTAGTCGCGAAAAAATAGCCAGAACAGAAAACAATAAACTAATTAAGTCGCCAGAGTAGCGAAAAAATAGCCAAATCATTTGAACAAATTTGCACAAGATAAGATATATATTTTTTAGTCAGTTTTTAATGGCAATTCAATATATAGTACTTGTTCAACTGCTTGTGACTGGGAGTAAAATCCAATATTAACCCGTTTTTTTTATTAATGAGTAGTATCTATTTCATTTTCATTACCGGGGATGGGGCGGGGGGGGGGGGGGAATCTAAGTCAGTGGGGTACCACGAGAAATTTGCGTACCATTTAGGGTACCGTGACTAGATAAAGGTTGGGAACCACTGGTATTAACATTTGTAAAGTCCATTTGCATTGAAAAATAAACACCCATATCTGGGACATTACCAAAAAATCTTGGGGAAGACACCCCCCCCACACTTTAGTCTCATTTCGACTTTTTTTTTTCTAAAAGGAATACTTTAAAACAAAACAAATTAACTAAAAAGTTGTTGTTCCAATTTACATTTATATCCTCTCCTGGCTCTCCATACCTCTGGAATGTCTTGTTTCCAAAACGATAAGACTTTTTCTCTAATGTGCTTTGTTCATCGTTACCTCAACAAACAAACAAATCTGTATCTACTAAAATTACACTAATTTAATGTAAAATTTACTAAAATTTTGAATAACAATAGAGAATATATTAATTTAAAAACAGCCAAAATATAACACTGGTATGCATCAATTTTGCTGTCAAGGGTTTTGTAAGTGATTCTTATAGAGTTTTTCCTGCTGATTTCGAATCTGCAATCCGTTTTTCTCAATCAGCTCAGGTTATCCGGCTATGGCCTCATAAGTAAAATAGAATTTTTCGTGATTTTGTCAAAGCGGAATTGGAACAGTAACATCTATCATCACTTGTCTCACTTGTATAATATCTTTTTTTACTTTTCAGGCATATAGATAAAATATTTCATAATGAATAGAGCGTGTAAAAATTATCCCAATAGATTCTGCTACATATGTGGGACGGTTACCATGCCAAATAACCAGTCCCAAATCACTAAATTTGTGAAGACAATGTATAGAGCATACTTTGGAATTAAGCTAGGGGACCAGGACAAAAATTTCGCCCCTCATATGTGCTGCAAGACGTGCATTGAAAATTTGAGAAGATGGAGCAAAGGCAGAGCGAAATCTTTGCCTTTTGGAATTCCCATGATTTGGAGAGAAGGAAAGGATCACGTGACAGATTGCTATTTCTGCATGACAAACCTCCAAGGTGGGCTTATAAATTATTTTTCTTAAATATTTTGAAATCCTCGTATGAAACTTGACATAATATTCACCATAATGTAATATTCACCATATATAGCATAATATTCACCATAATGGTAATCATACATTTACATATACATATTGTTATAGAAAATACATTTACACATACATATTGTTATACAAGTTACATTTACATATACAATGATTGTATATTTTCTTTCTTTTTCATTCATATTGTCCCCGAAGGGACAATATGAATGAAAAAGAAAGAAAATACACAGACTCCATCGACCTATTTCATATCTTACAGACCGCAGCCTTCCCTCACGAGCCGCCACTGTCGAATGCTTCTTCTATTTCATATGCAAGTTTTATATCCATGTTTCTGTGTTTCTATTTTCAGGAGTTAACAAGAAAAATAAACACATTGTTGTATACCCTGACATTCCTTCTGCTATGAGACCTGTACCCCATGGTCCTGGAATTCCAATACCCGACCCACCTCAAACCCTGGACTTCGATGATTCTGATGATGAATCAATGACCAATGCCAATGACCAGTCCCAGTCGTATATACCTCAAAATACCGCTTCAAATGAGCCGAGGCCTCTCAACCAGGCCAAACTTAATGATCTTACCAGGGATTTAGGACTTTCCAAATTAGCTGCCGAGATCTTGGGCTCACGACTTCGAGAGGACAACTTGCTGGCTCCGGGAACAACATTCTCCTGGTATAGGAAACGAGAGGAAGAATTCCGCAAGTTTTTTGCAGTGCACGAAAATACCTCTTCCTTAGTGTACTGCTGCAATGTTGAGGGGCTAATCGAATCCTTGGGCCTGCCATATAACGCATCAGAATGGAGGCTATTTATAGACTCGTCTAAACGAAGTTTGAAAGCAGTACTTCTCAACATTGGGAATAGGGTTGCATCAGTCCCTGTAGCACATTCCGTACAACTTACTGAGAGCTACGATAACATGAAAATTTTACTGGATGCTCTCGTATACGACCAACATAACTGGAGGATCTGTGGAGATTTGAAGGTAATACTAATATCATAAGTAAACTATTGCTATTGACTATGTTGTTTTTCCAAAGGTTATTTGAGAGCGTATAAGAACACTTAACTTCCCCACAGAAGTGATACAGTCCAATGCATAGATTTTTTTATCTGATAGAACAAATTCTCTAAATTCTTTAAATATTTTCATTTTTTTTCAGATTGTGGCATTTGTATTGGGAATGCAAGGGGGATACACGAAATACCCATGTTTCCTCTGCAAATGGGATAGCCGAGCGGATGAGAAGCACTATGCACAGCGTGAATGGGCATCCAGAGAGAATTTTGAACCTGGGTCGCATAATGTCGTTTCAGTGCCCCTTGTACCACCAACAAAAATTTTGCTCCCACCACTTCATATTAAGCTGGGCTTGATGAAAAATTTCATCAAATCAATGAATAAGGAGGGTTCAGCATTCCGATATCTCGAGAGTAAATTTCCTCATATATCTGATGCTAAACTAAATGCTGGGGTTTTTGATGGTCCTCAAATTCGAACTTTGATCAAGGATACTCAGTTCGAAAACGCAATGACTCCAACTGAGAAGAATGCCTGGCAGGCATTCAAATCAGTTGTCACTGATTTTCTTGGCAAACGTAGAAGTCCAGAATACGAGTCCGTTGTCGAAAACTTGATGGAAGCTTTCAAAGCTCATGGGTCGCGCATGTCCATAAAAATGCACTTTTTGTGGTCCCACTTGGACTATTTTCCTGAAAATTGCGGGGATTATAGTGAGGAACAGGGTGAACGATTTCACCAAGATATCAAAATAATGGAAGAGAGGTACCAGGGAAACTGGGATATCAATATGCTGGCGGACTATTGCTGGTGTTTGAAGCGAGACGTGCCCGAAGAAAAACACAGACGGAAAGCCAAAAAACTTCATTCCTTCCTCAATAAATTTTTTTCCATATTCATTGTATGAATAAAAGTATTTATTCACCCCTTGTTTTCATTTTTCACGAGTGTTCTTATAATATTACTCGTATCTACAGTTTAAGCTAAAAAAATCAATAAATTTGGGGATAAAATTGGACTTATAATAAATGGCCAATAGAGAAAAAACCTGACCTGATTGAGGAAAAACCAATGTCATTTTCGAATTCAGCATGGTCGAATTATATAATATGAGTTGAAAAAACCCTCACAGCAGACAAAAAAATTTCATATGCATACCAATGTAATAAAACAGAAAATTAAAAAAAAAATAAAAATAAAATTTTTAATTCCGAGTCGAAAATTTCTGTCAATGAGACTAAGTTCATAAATGGCCAAAGAAAAGAGCTTAGATAGCAAAAAAGACCACGTAACTGAGGTAGGACATCAGACTCCCCATGGTGCTGGTAATAATAAAGGAGTTAGCGCAATGACCCCCTTATCTAGTCTGAACGCTGTACCAGTTTATGGTTCTCTTTACTCATTATTATTATTATTTATTATTATTATTAAAAATTTCAAAATTCACTCTGGACAATCAGTGTTGTAAAAAAATATTAACAAAAATCCGAGCTAAAAATAGCTTACATTTTCGATTTTAAAATAATTCTTTTATGGTAACACTGTATTGCATTGTCTTCCGGAAAATGCTAGAATTAAGGTGGAAGATGACATAGTTTATACACTTCATTAAATAAAAGCTCAGAACGAAAACCACATCCACGACGCAGAACCTTAACAAAAAAGTGGTCGCCTTGACCTTCAGTCGACTCGCTCAAAAAAAAAAAAAAAGGATCAAGCAGAAGTCTAAATTTGCTTTATAAAAAACCTTTTACATTGCTGCTTAAGTTACCTCCAAATGCTTAGCTTCGCAAATGTTCGCTAAAACACAATGTCTCGAAACTCCCGGAGTTAACAAGACGCCCTCAATTCAGTATAATGCGAAGAATTAAAAACTCCGTTAATTCATTTATCCAAGCTATTCATCAGTCTTGCCATATGTAATCTAGACTTAATGGCATGTAAATAAATCTTTGTCTGTTACTCCATATGTCCATAACTTGCCATATGTCATCTAAACTTAATGGCATGTAAATAAATATTTGTCTGTAACTCTACCTTACACTGATACTCCTAATTTTTATTTACATTTGTATTTTACATTTTTTAGTTTTAGTTTTTGTCATCCGTATTTGAAAACTAAATTTTCGCAAATAAAATAGTTCATCTTCCTTTTCATTACTCATTTCTTTTCTCATTTTCCTCATTTCCATATAGAGTATATGACCTTGGTAAACGCTTCTTCCTCAACATAATTTCCAAATTCGTTAAAGAACTACAAATATGTACCAGGGAAGAGAAACGGTAAGAAACGACCATATAGGTGTGTGTGTGTGTGTGTGTGTGTGTGTGTGTGTGTGTGTGTGTGTGTGTGTGTGTTGTAAATCAGATCGAAACGCAATCTACCAAGGAAAGTATAATTCCGGAGCTTTGCAAAATGTCATTCCAGATTTGTTTAACCTGCTGTATTGGATAACAGAAAATTCATCGCTCTCTCTCTCTCTCTCTCTCTCTCTCTGTTTCACGTGTCACAGATCTTATAGGTAAAGTAATTCCCACACACACTAGTCTTAAACCGTTTCAAATCCAACTTCCCACCATTGTTGCGAGTTGGGTTATCATTTAAACTAAACATGCTTCTAAAATCGACATTGTTGAACCCGCGTAAGAACTTGAAAACCTCGATGAGTTGACCGCGCAGCCTCCGAGTTTCCAGCGAAAACAAGTTCAGGGCGCGTGAGCGTCGATTGTAGCCCATATGCCTAACGGAAGGGATTAACTTTGTGGCCCTCGTTTGCAGTCGCTCCGGCCTCTCAATATCTTTCCTGAGGGTGGGCGACCAGAACTGCACAGCATACTCCAGGTGCGGCCGAACCAGGGAATTGTACAGAGAGACCACAATCTCCTTGTTCTGAAACTGAAATTGCCTCCTGATATAACCCAACAGCTTCTAGGCTTTCTTTTCCACCTCTACGCACTGTTTGGTAAACTTAAGGTCGCTGCTAATTAGCACACCCAAGTCCTTTTCCAAATCAGCGGCCTCGATATTACTCCCTAACATGGAGTAGTCCGACTTGGGATTGGCGTAGCCAATGTGCATCACCTTGCATTTACCCAAGTTAAACGGCATTTGCCATTTTTCGGACCACTCTCCTATCCTATATAGGTTCGCACGCAGTTGCTCGATCGCCACGGGCGTCTCAACATTGGCCCCAAGCTTCGTGTCATCAGCGAATTTGGCGATCCTACTGACGATGCCACTGTCGATATCATTTATGTAAATGATAAACAACAGTGGCCCCAAAACGGAACCCTGAGGAACCCCGCTAGTGACCGAGGCCCAACCCGAGGGTGGGCGACCAGAACTGTACAGCATACCCCAGGTGCGGCCGAACCAGATAATTGTACAGAGAGAGCACAATCTCCTTGTTCCGAAATCGAAATTGCCTCCTGATATAATCCAACAACTTCTGGGCTTTCTTTTCCACCTCTACGCACTGTTTGGTAAACTTAAGGTCGCTGCTAATTAGCACACCCAAGTCCTTTTCCAAATCAGTCGCCTCGATATTACTCCCCAACACCGAGTAGCCCGACTTGGGATTGGCGTAGCCAATGTGCATCACCTTGCATTTATTTACCCAAGTTAAACGGCATTTGCCATTTTTCGGACCATCGAATCTTGCACACTATTTGAGGGTGTATGAATTTTTTCCTGGCATCCGTTGCCATTGGTACCTCCTCGGTATGGATTCATTGTCTTCATGCAGTACTTATGTTTGTATGGTTTTTATGTTTGAATGTTCATTTTTACATAAGAAAACAAAATCACCTAAGCGAGTTTTGGATAGAATTTCGATTTGTACTTCTTTTGAGGTACTACTTTTCCTTGTAACTCCTTGTAACTCTCTCTCTCTCTCTTATACACAGATACATGTTGGTTTTTTTCAGACTTGAGAAGTCAACTTCTTAGCTAAACTAACCTAGCCTCACCTAAAGACAAATAATAGATTTTGAAATATTTCAGTTTTAAAAATTGCGAAGTATGGTATCACACTTGTTATATGTTGAACGAATAAAAATAGTGAGGTAATGGCACAATACTCGGAAAGTACACGTCTACCAGTGTTTCTCTTGGAAAAGAACTTCCTAAGTTCAGTAAAAGCACACACACACACACACACACACATATATATATATATATATATATATAATTAATTTCATTGTTAAGATAATATACCAAAGATGACCTATAAAACTCTGAACAATAGAGTGAATTACGATACAGTTTGTAATAAATAAAATTAGGAAAGACGCTTTGTGAAAAACAATTGTTGAGTGTGGTGAGGAAATTTTATTTTCACACTGATTTTAAGGTTGCTTTTGTAAATAATAATACCATTGAATGTTTTTTCCGTTGTAAGGACAAAATCCCCCCTGCGATGAACTGTTCTGTCGTTTATTTGTTTACTTGCCCTGGGTGTTCCCAGGGGAACTACGTTGGCAGCACAGTTCGTTCTTTGCAGGCAAGATTTTGCTCCCATATGGGTATTAGCCATAGGACAGGGAAAGTTTTATCTAAAAAGGAACAGTCTGCCATTAGAAATCATTCTGTTAAGTGTAAGGTTGATATTTCCGTTAATAACTTTAAAATTCTTAAATCATTAAAATGCCCGTCCTCTCTCCGTATTTACGAATCTCTGTGCATTAAATTTCTGAACTCCAGTTTAAATATTGATTCTAGTTGTTACCCCCTTTATATTAATTAAAATACCTACAAACTAAATTTTTTTTTTTTTCTGTTTTTTCCCCTTGATCATGTCTCCTTTTCGCCTCAGTTGTTTGTGGCTGTCAAGTGAGCATGGTATGTTTGGTGCACTTTTGCGTTTTTTCATTTAACTTTTTATTAGTAAAGTTTTTAACTAATTTGTTTGAATGTTTTTAGTTTTTAAGTTTTATTTTTATCATGTGTATATTTGTCATGTATATAATTTTTACTTTTTGTTTTTGGCTTATGCTTGTTTTATGCTTTTTAATTTTTATTCTTGAAGTGGTTTTATTCTGTACTATAAATTAGTTTTAGTTTTTGACATTCATATATTTTTGTCATGCATTAATTTTAGCTTTTATTTATTAGGCCTTGAAAATGGGTAGAGTTGCCCGAAACGTCGGCTGCAGCCAAATATAATGACTTTTTTGCTCTACGTCTTCGTTTTTATCCTAAATGTAAAAACGTCTCCTTAGGAGGGATCCTATTTCATATGTATCTACGCGTTATGGACTAGAGGGTTTGAGACTCCACCGTAAACTTGAAAAGTCTGTCAGAAAATTCAAGAAGATTGAATTGGACCTTGAATTTTTAGAAATCTGCCGGAATAGTGGCGTCTTTCCTAATTTTATTTATTACAAACTGTATCGTAATTCACTCTATTCTTCAGAGTTTTATAGGTCATCTTTGGTATATTATCTTAACAATGAAATTAATTACAAATTTAAGCTTAAGCATGATATATATATATATATATATATATATACACAGGGTGGGCCGTAAGTTTCCATACATAGGAAAAATTAAACGTTTGTTTTTATGTTTCAGATACCCTAAGAATATGCGTTTGACGTAAGATCTTGTTTACTGATGAAGCAAATTTTTACGTCAATGGAGAGGTTAATCGGCAAAACATACGTTATTGGAGTAATGCTAACCCTAACTGGCTGAGTCCGACGAAGATGCAAGGTGTCGGTAAAGTGATGGTGTGGGCCGGGATATGGGGTGACAGAATTATTGGACCAATTTTTGTCAGTGGAAATCTTAATGCCGAAAGGTATCTTAACATGTTGCAAGAAGAGATTTTCCCATCCCTGCTAAACGAGGAAGGTAACTTCCCAGTTTACTTCCAGCAAGATGGAACTCCACCTCATTATGGTCTTCACGTGCGTCGGTATTTGGATCAGCAGCAGTTTCCGGATGCTTGGATTGGTCGGCGTGGTCCTGTGGAGTGGCCTCCCAGATCCCCAGATCTCACCCCCCTTGATTTCTATCTTTGGGGGCACTTGAAGGCCATGGTGTATCAGGAAAAGATACGAGACATAAATCATCTAAAGGAACGTATCACCAACGCCATTACAAGCATAACGTCAACTGTGCTAATGCGTGTTCATCAACAGTGGGGAACACGATTGAAATGTGTTTTCAAAACAATGGCAACCATGTAGAGCATATTATATAAATAAAAATGGTTGTCCATAAAAAAATGTTTATTTTTCATATGTATGGAAACTTACGGCCCACCCTGTATATATATACAGGATGTTTCACAACCGGTCTGCCATACTTTGGGAGGTGATTTGGGGAGTGATATCGGGGAAAAAAGTTAATACAACATCGGTGCTATTTCCAACTGTTGCGGAGCTACGGACGTTTAAAGGTGCACGGAAAAAACCGAGAGTGTTAATCTGATGTATTTATTGTTACATTTTATGAGATACATCTTATAAATGGTTAAAATGTCCGCCTAGGTTTTCAATGGCTCGTTCCAAACAAGAGTCCACTGCCCATTGAATCATTTCGGGTGTTCTCGTATGTAAACAGCGGCATCCATAATCCGACGAGAGAGTTCCTCTCTCGTTTGTACTTTGGTCTTGCAGACCATCTCCTTCATAAGGCCCCATAAAAAGAAATCTAACAGGATTAGGTCCGGAGATCTCGGGGCCCACGATATTGGACCAGCACGACCAGTCCAACGATTCCCGTACTGCTGATTCAAGTAATCCGTAACATGACGATCAAAATATGGTGGCGTCCCATCGTGCTGAAAGAACATCCTGCGCCTTGTCTCCAAGGGCACATCCTCCATCAAAAGCGGCAACTCGTTCGTCAGGAAGTTCAGATAAATATCAGCAGTTAATCGTTGTTCAAAACGAACGGTCCAATCAGCTGATCTACAATTACACCACCAAACATTCACCGAGAATCGATGTTGAAAGTTTCCTTCAATGATACCATGGGGATTATCGGCGGACCACAAGTGGGAATTTCGTCTATTGTTAATTTCATCCCCAATGAATTGTGCTTCATCAATCATCACTGAACAGTATGCGATTAAGAATATGACGATGCATAACCATCCACTGGCAAAATTGAGCACGTTTATCGTAATCATCCGGTTGAAGAGCTTGCACACGTTGCAAATGATAGGGATACAAACCCTAATCATGTATGGTTCGCCATGCACGCGATGCGGATTCACCAATTCGTCTAGAAATCCTCCGAACACTAGTAGTTGGGCTACGTTGTACTAGGTCCAGTATGCGCTCCTCCACAACAACGGGCCGTCGTGCTACATGTTCTTGGTTACGTGGAACAGTTGTCCCTGTTTCCCTTACTCTCTGGTGTGTGTCACTAAACACTTGCCTGTTCGGTATTCGGTGGTTCGGAAAACGTCTTCGATATTCCTCAACCGCCGTTCTGCTGTAACCATCACAGAATCCTTAAATGAAATGGACATCAGCGTATTCAGCAGGTGTGAACTGTTGATTCATTTTGATTGTTCACCTTAGCTCAACACAGTGTCTCGTACCACAGATTAGAACCAAATGAAAGAAAAAAAACTGAGGATTAGTAGTGGTAACTTCGTTAACCGAAACTACCACTAGTGCTGCCATCTATCGAATTACACACAAGTAGGGATTTGTTGTTTGCACATCTTAAAACGTCCGTAGCTCCGCAACAGTTCGAAATAGCACCTATGTTGTAGTAACTTTTTAACTCGATATCACCCCTCCCCAAATCACCCCCCCCCCCCAAAGTATGGCAGACCGGTTGTGAAACACCCTGCATATATATATATATATATATATATATATGTGTGTGTGTGTGTGTATATATATATATATATATATATATATATATATATGTATTAGGGCCCTGCGAAGCTTCGAGATTCAATTTGATTTCGAATCGGGAGAGAGGACTCGATCTGATTCGTTAGCTTGGGCTCCGATTCGATATTTTCGAATCTCCATTAAGTCTGGTAAACAACATGAGTGATGTTGTTTTGAAGAACACTTTCGTAAATAAACACTTTTCTTTTTACTTAGATTATAATTCAATCTATATACTGAGACCAATCTCTCGCGCAATAACACTTTTATCATACTTTAATACCATTGTTTCTCCTCATGATCAAATACTCAATACATTTTTTTTTAGAAGGATTTACTTTGTCCTTTGTTCTCAACAAGATTTAATTCATTTTATGCTTATTACTAACTAGTGTACCCGTGCCGTCAACAATGACGGCAAAATATATATGAACCACGAAAATGGAGACTGCTGCAGAAATAAGAAGACGATTGGCAAGAGAACTGGGCTATTATTATAATGGGGATAGTGTACCCGTGCCGTCGCTTCGCTGACGGTTAGACAGGCTAAACTACAAAAAAAGAACCCAGTCGTGAAAATTTTGAGCTTCACATTGTGTCAACATTTCTGAATTTGGTATCTCCAAAAACCTCCTCACCATTCATACAACTTGGGGGCTAACCCACTCCCCCATTACCCCCACCCCTCCCCATTACCACACCCATCCCCCATTACCCCCACCACCACCCTTCCCCCCTGCCTCACCCTTCCTCCCACCCCAACCCTTCCCCCAACCCCCACCCTTCCTCCCACCCCTACCCTTCCCCCCACCCCAACCCTTCCCCCCACCCTCACCCTTCCCCCATTGCTAAACTACAGAAAAGAACACAGTCATGAAAATCTTGAGCTTCACATTGTGTCAACATTTCTGAATCTGGTATCTCCCAAAACCTCCTCACCATTCATACAACTTGGGGGCTAACCCACTCCCCCATTACCCCCACCCCTCCCCATTACCACACCCATCCCCCATTACCCCCACCACCACCCTTCCCCCCTGTCTCACCCTTCCGCCCACCCCAACCCTTCCCCAACCCCCACCCTTCCTCCCATCCCCACCCTTCCCCCCACCCCAACCCTTCCCCCATTGCTAAACTACAGAAAAGAACACAGTCATGAAAATCTTGAGCTTCACATCGCCGCCCGTAATACAATAATTCATAGCTTCTAATTATTCCTATCTAATTCCTTCAGAGCGTGACACAATTCTGCAACAAACAGACAGACATATAAACAAACAAACAAAACTTGGCTATTATTATAATGGGGATTGTGTGTAGAAACACTCTAATCTATATGTGTACAGTTGATTCGATTCGAGATTCGATTCGATTTGAATTGTTTGGGATTTGATTCGAGATTTGATTCGAAAATAAAAATTGTGATTCGCAGGACCCTAATATATATATATATATATATATATATAATATATATATATATATATATATATATATATAAGATAATGTTGATAAATATAAATTTCTCCTTTTTAGCAATGACAGGAAAATGCATTTTGACAAGCGTATAGTTTTAAATGCGTGTTCAACTAGGTAGAGCCTTGTGGAATATAAGTAGCCCGTACGGTATATATCATGCATTTAGTAACAGGCTGAATAATTCGGAGGGAATTATGATATTGGATGCCTGTACATTTTTCTCCAAATTTTACAATTTCTCTAAAATCTTCAGTGGCGTGGAAACTTTTACACTAGTCAAACGAGTCAGATTTGTAAAAGGTTTCTCAAAAAGTTTTACGACAAATAAAACGCGAGTCTTTTTTTTTACGACGACTGGCAGAAAAAGTAGCCGCGTGTGTGATTCAATATTTGTTGGACACACTCGAAAACCTGTTCGCTGCTTGTACTTTATGTAGATCCGAGAGGAAAAACAGGACTAAACATATTCTGTAAAGTATAAAGTACCTTCAAGGGTACGTAGTAGATTAGTTAGCGAGTTAGGTAGGTAGTTAGGTACAGTACTGTAGTTAGGTAGCTAGGTATACTGTAGAGTAGTTGAAACTGGTATCTTCTTGACAAGCAGTGTCCTCCCGAACTAAGTAAAAAATACAAAGAGTACACTTCCAGGGTTAAACAAAACCTCGGTGTACTTCCGGTCTAACAAGTGTACTCTTTACATACTTTATACCCAGAGTACATTTAGTACTTTTTTCCGCTCGGATCTAAGACACACACACACACACACACACACACACACACACAGCGAACAGTTTTTAAGACGTTAAAGATGCTCTGGGTGAAGCAGCTAAAAAAATGTTACAACCTGACTGTACACGGAATTCATACAAAATTTCAAAATTTTTAAACAAAGATTTTTAATTACAACTTGAAATGTGCAACATTAAAAATTAAACAGATTCCTAAAATTAATATATTAAAAAACTTTTCTCTTTCAGCGTAAAATTACAACTTTTTAAATCGAAGAATATCCAACAAAAAAAAAAAAGGGTCTCCCTTTTCTCATGTGGAACTTTTATCCTACTTTTTTTTCACAATTTTCAAGACCAATATTATTTTATGCAGCCCTTTTGAGTTACATCACAAGCCATCATCTCCCTATCTATTTATGTGTGGATGTATAGATGTATGTATGTATGTATCACTCTTTTTACACACACACACACACACACACACACAATACATATATCTTTTACGCTCAATATAACTTCAGTTTTACATGAACTTTTCAGTTAATCTCCACAAATCACACTTAAATGTGATAGCATTAATCTGTTTTCTTATAAAGAACGTTACGGCGGATCTTTGTGGACTCGTGGGTAAATATCGGCGGATCTTCGTGGTCGCGTGGGTAGATCGGCCATAAACCCCGAAGAAGGCGCAGACGAAGAAGCAAATAAAAAGGTTTTTTTTGCGATGTTGTACAATTCTTCTTCCGCGATCACTAACTGGAGGAGAGAAAGCGATAAATGAGGAGGAAAAAGAGAATCGAAGTTTATCAATGAAACCTCTCTCTCTCTCTCTCTCTCTCTCTCTCTCTCTCTCTTTATATATAACTCATGAATATTTAAACAAAATAACAGTTATATTTTTTGTCTAAAATATTTTCTTATGAATTTTAGTTCCCTATTTTTAATTGTATATATATATATATATATATGCGTATATAATGCGTATATATATTGTATATAATTGTATATATGCTTTTTACCTTTACTTCTCTTTAATTAAGTCAGCGTATGAAACCAGAGCAGTCGAAGGAAAATTAAGAATCAAATAATTATAATTGAATTTTTGTGAGGAAAACAAAGGTATAGTATTGTCTTGAATTTCGTTCTCGCGGCAGCGGCGACGAGCCTCGGGCACGAAGTGAGAGAACTCAACATCAACCGTTCCGCCATCCATCGCCGGCGAGAGCAGCAACGTTCACGGTTCTCCAAGAAGCTTCGCGAAGAATTAAGTGGGGATGTCCCCCTGGTGGTTCAGTGGGATGGCAAGCTAATGGAAGACCTTACCAGTAAGGAACATGTGGACGAGCTCCCCATCCTTATCTCCGGGAGAAGTGTCAGCCAACTGCTTGGCGTCCCCAAGATCGTATCCGGAACAGGGGAAGCTCAGGGTTCAGCCTTGGAGGCGAGTCTTGGGGAGTGGGGCGCCAGCGAACGAGTCAAAGGGATGTGCCTTGATATGACAGCTTCCAATACAAGCCACCGGACTGGAACTTGCGTGCGCTTGGAGCAGAAGTTGTTGCGCGACCTGCTCTCCTTGTCTTACCGGCACCACATCCTGGAGTTTGTGCTCTCCAGCACTTTTGAGAAGGCAGTTGGAAGTTCTTCTGGACCTAAAGTTCCCGTGTTCAAAAGATTCAAGGAGAAATGGGATTGGGGCTTCATCAACCAGAGTATCTTCCAGCCAGGGCCAGTGATGACGTCGTGCGATGTGCCATTTCGCCCGTGAAAGATGAGCTCGGCGATGATGACCTGAAGGAGGCGGTGCATGAGTGGCTACGCACACAGCCAAAAACATTCTTTTGTGATGACATTAGGAAGCTTGTAGATCGCTGGACTAAGTGTATTGAGAAACAGGGAGACTATGTTGAGAAGTGATGTGTTTATAATCTATCAGATGTGAAAATAAAAAGTGCGGATACTTATTGAATTACCCTTGTGTGTGTGTGTATATATATGTATATATATATAATACCGGGTGTCCGAGAATTATCTGTACAATTTTTGGCTGTTATTAAAAGTCAACCATGAAGTGTAGAAATTCCAGTGTTGTCCCATTTTACAGAGAATCTCATTAAGTTTTTTCTGATACCACGTTTTGAAAAGTTTTTTAGAAATGTACGCGGGTGACAGACATTGATGATTTAAAAGCAAGAATCACAGCTGTTATTGAGCGAATTGATGTGGATATGCTGCAGCGTACATGGCAACATTTGGAGTATCGATTGGATGTTTTGCGAATCACTAATGGTGCACATATCGAATGTTTGTAACAACGTTACTTTAATAAAAGAAACTTTTGAAAATACAGATTCTAAATAATCTTGTTTAAGAATTTTACGTGTGTTATCAAGAATTTTATTAAAAGATGAAATTGTACAGATAATGTTCGGACACACTGGAATTTCTAAAAAACTTGTCAAAACTTGGTATCAGAAAAAACTTAATGAGATTCTCTGTAAAATGGGACAACACTGGAATTTCTACACTTCATGGTTGACTTTTAATAACAGCCAAAAATTTTACAGATAATTCTCGGACACCCTGTATATATATATATATATATATATATATATATATATATATCGTAAAGAACGACGCTTGTATAGGAGATATTCCGCGCAAGACGAGAGAGAGAGAACGGAACAAATGAAAAAATGAGGTAACCACCTGGGAATCGAACCCGGGATCTTCCGATTGCCGGTCAGACGCGATACCATTACACCATGGACCTCACTCTTCCAAATGCCGTAATTCTTCTACATACTCGCAGAAACCAATGCCCCAATGGGGCACCTCCCGCATGCCGTAACATTATATACATTCAACTGCAAAGAACACGCAGTATAAATAACGTAAAGAACGACGCTTGTATAGGAGATATTCCGCGCAAGACGAGAGAGAGAGAGAACGGAACAAATGAAAAAATGAGGTAACCACCTGGGAATCGAACCCGGGATCTTCCGATTGCCGGTCAGACGCGATACCATTACACCATGGACCTCACTCTTCCAAATGCCGTAATTCTTCTACATACTCGCAGAAACCAATGCCCCAAGGGGGCACCTCCCGCATGCCGTAACATTATATACATTCAACTGCAAAGAACACGCAGTATAAATAACGTAAAGAACGACGCTTGTATAGGAGATATTCCGCGCAAGACGAGAGAGAGAGAACGGAACAAATGAAAAAATGAGGTAACCACCTGGGAATCGAACCCGGGATCTTCCGATTGCCGGTCAGACGCGATACCATTACACCATGGACCTCACTCTTCCAAATGCCGTAATTCTTCTACATACTCGTTCTTTACGTTATTTATACTGCGTGTTCTTTGCAGTTGAATGTATATAATGTTACGGCATGCGGGAGGTGCCCCCTTGGGGCATTGGTTTCTGCGAGTATGTAGAAGAATTACGGCATTTGGAAGAGTGAGGTCCATGGTGTAATGGTATCGCGTCTGACCGGCAATCGGAAGATCCCGGGTTCGATTCCCAGGTGGTTACCTCATTTTTTCATTTGTTCCGTTCTCTCTCTCTCTCGTCTTGCGCGGAATATCTCCTATACAAGCGTCGTTCTTTACGTTATTTATACTGCGTGTTCTTTGCAGTTGAATGTATATAATGTTACGGCATGCGGGAGGTGCCCCCTTGGGGCATTGGTTTCTGCGAGTATGTAGAAGAATTACGGCATTTGGAAGAGTGAGGTCCATGGTGTAATGGTATCGCGTCTGACCGCCAATCGGAAGATCCCGGGTTCGATTCCCAGGTGGTTACCTCATTTTTTCATTTGTTCCGTTCTCTCTCTCTCGTCTTGCGCGGAATATCTCCTATACAAGCGTCGTTCTTTACGTTATTTATACTGCGTGTTCTTTGCAGTTGAATGTGTATATATATATATATATATATATATAAACAACTACTTTTAAATAATTATTCTTCACTAAGTTTTATTGCATTTTAAACTAGTATGTAACGTTTTATTCCCTAACCTAACCTAACCAACAGTGTCATTGTGGTTAGGTTAGGTTAGGTTACGTTAGGTTAAGTTAGGAGGTAGAAGGTTCTACAGTATTAGAACAAGATATTTTGCAAATACACCAACAAGATTATTGGTGATTTTGCAAAGTGGCTGATTTTTGTGTTTTTTTGCAAATTAACCGATTTTTGTGTTTTTTTTGCAAATTGACCGATTTTTGTGTGTTTTTGCAAAATGATCAAACATTTAAGGTCATTTTGTAAAATTACTATTGTTTTGGTTTCTTTGCAAACTGACCGGAGAATTTGTAAAAAGACCGATTTCGCAAAAAAACCGTAACATATATATATATATATATGGGATGGATTTCATAATTAAACACGTGAAATGAATGAATGATGCAAACCCACAAGGAAAAAGAAAAATGATTCCAAGGCCTTTCGTGTATTCACAGCTACACCTCGTCAGGGAATGAGAATGGCCTTGGAATCGTTTTTCTTTTTCCTTGTGAGTCTGCATCATATATATATATATATATATATTGGAAAGTGAGACCTCACTTATAAGATGTCTTTACTGGCATTCACAGACACTCAGAGGAAGAAATGTGACCTACGTGTGGCGTGTAATTGCATAATAGGTAAGACGTCTAGGAAACGTGTCTTCTAGAAGCATGCCAGCAGAAAATCAAGTTTAATGAAAATGAAAATGAAAAATTTTCCGGCGGAACAATCGTCTATGTTATATATAGTAATAGTAAAATGCTAACTAAAAACAAAAATAGAATAAAAAAACGTAATGAAAAATAGCGATAACGATATTACGTCGAGCTGCAGACAAACATTTTCATACCATGAAGCACATAGTTTAGATGACATATGTGAAGCCTGATGAATAGCTTGGATAAATTGAGTTTTGAATTGTTTGTATTAGACTGTATTAGACTCGGGAAGTTCCATACATTGTGGTTAGCGAACACTTTGCGAAGCTGAACATTTTGGAGGTAACTATGCAGCCTTTTGCATAATTTTTTATGATTATTTTATCTTTATTTGTGTATTATCCCGTTTCTATTTACTTCTTTGAGATCTGGTTTTTCTTTTGTTTACGTACAATCAGTTCAAAAGACCTTTCGATAATTTTATGGGTTTTTATCTATATTTATCACTAAAAAACATAGCGTTTCACGATGGAACTTTTCGATTCGACTGTACTCTTCTCTTTCTATATGTTTGTACTGTGTCTTGTTCTCCCTTTCTGGCACCTTTCGGCAACTGTTGCTTGGGTGCAAGGGTACAAGAAAGTTCTTGGGGGCGTTAATACCCCATAAGAATTTTGCACATAATTTACAGTCAATATGTGAAACTAGTCATTCCGCTTTATGCTTGTGACCTTCATTAAGATTAGGTTAGGTTAAGTGAGGTTAGGTGAAAGTAGGTTAGATTGGTTAGGTTAGTAATGTGTATGGAGAGAACACCTTCATCTACTTTCAATTTACTTTCAAACGTACTGTCATTGTACTCTTGAAATATTTCATGTTTTTCAGAGTCTGTTTAGTCCCTCTTCTTACACTGTAAAGTTTAATTGGTCCATACAGACCACCGATATTAAATATCTATTTATTCCATTTGGCGAACCTATTATGGACCTATTTCTTAATAAAACGAATGATTCATCAAAGAAGCCATTAGAATATTTTTCTTTTTGACCGATTTTGAACCATTTATATTGATAAAATTATAATTGGTCCAAAATCGGTCCAGAAGGGAAAGATGGGTAATTCGTTTTTACCATGAAATCGTTCCATAACTGGTTCAAATGGAACAATTATCTTTTTAATATAAGTGGTCTGTATGGATCGATTAATTTTTACATTGCATTCTCGGCTTTAAAGTAGACACAGCAGGACAGTGTTTAAAAGTGGAATGCCTATGATTAAGTCATTACGTAAAATGCCCGTAACTTTTGGACATTATACGAAATGACTGGTTTCACATATTGACTGTAACAAGAGTGAATTCTGACTGGGATTTCAGGGAAAGAAATTACTTGAATTGAATTTAATTAATTTTAAATTAAATGAACATAAAAGGTGAGGAAATAAAAAAGCTTTTTTAATAAAACCTTTTTCTGTCAATTTTCACCATATTTATTGACTTTCTTCTTATGACATGGTATGGATGATATTGTGCGTGACGTTTCTCTAGTTTGTGGCTGATTACTTACTATCTATTCTTAGTGATGGGAAGAGATGACACTGGAAGCTATCATTTGTCATTCTCGAAATTCTTTGTCAATGTGATTCTTAAATTTTTTTTCAAATAATCTGTTTCTAATAACTTCCTTTTAGTTTCGGAATATCGATAGTCCGGTAACTTGGTAGTCCGTCACTTTTCATTTGTGACATAGGTCCCAATAATGCGGTAGTCTTCCTCTGACAGTCCGGTACCTCGTAATAAACCGTTAAGGTATGTTCATTCGCACTTTACTGTTGGTAAATATAGTGGTGCACCGATTAATCGGTATCGGCACCTGGCATGCCGATATTAGGAAAATACCTGGCATGGCCGATTAATCGGCATGCCAGGTGCCGATACCGATTAATCGGTACACCACTAGTAAATATAGCCCCCCTCCCCCCGTCATAGCAGTGATGCCAACCAATGGGAAAGAGTCTGAGCAGGCAAAGACCGCAGTTCTCCCAACATTTTTAATTAATCCGTTTTAATTGTTCTTAAATGTTGCCTCTTGCGAATTATGAACTTAACAAAGGGTGTACCACTGATGCATACCGGGTTGTAGGGGGTGAGGTACGCTTGGTAGTCCAAAAACTTTAGTAGTCCGGTACGCTCCGGGACCAGTTGTGCCGGATAGAGAGAGGTATAGTGTATTGATTTTAGTTTGCTGATGCTTGTACGTAGAAGTAGAGCGAGTAGTTACGCCTCAGGAAGGCCCCAGGCGTAACTACTTGATCCTCAACGCGTTAGAAAAACGTTCGCCTAGAGACATCATGTTTCTAAAAAGCATAAAAAATTACTAATTAGTAATGATTGCAGCTAGCTTTAAAAATCTTATTATCCAAAGAAAAAAATATTATCGATTAGTAATTTCTTATGCTTTTTTTTAGACACTTTATGTTTATAGGCGAACTTTTTTTAAAATGTTACATACAACAATTCTACGGAAAAAACAAGAATTTTAATTCTACGTGCAAGTAATGAATATATATATATATACAGTATACTATATATTATATATATATTATATATAATATATATATATATATATATATTTTAAGAACCAAATTGAAACAAATTTCAAGGATGGAAATGTCAGCTTCCAATTTCTTACCTTTCAGTGTTATGAATCGCCAGAAAATGAATAACAGCAAAAATTACACTACATTATATATAGATATATATATATATATATTATAATATGAGATTTAATCAAATTAATGGCATGTAGATGGCGTGAATATTGAGAACTTGGGCAAGAATTTTCAAGAATTATTAACAAATCGTTTACGTAAATGATGTGATCATTCATTTCAGTAATGAAGACTGTCAATTTTGCATCCCTTCGACAGCTGTTGGCTCTGTAGTGCAGTAGGTGTGCCTGCCAGGTGGCACTAACAGAAATGAGATAATGTGCCGTAAATTTTGCACGAATTCCACGTGTTCAATTATAGGAGAAAAATAGGGTGGTATTAGCTTTAAGGGTTCAGTAATAAATTATTATTATTATTATTATTATTATTATTATTATTAGAAGAAGAAGAAGAAGAAGAAGAAGAAGAAGAAGAAAAAGAAGAAGAAAATTGTGTTTACTGAGACTTGGTTTTATCACGTTTTAAAATCCAGCGCGGAACAATTTTAAAAGTACATTTATCGTTAATTTAGATAGAATAGAGAATGATAATGTTGTGATGTCCTATTTGAAGCCAAGTATTCATTCTAAGTGAATAGGTTTTAATCTTGGCTTCTTGACATGATGATGATGATGATGTTTGAACGTAATCCGCTTCCATTTCCGCTCCGACTCGAGTTACTTCCTTGTTTTGGCTATTGATAATTTGGGACTTTTATATATATATATATATATATATATTTTGGGACATTTTGGGACACTTCTTCGGGACTGCGCTTTAAGGTGTTTTATCATTTTGTACGGTGTAATTACTGATTATTTTCTGGTTGCAGCTCTTAAAATCTTACCAGAAAATACTGTAACAAGTTTATATACTTTGAACCTTTCAAATGTTAAGTGCCATGATTCCTCTTAATTTGTCGTTAAGTTTATTTGTCAATCCAATTAGAGTTTGTAGTCTGGAAGTGACATTTACCTGCCATTTTAACCTAACTTAACTTAATTTAACCTAACCTTACCGAGCATAACCTAAATCCGGACCGAGACGTGGATAAGAGTAGGAATAATATAAAGTCATGAGAGACTTCTGACAATGATATTTGTGATTTCAAGGCTCAGAGACGTTGGATGTGTTCAGGGCAGAGTGACCGTCCATTGCATTGAGATGATGTAGTGACCCTTAGATGATTCGGAACCCAAGTAAATTGTACGTCCCCTCCGTCGAATGACCTTGGCTATTACGAAGGAAGTTAAACAACACCAAACATTATTTTCATTGTTCTTAAGTCTCAAACTAGATGTTTTCCCTCTTTCTGCCCTCTCTTATATCTAATGAATATTTAAACAGAAGGCGGAGTCTCTGATAATGTTCAAATCCGCTCGAAACATTATCAATCAACTACTTATAAAAACGTCATCATCCAAATTGATGAAAAGCAGAAATTAACTCAATTCTCTTATCACAAATGGAGTTGATTAAATTTCAAATGAACTTCAATTCCGAGTTGTATATTAAATATGTATCGTGTATTGATTTCTATACAATTCATAAACCCACCCGTGCATCCAATGAGGCAAAGGCAGCTTTGTGACTAAAGAAGGGTGTTTATTCCTTTGCTAAATGCAAGGATGTCATGCTTTTATACCATTAGCCGTTGAATTCAATTTCACATTAGAGAGTTTGTGGTTTTCTTAACAAACGTACTATCAACAAAAGATATAATCTATCTCCTTTAAGTGCGTAATAAGTGGATGCCGACGCACGAATGTCTGCTATCGTTTATGCGCTTATAATAGTCCTTTGTCTAATTTGTTTCATTTGTGCCCATTAAGGACAGAAGTGCAATTGTAGTGAACAGCTTCTTGAGGAATTCTAAAAATTACGTTTACTGTTATGGACTGTTATTATTATTATTATTACTAGTACAGTTCCTGTCACTTCGCTGACGGTTAGACAGGCTAAACTACAAAAAAAGAACCCACCCGTGAAAATTTTGAGCTTCACATTGTGTCAACATTTCTGAATCTGGTATCTCCCAAAACCTCCTCACCCCCATTCATACAACTTGGGGGCTAACCCCCTCCCCATTACCCCCACCCTCCCCATTACCACACCCATCCCCATTACCCCCACCCCCACCCTTCCGCCCACCCAACCCTTCCCCCACTCCCACCCTTCCCCCCACTCCCACCCTTCCCCCCACTCACCCTTCCCCCATTGCTAAACTACAGAAAAGAACACAGCCATGAAAATCTTGAGCTTCACATTGTCGCCCGTAATACAATTTCTGAATTTTTTTTACAATTTCTGAATTGTTTTCTCACAATTTTTTCTCACAATTTCTGAAAGTGTGACGGATGGACAGACAGACAGACAAACGGACGGACAGCTCTCTTATTATAGTATAGATTATTATTTTTTATGGGAGTTGTTTAATCTCCTTTGCAACACCTAAGGCAGAGCTTTCCAAACTTTTAACGTTGGCGAAAACTATTTAAGCATAACAATTTTCACGACACATTAATTAATTTTTGTTATCAAATATCAAATATGAGATAATTTTTCAGTAGGTGGTTTATCTTGTAGCCGATTTTGTTGATAGAAAAATCAAAATTTTCAAAATACAAAAAACACTAATGTGTCGCGACACACCAGTTTGGAAAGCTCTGACCTAAGGTTATGTGACGGAGGAGACCTACAGCTTTACGCGGGATCCGAACCACGCGTCGCTACATAATGTAGTAATTACGCTTTATTAAACTTTCTTATCTTGCTTTTGGTACTATTTTGCTCTTTCTTTATTCCATTTCTCTTCTATCATTAATCATTCTCGTTACACTTATTCCGCTGTACTTTATAAATGTGAGTAGACGTGTGAGCCGGTGGAGGCCATTATGATTCAAACAATGCAAGGGAGACCGGGGGGGGGTTAATTTATACGCGTATTAACATTTTACTAACTTTTATTTATGCCCAAACGCTTCAGATAAACGGGGTAATGCGAGGGGGAAATTAACGTTAACATTCTAAGTCGGAGAGAGACACGAAATAATATTCTAAATTCACACAAAACATCTTAACACCAAAAGACACCTTCTTAAACCCAAGGCCATCCGATGACTGCCCTTTTTTGGGCATTTCTCTCTCTCGTCCCCCTTGGGCCGATTCTTAGTGTTGCCAACTCGTATTTTATAATTTTAATATAACCATTTTTTATTTCTTATTTAATAAAACTTAATCGAACATTATTAAATTTATAAACAAACATTTAATTCTTAATCAGACATTACTACAATAATCTGGACGCAAAGGACAGTCTCCCATCCATCTACTACCCAGACTCAATGTCGCTTAATTTCGCTGATCGACAGGAAGCGGTGTTACGACATTGTCTACGACGTAGCCATTATTATTATTATTATTATTATTATTATTAGTAGTAGTAGTAGTAGTAGTAGTGATATTACATTTTATTGGTAGGCCAAAATTTCTTCGACAAAATTTTGGTGAAAGCCATTTCGTAAACCAATTATTTGAACAAATCCTTTTGTCCAAACATTTATTTATTTATTTATTTTATCAATTTCTTGAATGAGAATCATGATTCATTGATGAAAGAATTCGAAAAGAAAAGACGCGCTTTCTGCAAACTCAATTGTATACAAATGTATAAAAATATATTTAAAATAATTTAAAATAACGATAATATATATATATATATATATATATATATATATATTATATATATATATATATAATCAAATACTAATAATAACATTTGGGGGCTGTTTAAACTCATGTGACAAAGGGGACCTACAGCTTTACGTGGGATTCGAACTATCTACGAGTCGCTACATTATCTGAATGCATATATATATATATATATATATATATATATATATATATATATATATATATATATATGACGTCTCTGAACTTCTGTGATCTAACGGGAAGAGATGTCGCGACGTTGTTACAACGTAGCCCAATAAGTATGCAAATGAGCAACAATACATAACATTTAAACTAACAATTTCTCGTTTTCAAAAATTGTTCAACTAATTGTTTTTAAAATACAAAAATCTGTAACAAAATTTCTCTCTCTCTCTCTCTCTCTCTCTTTCACACACACACTGAAATCTCAGAATCTTAGCAACTAATCCCAGAGATGAAAACGGAGTCTCTTCGTATTGTGTGTTAAGCGAGTTTCGACCTTGGAATTGAAATTGTGGGAACTGAACCTAAAACGTATTAAATAATTAATTACAATGGATTGTTTTCATTTATTTATTTAACGTAATATTGCTCAGCTTATACGAATTATATCGTAGTTGAAAATGACCCAAAATATGCATATACAAATTGTTAGTTTATTTATTCTTTAGATTTTGTCAGTTGATGAAAGTATGCGTTATAATATATATATATACAGGTTGTCCGAGAAGTGGGGTGTAATTCGAAAAATAATCTATTTTAATCACGCAATTATAATTACTTATTTGTTTTGCTTCGCCCGAATTATTTATTCTGATGAAGGTCACGCTTCTTGCCCAACATTAGACTTACCGCTTACGTGAAACCCGAACGATGACCCACTACGAGTAGTCAGAAATTGGAAAGTCCTCGCTCGGACTCGATCCCACGATCTCCCAATCAGCAACCCACAGTTCTAACCACAGGCTACCCAGGGTACCCATTTATCTACCGATCACGTTTCTTTTTTGTATGGAAGGATGAATGGCTGGTTGAGCTGAGCGCTGCATGCCATCGCCAGGAATCGGACCCGGGGCCGGTAGATTTGCAATCAGCGATACTAACCACTAAAATAAGTTATTTTTCGAATTACACCCCACTTCTCGGACAACCTGTATATATATATATATATATATATATATATGGTCAAATGGTCCAGAAACTGGCACAGCGCTCAGGCCTGACTAACGGAGTGCATTACGCTAACTCCTAGATAATTAGTATTATTACCAGTATCATCGGGAATCGAACTCCCCAATCTCACCGTTTTCACTTCGCTTATACGGAAACAGTGTTACCCACTATATATATATATATATATAAACAGAATACTGTACATTCTTCATATCGTTCCAGTAGAATAAGTTTCGAAACTTTTATTATCATTAAGGAAATAGTAACAACAGCTTTTATCATAATATTTGGGGACTTCAATTTCCCAATTTCCTATTCTTGAAATGGTATAAACACTGCGTATATTGAAAATAATGAAAACTGAATGGAAAAGACCGAGAATAAATGAAAATGGTGCGCAGTCTCTCACGGACGAAGGACGAATTTGCATCATTGCGAGGAGGAAGACATAGACCAGATCTCCTAAAGGGATAGTTTTAAGATAATAACAAGATTACTGATTTTCGGATAGTACCCAGGCAACCATACCAATTTTATACCATAATTTGCGTCTCGGTTCTTTCAGTTGAAACGTATAACAAAATTCATAATGAATGTGCATTGAATTATGCATCATTTGAAATACTACTAAATTAAGACAAAGTTTATTACGAAATGTCTATTAGGGTTTAGTTTATAGTGGAAGTGGACACGAAACACAAGGAAAATGGCAGTAACAGTACATAAGGTTGTACAGGGTGGGCCGTAAGTTTCCATACATAGGAAAAATAAACATTTTTTTATGGACAACCATTTTTATTTATATAATATGCTCTACATGGTTGCCATTGTTTTGAAAACACATTTCAATACGTGTTCCCCACTGTTGATGAACACGCATTAGCACAGTTGACGTTATGCTTGTAATGGCGTTGGTGATACGTTCCTTTAGATGATTTATGTCTCGTATCTTTTCCTGATACACCATGGCCTTCAAGTGCCCCCAAAGATAGAAATCAAGGGGGGTGAGATCTGGGGATCTGGGAGGCCACTCCACAGGACCACGCCGACCAATCCAAGCATCCGGAAACTGCTGCTGATCCAAATACCGACGCACGTGAAGACCATAATGAGGTGGAGCTCCATCTTGCTGGAAGTAAACTGGGAAGTTACCTTCCTCGTTTAGCAGGGATGGGAAAATCTCTTCTTGCAACATGTTAAGATACCTTTCGGCATTAAGATTTCCACTGACAAAAATTGGTCCAATAATTCTGTCACCCCATATCCCGGCCCACACCGTCACTTTACCGGCACCTTGCATCTTCGTCGGACTCAGCCAGTTAGGGTTAGCATTACTCCAATAACGTATGTTTTGCCGATTAACCTCTCCATTGACGTAAAAATTTGCTTCATCAGTAAACAAGATCTTAGTTGAAAAGTTTGCATCCTCGTTCACTTTGGTTAATGCCCATTCACAGAATTCCATCCGTCTATCCGGGTCGTCTTCACTCAAATGCTGTGCCATATGCAATTTGTATGGATGCCATTTGTTTGCTTTCAAAATGCGCCTGATACTCGATCTGCTGACACCACTTTCTGCAGACAACCGTCGTGTACTGTTTCTGGGACTCCGTGTAAGCGCTGTAAGTATCGTAGCTGTTGTGTCTTCATCGGTGGCTGTACGTCTTGGACCACTTCGCGGTTGATCTGCAACATTTCCAGTTTTCTGAAACTTGTTAATAAGTTTGGCCACAGTGTCGTGTGTGATGTTCGTTCCATGTTGTCTGTTAAAGTTCATTGCAACCATGCGACTGCTTCCCGACCCAGCCATCAGTATGATTTCAATTCGTTGCTCTTTCGTCAAACGCATATTCTTAGGGTATCTGAAACATAAAAACAAAGGTTTAAATTTTCCTATGTATGGAAACTTACGGCCCACCCTGTAGATAAATCGTACAAACTTCGATAAACCATGAGAGCTACAACAAAGTTAAAAAGATCACTGGGCAAATATTCAGAACTTTCATGGGCAAAATCAATGATTAAAAAAGCAACGACTACACTGAAAATTTTAATTGATCCATTCAAACCACTGATATTTTAATTGATCCATACAGACCACTGATATTTTAGTTGATCCATTCAAACTACTAATATTTTAATTGACCCATACAGACCATTGATATTTTGATTGATCCATTCAAACTACTAATATTTTAATTGATCCATACAGACCACTGATATTTTGATTGATCCATACAGACACTGATATTATGTTTGATCCATACAGACCACTGATATTTTAATTGATCCATACAGACCACTGATATTTTGATTGATCCATTCAAACTACTAATATTTTAATTGATCCATACAGACCACTGATATTTTGATTGATCCATACAGACAATGATATTATGATTGATCCATACAGACCACTGATATTTTAATTGATCCACACAGACTACTGATATTTAAAAATAATAATTAAAATAATAATTAAAAATAAGCTCTCATTAGTAAAGTCTAAACCTTAAAAAAAATAATATAAGTAGTTATTTTAGGCTGGTCATTACACGGTTTGTCTTCTTCATTTACGAAAAGTAGCTCCATGTTCGCGTTCTTGTTCTTCTTAGCTGAAGACCCTTTACGAATACCATAAACCACTTAACCAAATTAGGTCGCTCGCCTTTTCCCTTTTTGTTTTGTTTACTCATCCTTCAAGGTCAGGAAACCAGATACAAAAGAAGAGAAAACGCATAAAGAACAGTATAGGCTAACTGCTTTCCATTAGAAACCATATTACGTTTTACTGTAAATACTGTGTTCTTTGTTCACTTTAAAACGGAGAGTAGAAGCGAGTTTTGAAGGAGTACTCGGCAAATAATAAAGTATTTGGAGAGTACATTGTTAATAGATTAAAAGTAGAGTAGATCGAAAGTATATCGAAAGTAGATAAAATGGTTTGATTCTTGACAAAAGTATGTCCTCTGAAATTTAACCCTTAACTGGTATGGTGGTATGGACCCGCACCATACCACTTATGTAATTAAACCGCACCATACCAGTTAAGGGTTAAATAAACAACCACAAAAATACACTTTTGGGGATTTAAGAAAATCTTTCACATTAATTACTTTCGACGTACCTTGAAAGTACTCTAGAAAGTAATGTGAAAGATACAGTCTAAGAGGAATACCCCGCATAGTACGGATTCGATCAGTACGGAATTCGCTATAGTACGGATTACAATTTAACACCAAACCCCAGTTCAGTTCTGGTCCTGATTCATTCCAGTACGGTTTTTCAGTTTTGTAAACAAATATTTTTTTCTAAGCACGAACGCTAATAGGCGAAGACTTACATTCCGCAAATGTTAGAGAGTTGCTCGAATCGCATTCAGAAGAGCTTAGCGATAACGACCTCATCAATTTAGAAGAACAGCGTTCGCTCGAAGAAGAGGACAAAAGCGAAGAAAATGAAGATCAGAAATCATCAATGGAGTTCTCCATAGATGAACTTGAAAAAAATGTTTCGGGTGTGTGAAGATCTTAAAGAACAAATTATGGATGGAAATCGTAACATTGAGCGCAGCATGAAAGTGCGAAGAGACTTAGGAAATGCAATTCGCTGCTACAGAGAATTGTATGCCGATAAGAAGAAAAATAAGTGTGTCCAAACATCACTGTTGAAGTATTTTTCAAAAAAATATTTTTTTTGCAATGGACTTTATTACGTACATAAATGAAATTTTGAAAAACTAAAGCATTTTTATTAACTTTTGCAGTTGTTTCACAATTAAAACTAGTTTAAATTAATGCAAAAGTTCGATTTTTATAATGTTATCGATGTCTGAGAACGAATTACTTTATTTTGTATTGATTACATTCCCCTTCAGTACGGATTCACATAGTACAGTACTTTCCGTGCACGCATTAACCGTACTATGCGAGTATTCCTGTAATGCAGTCAATTCAAAACTCAGTCAACCCAATTATCCAAGCTATTCATCAGTCCTGCCATCTGGCATCTAAACTACCGACTGTATGGTATAAAAATATTTGTCTGTAGCTCGACGTAACATCGTTATTCATTACTTGTATGTTTATTTTCAGTCTATTTTGTTTTTAGTTTTTCACTATTACTATAAGTAGTTTGTAAATTATTTTTTATCAGTAAAATTTTTTAATTTTTATTTTCATTTTTATTAAACCTGATTTCTGCTGCATGCAGGAAGATACTCTCCTAAGTTCTAGACTTCTACCTGTTATGTAATTATACGCACACGTAGGTCATAGTTCTTTCTCTCAGTGACCCTCTGAGTGCCACTAGAGACATCTTGTAAATGCGACTCCACTTTCCGATATATATATATATATATATGGGGCCTCCCATGTTACACGAAAGAGATTTGAATTAAATGCGGCCATTGTTTCGAGTGCAGGGGTGTTAAAACGTAAAATGTCCCTGGACGCAAAAGCATTAAGCGTTTCCTCTTTTATTTAAATGTATGACAGGTTGTGTTAACCTTTACTTTGACTACTATTCAAGAAGTCCGGGTTCGAATCATGGTGCGGCAGCTTTGTTTCCTGTATATATATATATAGGGTGTCCCAAAAAAAACTATATACTCTTTACAGCATCATATATTTTATAATTTAAAAAAACCAAACAATATATTGTTATAGCAATTGCCAATGAAAGGTAAATTAGTAATCTAAGTGATCAAAATGTTATAGCGAGTTGTTTGCATATAAAATTTAATTAACTACGCCAAGTGCTCAAAATGTTCTCCGGCGGCATGAATGCACTTTTGAATGCGTCGACTAACTGATTCGCAGACATGGACTAATGTGGATGCTGTGATGGTCCTGCACTTTTCCCTAATTGCATCCTTAAGGTGTTCGAGTGTTGCGGGTCTTGTACCATAAACTGCATCCTTCAGGTAGCCCCACAAGTAAAAATCAAGTGGAGTCAAGTCCGGTGAACGTGGAGGATACTCAACGCTTCCTCTTCGTCCTATCCAACGGTTAGGCAACGTTTCAACGAGGTACCTTCTGACATCACAATGATAATGAGGGGGGCCTCCATCTTGTTGAAAGTAAAAGTCGTCGTTTCCAAACAACTTCCGAACTGCAGGTATAATTTCTGTCCGCAGCATGTCGAGATATGCGGCACTGGTAACTGTCCCATTAAAGAAAAATGGTCCAACCAAACCCCTGGATGATAAACCACACCATGCTGTTAATCCTGGTAAATTAACATGTTTATCCACATAAACGTGTGGATTATCAAGTGACCAGTACCTGCAGTTGTGTCGATTTACTGTGCCATTCAGTTTGAAGGTAGCTTCATCAGACCACACGATTTTGTTGTATTGACAGTGCATTCATGCCGCCGGAGAACATTTTGAGCACTTGGCGTAGTTAATTACATTTTATATGCAAACAACTCGCTATAACATTTTGATCACTTAGATTATTAATTTACCTTTCATTGGCAATTGCTATAACAATATATATATATATATATATATATATATATATATATATATATATATATATAAAGTTAAATATAAAATATCTTAATTCTTCTAACGAACTATACGAATTTCTCGATCGTTCTGGCAACTTATAATTGAGCTCCAGCACTTACGACTCAAAAAACAAAATTGAGTTTGAATCTCCTTTTAATATGGGTATTACCTTATTTCGCCTTTTTATACATCGTTCAGAAATGGGCAAATTTTCTTGTATTTCATCGTATAATGGTTTGAGAAGATTGTTCCCACTTCTCGTCGGTCAGTTTAATAATAATTAATCAAAGGAGTAAAAAACTTACGAACTTCTTTAAATCACAAATTATTTAACGAACGTTCGCGTTTCATTGTATAATATAACATAAACACATAGATAACATAGTGACATTTGAACCAACTGTATTGTGGTTATTTTGAAAAATACATATTTTGAAAAATACAATGTGTGTATATATATATATATATATATACATATATATACACACATTTAACTGCAATGACCACGCAGTATATTAATGTATAGAAACGACGTAAGTATAGAGGAGCGTTCTGCACACGAGGAAGAGAAATAACGAACAAATGAAAAATGAGGTAACCGCCCGGGAATCGAACCCAGGATCTTCCGATTGCCGGTCAGATATGCTATCCACTACACCACGGGCCTCGATCAGTCAGAAGTCGTAATTCTCCTACATAGGGCAGAAACCAATGCCCTGAGAGGGCACCCTCGCAAATCGTGAATTCTGACTGATCGAGGCCCGTGGTGTAGTGGATAGCATATCTGACCGGCAATCGGAAGATCCTGGGTTCGATTCCCGGGCGGTTACCTCATTTTTCATTTTTTCGTTATTTCTCTTCCTCGTGTGCAGAACGCTCCTCTATACTTACGTCGTTTCTATACATTAATATACTGCGTGGTCATTGCAGTTAAATGTACATATTCATGATTTGCGAGGGTGCCCTCTCAGGGCATTGGTTTCTGCCCTATGTAGGAGAATTACGACTTCTGACTGATCGAGGCCCGTGGTGTAGTGGATAGCATATCTGACCGGCAATCGGAAGATCCTGGGTTCGATTCCCGGGCTGTTACCTCATTTTTCATTTGTTCGTTATTTCTCTTCCTCGTGTGCAGAACGCTCCTCT
The DNA here is from genome assembly GCA_023014485.1 of Bathynomus jamesi. Lineage (NCBI taxonomy): Eukaryota > Metazoa > Arthropoda > Malacostraca > Isopoda > Cirolanidae > Bathynomus > Bathynomus jamesi. The sequence continues at coordinate 712,240 of JAJOZX010000243.1, read as the reverse complement.
ATACTTACGTCGTTTCTATACATATATATATATATATATATATATATATATAGTAAATCCATAAATAAGTTCCAAAATTCTTTTTGTAATCAATTGAGCATGGATTTGTGTTAATCCAATTAATGAAGTTAAATATATGTACAGTCAATTTAAAAAAAATCCTGTCGTGAAACTCCATTTTGTATCCATATTTATCAGTAAGAAATATGGAGTTTCACGACAGGATTTTTTGACCCGACTGTACATACTACAAGAAGATTATGCTAAGCGACACAAACGAAAAACTTATAACCTCGTTGACCTCGTTGCTATTGGTCTCTCTTCACACGAAGGTCAAGCTGGTGGCCCCCTCCTCTATCATGTTAGATCATGATCCAAAAGAAATTTGAACTGTATGAACTTTGATAAAATCTTGACCATGCATGTCATGACCCCAAAACTCATTTCTTTTATGCCCAAAGAGCTTCCCTATACCCACTATGAGACTGTAGACTCTCTGTACCCTAACTGTTACGTAACCCAAGAGCGCTCATTTCATTTCGGTAACAACACCCTGGAGGTAACACCGCAGTTGTAATATTCCGAATCCTCTGGAATCGAATCTAATTCCATTTTTTTTCGATTCTCGATTTAATTTCGATTCCAATTACTCTTCCCCGGATCAAGATTCGATTCCGAATCCTTTTAAAACTTGTATATTGAGTTAAATTAAAAGTATTAAGTACGCAATTTTTAATCTCTAATTAGACTTTCATGTCAATATTATTATTAATATTAGTATTATTATTATTATTATTATTATTTTTTATTATTATTATTATTATTATTATTATTATTATTATTACTGGCTTTACCCATTCTTTTCTATCCTAAAAATTAAGGAGGGCATTTTGTTTGAAAGAATTTGGCAGAAATTTGTTAAAAATTAGAAGAAAGTATTTATTGTTTTTCTACTTCGCAAAAACCGGAGTTTCTTTTGCTCTTCCGCTGAAATACGAGGAACAAAAATAGTTTTGTTCAATCAACAAACTTTTAAACTTCAGATTTTTCAATAATTGAGAGCTGTGCAAATTCCAAAAATAGAAATAGCATTTTTCCTTGTTCTAATGCAGGGGTGGGGAACCTGCGGCCTTAAGGCCGCATGCGGCCTTTTGGGGTACTAGTTGCGGCCTTCTGCCTATTTGACATTCAGAATTCATACCGTACGATAATGGACAGCAACTGATACCCCTTTAGGGCTTTAGGCTATTTCATTAGATCATGGTTTCAGCTTCACTGCTTCTTACACATACAAGCCTTCTTTATGGCTTGAACAATAGGAAATATGGCAACGTTGCCAGTTAAAACTGGCAGAGTTGCCTTACGGCTTACGCCCTTACCTATCAACGATCAACTCGACTGGCTGACTGGATGACAGTTACTGACGATTCTCCGATAGTGACACGCACGCTTGTTTCCTTTAAAACTGTAAATCTTTGATCAATTCGTGTACCATTTTTATTTAAAAATCTTCTGGTACCCCAATCATGTCAAAAACTGTGAAAAGAAAATTAAAGGAAGAGAACAGAATATTCCATGAAGAATGGAAATTGCAGTATTTCATAGTTGTTGAGAAAGATAAAATGATGTGTTTGCTCTGCAACGCCATAATTGCAACAGTGAAGAAACACAATGCATATAAGCATTATGCAACTCATAAGAACCACAAGTATGCTATATTGGAAGAAGAACCCCGAAAGTTTGCACTTACGAAGATGAAACTTCAAAGCAGCAACAACAGCAAGTATTTAAAACGATGTCAGGCCTCGGGACTGAAATTACTGAAGCAACTTATAAAGTAGCATATGTACTTGGAAAAAGAGGTAAGCCATATAGTGATGTGGAAATCATAAAAGAATGCATTGTTGAAGTTGTAGCCCCTTTAGATTCAGACAAGGTTAACAAATACAAACAACTACCTCTTTCAAGAAGGACCATAACTGATCGGCAACATGAATTAGCCCTCAATGCAACTGAACAACTTCATACAATATGCCAAAGCGAAAATACTTATTATTCGATTACCTTGGATGAGTCCACTGATATTACTGACTCAGCGCAAGTGTCACTTTTTATTCGTTTTATAACTGCAGATTTTCAATGCTACGAGGAGTTACTGGCTTTGGGTACTCTTACGGGGAAGACACGTGGAATTGACGTCTTGTCTCTCTTCAAAGAAAAATGCCGTGAAGCGAAACTGAATTTATGTAATTTAGTAAGTGTATGCACAGATGGTGCACCTTCCATGAGAGGAAAATGTGCAGGATTTGTTGCGCTACTACAAAAAGAACTGCCAAATCCAGATAGCTTGATTTCCTTTCACTGTATTTTGCATCAACAGAATCTCTGTGCCAAATCTACTGTTTTAAGTGACATATTAAGTAAAGTTATACGTATTGTGAACTACATTAGAGCAAATGCATCACGACATCGCCAGTTTCGCAATATGCTTATGCTTGATGATGAAACATTCAGTGTGGATCTTCCGTATCATTCTAAAGTGCGCTGGTTGTCACAAGGGCAAATCTTTGAAAAACTTTTGTCTTTGCGAAAACAAATCACAAGATTTTCTGAGGAACTCAATGAACCATGTGAATTGTCAAAAAAGGATTTCTGCAGAAATGCTGCATTTTTGTGTGACGTAATGTCAAGCAAAATTACCTGAATATTTCTTTGCAAGGTAAAACTAAATCCATATATGAAATGTGGCAAAAAATCCAGGCTTTTCGGAGGAAGCTGCGCTTTTTCAAAACTATCCTTACCCGATCGGAACTTTCAGCTGAACACTTCCCTGAACTGGCAAAGGTAATTGATGAAGAAGATACAAGCAAATCATTAAGGGAATGCGATGTGAAAGAATACACAGCTGTCCTAGACTCCCTGATTGAAGAATACGATGAAAGATTTGAAGATTTTGAGAAACATGACTTCACACTGAAACTAGCTTTCCAACCACACCTGGTTGGCGTCTCCAAAGCACCTGAAGATTTACAGATGGAGTTTATTGAGCTATTAGAAGATAATATCCTTACGTCTCTATTTGATACTAAGAAGGATCCTGTTGAAATATGGAAAAATGGCGTTGAATACCCACGTCTGCGCCAACATGCTCGTCGAATGTTGCCTTCTTTCGGCACAACCTACTGTTGTGAATCAACGTTTTCATATGTGACTCAAATCAAAACGCGCTCGAGATCTCAGATGACGAATATTCACCTGGAGGACCAACTAAAACTACGGTCAACGATATTGGAACCAAATGTACGACTCCTGTCCCGCAATAAGCCGTCACAAAAAAGTCATTAAATGGTTTATCACTTTTTCACTTAATATTAACATCATTTCACTTAATATCATTTTTCACTTAATATTAGTTATATTGTTAATTATTCCCCACAAAAATAAATGTGCACTTGCTGAATTTTTTATTTATTATAAAAGCCCTCACGTATTATCAAGTTTGATTTAAAATTAATAAATATGTAGATTGTAGACTAAAATATGACATTTTGTTGTACTGTATATGTTAAATTCTCAGCATGCGGCCTAATAGGGTCTTGGTTAAATGAAATGCGGCCTTCCAATGAAAAAAGGTTCCCCACCCCTGTTCTAATGTGTATATATATACACGTATACCCAAAATTATACCCTATATTAGACCCTCTATTAGACCCGTATTATACCCCAAATGGACAGGAAATTCAGAGAAATTCTAAAGCAAAAGATTTAGGTGTTGTAATGACTGATGATGCGAAATTTGAAACACAAAATAAGATAGCAGTAAACAGAGCAAAGAGAATAACTGGGCAGATACTGAGAACCTTTAAACGAAGAGATAGAAATATAATGATCCCTCTACTGAAAACAATGATCATACCCAAATTGGAATGCTGCTCGGTCATAACATCCCCATATAAAGAAGAAGACATTAGACAGCTAGAAGGAATTCAGAGAAGCTTCACAGCCAAGATCAATGGGTGCAAAGAACTAAATTACTGGGAAAGATTACGTGAATTAAACCTATATTCACCGGAAAGGAGACACACACACACCATTATTTACACTTGGAAAATAATGAAGAAACTAGTCCCTAATCTTACTCTGAACCCTGTAACTCCCCAAACAACAGTGAAAAGTAGAAGAGGAAGACTGTCGTGTTCCCAAATTAAAGGCTATACAGGGAACATTCTTAACCCTGAAAGAAAATAGTTTTGTTGTGAAAAGACCAAACTATTTTATCAGCTGCCCAAAGACCAAAGGAACAAGAGTGGTGTTTCGGTGGACATCTTCAAAAGAAGATTAGACACCTGGCTCAGAACAATCCCAGATGAGCCGGGCGTACCTGGCTATGTGAGATGGAGAGTACAAGAAACCAACTCACTACTTCACCAGGCCAACTCGAGAGGGGGGGGGGCGACAAGCTTGACCTTCGTGAAATGAGGAATCATCGCACGGAACATTTGAAAGGTTGAAAGGTGTATATATATATATATATATATATATATATATATATATATATATGCTGCAAACCACAAGAAAAAAGAAAAACGATTCCAAGGTCTTTCGTGTATTCAAAGCTACACCTCGTCAGGGAATGACGAGGTGTAGCTTTGAATACACGAAAGGCCTTGGAATCGTTTTTCTTTTTCCTTGTGGGTGTGCAGCATTCATTCACTTCACGTGTTTTATTGTGAAATTCATCCCATATATATATATATTATATATATATATATATATATATATATATTAGCCAAGTTATGGTTACCACTTTGATACGTAAATCGGTACTATAATACGAATGCAGATAATTACGGTTAATTAATTGTTAATGATTGTTTGCTAATGATAAATGCTTTGACCGAGGTCACCAGATCTTTGCAGATCAAATTATGTTATTAATTAAGTTATTAATTAGGTTGATTGACAGAATGAGTTTTCTTCCTTTATTAAACCAATAAATGATTTATGAATAAGACAGAATATGTTAATAGTTTATAGTTGAAATAATGTGTACACTTGAGATAATGCTTTCAATATAATAATGGCTTGAATATTAATAACGCTCGAGGTAATGATTAGTCTTTATATAAAGTTAGGTGAATGACACCAGGCCCAAGTGGGGCCTGCACAAAAGATGTTTACATGGTTGTAGCTCCAGTGTCACTGAATGGTGTTCGAAGGGAGAGTTGAAGCCGCGTCCAGAAATCCTTGTAACGAAGTTGACATGTGATGCCTTGTATATTCCCGCGCTGTGACGTCATCTTAGTCGCGCTTGTGTGACGTCAACTTGGTCGTGCTTGTGTGACGTCATCTTGGTCGTGTTTGTGTTGATGGAACATGGCTAACGTCTCTGCCACTTCAGTAGTCACTACATATATATATATATATATATATATATATATATATATATATATATATATATATATATATGAAAATTATTCACGAAAGTGACACGTGAAAAGTATTTATGATGAATAAAACCACGAAGGAAAAAAGAAACACAAAGGGGTGCTTATGCTTCGTGGTTTTATTCATCATATATATATATATATATATATATACGAAAATAGAAGAAAGAATATAAAATTAAAAAAATTAAAAAGAGAGTCGTTACAAATACCACGCTTGAGTGACGGTAAAAATGGGGGAAAAATACTCTTGCCCTTTGGACCCGTCCCCTCCTCTCCCTCTTTAAGAAAAGGAAATTTTTAAATTACAGGAAATGGAAAAGCATAAACTGAACCAAAATAAAATTCAGTAAAAATACTTTGCTTTACAAAAGCATTTTTGCTTTTATGTCGTCCAAATTTATATTTCAAATTTGGTGGGAAAAACAGATCGCTCGAAAACGTTTGTTCTCACGCACTTTTAAAGAGATAAGGTAGATAGACATATAGATAAATACGTAGATAAAATGGGGACGTTTGTATGAGACATGGGAAACAGAGGCTGGAAGCGGGTCTTTTTTTTTTTTAATTCCGGATTCCATTGTTCGTTAAATTGTGATATGAGGAAACCTTTGAAATGGCGGATGACATAAACTCTGGTTGGAATTGTCAAATAGGTTTACTCCCTCTAGTTATTCAGTGAAACAACAACAACAACAACAGAAGGAACAATATATTATCTATTTGTTCAGTTCTAAGTACAGGAACTGAATTTCAGAAAAAGTGGTGAGACACAGTGCTTATGATAAGTGGCATTATTCTTTTAAGTATTTCTGTTGTCTCAAATTCATCAGCGTAAAAATAGAATTTAAAGCGATTAAAATAACTTTTGTAACTCTCTCTCTCTCTCTCTCTCTCTCTCTCTCTCTCTCTCTCTCTCTCTCGGTATGTGTTTGTATGTATATACCTTAAATCGGCTTTCTTTAAAGATCTTATTATAAAATATTAAATATTGTAACTGGCCTTAAATATTAAGTTTTCAATGCTCTTATTTTGAAAGCGTTTACAATTCATTAATTAATATTAATTTGATTCAATTTTAATTATTTCCTGATGAAATTTTTAATTAACAAAAAAAATACGTTTCAATACGGTTCCCAACTACGTCATCAGTCCTCAACTGCATACCAGCAAAGCAGGTGAGCGAAATAATTAATTTTGTGTATTTCTAAAGCTTGATTTTTAATTTCGTAATTAACGAATGACTGATTTTCGAATATATTTAGTTAAATGCCTTATCTTATGTTAGTGAGTGTATCATTATAGTTAAGTTAAGTGTACTAATGAAGTTCGCACTGTAAGGTGGTTTTGGCATTTAAAAAATTCTTAGTTTTCACTGTTTCTTAGCTAAACTACTCATTAGCTATCCTAAGTCACGGATAAAATGTATTTCTTTATTAAATTTCCCATCGATTGAAACCCATTACGACTTTCTACATGAATTCCTTCTAATTATAAAGTTTACCCACCCTGAAACTACGATCGATTTAATTCTGTCAAAGCCTCATTTCTCTCCAGGAAGACGGAACGCAGCGTCGAAAGAAACCAAAGCGGTTACTAAATATACATCGTCTAAGTAAATGCATCGTGCAAATAAGTTAAAACAGGTTAATTACATATCTCTCATTCAGAAAATTCAGTGATCTTTTTATGCAAACCCTTCTACAGGCTTGTCATCATTGTTATATTACATCAAAAACTTACAGACAACCCTGGACCCAAAAAATAGAATAGTCTCAAATGGGCTCATCACCTTCATAATACCTTTAAGTTATACACCTTCATGAGGACTATCGAGTAACTGTGACCTCATTGTGATAAAAAGACACCTCTGTGTGCCAGTTTTGTAAAAAGAAATGAAAATATTTATATTTTAATTCATGATTACATCTCTTTGCGTGGCTACGTGGAGCTGATGATTCTAAGGTAGTAAGAGGTACCTGTTCTATAGCTAAATCTTCTATGTGAATCAATTCTTACTTTAAGAAGTTTGGACGTACATCCGATATATGATGTTCCGTCTGTACAAGTAAAAACAATTTTCGCAACAGCTGGAAAATAACATGAAAAAATGGGATGGAACTTTAGTAAATTTGTAACTGAATAACAAAAATAAATAAATATTAAAAATATTGTACACTAACTCAAAGCTAAATTCTTCTGTTTTATGTCCTCTCTATTTTGCAGCCAAAAACGCAGCCATTACTCGGTGATGTTGTTCCAGCTTTGTTGTGTCACTTCCCCTAAATCGTGAAGGTTGGTAGGACTGTTCTTTTGCTTTTCAGGCGTGAGCAATGACCATAAATGTTTAACTGGACTCAGTTCAGGTGACTGTCGGGGTTATTTCATAATGGTTAGCATATTCTATTCTTTATGCTTCAGTGTTTTGGGCCATTAACTTGTCGGAAAATGAAGTTTTGGTTCATTAGACGTTGAATATTTGATATGGAATGGAGAAATGAGATGAAATGATATCGTATTTTCTTCATGGTATCGTTGACGTTTGCAATGTCTCTAGTGCCATATCCACTGACACAACCCCATACAATTATGGAGCCTTCAGCATGCTTCATAGACAGGTTTATACACTTTTATACAATTTTACACTGAGTCTGCACCTTGCACTCAAGCAAATCTATTTTTAACTTAGCTATAAAAAGGATTCTTTATCAGTCTTCAGCAGTAAAATGTAAACATTCCTAAGGAAGGAACCCATCAAAGAGTGACTGCACTGTGTCAAAAAATATAAGGATTTTACTATTAAAAACTGGTGAAGAGTCCTTTTCATGAACGAGTACAAAATGGATTTGTTTGGTACACGCCCAAGGCATTATTGGGTAATATAAGAAGCGAAAAGGCGAAAAGGACTCTAACGTTGGGTATAAAAACCAAACTCAAATTTTAAGCCACGATTTATTAGGTGAAGACGAGGAAAAATTACTGAAAATAAACCGAAAGAAGATTATCTCACAGTTGAACTGATAAAGCGACAGACAACATGAAATGTAAAACTATGATCACAAGATGATCAAGCGTGAGAGAAATACAAAGGTTTTATAAGTATGTACAGGGTGTCCCATAAGTCTGGAACCATAGGATAAAATAAGTAATTCATGTTTCTTCGTTTATGCAAGTGCCCATGATGTCTTTGAGTAAGGACGAACGCATCCAGGTAATTCTGCTCGTAGGAAATCGGAATCAGAGGGAGGTCGCTGAGGAATTTAACAGATTGCATCCGGATCGCGCGCCGATAACACGCAGCTGTGTCGGCAAACTTGTAGCAAAGTTCAGGGAAACGGGATCCATAGGAGATAAACCACGCAGTGGACCTTCGAGGACATCCACCGACGATGACACAGCCGCTACCATCCTCGCTCATTTCACAAACAGTCCCCAAAAGTCTCTTCGGTGTTTTTATTGCCGTTTTTATTATTTTGCCATATGGTTCCAAACTTATGGGACACCCTGTATAACTGGAAGACGCCAGCGTCCGTAGCTCAGTGGGTAACCGTTTTCCTATAACAAACGAAGCGAAGACGCTAAGGTCGGGGGTTCGACACCCGATAGTGCTGGTTAATAATAATTCAGAGGTTAATGCAATGGGCCGCATTCGTGTGGGTTGATCGTTATGCCATTCTTTTGGTCCTTCTCGCTAATTGTCATTATAAATGGACATTATAAATGGAAGATGCAATTTTTAGTGTGAATACAAATATTTAACGAATTTTTCAGAATAGCTTACGTGAAACGATTTAAAATTCCTGAAAACGAATATTCCAGGAAACGAATGTATGTGTGGGCAAAATATACAGGGAGACGGTAAAAAAATAAATGCACGCTAATAAAATTTAAATTTTGTTAAGAAAAAATAAGAGTGACGGGGGGGGGGTGTTGAAGAAAAGGTAGGAATAGAAAATATTTTGCACTTAACAAAATAGAGAAAAAGAGTGTTTCGTCAATTTGTTATATATTATATAATATATATATATATATATATACAATGGCGTAGCCAGAAATATATGAAGGATGAGGGGTGGGGGCACTCTTGTTGCTAAGCTGAAGATTGGAAATCTTAAGTTTATCCTGTTTAAAGAGGAGTTGAATCCAACATGTTTTTCGGCATACAATTAAGAATTTAATACTTTATGCAAATAATATCAATAACTGAGGAATATCGAATAAAAATATCAAGTTTATTACTTTCTTTGGTAATAAGAGCATAAAACACGCCTTATGAGCTCCTTCCAGAGAAAACGATAGGTTTAAACTATAACTGTGTCTTTGCTCGAAATCGGCTGAGAAGGACTAATACAGGAACCAGAAAATAATCAATACATGTGATTAGGGATATTAGGAACATCCGCAGACATATCCAGCGGACATCCGCATAATCATCTATTTTCGGTATCGAGTCACATTTTTTTTTATGTAAGAAGGAAGAGGCAAGAGCGAGTGCCCGCAAAAATGCCCCCCCCCCCCACTCCGTATAAGAAGGAGAGAGAGCCAAAATCAAGGTCTATGAGGCCTACAATGACATTTTTTTTTTAATAAATTTTGAAAAGATTGTATAGTGTGTAAAATGCATGTATGTGTAGTGAATAACAGAGGGAGAAGTGTGTGTTTCAGAGTATGCTGGACTGCTCACAGGGTAGATGGGACACGGAAAAAGATTAGCTAAGGAGGACAGTGACAGGAGAAACGGGAGTTCCAACACTCCCTGTCTTCTGCCTTACATCCCCCCAGGGGATTGGTGTCTACAATCTCCTCCTTACAAATTACATTAAGTAGTACCCTTGTGTCCCCACATGGAACACAAGGACTTTGGATTTATCTGCAAACTGGGAAATTAATATAGTACATATTATATCATACGATGAACGCCGCAAAAGAATCTTGGTTCAGGAGGTTACAACATTATGGCTAAGCAGTATGCAATTAATATCCTATTTCAACCGGCATTGCCGGCATCCCTGTATGCAAAGAAGGAGGGGGCGGGACCATGGCCAATTGGCTCCCCACCTTCCCTACACCTATGAATATATATATATATATATATATATATAGCTAAATATACTCTTTGTACTAATATACATGGGCAGTAACTTTGCGTTAATTATAAAAATGGCTCTGTCAAAATCTTAAATTTGCTTTATAACAGATCTTTCAGACTGCTGCATAAGTTACCTCCAAGATGCTCAGCTTCGTAAATGTGTCTTAACCACGTTTCGAGCCTCTCGGAGCTAACAAGACATACTCAGGACAGTCTAATACAAAAGAATTAAAAACTCAGCTAATCCAATTATCCAAGCTATTCAAAAGTCCTGCCATATGTCACCTAAACTATGGGCTTTATGGTATGAAAACGTTTGTATATAGCTCCAATCTACTCCAATCCACTACTTGCATTTTTTTTTTTTTTTTTTTAAATTTTTTTTTTTTTTTACAATACAGTATGTTGTATGTTTCATTTTCATTTTCATTTACAATATTATCATTTTATGAAAATGAAAATGTAAATGAAAAATTTTGTACATCTTAAATACAGAATTAAATACGAAACAAATGAAATTAGCATCCCGCATCAGAGAATCACAAAGGCAGAATTCGAACTAGTGTAAATGTTTACCGTTTCACTTTGTTGAAACTGAACGTAAAAACTTTAAGGCCGGCCGCACACAGGCTCGTCTTGCGACTCACGACTGACGACTTGGGTCGTGACGACTCGAGTTGCGTGTGAATTTACATTGACAGAATGGGAGCCCCGCCGCACATTGCGACGACCGTGATGGGATTATAAACGAAATGAAGACACTGAGGTTGTGGGTTCGACTCTCGATGATGCTGGTTAATAATACTCCAGAAATTAGCGCAATGGGCCGCATTGTTTGTTTTGAACGCTATACCAGTTTCTGGCATTCTTCACTGCTTATTATTAGAGTTACTGGTAAAGCTTCATTCCTTTTAAAAATACGCTACACAGGTATTAATCCTATAACTTATTACCGATTACTTGGTGGAGTGAGTTCGGTGTGAATCATAGTTATTAAAAAAATAAGGTTATTATATATATATATATAATATATATATATATTACTTTTGTTTGTTTTTGTTGACTTCGAAAGATGGTTCATGAAAGAGGAGGGAGTTGCCTTCTACTCTCATCCTGCCCTCGTAGCAAGCTACGTATGGCTGGTCAGGGACTTTGCATAAGAATCTGTCCAGTTGGTTCTTGAATGTGTTTAGAATGATGTGTTTGAGGTTCCTCAGTTCTTTCGGCAGCGCGTTAAAGAGTTTTGGGTCTCGTATTCTGAGAGTATTTTCTATCTGCGTTTTCACGACCCCCTGTCCCACCGCAGCTTTCCAGGGAGTATATATATATATATATATATATATATAGAGAGAGAGAGAGAGAGAGAGAGAGAGAGAGAGAGTTTCAAGGATTGTTGTCATGACTTGTAGACTTCATTTTTTATTTCGTCTGCCTTCAAAGTAAATCTTTTGAATGGCTACACCTGTTTCTAATATCTCGTTAATATATGCAAGGTGCTGGCAGTAAAAATTATGGAAACCTTTTTAAAATGATTATGTAATAATAATAGAATTCTTTTCATTCTTTTTATAAGTTCCAGGAAGTAGAACGATATGTCTGTCTACTATAGGGTGTGTCACTTTTGGACTTTTTTTAAACAGTTTTGGTGCTTACCTCTTACATTGTGACAAATTGACCAAAAACCATGAATAAACCAAAAAAAAGACAATCGGGTAATATTTTGAGTCCCCCCCTCCCCCCATTCGAAAAATAAGCCCACTATTCACACAAAAATGGTGATTTTTGGAGATATTTTTGAGCATAGTTTCCTTACTAATCATCGTATTTCAAAAATTTTGTTACTAAAATGTAGAAAATAACGGGATCCTCTTATTGTGAACATTTTAAAACTATTTTAGTTGTATACAGTGCTGATATTTGAGTGGACCTTATGAAATTTTTCCCTCTGTTTTCATTTGTATAATATTTATTTACAGTATTTCCAGTTTTATCTACAAAAAGTATGCAATTATAACCAAATTTATGATAAATTTGCTTTTCTTTCAGAATTCTATTATAGATTTGCTTAATTTCATAGTTTATTAAAATTAGTCAATAGTCATGGCCAACAATAAGCTAATATTAAGAACAGACCTAAGAAAATATGATTCTTTATTGGGAAAGTTAGTGGAAGACATATGCGCAAGAAAAGGAAGCATGCTTCCAACGATTAGTGAAGTTCTCAGTCACTTTTTCTTCTTGAGAAGGGATCAAATGAAAAGCGACAATGTGTCAAAGGAAAAAAATATTTTGAGAGTATTAGATAAGGTAGACAAGGTGTGGGTTATGGCTGGCATACCATCAAAATCCGTTAGAAAGCAGAAAGGACCCCAAAAAATGTTGTGGGATTTGATAAAAGTGCATGAGAAGTTGGATAAAAATATAGAAGAAATGTTATGAAACCCAAAAAACATCTTTTCTGTCTCGCTTAGATAACTTCTTTGAGATATCAACTGAAAATGTATGTAATGAGATCCAAAATGATACATTGAGAACTATACAACAGAAGAATGATGATCTTCGCTTTTTGGAACATCAGCGAAGTGCTAGAATATATTTTCTGGGTCCGATCGATAAAGCTTATGTAGCCAAACTGATCAAAAAGACTGTTAGAATAGAAGGTGAAGAACGAAGAAAATTGAAAGAAAAAGAGCGAAAGGCATTAGAAGAAGAGACACACAAACTTGAATCATCTGAAGGCGAGTTAGTGGACTCAAGTAATGGTGAAGATGATTTTACTCCGAGCCCAGGCCCATCAAAACGTCCTAAGTTACTACAGTCAACATTAATATCTAATACAGCTGATCGTTTAGGACTATCATTCTGACAACGCTCGACATTTGCATCTGTGGTAGCAGCTGAATGTGGGCTAGATTTAAAAGAGATGTCATTATCGAAAAGTACTTCTGCGCGAGCTGCGAAGAAGTCTATTAAAGAGTCGTTCAACCCACCTCAATATTCTGTAGTCCACTGGGACAGCAAAATGATACTGAATGTTTCAGGAGGAAAGCAGGATCGATTGGCAATACTTATATCGGGGGAGAATGTTGAGAAACCTCTCTCGATACCTGGTGTCTCAACTGGATCGACACAAGCTTTTACTGTTTTTAACACAATCCAAGAATGGAAATTACAGGATAAGGTTTCCGGAATGGTATTCGATACTTCGATACTACTTCATCCAATACTGGCTGGATAAAAGGGGCTTGTAAAGTACTGGAAGACCTCTTTGGAAAAAAATTATTATGGCTCGCTTGTCGCCACCATATGGCACAACGAGTTTTGTCAGCAGTGTATCTAAAGGTATTTGGAAAATCTACTTCACCCGAAAACGAATCTTTCAAGACCTTCAGAGATGTTATATGGGAGAAGCTAGATACTAAGCAACCCTTCAAACAGCTATCTATCAATGACAGACATCTCAAGGACCTGAAAAACTGCGTCATAGATTTTATGACAGATTTGCTCAAAGTTAACCAGGGCCTTCCCAGGGATGATTACAAAGAGGTAGCTGAAACAACTATGCTCGTTTTAGGAGAAATTCCTGCCAGAGGAATACAGGGGATCAAGCCAGGAGCTCTCCATCATGCCAGATGGATAGCTGTCATATTGTATACGAATAAGATGTTAGCTTTTCAGACCAAGCCGGATATGATAATGTTACAATAAAAAAGCTGGAAAGAGTATGCTTGTTTACATCGCTGATCTACTCCAAGTACTGGCTATCAGTCACCAACCCACTTGAGGCTCCTGAAAATGACCTCCTATACAACGAATTAGTTTAGTACAAAAAGATTGACATGGAAGTAGTGGAAGCTGCCCTCAACACTCTAAAAGGTCATTACTGGTACCTATCTGAAGAACTTGTAACCCTTTCTCTCTTTGGAGATTTACCTCATAGTGAAAAGGACAAGGTGGCCAAAAAACTTTCTTCTTTCAATCAACCACCAGAATTCAAACAGGGTAAGCCGATATTTCCCATCCTAAAAGAACGAATTAAAATTCAACAATTAGTTGGTCCAAACTCATAGTTTGTATTCATAGTCCTTGATTCAACGGAAGATTGGATAAAGACTCCAGCTGTACCGTGGGACAGCAACAATGATTTTCAACGGATGAAAAGAATACTCTCTTCAACTAAGGTTGTTAATGACACTGCAGAAAGGGGTATCAAACTTTTACAGGATTTCCATGGCTCATGTAGGGATGAAGGTGAATTTTAGGCATTGCTTCAAGTTGTAGAGGAAAACAGGTGTGTTTTCCCAAAGTTTTCCAAACAAGGTCTCTTGAATTTATAATATCTTTCCATTATAATTTCATTTCATTTACAATTTTTCATTATAATTTCAAGAATAGCACTTCGTTTCTATTTGATTAAAATTGTTTTGTTTGTATTTCATAATAAAAAATATAAAAAATGATGGAGCTTTGCATATTTTTTTAGATTAATAAAAATTTAAGTCTACAGTTGTCTTCTTTTTTTTTTTAGCAAAATTTACTAATTTTAATCTATTAAACATGTACAAAGTTGTTCCCACTTTGAATCTCTAAACCAAAAAAGTGTTGCTCATTTAAGTCCATCTGCTTTTTTTATTTATATTTTCAAAGCCCATCGCCGAAGAGCTGCATTGGGATGATGCTCTATGGATGGCTGTGACACCCAAAGTATATAAGATAATATTTTATTGCAGTTCAGATCTTCCAAAGATATAAAACAGCAGCATTTTTCTCTTAGAAAATGCATCAAAATGACCAAAGAGATATAAAAAAATTAATAAATTTAACTCAAAAGTTAATAAAAAAAAACTATTCATATTGAAGCGCATTATTATTCTCTACATTTTGGTAGCAAAATTTTTGAAATACGATGATTAGTAAGGAAACTATGACCAAAAATATCTCCAAAAATCACTATTTTTTGTGTGAATAGGGGGCTTATTTTTCAAATGGGGATGGGGACCCTAAATATTACCCGATTGTCTTTTTTTTTGGTTTATTCATGGTTTTTGGTCAATTTGTCACAATATAAGAGGTAAGCACCATAACTTTTCAAAAAAAGTCCAAAAGGGACACAACCTACTGTCTAAGTAAGGAGTTTCCTAATGTGGTGCTTTGTTTCGTGAAGACTTACGAGCAATTAATTAATAGTGAAAGAAATTGTATTTGATGGCGATATCACGTTTTGATAAAAATAATTGTCTATATTCACAGAAATATTGATATTATTGGTTAGAATGTTTTTCTGTTATTTATATTCATTCATTTGTATCCCATTTTCCTTCAAAAACGTAATTTGACTCGTGAAACCTGCACCTGAACATTGTTTGGTAACATTGTGCCCTTCTCTTATAGGTATCTTTCTATAATGGCTCCCACAAAGGAAATATCATATGAAAATAGACTGAAGATTGATTAATACCCTTTTGGTGAAGAACTAAAGAGACAAAAAGCCAATAAAGTAGGCGTTTCATTGTCCACGGTGAGCAAAACCCTCTCTCGTCATTCTCAAACGAGGAATGTAATAAAAAAAGTAGGCCGACGGCGAAAAAGGAAGACCTCGGGAAGAAAAGACAAATATATAACTTTATTGAGCAAATGCAATAGAAAGAATACTAGCGTTCGAATAACTGCTGAAGTGAATGCGTCACGCAACGGCAGTATTTCTACTTCAACAGTGAATAGACGTCCGAGGAGGTTGGTTTAATGGGTCGGGTTGTTGCCAGAAAGCCTCTTTTGCCAGTCTTGGTGTGACCATTCTATGTGATTTTATGCCAATTTCAAACGTTTGGCTCTATTTCTATGTGGCAAAAAAGGCTTTTTTTTGTGTCTCATCTACTCTGTGAAGAGTCCAGCATGCTCCCAAACACACATTTCTCCCTCTATTCCTCACTACATATACATGCATTTTACATACTACTCAATCCGTTCAAAATTTTTATGAAGAAAAGGCATGAGCTTTGGAGACCTTGATTTCGGCTCTCTTCTTACATGGGGAGAGGGGGGAGCATATTTGCCGGAACTCATGATATATATATATATATATATATACACATCTTTCTTTTCAACCTTTCAAATGTTCCGTGCGATAATTTCTCATTTCACGAAGGTCAAGCTCGTCGCCCCTCCTCTCGAGTTGGCCTGGTGAAGTAGTGAGTTGGTTTCTTGTACGCTCCACCTCACATAGCCATGGCCCGGCTCATCGGGGATTGTTCTGAGCCAGGCGTCTAATCTTTCTTTGAAGATGTCCACCGCAACACCACTCGTGTTCCTTAGGTCTTTGGGCAGCTGATAAAACAGTCTTGGTCCTCTCACAACAAAACTATTTTCTTTCAGGGTTAAGGATGTTCCCTGTTCTAGCCTTTAATTTGGGAACACGACACAGTCTTCCTTTTCTACTTTCCAATGTTGTTTGGGGGTTACAGGATTCAGAGTAAGATTAGGAACTAGTTTCTTCATTATTTTCCCAAGTGTAAATAATGGTGTATCTCTCTCTTCTCCTTTCCAGTGAATATAGGTTTAAATTCGCGTAACCTTTCCCAGTAATTTAGTTCTTTGCACCATTGATCTTGGTTGTGAAGCTTCTCTGAATTCCTTCTACTGTAGCTGTCTAATATCTTCTTTTTTATATGAGGGTGTTAGGACCGAGCAGTATTCCAATTTGGGTATGATCATTGTTTTCAGTAGAAGAATCATTATATTCCTATCCCTTCGTTTAAAGGTTCTCAGTATCTGCCCAGTTATTCTCTTTGCTCTGTTTACTGCTATCTTATTTTGTGTTTCAAATTTCGCATCATCAGTCATTATAACTCCTAAATCTTTTGTTTAGAATTTCTCTGAATTTCCTGTCCATTTGGGGTAGAGTGTTCCATGGATTTTAGGTCCTCCCTTTTTTCGTACCATAACAGTTGAAATTTCTCAGTGTTAGACTTCATATTGTTGTCTTCCGTCCACTTGTAGATTCTGTTCATGTCTGTTTGTAGAGATCCTATATCCTCTGGGTTTCTTATATTTCTACTGATCTCTCTGTCATTGGTAAAGGATGTTACTGTGCTGTCTCTGGTAACGTCCTCATCTATGTCAGTTAGCATGATTATGAAGAGTAGTGGAGCTAATACTGTTCCTTGTGGTACTAAACTGAGGACTTCTGATTCTGATGAAGATATTTCTTGTACTGTAGCGACTTGCCGCCGCTTACTAAGGAAATTATATATCCATTTCCCTAATTTTCCTGTTCTTCCCATATATTTCAGTTTATGTATTATGATTCCATGGTCACACTTGTCGAACGCTTTGGCAAAGTCTGTGTATATTATTACATCATAGTTTTCATTACTTTCCAGTGTATCAATAATGTTGTTGTAGTGTTCCACTAGTTGTGATAGGCATGATCTGCCTGACCGAAATCCATATTGGTTATCATTTAATTTTTTCTGAGTTTCCAAAACGTCATAGATTTTCTGTCTAACTATTCTTTCAAATATCATATTTTAATGAGATGAGATGTAAGCGACACTGGCCTATAGTTTTTGGCCTCGGATCGATCTCCTCCTTTATATATTGGGACTATGTTCGCGCTGTTCAGGATGCTTGATATTTCTCCCGTCTATAGTAGTGATCGTCTCCATATCCAATATAGGGGCTCAGCGATTGCATTCTTGCAGTTTTTGGTCAGTGTGGCATTCCACTTGTCCGGTCGTGCCGCTGAGTGTGCTTTTAGTTTCCCTATAGCTTGTGTAATATCATCTGTCGTAAAGTCGAAGTCCGTTATACTTTCCCCTTGTAGTTCTTCTTCAAAGAACGCGTTTCTATCGCATATCAGTTTGTCAGTTTTTGGGATACTGAAAGATGATTCGTACTGAGCTCTTAATATTTCAGATACTTCTGTTAGATCATCAGATAAAGCACTGTCTTCGTTTTACAAAGGTCCGATAGTCGTGTGGTTTCTCGACTTCCTTTTTGCAAAATTATAGAAGTACTTTGAGTTAACCTTTATCGCTTCTATAGCGTCGTCTTCTTCTTTTTCTGTATGCTTCTCAATTAGTTCCTGTATGACGCAATCGATACTCTGCAGTTTATCATTTAATATTTTTCTGATGTTGTTATCTTTACAGTTGCTTAATTTTGCAGTCACTCTTTTTCTCTTTCGGAACAATGACCTCTTTTGTCTCTCGAACTTGCTTCTCTTTCTTCTTTGTTGTATTTTTGGGACATGTCTTTCTACAATTTTCAGCGTCTTCTCCTCTAAGATCATTAGAATCTCTTCCGTTGTCTTAGCCTTGAAAATGGTTTTCCAATCTATTGCTTCCATGCTGGATGCAATATCTTCCCAGTTTATAGCTTTGGAGTAAAAATTAAAAATTTCGAATTTGCTTCTTTCTGTTGTTCGTGTTCTTTCCTTTCCTGTTGCTTTTATGTTAGTTGTTATTTCAATAATGTTGTGATCCGATATTATAGTTGGGGGTATTTCTACGTTATCAATTAGGTTGCTGTTGCTTGTGAATACCAAATCTAGGCAGTTGTTTTTTCTTGTGTTTTCTGTTATTTCTTGTGTTAACATAAATTCATCAGCTAGAGCTAGTAGCATTTTTACCTGCTCCTGGTCTTCCCGTGTTCCCCCCTTGTCCTGGTGTATACATATATTTTTTCCTATCCTTTTATATTTCATGAACGGAAAATTAAAATCACCACAGAGAAAAATATTTGGGGTTGGAGAATGTAGAATTGTAGATCTTTTACCCAGTTTCTTACATCTGAAATGAAATCTGAGAATTTTGAGGTTTGCGTGTTCGGGAGTCTGTACATTACAATTAGTATCATATTTAATTTTTCAACTTTTGTTGCTACACATTTTACGTAGCTGTTTGAGATACTTATAATCATTTCTGCCATATGCCTTTCGCGTGTGTAAATAGTACATCCTCCTTTACGTTTCACTGTTCTGTCGGCTCCGAGGATGTTATAGTTGTCAATTTGTATTTCTTTTTTGTCAATACAGAACTCTCAGTTTTCACAGTTCGCCTGGCAATCCTTTAGATGGGTTTCCGTGAGGCATGCAAAATCTGCTCCGGTTTCTTGCATGAGTCCTTTCAGGTATAAAACTTTGTCCGGGGAATGGTTTGATTTAAAGCCCTGAATGTTGGCTAGGATTATTTTTATTTTTTCCCTTTCGTTTTTACGTACTCGTGTTTCCGATTCGTTTTCCAATGATGGTGCCGATTTCCTTGCCTTGTGATCCTCCGAGAATGTTCCTCTCTTTATCTGTTTCGATACCCGTTGTTCCGATATCGCATGTAATGTCTTTCTGTATGCCTTCTGTACGGCTCTCAGATCCGTGTATTTGTCAGTTGGCTTTGTATTTGCTGGATGGTATTCAATAGTTGAATTGTGTGAGCTACATCTAAAAAATTGGTAGCCCTCTTTGTTGCTGGTTTCGCCTGCTCACCTGTCGGATTCATTTGAGGGTGATGGTAACGTCATTTTTGTCCGTATTTTCCCCTCCCATATCTTGCACAGGTGTTGCAGACAGTAAGATAGTGGAACTTGCACTTTTTTCAAATTTGCAATATCCTCTTGTGTAATGTGTGTTACATAACGTAGGATGTGCATAGATGCATTGCCCATCCCGATATCTGCAGTACCCTTTTGCGTAGTATTTACAGACGGGATTTTCTACGCTTCTATTTCTTGTTATCTGATTATTTTCTGTTCTTAATTTTGATATTATCATTATTTTTCTTCGGCTGTTTATTTCCTACGTTTCTAGTTTTCATCCTTTTATCATTTTGCTCGTTGGGCAGTTTTACTACATCGCAACTTTTACGATGTGTGTGTGTGTGTGTGTGTGTGTGTGTGTGTGTGTGTGTGTGTGTGTAAGGGCCGGAAACAGTTTTGGCTTTTAGAGCAATTTGAAAATCATTTGGGAAATACATAACAAGGTGCATGCATCAGTTCTTCATATTTATAGACACACATCGCATACATTGTAATGTAGTCTTAACAAGTCAGTTTTATTGATGTATCTATAAACAAAAGAGAGAGAGAGAGAGAGAGAGAGAGAGAGAGAGAGAGAGAGAGAGAGAATTTCTGCGGATGGGTTGAAAGTATGCAAACAATGAACATCTGTTGTTAATAAATCAATCTATCTCTTTGGTTATCCATACATGCATACATACGTACTACACCCATAAATAGATGCGTACATACATATATAGAGTACATACATATATATTTAAAATGCAACCATACATACATACATACATACATATGGGAGAAACGAAAATACAGTAGACTCCATATTCCTCCAAAGCATAGTTTATCCAAACCCTGCAATAGGTTTCGGACTTGATTATCACTCGTGTTTAGGGTGTAGATGAAGTCTGCACTCCGTCTTCAGCTGATGAGGTCCCATTGTTAAGGACCGAAACGTTTTGAATTCTATCGACGGGTTCATTTACACTTATGAATATGTGGTTGCACTTCAGTAAAAGTGGTGAAAGGAAGAAATTCAACAAAAGAAACTCAACAAAAAGAAATGCAACAGAAAGAAATTCAACAGCAAGAAATTCAACAAAAAGAAATTCAACAAAAAGAAATTCAACAAAAAGAAATTCAACAGAAAGAAATTCAACAAAAAGAAATTCAACAAAAAGAAATTCAACAGAAAGAAATTCAACAAAAAGAAATTCAACAAAAAGAAATTCAACAGCAAGAAATTCAACAAAAAGAAATTCAACAAAAAGAAATTCAACAAAAAGAAATTCAACAGAAAGACTTGTATTTTTGTGAAATAAATAATGGCACATTTTTCGATACCAAAACCTTTTATTTAACGAAGAATTTTTCTCTTTTCGTTTAATTTCATTTGTTTTAAAGTAATAAAAATTGACGATAACGTTTTTAGTCGATCGTTAATGGTCTTGAAAGACATTTTATCATCTGTCGAGTCGAAATAACAGAGGCTTTTCTTTTTTACCTTATCGGTTGTTGTAATTAATGTTGGTGTTTTACACCCACTTAGTAATTTCTTTAATTCGGAGCAGACAAAAGAAACGGACAGAAAAGCCAAGATATAAAAAAAATATATATATATATATATATATATATATATATATATATACTGCGTAATATACATATTATTTATGTAGAGTGGATGCCATAATTATCAATCCACTTCGATTCTCTTTGTTAGAGTTGAAGAACAGCAAACAAAATGAACCTTTATTGATTTGTAATATAATATTAAAAGAAAAATTAACACGTATTAAATACTGTTGGACCACAAATGAAAACTATAATTTTTTATTTAATACGTCTCGCTTTTGCAGCCAATACGGCTGGCACTTCAGGTGGCACTAATTCAGTCAGTTTATTGATGGCTCTCTTGTATCGGTTCTCGTTGAACAGTAAGGTTAGTAGACTTGCCATTTTCTTTAACAGACGCGAACAATGTTCATTATTTATAATATATTTATATATATACTGTATATATGCTTGGCAATGCTGCTGCGAGCTGCTCATGCCCTGAAATGGTAGTATGAACGGAATGATGCTCCATGTGAAAAATTGTTCAACTTTTCAACTTTTTACTTGTCACTCCATCTTAGACCTACAGTTTAACGTGGAATCCGAACTACGCCCCACCACGGGCGATCAGAAAGTCCTTGCCCGGACTCTATCTCACGACCTTCCGAACCACTAGACTACCCAGGGTACCCATTTATCTACCAATCAATTTTTTTTATGTGTGGAAGAATGAATAGGTGCATTTTGCTGCGCGCCGCCTGCCGTCACCGGGTTTTGAACCCGGGGCCGGTGGATTCGTAGTCAGCAATGCTAACCACTACACCACCGAGGAGATATATATATATATATATATATATATATATATCAGGTGGCCCAAAAAAAGCGCCTTGAGATTTGAACATCAATAACTTCAAAAATATGCAGTTCACACTTCCAAAATTTACAAAACTTTTACCTCAATCTATTGATAAGCCATCATAAAAATTTCAGACCTCTACATAAAATACCTGAGGAGTGAAAAAGTTAGTAAAGACTTGATAAAACCTTTCTTAAAGGTGTGTTAAATGATGTAAATATTTTTAAATGTAATTTATTACACAGGGTGTTCAAAAAGAGACGCAACACGAAACAGAAGAAAAGGATTAGGTTACAGTGATATACGCATTCTCCAATGGGTTACGTTTCTTTTTGAACACCCTGTTCTAAATATCTTACCGTTTAAGAGAATGAATATTTCTGTATAACCCACGTATAGATGTCACACACTGTTTGACTTGAACAATGTAACGATGGGGTTATCTAGCCACCTTGGCCAAATCTAAAGTCATATGATGGAGGGGACCTACAGCTATACGTGGGAACCGAACCACGGGTCGCTACATAATTTAGAAGCAGAGAACGACCTCCCATACAACTCCTCTCCAAATTCACTGTCGCTTAATTTCGACGATCGACCGGAAGCGGCGTTAGGACACTGGTCACGACGTACCCCTGATTCGGACAATTAAATTTAAATTATTGGGTTTCTGTATTTCATCATATACCGTATATATATATATATATAAAAGCTTTTTCACGGACAACATAAAAGCATTTTGCAAACATAATATTTAAAACCGATAACGATATTTATTTTATAAATTATTTATTTAATAATTAAAATAAAGCCGATTTAAGATACAGTGTGTGTGTGTATATATATATATATAATATATATACAGAGAGAGAGAGAGAGAGAGAGAGAGAGATTACAAAAGTTTATTTCAATCGTTTTAAATTCTATTTTTACGCTGATGAATTTGAAGCAATGGAGAAACTTAAAAGAATAATAATGCTATTTATCATAAGCACTGTGTTCGACCACTTTTTCTGAAGTTCAGTTTTTGTATTTAGAACGGAACAAATAAATAATAATAATAAAAATAATAATAATAATAATAATAATATGTTGTTGTTGTTGATTCGATGTTTAATTTAATGGAGCCTAAAGCTTAAAAGGGCCAAATTAAATAAAATAAACAGCTTCACAGTTATTTATGGTATTATAAATTGTAAAAAAACAATGTATTTATTTTATTATTAATAATAAAGGTTATTCAATTCAATTCAATTGAATTCAATTCAATTCAAAATATAGAATTGAATTCAATTCAATTCAAAATATAGAATTTATCCGCCATTTCAAGGCTTCTTCTATTTAAATCTGACGAACAATGGAGTCCTGAATAAAAAAAAAAAAAAAAAAACAATTTCTGACCCCTTTTTGTTTTTTTATTCTTGACATAACCATCGCTATTTTATCTACGTATTTATCTACTTGTCTATCTACCTATCTTTTTTTAAAACTACGCGAGAACCAACGTTATTCAAATATTCCAGCTAAATTTGAGTCATAAATTTTGAAGGACACGAAAGGAAAAATGCTTTTGTAAAACAGATTATTTTTACTGAATTTTATTTTGGTTCTGTTCATGCTTTTTTTCATTTACTCCAATTTAACTTTATTCCTTTATCTTTATTTATTTTTTTGTGGACGCTTCGGCGCGACGACGAGACAATACAATTTTTCTCCATTTTTTTTTTACTCATACCCAAGCGTGGTATTTTTGCAATTTTTTTTCTTCAGGAGTACAAATTTGCAATTTTTTTTTCTTCAGGAGTACAAATTTGCAAAATTTTCGCTTGTTTTACTATTATATATATAATGCGAACCCACAAGACGAAGGAAGAAATACTCTACTTTCCTTGTGTGTGTGTGTGCGTGTGTGTGTTGGTTGGTTGGTTGTGTGGTTGGACGTCGGTGTTCCAATTTAGTATAAATAAATCATAAGCAAACATTGATTTGAACGTGAGAAATTAATATTAATAAAATCTTTTCAGTGTTGAAATTTCAAAGTTGCTTCGTCAATTTAAGTGTCACTAATTTCAATGTGGATTGCGAGTGATGTTGATCAACCATGATTAGACAGATTCTTTAAAATTCGAAATAATAACTGTGACGCGACGTTGATTGATACATCAACCGTTTGTCGACAAATTTTTCTTTCAGCTAAAAATCAATTTCACTTAATAAGAAACTGAAAATTAAATTTCTTATTAACCCCCTCCCTCCCCCCCAAAAAATCATGTTTATCACAGTAAAAAAAAAAAAGGAAAAAAAAAAGAATGGGTTTCAAACCCTAAACGAAATCGCTGAAACCAATTTTATAAAAAAAAGTATTTTGTGAAGTTGGCGTTACATTAACTTTAACACTGACTTCAAGACTCAATCATCAACATAGTTTGAATACTTTATTTTCTACTTCAGCCTCACTTCAGTTTAGTTTTGTAAATATTGTTACATCGTTTAATCAGCCAACCTCACGTTAATGAACACTATCACTATCGAATCCAAATGTTGTCATATCCCTGGTGATATACCCTATATATACAGTGTATATATATATATATATTTTTTTAATTTTTTTTTATATAGTGTACAGCGCGTGCAAACTTTTTGCCGTTATATATGTGTGTGTGTGTGTGTGTGTGTGTGTGTTTTGTGTGTGTGTATGTGTGTGGTGTGTGTATTGTGTGTGTGTGTGTGTGTGTGTGTGTGTGTGTGTTTGTAGACAACTGGGCATAAGTGAGGCCGAGTGTGTGTGTGTGTGTGATAATTCACAGATGTAGTGGGGTAATTTTTTGTGAGATATAAAAGTATTTGTTTACTTTTTATCTTAATTTTTTTTTTTTACAAAGTTTCACTCTTCATGTTTAAAACGCGAGTAAATTTTCAGAAAAGGTCGTCGAGAGAGAAGAGAGAGAGTTACAAGGAGTTACAAGGAAAAGAAGTACCTCAAAAGGCCTTGCGGCCCATACCGAGGAGAGAGAGAGAGAGAGAGAGAAATTGTTATTTTAATTCAAAAGTATGTCCCTTACGACTACTGTACTTTCGGCAATACAGGTACATTTTTTGTCTCCTTGCAGAGAAAATGGACTGAGGATTTGAGTGGGGGAGCGGGAGTGGGGGAGTATCCATCCCACCGCCTGCGAGAGATGTTGCCGTTCTGTCTCTGTTATCTGTTGTAATATTCTTATAAAGGGGACCGAGCACCACTGGTTTTTCCTCAGGCATCTTTTATCCCTCGCTACATTGCTGTTTCCTTTCTCCTCTTTCTCTTGTCTGCCATCCTCTGCTTTTTCGTTTCTCTTCTTCCTTTTTCTGATTCTTATAAATCTATCCTCCTCCTCTTCCTCCTCCTCCTCCTCTTCATCCTCCTCTTCCTCCTCTTCCTCTTCCTCCTCCTCCTCCTCCTCCTCCTCCAAACATAAACAATTTTCTCCACAAAGGACTCTCTTCCTGATTAAATATCCTGTTTTCTGAAGTTGCGTTAACTGGGATAGGTGGTTCGATTCGAGCGATGTGAACCACTGAACGCGGTGAAAGTATAAATGCGTATAAGCATTTAGAAAATACTCTTTCCAATTTAATTGGTTTAATTGATGGGATATTGGTTAAAAAGTTAAAGAAATTTAACATAACTAATTAAAATTAAGGAACCATCAGAAACCAACTACAAAATACGGATGTTTCAAAAGTTCGGGCTTTTGAAACACCCTGTACAATAAAAAGTATTTGTTCAACTTCAAATGTATAAAAAATTTTTTTATCAGTGGTCTACTCATTAATTAAATTATAATTAAATTATAAATGTCATTCATACAAAGATTAATTTATTAAAAGAGATTAAATTTACCTTTTAAACATAATTACAGGAGAAGAGCCTAAAACCTTTAATATCAATGCTTAAATCATGCCATAATTTCAAATGAACAGAAATAGGTGATGTTTGGCCAGACGATAATGTAAATAAATGGTCGAATAATTTGGTCAGTTCTACTCCTACAGTCGGATAGGACTGAAAGTCTTGATGAATTACAAAATATTTACTGACCCAAAGTAAGACAGAAAAGCTACAGTTCTTATTAAGTACTTCCCGGTTCTTATTCAACAGAAATAGAAAAAACACGAAAGTCCTTCAAGGGCCACTTTCTAAAAATAGTTTACTTCTTCTTTTCAATTATTTCTGTCATCATTAATGGAGGACATCGTTTTTTATCGTCTTTTAAGTCTGATTATAAACGACAATAGTGAGATAAATGTGTTTTTACGACGCTAAATTTGTCGTATAATTCGATATCAGTAAAAAATTAATTATTTCCTTATTTTCAAATTATATTTTGTACCCTCTTGAATCCTGTAATGAAACACATCAGGATTTCTCTCTCTCTCCTCTCTCTCTCTCTCTCTCTCTCTCTCTCTCTCTCACTTATGTAATAATACTGGACATCGTAAGACAATGTAAAATGGCCAGCGGTGTAAAAACATTAAATCATCTAAGTACAATAAACCCTTAGGAATCAGCGCCTGTAACTGAGTGGGTAACACCATTTCCCTGTAAGCGACATGAAGACACTAAGGTCGGGTGTTCGACTCCAGATAGAGGTGGTAAATAATAATCCAGGAGTTCGTACAATACAGTTAATCTAGCTTGAGCGCCATCATTTTCATGGCGTCTTACTGATTATTATAATCAAGTTTAAGAGTCAGAGAGGTCTTTACATGTCTTACAAACCCATTCATTACTCGGTCAGGATTCCTTCCAAGGTCTCTCACTTTCCATCTTCTTGTTCATTTCACAACAAAAATGCATTTACAGTGGTTAGTTCAGCAACAAAGGAGAACCTGTGCCGTTTCTTTCTCTCTCTCTCTCTCTCTCTCTCTCACGCTCTCTCTCTCTCTCTCTGTATATAATATATATATATATACTGTATATATATATATATATATATATAATATAATATATATATATATATATATATATATATATTCTAATTGGGGTTGTTTAACCTCCTTCGCAACATCTACGATCATATGACGGAGGGGCCCTACAGCTTTAAGTGGGATCCGAACCACGGGTCGCTACATAATCTGGGCGCAGAGAACGGCCTCCCATCCAACTACTACCCAGACACAATGTCGCTTAACTTCGCTGAATATATATATATATATATATATTAAAAATTAATTTATAGCCTTAATTGGTCATTCGAATTTAAAGATAAAAGAAACATATTCCAAGCGCAAAGCTTTACCTTCATCCAAAAACTTTAGTATTACTAAATAGAGTGTGTCCAAAACGTGCAACACCACAAAAATAAACAAATTGTAGTAAATAAACTATGATGCTGACCTCTATAAACAGCTGAACACCCTATATTATGTAATTATTACTTCATTCTTGTCATCTGGTATTCATGTGTTTGTTTTCAGTGTTTGTAATACCAAGATAGCGCCTCATATACCCTATAAAAGCGAAGAAGATGAATAGGGCATTGTCAAACAGTGTAGATATTGGCCTCGCTTGAGCGAACCTCCTCCTTTTCGGGGGTCTTGGATAGCATGATCGATAGGAACGCTGATTTTGAAACCACGCGAATATGGGAATTTTTTTTTAGATGTCATAACTTTTTAATGGCTACCTCAGTCGAATTAGACTACGGTCTACTCGACGCGAGTTCTGTCGGTAGTGGGCAGATGTCGAGGAAATACCATACCCTGGGCGATACCTTACTTCCTCTCACACTCAACTCAACATTTCTGGTGGAACAGTTTCAATTGTGGTGATGAGGATTCGGTATTTTAGTTGACGCCCATTTTGCACTTATGAGGCGTAGACAGTATCTGTAAACTATATTAAAACCTTGAATAAACTGTAGCCTACTTATTTCGGTTGTAATCTAACTTAATTTGAGGTAACAGAAAATTATAATATTTTAAAAACCTGTCCAGGACTTTGGAAACACACTGTATACATATAAGTAAATAATAATTAAATAAATTTTTAACGAATTAAAAATATACATTAAAATATCTTTTATTAACGATAATGGAGACTGAAAAATGCATCTGAAAAATGCTGGTTGTTTACAACCAATAAAACATCGCGTTGTCAAGAGGAGGTGTAGAACGCTTCCCGTTTCTCAAGACATCAAGAATCACTCGATAAAAGCTTTCTTCGCGCACGGAGAATGAAACAGTGTATACATGGCAATAAGGATTTCAACAAGAAGCCTTAAACAATGTTGATAATCTCATACTCTTGTCTTTAATACAGGGGTTCACAAACTTATTCCCTCCTGTACCAGTTACGACAAAACACAAAACTTACCGTAACACCACCCTCGAATGTTCTCAGGGGAGACTACCAATATTTTACAGGCATACATAATTAAACTACCCTAGGCATAGAGTATCACAGTTTTTTTACCTTCTTCAGTAATCCTAAAAGGTAAAAACCTAAAAGATAAAAAAGCCTTCTCTAGTAATCCTGAAAAGGGTAAAAATAATCCCGAAGAAGGTAAAATTCCCACAAAATAAAAAATACTTCGAGATTTTTTTTCATAAAAAAAATATGAAATATTTTCTAACTAATACTGACACAATAAATTCTATTTACTGTTTCAATAACGGTTAACTACTGTTAATATTTGGTATTATTTTTATCGGAAAAGAACTGGAGTCTTGCTTATTTTCTAAAGTACAAAACAACAGATTGTGTTAGGAGAATGGAGGTAATAAAACAAGAGGAGATTAAGGTCTGCTTTTCTATTTTTGGTTTTGTGATTTTTATTTTTTATTTTTATTTTATTTTAATTTAGTTTAATATTTATTACTGATCAGAAAACAAAACAGTACTGTAATATTTAAAAGAAAAGACGGAGTGTACAGATTTTGAACTGCAACTAAACGATATGAGACCCTTCTAGGAAGAAGTAGCTAAGCGACAAACGTAAAAAAACCGTCAGAAAACTCAGTTAAAGTTGTACCAAGTTTGAAAGTAACATAAATTTTTAACTTTTTGAAGATATTTTGAAGAAGTTCAAAAGTTTTGGTAACTTTCAAATTTGGTACAATTTCAACTGCGTTTTCTGGCGTTTTTTTAACTTTTGTCGCTTAGCCACTTCTTCCAAGGAGGGTCTCATATAATGAAGTAAAAAGTTATGAATTACAATCAAAACTCTCACAGCCCGTAGCTAAATGAGCAATAGTAATCATTCAGGAAGGCCAGACACCGGCAGAGCGCTCAGACCAACTAATGTGGCCCATTCCTCTAACTCCTATACTACTATTACCAGCATATCATTGGGACTCGACTCCCCGATCCCAGTGTCTTCATTTGGCTTGCCGGGAAACGGTGTTACCCACTTACCTCAGTAAGTAACACCGTTTACCTATAAACGAAGTGAAGATACTGAGCTCGGGGGTTCGACTCCAGATAATACTAATATAATAATAATCCAAGAGGTAGCTCAATAAACTGCGTCAGTGTGGCCTGAGCTTTGTGCCAGTCTCTGTTTTTCCTCGCTAATTGTTTCTAAACGAGTTGTCTTTTTACTTGTTTTGGAGGGAAAATGGCGGAAAATAAAACGAAAAATAATGAAACGAAAAATGGAATTTTTAATAATAATAATAATAATAATAATAATAATAATAACTTTTGAGGGTTGTTTAATCTCCTTCGTAAAGGTCAAGGTCATGTGAAGGAAGGGACTTACAGCTTTACGTGAGATTCGAACGACCTAAGGGTCAATGCAACATCAAAACGGAGATGATGGTCACCCATCCATACAACTATAAAATAGACCCAACATCGTTTAACATCGCTGATCTAACGGGAAAACGTATTGCGTCCTAGCCCCAGGGATAATGGAAAGAGAGAGGTCACGTGACTTAAATTGGCGAATGAACGAGGTGTTACTACACACACACACACACACACACACATATATATATATATATATATATATATAGCGTCTGCCTAACACTCCTCCTTATTTCTGTTATGATTCAAATTATAAACAAAACAAAACATAGCTTTGGGTATACAGGTCTTTTCCGTTCTACCCCAGCAACAATTTCTAGTGTAGTTTTACTTGCTGAATTCAATAATATATATTTTATTTTGGAGAAAGTATTCGTGCTTTAATTAGTTATGGTTATAATTATTAATTTTTTTCTCTCTTTTGTAGATATTGTTATGGATGATAAATGGAATTTCATAAACATAGTTAAGGAAATAACGTTCTACCCCACCCTTCTTTAGTTAACCTTATAAGGCTAACTAACGAAAATATCACGACCTAACCTAACCAATCGTCAAGGGCGTACAGTTGATTTAGCTAAACAAAGGAACGAGAGACACTGGGGAACATCTAGAAATATGATAGATTCTTATTTATGTGAATTTCTGTGGAGGAGAAGACAAAAAGGAAAGGACATTTTTATTGAAATCTTAAATGCAATCTCTACTTTTAAATAAAATAAACGGACTATAACACTTTTGTTATTAATTTCTCCAAAATAAGATATATATATATTATTGAATTTAGCAAGTAAAACTACAGTAGAAAATAATATATAATTTCATTTTTTGTTGCTGGGGTAGAACGGAAAAGAGCCGGGCATACAAATATTAAGCATTTTATTTGGCTTCATCGTTCCCCAGTTTTCTCTCTCTCTCTCTCCTCTCTCTCTCTCTCTCTCTCTCTCTCTCTCTCTTTACACACACACACACACGCACAGCTCGTGTTGCGCGAAGATTTTTTTTGGTAATTTTTTTTTCTTACTTTTTTCGTATTTTGAACTTTTCAAAAAATTTTCCTCTTTTTTTTTTTTTTTTCGAGGAAGGAAAACCGAAGTTTGATCAAAGCGAATCATTTGTGTTTGCAAAATACTGAATAAATAAATTAAAAAACAGGAAAGAAAATTATACCTAATGGAACTATAACAATATTTACATAGTGTATCATAGTATATCTATCTATCTATCTATATATATATATATATATATATATATATATATATATACAGGGCTTTTTTTGTGACGGTACGCACCGGTACGGCGTACCGGCACCTTTTTTGAATAATTAATTCGTAGATTATCTAGAATCTTTCTTATTAAATTTTTAAGTTTTCTAAAAACTTAAGCGATATTGTATTATAATATTCTGTAGTATAAAATTATACTGTATACCTTTTTATTTCATGGCAAGTATAGTTGTCATATGGTAAGCATTGAAATCAATTGTAGATAAACTTTACGTACGCAACAAATGTAAGGCATCTAAAAATAAACGACTACGAGCTAGTACACAATACAATTTATTATGCGCCACTCAGCAATTGACACTAACAGCAAGGAACGAAGTCGACATATTGAAGCAGATGAGACCTTGATGAAAATTTGGAATTTTCTATAAAACGGTTAAGTTAATGTTATGATGTAAGTTAATATATATATATATATATATATATATGAAAATTATTTCACAAAAGTAACACGTGAAAAATATTTAGGATGAATAAAACCACGAAGGAAAGGAAACACAGAATGGTGCTCAAGCGCTTTCGTCTAATGACATCCTCAGGAACACTCAGTGGTCCTGAGGATGTCATTAGACGAAAGCGCTTGAGCACCATTCTGTGTTTCCTTTCCTTCGTGGTTTTATTCATCATATATATATATATATATATATATATATATATATCCCAATGAGTACCGGTACCTTTTTTTAAAAAAAAAGGCACTGTATATATATATATATAATATATATATATATATATATATATATTCGGGCAGATTTTATTCCTTTTTCTTCGATGTCCGCTGAAATCTGCACAATGTTTTATCAAGCCTGCAAAGAAGGGTAAATTCCCACTTTCTAAAATTATTTCTGCGGCTTTAGAATATATTTAAATTCTTGCACAAAGATTTTGTTATAAGATATTTAATAATATATATATATATATATATATATATATATATATGTGTGTGTGTGTGTGGTGTGTGTGTGTGTGTGTGTGTGTGTAGTTTAAAGTTTCAAAAAGTCCTGTCGTAAAGATTCACGTTTTTGTAACATGGAGTTTCGCAATTGTCCATACACCCTCAACTCCAAACAAACAACATTTGAAATAACAAACACAGTCTGAAAATAGTTCTTTATACAAATTCTTTGAATTTCTATTGTTTGTTTTTTTAACGATACCACATTAACCAACACAACGATACACTGTTAACCAACACAACGATACACCATAAGCCAACACCTATCTTTATATACCAACCTTCGTTTGTCGTCTTCTTATTAATAAAGCTCTTGGAGTGACCGCTATTACATACCAATAAGTCCATTCTTTACATTATGGCGAAAATAGACAAACCAATTATTTCAGAGATCGAGTCTCTCATGGTTTACTTGACGTCTTTAAGTGAGATTTAATTAAGGTATTACGAATGATAGTTAAGCAGAGCGAGAGATTTAATTCAGAGATGATTCAGGCAAGGCCGTTTCGCTTTGCCCGTCTCACACGAACGCTCAACGAGACTGAGGGAAGGATTGATATCAAGGTGAGAGGGGAAGAGAGGGGTAGCGAAAAGAGAGAGAGAGAGAGAGAGAGAGAGAGAGAGAGAGAGAGAGAGAGAGAGACCTTTTCATTGCCCATAAAAGCCAAAAAGTTCTCCCAATATTAAACGTCTGCTCCACAATTATTACATAAAAGATGACCAAACCTTAGGAACCATCTGTGAACACAAAAAAATCTGCTTTAAACACGTAAGAATAAAGACAAAATGAAGACAAGCATAAAGACAAGATTAAAAACAAAATTTCTCAAAAGAAATTAAATTAAAAACCTGAACAAGAAAATCGAAAAAACAAGAAAATTGACAAATAATACAACATCCATAACAGAGAAAGAAAAATGAGCCTAAAATTTCCTAAAATTAGAATCTGTTCATTAAAAACGAAAGTAGTTTTTTTTTTAAAAAAACCGAGTTCATAAATATTATGAAAATTAATATGTTTATATGTTTTTTATTTTTAATAATAATGATAATTCTGACATGTCAATTTCACTACTTATTAAATTTCAGCACAAGTTAACTTTTGATAGATTGCTGTCAGATCTGAAATTTTTCATATACGAAACTGAAATTGTTATCAGTACTAATAATAATAATAATAATGATAATAATAATAATAATAATAATAATAATAATAATAATAATAATAATTCAAAATTTTTCTCGTTCAAAAGAGAAGACAAAGAGAATACAAGCAAAATTATTATGATTAAGGACAGTGAATAAGAAATTTTAAGTATTACATACGTGTAAGGAAGTGGCAAATATGAGACAATGAAAGTTAACTTTCATGCAAATAATTACTTACTGTACATATTATATTATACACAATTTATATACATGGAATTGTGACAGTTATATTGATTAACACTGACTGCCATGTTGGTCACATGTGTCCAACATAGCAGATATTTATCTGCCATGTTGGACACATGTGACCAACATGTGTATGAAATATACGTGACAGTTAAAGTGTTGATTTGGAGTCATCATCTAATTTATAATTGCTTAATAGTCATTCGCAGTAATTTACGGACGACATTAAATTTTTTAAAGATTTTGGGGGAAATAAAAGCGTATTATGAGGATACGAAGATAAGTGAGAAGAGGTCGACAAACTAATATCCATCGAAGAAGGAGAGAAGCGAATACCTTTCCGACATTTTGCTCTTTAATACGAAAATGTGTAAAAGAAGAATTTCGCTTTTAAATTTGTGTAAAGATTATTACGGACACGAAGAGGATTAATGAGATCTTCTTCTTGTTTCAAGTTAGGAAGTAAATGTTATTATGTCTTAACGTTTACTGAATGGTTTGGTTGGTTGGTTGGTTGATACGATTTTAACATAATTAAAAACAGGCGCTTTCTTACACAATACTTTTTTAATATGTGAGCAGATATTCCTATATCTAACCTTGGTCATCAGCCTTGGTTTAGTTTCCGCCCGAATTGTTCATTCCGCCTGAGTTGCTACTTCACCTTAGACCTACAGTTTAACGTAGAACCCGAACCACGCCCCCACCAGCAGCCCAGCGTCTTAAACACTAGTCTACCCACTCCCAGGGTACCCATTTATCTACCAACCAATTTTTTTTTATTGTGTGGAAAGATGAACAGCTGGGTTTTGCTGCTCGCCGCCTGCCGTCACCGGGTCTCGATCCCGGGGCTGATGGATTTGCAGTCAGCAACGCTAACCACTACACCACCGAGGCGCATATATATATATATCGTAAAGAACGACGCTTGTATAGGAGATATTCCGCGCAAGACGAGAGAGAGAGAACGAAACAAATGAAAAAATGAGGTAACCACCCGGGAATCGAACCCGGGATCTTCCGATTGCCGGTCAGATGCGATACCATTACACCATGGGCCTCACTCTTCCAAATGCCGTAATTCTTCTACATACTCGCAGAAACCAATGCCCCAAGGGGGCACCTCCCGCATGCCGTAACATTATATACATTCAACTGCAAAGAACACGCAGTATAAATAACATAAAGAACGACGCTTGTACAGGAGATATTCCGCGCAAGACGAGAGAGAATATCTCCTATACAAGCGTCGTTCTTTACGTTATTTATACTGCGTGTTCTTTGCAGTTGAATGTATATAATGTTACGGCATGCGGGAGGTGCCCCCTTGGGGCATTGGTTTCTGCGAGTATGTAGAAGAATTACGGCATTTGGAAGAGTGAGGCCCATGGTGTAATGGTATCGCATCTGACCGGCAATCGGAAGATCCCGGGTTCGATTCCCGGGTGGTTACCTCATTTTTTCATTTGTTTCGTTCTCTCTCTCTCATCTTGCGCGGAATATCTCCTATACAAGCGTCGTTCTTTACGTTATTTATACTGCGTGTTCTTTGCAGTTGAATGTGTGTATATATATATATATATATATATATATATTTATGTTCTCGGTTGGTTTTGACATCTGATATGATTCTGAGGATTTTTTAATGCAATACATTTAATGGATAAATAATATAATGGCTTATATTTCCCCAAACTGATCTCTTACCTTTTAAATTAAAAAGGTGCGCGAGACTGTAATATAGATTGATTAGTTCAGATTAGATTCAGGAATTTGGTATTTTTATTTACGCAAGATATAATTGAACTTTGACAGTTTATTTAATGTGTATTCGATATATGATTTTCTCAGAATGTTTCCCCCCCACCCCCAAGGTTAGCAAAATAAATATCGGACGATAATTTGTGGCAACTTCAGGATTACCATTTTTAAATATAGAGCGAGTTACTTTTACAAGATGGAGGACAGTATCCGGTTTGAAGAAAATAATTATAGAAGATGGCAAGCTGGTTCAGGAATATTGTAATATCAGTACACGATTCATGAGCATTATTTGGTATGGACTCTATGTTGAGCTTCTGTTTTAAGACTGTCTATTATTGATTTTACCTCAATTGAGTTTATTAACAAGAAAGGAAAAACTTTGTGAGTTTTCTTTCCCGTGAAATCTCCAAAGGAATTGAGGCATGTGGGTATGGGGAGGGACATTTTCTTGTACCAGCATTCCTACCTATGAGAAATGTTTATCGAGTTTGCTCGATATGGTCATTAAATCAATAAGGTAATTATTATTATTTATAAAAGTTTCCGTGGAAAACCATTTTCTTTTTTAGTATTTGATTTAACATTTTGTTAATGTATTTCTACGTCAGCTTTGAATCGCCATTTGTTTCATCAAATTTCAATAAGTAATATTATTATTTTGCTTTTTAGATTAATTTGTCAAGTACGTCTTTATAACTCGCGTAAAGCATTTGAGAAATAATACCTTTTCTTTGACATGGTAAATCATGGGATTTATAGTCCTTTGGTTGATATACGCTTCTTTTTTTTTTTGTACCGTGTTTCGTCCTAGGTATTAGTTATAAAA
Organism: Bathynomus jamesi; assembly: GCA_023014485.1. Taxonomy (NCBI): domain Eukaryota; kingdom Metazoa; phylum Arthropoda; class Malacostraca; order Isopoda; family Cirolanidae; genus Bathynomus; species Bathynomus jamesi. Next base: position 675,772 of record JAJOZX010000243.1, on the reverse strand, counting down.
TAGCGTCACCCTGTTCGAACTTTGTATTTAAACGCAGATATTCATTAATAAAAGTAATAATTTGGACTGTATAAATTATCTAAAAATAATCCAAAACCAAATAAACGAAATAAATATTTATTTGTATATTCAAGAAATTTTGTAAATAAATTTTGTAAATAAATTCAAAAATAAATTAAGAATAAATTAAAACTAAATTAAAAATAAATAAGAATAAAAAGAAGAAATTTATAATAAATTTTGTAAATAAATGAAGAAAGAAACAAGACAAAAAAAGTGGTCAGAAATATCTGCAAAGAAAGACTAGTTAACATTTCGATCAACACGTGATCAATAAGAGTGGAATTTGCTAAACACAGTGTTAATTCTTGTTGCTGTATTTACAAAAGGGTAAAACCCGTGTGTCAACGCTAAGTTAATTCATTTTTATTGTATATATCCCATTATTAATCGTCAAGGGGTCTATATCCCCATTATTAATCGTCAAGGGGTCTATATCCTCATTATTAATCGTCAAGGGGTCTATATCTCCATTATTAATCGTCAAGGGGGTTTATATACACATAACCTACAATAACTGTTATCGTATCTTTTAAGCTGTTATCGTGTAAAGCAGTGGTATTTAACCTGGGAGTAATTACCCACCGGGGGTGTGGGGGTATTCGGCCTTTTTCGGGGGGTAACGAACTGGCGCCACTGTCCAAAAAACAAAAAGCTGAGTTAGTTGGGGGGGGGGATTATGTTTTTGTTGGCTAGCTCAAGGAGTAACAGTGCGAAAAAGGTTAAACACCACTGGTGTAGAGAATCGAGGTGGTCAATAAATTACAGGTTCAGGCTTTCGTCAGAAGGGCGATATAAGCCTACTGAGTTAATATTATCGCTCTCACACTTTTTTACACGCCTCCACTTCACACGTAATCTTCTACTACACGTGAATCTTTCATTACGGTGCTCGCGAGGTCTTTCCTGATGAGGATTGAGACTAAGTCCTTACGCGAATTTCCCCTGACTGTGTAAAACGCTTTGTATCCATTTCTTCGTCCCATTTACCTGAATTTCGCTTAGAAATAATAATAATAATAATAATAATAATAATAATAATAACAACAATAATAATAATGTGAATTATTTGGTTATTTTCTAAATATTATGTTTACATCGATAACAAATTTGAACATGGGTTTTATATATATATATATATATATATATATATATATATATATATATAAAAATATATATATATATACAGTATATATACATACAGGGTGCCCCTAAGTCTGGAACCATAGGGCAAAATGATAAAAACGGCAATAAAAACGCCGAAGAGACTTTTGGGGACTGTTTGTGAAATGAGCGAGGATGGTAGCGGCTGTGTCATCGTCGGTGGATGTCCTCGGAGGTCCACTGCGTGGTTTATCTCCTATGGATCCCGTTTCCCTGAACTTTGCTACAAGTTTGCCAACACAGCTGCGTGTTATCGGCGCGCGGTCCGGATGCAATCTGTTAAATTCCTCAGCGACCTCCCTCTGACTCCGATTTCCTACGAGCAGAATTACCTGGATGCGTTCTTCCTTACTCAAAGACATCATGGGCACTTGCATAAACGGAAAAACATGAATTACTTATTTTGCCCTATGGTTCCAGACTTACGGGACACCCTGTATATATACAGGGCGTCCCAAAAAAATGTATACACACTTTAAATAATTATAAAGGCAGTGTTTATTAAAATACATTTCATTTTCAAAATGTAATAGAATCTACAGACATTATTTAATTGTTTTGTCAACGCCTGTTTTCAAACTGACGTCCGTTCTGGTCCAGGCACTGCTGATAACGCGAAGCAATGGAATCGCAAACATCACGAAACATTTCGTTTGGTATTTGTGTGCATTCTCGTTCAATGGCTGCTCTCAATTCAGCGACTGTTGCAGGTTTTATAGCGTAGACTTTGTCTTTTAAGTATCCCCATAAAAAAAGTCTAGTGGTGTGAGGTCTGGTGATGCGGAGGGTATTCTACGAAACCCCTTCGTCCAATCCACATCCACATCGTGCCAGTACCACTCGCAATACTCCACTCTTCGGTCCGGATCATCTTCATTAATAGCATGGACTAATCTTGGAATGTAACTTTTCCATTGACAGCGCTTCAAAATGCGTTGGACAGACGATTCTGAAATTCCTACCTCACGACTCGCTTGCCGCACAGATTTTCTTGGACTTTGGTGATACGTTTCCAGTACTCTTTCTTGCTTTGTGGGGCTTGTCGATGTCCGTGGTCTTCCGGAACGCTTCTTGTGGACATTCTGAACAGTTCCATCGGCTTCAAACTTATCTCTAATTCGAGTGATGGTAAGTCGCGTTGGTGGATCTGTTTGAAACTCCCTCCTAAACTGTCTTTGCACTTCAACTGCGTTTTCACACTTCCAGTAGCATTTTAGAATGAATTTCCTTTGTTCAAAGCTTAGTCTGACTGCCATTATTAATTCTAATGGGTTTAACTTGGAAAGAAAGAAACATCAATTGAGCTATCAGCTGTTAAAGTGTGTATACATTTTTTTGGGACGCCCTGTATGTATATATATATATAAAATTCCTCCGATGAGAAAATATTTTCTTCCTTATTTCTGCGTGGCTACTTCTAATTTCTTTAAAGGTGAAGTGTACTTTTGAAGATTAAAAATAAAAAATATTCTTTCAGTCTATTATAATCTTTACGAAAATGAAGTTGTGTGTGAGTAAGAGTCTAACCAATATATATATATATATATATAATATATATATATATATATATATATATATGATATATACGAGTATATGATAACTGAGAATGGTCTCCTAAGAAACTTTTATGTTACACACAGACCGTGCATGGAACAAGAAACTCTTCTGGGGAACTTAAATCCACTATAGTCCGAGTAAATAATGGTAAATGACAAATACTATTGAAAAACTATAGTATTTGTCACTTACCATTACTTATTCAGATTATAGTGGATTTAACCACTTTTGTGTGTAACATAAAAGTTTCTCAGGGGACCATTCTCAGTTTTATATATATATATATATATATATATATATATATATATATATATATATATATATATATATATATATATATATATATATATATATATATATATATATATATTAGTAGTTAGACTCTTTCTCACGCACACCTTAATTTTCATAAAGATTATTATAGACTTAAAGAATATTTTTAATTTTTAATCTTCAAAAGTATTCTTCACCTTTAAAGAAAGGCCACGAGCCTGACCTTCGTGATAAGCGATTGTCGCGCGCAACAAATAGAAGGTATAGTAATTTGTTATCAATTCAGAAATATCAGTGTTTTATCTTTACAGCAAAAATACGATGTTTTTCAAATATTCATGCAAAGAATTTTCCATATAATAATTTTTAACGTTAAAATATATTTTTAATTAACAGTTAACTTTCAATTAACAAATAACAAATTTATTCAACAAATTCTAATCAAATATTAATGTTAATCCAATGTTAAAATATGTTAATCAGGAGTTATTTCAATTCGTATTAGGGAATCTTCGGAAATAAATCTTTTATGAAGTTAATATTTTCTGTCAAGGAAGATATTACGAGAAATGTTAAAATTTATTTCAATTTTTTATTAACTCTGGACTAAATTAGCCAGCAGCCCCGTGGCTCACTGGGTAAAACCGCTTTCTTATAAGCAGTGTTGGGCACTAAAGCGTTAATCCGATAACAGTTAATTAACGAAGTTAACTTTTTTTAACGGACTATTAACGGAAGTTAATTTCCATTTATCGTTATCGGACCAGTTAACTTCCGATAACTCGATATTTATTCTGTTAAAGTCCGTTAACACGTTAACTGCGAGGAGTCATTCACGGAAGATCACCGCTCCGCGAATGAATTCAAACCGCCATAACTTCAGTCTGCTTCCAGATCTCGCAAGGGGAGGTTGTGCGCTTTTTATTGAAGGTAGAAGGTTCTTTTAACGTTAGTAAAAGTCCTATAATATTTATATATATATTAATACGTATGGAGATACGTATGGTAAATGTACGGTTGAGAAAAATTAATTTATAGTAATGACTAATGAATAAGTATTTTTACACTGCGTTAGTAAATCTAAAAAATTATATATATGTGTAAAATTTGAATAATAGTTTTTATTCACTGATTGTAATATTGTCGTCGAATTAAATAACAATTGCCTATATTACATAGACAAAATATTTTATAGACAAAATAATTCATGGACAAAGTATTTTTATTTTATAGACTAAATAATTCATAGATAAAATATTTTATACATAAAATAATTACATAGAGAAAAATTACTTCTATTGAAAATTCACAGAAAAAGGCTAAGTAAAATAAAATATTTTATATAACGTAATATTATATATTATATATTATAATATTATTATAATTAATATTATTTTGAATTAATTTTGCTATTTTGTTTGAATTAATATTTATTAGTTTAGTTACATATTTTATACGATGATATTTTACTTTTTTTAGGTTCTTCTGTATTATCGTCAACTAGACAGCGTTCAGTTCTCTCTTACCAAGCATTCTCTACAACTTTTAAACTTCAACCATGGAGCACCAAGAAGAAGTTCTCGACATTGAGATCGCCTCTGTCTCAGGCACTTCTGAGTCTCAGTCTGACCAGAAGCCTTTCCAAAACAAAAAAGTTTCAAAACTTGATAAAAATACAGTTAAATACCTATTTATTGTTGGATTTTGCATAAATAAACATTTTCTATGGGTTTTAAAGCTTTTTTCCTTGATTTTTTTAATGTTAGTAAAGAAATAGTTATCGTTAACGATTATCGTTAACTTCCGTTAACTTTGTAGTAAAATTATCGGATTATCGTTATCGGAGTTAAAAATTGGGGTTAACGGATTATCGTTATCGAAGTTAACTTTTTGGTTAACGGTGCCCACCACTGCCCATAAGTGAAATGAAGATACTTAGGTCGGGGTTTCAATTCCCGATATGGTGCTGATTCAGTCCCGTAGCCAGGACTTCCCAAGGGGGAGGAGCGAAATTGTTGAAGGCAGACGTTTTGGTGCACGGGCCCAGTCTTGCGGAGGGGTTTAGAGTAGTTTAAAAAATGTAAGTGTTTATTTACTAAATATGATGTTATATTCGTATGTTATAGTATCACATCATAAGTTATAACTATGGTTACAAAAGTGGACCTTTTCTGTCAAGGAGGGGGATCATTTGCCCCCCCCCCCCAAACCCACCTTGGCTACGGCCTGTGGTTAATAATTTGCTTGACCTGAGCATTCTGCCAATTTCTGACCCTCTTCACTGTAAGTTACTTTAATGATCAATGATTTCAGCTCATCAGGTTTAGAATTTCAGTAATTTAAATAGAAAATCTGAACATATACAGGGTGAGTCACGACGAAATGTCATAACTTTGGGAGCTTATAGCTGAGGTCATTCCCAGTCAAAAATTTCATATGAACATAGGTTCGATTCTTAACGGTTATGGAGCAATGGATGTTTGAATTTCAGGCATGCGCATGCGTGGTCTTGAACTGAATTTACAGTTACTTACCGAACCGAACTAACTACGCAGTAGAGTGTTGTGTTTCACAGCGTGTAGTTGATGTTTTGTGTGTTCAGTATGCCTTTCACGTTTTCAAATGCCGAATATGCCGATATGGTGTATGTTTATGGATTTTTGTGAAATACTGCTGCTGTCGCTGAATACCAGCGACGTTTCCTAAATCGAAGAATTCCGGATCGACGAGTGTTTAGCAACGTTTTCCGGAGAGTGCGAGAGAGCAGTTCATTTCCTAGCGTTAATGTTTTATCTGAGCGTCCGGTACAACAAGATGTGGCTGAACAAGAAAACATTATTCAGATGGTACAGCGGAGTCTTCATGTTAGTACGCGAAAGATTTCCACACGTCTTAGAGTTCCTCAAACGAGAGTATATAGAACGTTACACGAAGAAGGCATGTATCCATACCACGTACAGCGCGTTCAGCACCTCCAACCTGGGGATCGTGCCCAACTGCTGGAATTCTGTAATTGGCTCAATGCCGATCGATAATTGCATCGATACGTCTTGTTCTGTGATGAGGCTCAATTTACCCGCGACGGTGTCAACAACACTCGCAATTCACATGTGTGGTCAGAAATAACTCCTCATGCCATTGTGGAAAGTAATTTTCGACATCGGTTCAGTGTTAATGTGTGGTGTGGTATTCTCTACGATCAGCTGATTGGTCCGTTTATCTTCGAAGGTGGTCTTACAGGTGACAGTTACCTACAATTTCTGCAAGACGAACTGCTGCCACTTTTAGAAGATGTACCTTTGACAACACGATTGCGTATGTACTTCCAACAAGACGGAGCTCCTCTCCATTTTAGCCGTGCAGTCAGAACGCATTTCGATGATCGTTTCCCTGGTCGATGGATCCGTCGTGATGGTGCACAAAATTGGCCTCCCAGGTCTCTGGACCTAACCCCTCCAGATTTTTATTTGTGGGGGCGCATGAAAGAGCTGGTGTACCAGAGAAAAGTGGAAACACGAGATGCATTGCTCCGTCGCATTTTGGATGCTGCAGCCCTCATAAAAGACAATCGTAATGAACTAATGCGAGCTATACGCGCGATTTACAGACGATGTGTATTGAGGCCGAAGGTAATCATTTTGAACAGTTACTGTAAATTCATGAATAAAAATTTTAGCAACTATTTGTTCGCTTATTCTTATTTTTAAACATTCAAACATCCATAGCTCCATAACCGTTAAGAATCGGACTTATGTTCATATGAAGTTTTTGACTGGGAATGACCTCAGCTATAAGCTCCCGAAGTTATGACATTTCGTCGTGACTTACCTTAGCTATACAGTATATATACACAGTCTATATATATATATATATATATATATATATATATATATATTATATATTATATATTATATATATATATATATATATATATATATTATATATATGATGAGGACTTAATTATTAAAAACAAAGGAAGTTATATATGCGTATAATAATAGTTATGGAAATAATATACAATATTTAAAATTTGAAGGTTGAATTTGGGATGAAGGAAATAATTTCTTTTTGGAAGTGTTTTGAAATATTCATGGTAGTAAAATATTAAATATAGGGTGAGCGAAAAGTCCCTGTGCACCTGGAAGAAGTGTAGTGAACCTGTACCTGCACTGTGTTGGAAGTGGACAGGTGCACAGGGACGTTTCGCTCACCCTGTATTAAATACAGTATTTGGACAATGGATTTTAAATAAAGAGTAAAATATTCTCTCTCTCTCTCTCTCTCTCTCTCTCTCTCTCTCTCTCTCTTTCTGTGTGTGTGTGTGTGTGTGAGGAAAAGGGGGTGCTTTGAAAGGCTTCGTGTTTTCTACTGCATTTAATTTCAATCCAATTATAATTTTAAATAAACCTAACAATAAATTCACAATGAAAATCAAGTGTTTTCATTATTTTTTTATTAAATCATTCGTAAGTTAAAATTTTACAAATTTTACTCAACTTACGTACAGACTGTGAGAAGACGCTAAATTCTTAAGTCAAGTGTTCATTATAAAATACAAGCCATCTTTTCTAAAATTTTAATTGTTCCATTTTAACTGAATGTTGAACGATTCTCAATCAATTTTATTTTGTAATATTGATATAATTGGTCCAAAATCGTCCAGAAAGGAAAGTTCGTTCTACAAAGATTGCTCCATAATTGGTCCATGTAACAAATGGAGCAATTAAATTTTTGGAAACAATGGTTTGTATGGAACAAGTTTATGTTAGTGTTGGAACAACTTTTCTATCTAGACCAATTTTGAACCAATGTTATCAACATTACAAAATTAAATTGATTCAAAATGTTCCATATTCTGTCAAAAGGAATAATTAATTATTTAGAAACGGCGGTCTGTATATATGGAACAACTTTTCTATTAAAAGTCTAACTTGAAGTGGGAAATTCTACATTGGAAATGGAAATGGATCAATTTTAGAATTGTCTCCTTTAAAATTCTCGGACTTCTTATTCTTGGACGAAGAATGAAATGGAAATGACCGAGATTGGGAAGAGACGATCGATAGATAATCGATCGATAATTATCTATCAACAATGGTCGTCTGACGGCCATCCAACTTTATCTGAGTAAAAGAATTATCTTAAAAAATTAATATTGTTTGAAAAAGCGTTTCAAAACCATGTTAATTTTACAGTTTCGGAAAAAAGTTCGCCTAGAAATATAAATTTTCTAAAAAGCATAAAAAATTATTTATTGATAATATTCTGGGTTTTTTTTTTTGGGATATTTTTATTTATTTTGGTGACAGGAATAAAATTTAAAAAACAAACCCCAATCTTTACTAATTGATTGAGCTAAAATGTGTGTGTGTGTGTGTGTGTGTGTGTGTGTGTGTGTGTGTCCGCTTTTTTCGGAACCGTGCACAGCCTAAACGACACATCGGAAAATTCTGCAACCACCACCAACTGATAGCCCATGAGCTGACGATGTGCTCTGTCAAGTTTACCGGTCCTAGGTCACCGGTTACTGGGTCCGAAGGCCCCAGCACCGCGATAAAATTACCGAAAGAATGCAGCCGTGAAAATCTTGAGCTTCACATTTATACTGTGATATATATATATATATATATATATATACTGCTACCCGCCCGGAGGGCGGGTAGCAGTATAATGGGGAGAGGGGGTGGGGTAATTGGGGGAGTGGGGGTGGGGGTAATGGGGAGAGGGGGTGGGGTAATTGGGGGAGTGGGGGTGGGGGTAATGGGGAGAGGGGGGGGGTAATTGGGGGAGTGGGGGTGGGGGTAATGGGGAGAGGGGGTGGGGTAATTGGGGGAGTGGGGGTGGGGGTAATGGGGAGAGGGGTGGGGGTAATGGGGGAGTGGGGGTAATGGCTTTTTTACTTTTGTGTGTGGAGGGAATAGGGGACTGGGGGTGGGAGGGTAATGGAGTAGAAGGGTGGGGGTAATGGGGGTAATGGCGTTTTTTAAAATTTTGTAGCTTAGCCACTTCTTCCTATGAGGGCTTCATATAATATAATTTTAAATCTCAAACCAATTAAAAAGAATGAAGTAGCCACTTCTTCCTATGAGGGCCTCATATAATATAATAAAAAAAAATACATGAAAAAGTGAAAAAAAATGTATTTTTCTCTTTGCATTTGTGATTGATTGGATAGCCCGAAAGGACTCGCAATTTAATTGGGATATTAAGCTCCATTCTTTCATCAATTTGCAGTTACGATTCATTACAATTTTTGGGTCAATCCCAGAATAGGCACCTGATGTACCTCAATCCCAGATGAAGCACCTGCGTTCAACCTCAATCCCAGAATAGGCACCTTGCGAGGAATTAAATAAAAAAAACCTGATGATTACAAAATTTATTGTTTATACAAAGTTTATTACAAATGTAATAAAGGCAAAGTTATAAAAAGGTTTAAAGTGGATAGAACTCGAATAATATTATTAATAAAATATTAAATGTGAAAATCAGGTAAAAATCAAACTGGTAAGAATAGCAAAACTAACCAAAAAAGCAGAAGATATAGCAAAAGATTAGGTTAGGTTAGAGTTGATTTTTTCAAATATTGATAAAAACTGAAATTATATCTCTAAAAACTGTTTATATTTTTTTCTCCTCAATCCCAGATTAAGCACCTGTGTTTTGCCTCAATCCCAGATTAAGCACCTAAAAATTATTTCAGGTGCCTATTCTGGGATTGATCCCAATTTTTGTAATTATATTATTTTATAAAGTATGACAAAAAATAAACGATAAAGTTAGACTCGAAGTGAACCATTTTCCGATATGTTAGAGGGGAAAAAGCATTCCATCATATTATAGTATTCAACAAACGCAATACTGTCTTCTTATTTGTGGATCATAAAAATTTGATGTATATTTAAACGACGGTGCTTCTAATTGTACCAGCCAGTGATACGCCATATATATGAGATAGATGTGATATGCCATACTTTTGTTGCTTAGCCACTTCTTCCTATGAAGGCTTCATATAATATAATTTTAAATCTACAACCAATAAAAAAAAATGAAGTAGCGAAAAAAAAATCCGGAGGGCGATAGCGAGCTACCGCTTGTCTTTACTAATTGATATTTTTTTAATACTTTTAGAAATTTCATGTTTTTAGGCGAACTTCTTTCCGAAAAAGTACATATGCGCGAGAAATGTTCGTGGTATCCTCTCAAAATATTTGGTATACGATGCGATCTAAGCTGATAGTTCTTGAAGCTGAATGAATATTCATGAGTTATTGTACATTTCATACTTGACCATGGTACGTTGTTTTCAAAGCTAGTTATTCATGAGTCGTTATGTGAAGTCGTTAAAAGTCATTAAAAGATTTCATATTTCTTCCCATTAAAGTCAAAGCTTATATCAAGTTCAGTTTTAATCCCAAATAAATAAAAATGTTGTGCAGATTAACGTAATAAATATCCAATCATTTTGCGAGACTTATTCCAAAACCGAAGTTGTTAACGGGACAATCCATATTCCACACATCCAAGCTCATAAACCCATTATGGGGGAAAAAAATAAAAAATAATATATATATATATATATATATATATATATATATATATATATATACTGTGTGTATATATATATAGGGGCACTCAATATATTTTGCCCCACCCTTTTTCCTTAGCTAAATAATAGGCCATGGGGCTGAAATGTCTTTTGGGCCATAAGTTTGAACTTTCTGCGCTTCACATAACCGGATTTTTCCAGTTTGAACCTCCTCTCCTTGTATACAATTGCTTTTAAACACCCTTGTATAAAACCGATGGTTAACGCAGTTTCGAAAATGGCGTCTCACAGTGATGTGCGTCGTAAACAGAGAGCTGTTATCGAGTTCTTAACCGCAAAGAAGAAAACAGTTGGAAATATTCACAAACGTCTACAAAACGTTTACGGAGATGCTGTTGTTGATCGAAGCACAGTTGGACGCCGGTCTAAACGTAAGAGATCATCGGAGAGAGGGAGAGCCAGCTTCGATGATGAGCCACGCAGCGGTCGCCCGGCATCGGCTGTGACATCTCACACTGTGCAACGTGCTAACAGCATCATTCTATCAAATCGGCACGTTATATACAAGGAGCTATCACTGGAGCTAGGAATTAGTGAAGGAAGTGTGAATACGATAATTCAGCAACTGGGATACTCAAAAGTGTATTCACGGTTTGTTCCTCGTCAACTGACTGAAGATCACAAAGCTCAAAGAAAAGAAATTACTTCTGAGTCGTTGGTTCGATACGAGACAGAAGGGGATGACTTCCTTTCACGAATTGTGACTGGGGATGAGACTTGGGTACACCACTTTGAACCTGAAACAAAACGCCAATCCATGGAGTGGCATCACGCAGACCCCCCCACGCAAGAAAAGGTTCAAAATGGCTCCCTCTGCACAAAAGTTATGGCCATCATCTTCTGGGACATGAAAGGGGTGATTCTGGTCGACATTATGAAGAAAGGACAAACAATCAGCTCGGAGGCATATAATGCTACCCTTCAGAGACTCCAGAGACGTATAAAGCGAGTTCGACCGGAGAGAAAACTGGAAGACGTCGTTCTTTTGCACGATAACGCAAGACCACACAACAGTTTGCAAACAAGAGAGGCCATCACAAAAATGCGCTTCACAGTGTTACCTCACCATCCATACAGCCCGGATCTGGCACCTTCAGACTTCAATTTGTTTGGGCCAATGAAGGCTGCTATTTGTGAAAGAAAGTTTCAGAGTGACGATGAGGTTGTTGAGGAGGTTAAGAGGTGGCTCGAGCGGAACCCAGCGGACTTTTACCAGCAAGGAATAAAGGCCCTTGTTTCTAGGTGGAGGAAAGCCGTAGAAAAAGATGGAGACTATGTGGAAAAATAAAAACCTGTAAAAAAGGTATGTAACGACTTCTGTACAAAGTTTCTGGAACGTAAAGGAAAAATGGAAAAAAAAGGTGGGGCAAAATATATTGAGTGGCCCTCGTATATATATTTTTGTGCAGGAAGGAGGGGCCGAGGGCACATGCCCGCAAAAACGCCCCTCCCATAGAAAAAGAAGAGAGACAAAATCAAAGTCCAGGGTTTTCGAGATGCCTAGACACTCTGCGTTTGAAAGATGGGAGGTCATAGACAGGAGGAAAGATGGATTGAGGAAGATTGTTCCAGAGTTGACCGGTTGAGTAGATGAAAGACTGAAAATACCGATTAACCCTTGCATTAGTTGCACAGAAAAGGAATGAGAAAGTGTAGAAAGTCTGGTACTGCGTGCTCCCCTTAAAGGAGGAGGCATGCAGTTAGAGTGTTCAGAAGAGCAATGTCCGTTATGATAGCGATAGTAAAGAGAGAGTAGGGCAACATTACGGCGAAGAGAGAGAGAGAGAGAGAGAGAGAGATTGAAGACAATCAGTAGGAGGCGGGGAATTGATGAGACGAAAAGCCTTTGATTCCATCCGGTCAAGTACGGCTGTGTGGGTTAAGCCACCCCACAGATGAGAAGCATACTCCATACAGGGGCGAACAAGACCCCTGTACAGAGACAGCATCTGAGTGGGGGGTGAAGAAACTGTGGAGGCGGTACAGCACACCTAACATCTTAGAAGCTGTTTTAGAAAAAGGGTATATGTGATCTTTCCAGGAAAGATCACGAGAAAAGGAAACGCCAAGAATGTTAAGAGAAGAGGAAAGATTGAGTTATTTGTTGTTGAAGGTAAGGGGATAGTTGTGTAGAAGATTGTGACGAGTAGACAGATGGAGGAACTGAGTTTTTGATGCATTGAAAGCCACAAGGCTTTCTCTGCCCTAATCAGATATAGCAGAAAGATCAGAGGTCAGGTGTATCATAGCCGTCCTACGCGAATCATGAAGTGACTGCTGCGAGGAACGCTTTGAGAAGCGGGTGCAGAAGTGAAGAGTAGAATCATCGGCATAGGAGTGAATAGGACAGGAAGTGCGAATTAAAAGATCATTAATAAATAAAAGGAAAAAGGTGGGTGACAGGACAGAACCCTGAGGAACACCACCACTTTAGGAGAACAGTGGTCATCTACAACTGCAGCTATAGATCTGCCAGAAAGGAAATTAGAGATGAAGGCACAGATAGAAGGATAGAAACGGAAGGAGGGCAGTTTCGAAATTAAAGATTTGTCTAGCTTTTGATATGTCTAGCGCAATAGCAAAAGTTTCACCGAAATCTCAAAAGGAGGATGACCAAGAGTCAGAGAGATATGCAAGAAGATCGCCAGTAGAGCATCCCTTGCGGAATCCATACTGACGATCTGAAAGAAGATTGTGAGAAGAAACGTGTTTAAGAATCTTCCTATTAAGGATAGCTCAAAAAACTTTGGAAAGGCAAAAAATCAAAGAAATTGGACGATAGTTGGAGGGTTGAGAGCGGTCACCCTTCTTTGGGAGAGGCTGAATGAAAGCTAACTTCCAGCAAGAAGGAAAAGTACCAGCTAAGAGACAAAGACGAAAGAGTTTGCCTAGGCAGGGTGTCAGCACAGAAGCACAGTTCTTAAGACCAACAGGAGGAACACCATCAGGACCATACGCCTTCCTAGAGTTGAGCCCAGATAGGGCAGAAAAAACATCTTTAGAAAAGATTCTAATTTGACATAATAAAGTGAGATGAGGGAGGAAATGGAGGAACAGCACCGGAATCGTCCAGGGTTGAATTATAAGCGAAAGTTTGAGCGAAGAGTTCAGCTTTGTCAGGAGAAGAGACGGCAACTGTGCCGTCGGAATGGAAAAGAAGAGGGAAAGAAGAGGAGGTAAAGTTGTTGGAGAGGTTCTTAGCTAGATGGCAGAAAGAGCGAGAATTAGAATTGGATAGATTTTCACATTTTTGTCGGATGAAGGAATTTTTGGCGAGTCGAAGAACAGATTTTACACGATTTCGGGCAAAAATATAGGCTGAGTGAGAGTCAGGAGTTGGATGGCGACGGCACCTTCTTAAAGTCTCCTCTTTGTTGCGGATAGCATTAAAACAAGTAAAGTTAAACCAAGGTTTTTTGCATTAGTAGTAGGAATAGAATATGGAATGTACGCCTCCATGCCCGAGAGAATCACCTCCGTGATGCGCTCAGCACACCCAGAAGAGCCTGGCCACGGAAGCAGTAATCATTCTATAGGAAATCACAGAAGTACTTCCTAAGGGCCTCCCAATTAGCGGCGCCGAAGTGCCAAAGGCGCCTCTTTGGAGGGATCCAAAGGCCGAATTGGAGCGATAGGACAGGAAACAGATATAAGATTCTGATCGGAGGAGCCCAACGGAGAAAAAAGTTTAACAGAGGAAGGAGAAGGTTGAGAGGTAAAAAATAAATCCAGAATGTTGGGCCTATCTCCAAGGCGATCGGGGATACGAGTAGGGTGCTGTACAATCTGCTCTAGGTCATTTAGGATAGAAAAGTTGTAGGCTAGTTCACCAGGGATGTCAGTGAAATGAGAGGAAAACCAAAGGTGGCGGTGAACATTGAAATCTCCTAAAATGGAGATTTCAGCAAAGGGAGAGCGGGAATAAATGTATTCCACTTAGGAAGTGAGGTAGTCAAAGAATTTTGGATAGTCAGTAGAATTAGGAGAAAGGTAAATAGCGCAAATGTATTTAGTTTGAGATTGGCATGTAAGCCGTAGCTAGAGGGTATAGAATTCGGAAGATTTGAGTTCGGGAATACGAGAACAAGTTAGGTCATTGCGTACATATACGCAACATCCACCTTTGGAGTGAAACTGAGTATAGAGAAAGTAAGAGGGTACAGAAAAAAGGTTGCTGTCAGTCGTCCCAGACACCTGAGTTTCAGTGAGGAAAAGATGAGGAGGTTTAGAGGAGGAGAGGTGGTGTTCAACAGATTGAAAATTTGAGAAAGGCCACGAATGTTGCAGAAGTTTAAGAAAAGTGAATCAGACAGAGGTCCAGAACATCTCGAATGGGCAGTAGCAGATCCAGCTCCGCTGCCCGGGTCTGCATTCCCAGTATCGGCAGGGTGGGAGCCAGAAGTGGGGACATTTTTTTAATTTTTAAAAGATTATGTAGTATGTAAGATGCAAGTGTATGTAGTGAGAAATAGGGAGAGAAGTGTGTGTTTGAGAGCATGCTGGACCACTCACAGGGTAGATGAGACACAGAAAAAGATCAGCTAAGGAGGACAGTGACAGGAGAAACGGGAGTTCCAGCACTCACTATCTTCTGTCTTAAAGTCTCCCCCGGAGTACTTCCCTGGTCAGTTGGTGTCTATAATCTCCTCATATATATATATATATATATATATATATATATATATATATATATTGTTTTACTCTAATAGTTTCAATGTGTATGTAAACTAGTTATTATTCTGTATAGAAAAGAGAAAAAATATTTCGAGCATTTTTCTCTTGAATTTGATGCTCTCTCTCTCTCTCTTCTCTCTCTCTCTCTCTGTGTGGTTTTTCGATTTCTGAGGGAATAACTACAAGCTAAATATTTCCATTTGGACCCTTCTGCCTCGAGAGAAGCCATTACTGGGACTTCTTCAAGGCCATGACTATACTTTCCCTTTTGAAAAATGGAAGGAGGAAGTGGCTGAAGGTGCTTAGAAACGAGATTGGATCGAAGGAGGTACATTTGAGGGGAAAGCGCTCATTTAGATGGTAATCTATTCCATGGTCGTGAGATTTTCCTTCGAAGAATGTAATTAAAAAGCTCTCAATTTATATTATGACCATTCTTTAGCTCATTTACCATTTATTCAGTGGATTATATCCGACAATACCACGATCGTAGCCATTCCTTAATTTAGATAGAGTGCCAGATAGTGCCATCCATAATATAACAGTTATGAAATTAAAGCATAAAATGTATTTTCATATTAAGAATATTAGAAGATATTTTACATTATCTATCTAAATATCTATCTATCTATAGCGTAGAACTTCTTTCTTATAATAACGTTAATTTTTGGATTAGTCTTCCGTCGGAGGTCGTAACTTCGTAAGTAATACACGAATTAACACGTTTAAAAATAGATTAGATAGATATTTTTCGCAAATTGAGTTCTGATCCACAGTCGGACTTGAGGTGAACCCAGAGAGAGAGCGAAACGATATTTCTTTTACTTAATAAATTTTAAACAAATCCTTAAAAAGAAAAACAAAAAAAACATAGTGTACATTAGATTATGTAGTTTAGTGTTTCACGCTAACCTCTTTTGTCTTCCTATACTTTTTACTATCTCAAATTTTCATGTATGTTTATGTACGCGAGGTAATGTGTATGCAATGCATGGTGTGAAAATGATTGTTTCTGAGTAAATGTTTACACCTTCATAAGTGTAAGTAGTGTATAAGAGTTTTATCTGGAATTTCCTATGACTGCGTCTACATCCTTATATCTTTCCTATTTCAGTTCCTTCTTTGAATACCCTAGAGTGGATTCTCGGGCCTTTGGTAACCTGCAACTTCCCTAATATATATATATATATATACATACACACAGTGTATGTATGTATATATTAGGGTGGAGTGAAAAACCCTTTTTTCAGAATTCAGTTTTGTAGGGGCACCCAAAAGTTAGTCTGTGGGACCAATAAGAAATCTGTAAAATATTAGCTACCTGCGACATCAACTTTACCGGCCCCAAGGAGATCAAAGATTTTGCCTTTCAGGTCCCCCCAAAAATTATGGAAAAATTCAAAGATTTAAGCGTATCTTCCTTTGTGTTTAGGCTAGGAAGATCATTTTGGTTTCATTTGATTTGTCTATTTATGTTCTTTAACTTTTCCTTTATACATTTTTCTCCCATTCTTCAATTCTTCACAGAAATTTGAAAAATTTGGTATTTCATGAAAAATACTAACAAAAAATAGGAAGTTTTATATCTTTCGTCGAATTTCTCAACTTTAGTAGATGTTTTAGCACCATTTTAAGATTTCCATTTGTTTACATTTTCAATTTAAATTAGTCCATAATTATATTATTTAGGGTTTGTTATTTATACTATATTACATTATAATTTATATATCTTTTTCAAATTATTTGATTGCTTTGGTAAATTTATATATTGAATCTGATTCGCTAAAAACATTTACAGTCACTAATATGGTCTAATTCTATTCCGACGCACATAGCAAAATTAGGCATGGCTTCCATGGCCGCGAATGAATCAGCAAAGAGGAAGACGAGGAATATTCAACAGCTGAATCCAATCTTTGGACCACCGAAGGATCTCTCACTGATTTATTTGCCTTCGTCCGAAGACATACTTCAGTGTTTCCTTTATGTTAAACAGGAAAGAATTAAGTCAGGAGAAGCTAATCCAAAAATTTATGATGTTCCTACAGTCTTTACCCAAAAAGTAAAGACTGTATGGGATCATGCTTCTATTCCAACTAGTCATCATAAAACCATAACGCAGCGCATCCAAGTTTGTACGAAAAATATCAAAATGTCTTGAAACAATTCAAAGGGCGAAAAGACTAAGCATCTTACCAAGCATTGCTTCACAATTTAAACTTGACTCACTGAAGCTCTTTGACATAGCTTTTTGTAAATGTGAAGACTTCCTGACATGTCGTTGTGAGAAAGACCGAAAAGTTCCTGTTCTGGAAAGGGATTTCCTTAATGACCAACGAACGTCTCGAAGAATGATGATTGGATCCGTAGATAAAGTGATCACCATAAAGATGGAAAACAAAGACAAAGGCTACACAAAAGTATGAGGAATATACAGCACGGATCTCGAAAGGAATGAAAGAATTTGATACTGCTGCAACTGTTTAGTCAAGTTCCAGCGAAACGGACGAAAGCAGTGAGCCATTTAAATTCACGACAAAGCCATTAATTAATCCCGAACCTTCACAAATGAGAATGCGGTTGCCAACAGTGGGTAGAGAACACGAGCGAAGAGGAATATCTGACCGTGCTGGGGCAGCTCTTGCATCTGCTGTTTTTCAAGATTTAAAATTAATTAGTAATGAAGATACTTCTTCAGTGATCAGCAAAAGCAAGATAAAACGAGAAAGAAGCAAGATTAGAAAAGATCTCTCTGAAGATACCTCAACTTTCAGTTCAAGTGATTATGTTATGAGTCTCTACTTTGATGAAAGAAAAGATCGAACAAACGTTATAATAATGAAAGGTAGTAAGTATTATTCTAGGATTACTATGGAAAAGCATATTATCCTTTTAAAAGAACCAGGCTCAACTTACTTAGGCCACATATCTCCAAAATTGAGCACAGCAAAACGCATTTATAAAGGCATTTTGGAGTTCTTGGGATGCAAATATATCAGTGCTAGAAATATTGTTGCCGTTGGCTGTGATGGCACTGCAGTCAATACTAGAATAAAAGGAGGCATATTAAAAAAATTGGAGCAGAACTTAACAAACCCTTTCACTAGTTTATTTGTCTCTTAAGTTAATTTGTTAGAACACCTCGATGGGTCCTCCCATGGTCCACGAGAAATGTCAGGACGAATTGGAAAAGCATTAAAATCTGTCGACCAACCAACAGTTAAGTTTGAAGCCGTGGAAGGAAATCCTCTTCTAATTACTGATTATGATGATCTAAGTACAGATCAATTGTACCTCTAAAAAGCTTCTGGGTGTTGCAGCAATGACTTAGCAAATCTTCAACCTGGGCCAATGGTCCAATCCAGATGGTTGACTACTGCCAACCGCATCCTGCGTTTCTACATGGGGTGTGAAAATCCGATGGATAGCTTAAAAGTGCTAGTAAAATACATCGTGAAAGTTTATGCTCCAATGTGGTTCACGATCAAGACAAAACCTTGGTGCTATGATGGACCTCGTCACCTGTGGCAGATGGTAGCTTATTCAAGATACCTAATACCAGCTTAGAGATATTGTTGATAAAGTTATCATTCGTAACGCCTACTTTGCGCATGAAGAGAACCTTCTTCTTGCAATGATTACTGATAACCGGCCAAACATTCGAAAATTGGCACTACGAAGGATCGAAGTAGCAAGATCTCAAGCTGAAAAAATGAAAAACATTCGCGAGTTCAGTGTACCGACTACACTTGACTACACTGATATTATATTTTGGATTGATAGTCCCATCAGGCTTGAGCCACCATTGACAAAATACTTAACCAAAGAGGAGTTGACATCATTGCCTGAGAACACTAGCGAAGACAAATTAAAACTATTTCAATTCCCTCGTCATACACAAGCAGTAGAAAGGAGTATCAAACTCGTAACAGAAGCGGCAAGAGCAGTTTATGGAAATGAGAGGAGAGATGGCTACGTTAAAACCAAAATTGCATCTCAAGCAATAATGAAATCATTTGAAACCAAGAGAGACTATAAAACTGAATAAGAAGCTTTCTAAATTATTGTGGTAGGTGGGTTAGCGTGGAACTCAAAGAGCAGCCATCGCCACGTGGTAAGTTCTGAGTAATTAAAGCCGAGATTTGCATGGCTCGTATCTAGCTTAAATTAGCGGAAAGCTGCTCCAATAAACCAATATATTTAAAGCCATGGCAGCTATTTTATGAGCTTCTAAAAGAAACCTGAATCACTGAATGACGCTTAAGTTCTTAACATCAACCAATCAATGAAAGCAATAAAAACTCCTATTTTTTTGTTAGTATTTTTTATGAAATACCAAATTTTTTAAATTTCTGTGAGAAATGGGAAAAACGTGTATAAGGGAAAAGTTAAAGAACATAAATAGACAAATCAAATGAAATAAAAATGATCTTCCTCGCATAAACACAACGGAAGATACGCTTAAATCTTTGAATTTTTCCTTAATTTTTTGGGAACCTGAAAGGCAAAATCTTTGACCTCCTTGGGGCCGGTGAAGTTGATGTCGCAGGTTGCTAATATTTTAAAGATTTCTTACTAGTCCCACAGACTAACTTTTGGGTGCCCCTACAAAACTGGGATCTTTTCCGTTTCATGTACTGTTTCCGATTTTGTTGAAAATAAGATATTTCATTTAGATTTTTGCGCTGATTTAAAAAATGTAAGTCTTATTTTTGGAGAAATGAGCGGTTCAAAAGTTAGGTTAGGTTAGGCTAACTGAATGCCCGGTTAGGTCAACTGAATGCCCGGTTAGGTTAATTGAATACCCAGTTAGGTCAACTGTATGCCCTTGACGATTGGTTAGGTTAAGTTGTGATATTTCATTAAAACTAACGAAAATATCACGATTTAACCTAACCAATCATCAAGGGCGTACAGTTGACCTAACCGGGCATTCAGTTGATCTAACCGGGCATTCAGTTAACCTAACCGGGTATTTAGTTAACCTAACCGGGCATTCAATTAACTTAACCGGGCAGAAAAATAACGGTCGAAATCTATTCACACAAATACTTAGTGACATAAGCCAATATTACTAAAGAACAGAATAACTCTTGTATTGGTTTTCAGTTGTATTGTTATAGTTTTTGACTTAATACAAAATTACAATAACAAACATAACTTTTGAACCCCTCATTTCTCCAAAACAAGACTTACATTTTTTAAATGAGCGTAAATATCTACATTAAATATCTTACTTTCAACAAAATCGGAAACAGTACATGAAACAGAAAAGATCCCAAAACTGAATTCTGAAAAAAGGTTTTTTTTTACTCCACACTAATATATATATATATACAGTATATATTTTTTTTTAATTCCAAAAAGAAGGCAGAATTTTCGGTAATGTCCATTACCATCATCAATGTTACATGAATTAAAAACTTACATTGCCAGTTTATGAAACGTTTTTAATATTTTTATATTACATAAATCATTAATGGTTTTTCCCATGTTTGAATAATAGTAAAACTCTTGGCTGTTAATTTGAAGGTCCTTGATTCGAGTCTGTACTCAGGATTTGAGATTTCAGGGATTAAGTTGCCTCTGTGCGTATTCTTTGAAGAGGGGGCAGGGTAGGATCGGATCCCACGTAAAGCCGTAGGTCCCCGCCCCCATTGATGTTACGAAAGAAGTTAAACGGCCCCAGACCATTCATTCGTTCGTAATATACCTTTATAATATGATAAATTAAGCTAATTTGCGATGTAAAGTAAATACAATATCGAATATTTGTTGGAAAAACATACTGGACCTAGTTTTATTCATTCATTCATTCATTAAAAACATACTGGACCTAGTTTTATTAATTCATTAATTTATTCACTTATTCATTCATTAAAAACATACTGGACCTAGTTTTATTCATTTATTCACTTATTCATTCATTAAAAACATACTGGACCTAGTTTTATTCATTCATTCATTAAAAACATACTGGACCTAGTTTTATTCATTCATTCATTAAAAACATACTGGACCTAGTTTTCTTCATTTATTCACTTATTTATTATTAAAAACATACTGGACCTAGTTTTATTCATTTATTCATTCATTGAAAACATACTGGACCTAGTTTTATTCATTTGTTCATTCATTCATTAAAAACATACTGGACCTAGTTTTATTCATTTATTCACTTATTCATTCATTATTAAAAACATACTGGACCTAGTTTTATTCATTTATTCACTTATTCATTCATTGAAAACATACTGGACCTAGTTTTATTAATTTATTCATTCATTCATTGAAAACATACTGAACCTAGTTTTATTCATTTATTCACTTATTCATTCGTTCAAAACATACTGAACTTAGTTTCAGTTAATCAGTTCTCGTAGATCAGTGGGTAACCTCGTAACCTCGTAGTAGTTCCGTGTGTTGGTCTCTCTTCACACGAAGGTCAATCTGGTGGTATATAATAATAATAATAATAATAATAATAATAATAATAATAATAATATTGTTTCACTTTAATTTTCTTTAAAACTTTCAAATAACATTTTTAACCTTTCGTAAACACGATTCGAAAGGCTGATAATAAAGTTTTATTCATACACTGTAAAGAGGAAAGTTCGTAAGTCCTTCAAATCGAAGTATCTAAAGCGATTATTCGTAACTTTAACGTTCCAAGTAATAAAGAGTTCCTAACATTGTCTGTATATAAATTCCCATTTTCGTATATAAGGTCATGGGTCAACGGTCAAGGGTAAAAAGAAAAAAAGCCAGTAAGCTACCAGTTAGTGCCTTTGCGGTCCCCAATTTGGAACGTAATTCTGATAGGAAATCTTCCCTAACCTATTATGACGTGTAATACGGAACCAAATGGTATAAAATTTAATTTTCATACCATGGGTATATAGTTTATAGGTATATAATATCGGTCCCAGACAATTGGTCCAATGACAATTGGTCCAATGACGATTGGTCCAATGCCGATTGGTCCAATCAGACAATTCGTCCAAGGGATCATTTTTCCAACGACGATTCGTCCAATCGAGCGTTAAATGGAATGAAGTTAAATGAAAATTAGAAAAAAACTTTATTTATAGAAATTGATATAATAATTATTTGAAATTACTTTGTTTATTTATAAAGCATACTATAGCTAAAGGCTACATATTACTTTGTTTATTTATAAAACATACTATAGCTAAAAGCTACATATTAAACTAAAAGCATAAAGCATACTTATTAACTAAGAGAAAAATGCATAAAAGGAGGATTAAATTAAAACTTCAGATTGTGAGCTAATGCCCGCAGGTAGTCTAAAAGCGCGTATTCTTCTTTCTCATGAAACACGGTTAAAATTCTATTTTCTCGCTGTCTATCGTTACGTTTTAAGTTTGATTTAAATTCTCCACGAATGATACATTCTATTTCATCTTCAGTATGTTTTTGCTCTTTTTGTAGCTCGGCTATCATTTTAAAAAGTCCAACATGAGTAGGCTGACCATATTTCCTTGAGACAAAAACGGGACATTGGGATGGCAAAAAAGGGACGGGGGTTATGTAATATTCTGTATTCATGAAAAAGTAAGTACATAAACCGGGACAAAATTGACATTTTTATTAAAACGACGGGACGGCCACGAAATATAAAACAAACGGTACTGTCCCGTTCAAAACGGTACGTATGGTCAGCCTAAACATGAGCCGACCCTACTAAAGTTTCGAAACGACGATGCCATGCTTCTACCTTATTTTGAGTTCTTGGTATACCTGTTTCTACTCCGTCACGTACAGACCACAAAGATGGTGGAAAAAGTGGCGGAGGTTTCACTTCTTGACCGCGTAATACTCGGCAGATTTTTCCGCGAACATAATTATTTTCTTCGAAATAAGCAGTTACAAGAATGCCTTCTTCAGGAATTATGGGTTTAAGTTGTATCCACGCTTCTTCAATCTCGTTTGGTGGAAGAAAAGCAAGGGCCGCCATTTGCCTAATTTTTAATGAGAAGTTTTCATCGTTGGCATATAAAGATTTCAAACCAGATGAAATTACTTTTCTGTATATGCTTTGTCCAAAATGGAAGAATCAACCCTTGTTGACCGTACCAGGAATTTCACATCTACTTGCATTTATAGCTCCTATTTCGAAGTCAGTGATCATCATCTCAGGAGCGAGGATGATTTGGTTTTCAGCAGCATAGTCAAGAAGATCGCGAAAAAATTGGATATAACATTCAGTGTTTTTTCGTGACATTAGTACATAAACCAAAGGTAAGATGCAGTTTCTTTCACGCGGCCCAACAGGAGCGTGAATTGTGTATAGCTGTGTAAAAACTGTTGGGACGGTCTTAAATGTTCCATCCATAATCCAAAAATGAGCTGATTCAAGTTTCTTTAAATTGAAAGTGGTGGTAAATATCAAGATCCTATTATTTTCAATGCTTGATTCTTTAACTAAAAATATTTCTCCAGAAAGTGTGTTTCTGTATTTGTCTGGAATAGATAAGTTATCCAGATTTGTTGGTCCAGAGGTCCTTCCTTTCGTACTCTGCTTACAATCTTCTTTAACGATTCTTTCTTCCCAATATAGGGTACGATTGATGAATCGACTTGACTAACTACCCCTTGAATGATTTGAGAAGGTTTTTCACTAGTGTCCTTGGCTTTTTGTTTAATTTCATTATGGCATTTCACTACATGAACAAGACTAGCCTCAGAGGATCCACAAGTATGTTCACTTTCATAAGTAATGACAGTTTTCTTCGAGATTTGTAATTGCAGTACCTTTACACGCTCTATTTTCACATCTCCAATAATATGTTTTTTTTCCACTCGTCTTTTGAATTTTTTTCCAGCTCAGTGTAAACAAATATCCACTCACTGCGAGCTTTTCCTTTCCTCTTTCGGATAACACCATTTCGCACACACGCCGCTCCATGGGTTTCACAAAAGCAGTTCTAAAGGGAAAAGAGATGTGACTCTTATGAAATCTAACGCAGTAATGTTGTAAGTCGAACCCCAACATTTCCACGTAAACTATTGGTTTTAAGCTATACTCGTCGTTGTATACGCTACCAGTTGGACCAATCGGTATTGGACCAATCGGTATTGGACCAATCGTCATTGGACCAATCGTCATTAGACCAATCGTACCCAACCCATATAATATAGGCTACTATATACTATGGGTATATAGTTTATTTTAAACCGAAGTAATGCACTTGTAATTGTAATACGCGTTATATTAACGTCAAGGAAAGAAAAGGAGTTTTGGGGGTCCCGAATTCAGAGGTAAGTTTCATGAAAAAAAAATGCTTGGAGCTCAAACAAACGCGGAACCTGCAGGTCAGGTGTACGAAACAGAAGAGAGGTGTCATGAACTTATCATCGTTAAAATACAGATTTAAATTCTTGAGAATAACAATGCCAGGTAAAGAGAGCCAGAAACTGGCACTACGCTCAGGACAGACTAACGTAACCCACTGAGCTAACTCCTGAATTAATTAACCGGCACAATTCGGAGTCGAACCCCTACCTTCAGTGTTTTCCCGTTCTTTATTTCTTTAAACTCGTATTTAGGAGTAATCTGTACCAATTTCTTTGACGTGGTCGACCAAAGATTTGTAAGATCTAAGGCGTTCTAAACAAAGACTAATGATCTCATTAACTGGAAAGGTGGAGGTATCAAAAACAATTATATATATATAATTTAGGGTGTCTCTTATTTTCGAAGTGTTGATTTTTTTAGGTTGCGCCCCCTCAACCAGTTCCATTGGTTGAAATACCATCACATATAAAACATGTTTTGGATTGAACAATTTTTAGAGGTCGCCCCCGCTTATTAAAGTTCATAAAATATAGCTATTATTTATGCAATTAATATTTGAAATTACTAGCAGTTGTCAAGTATACTAAACATATGTTTTTAATTAATTAATCATCATATTTATGATGAATTCAATTAAATGAATATATTAGAGATAATTGTCAAGTTTGTAGCTGAAAATATTGCTTGATAAGACAAGATCAACCTGTTTAAACATGTTTCATCAAGAATGCTCCAGATTATGTTGCAATTGTTTATTTGTCATCATTCAGTGTTCTGCTGTCATAAGTAAAAGGTGTGTAACTGTGTATCACTATACTTCTTTTTTGCTATTATCAGATAATAAACTATGTTATTTATATTTTTCACAATTATTTATACTGATTTTGTTATTAGTGTTTGAAAAAAATTTAATGAATTTAATGAAAAAATTAGAATTTATGCTCTTATACACATATTATGAAGTTTTAAACAATGTTGCTATTTGTCACAAAGAATTTAATTTAGTTCAATGGAAATTTTACCTGACATGTGTTTCATGATCTGTGTTTCTATCAGTGGCGTGAGAATGAGAAAAGTGAGAAAGTGAGAATGAGGAGGAGGAGCCCAAAGGAGCTTGTGCTTTACCAAAATCTAAGAAAAAACGAGGCATGAAAAACATCATGACTATTCAGATGTCTGCTGCCCTGGATCGTACACAAATTTCCTCTAGAAAGGCAACATTTATCCTCGCAGAGGCAGCTAAAAGCTTTGGTTTGGACGCTTCAGATTACAACATAAACCAACATTCTATCCATCGCCTTCGAAATAAGAACCGAGCTCGTCATGCTAAAGAACATGAGCATTTCCATGGAGAATGTTCTATGACAGTCCACTGGGATGGCAAGATGATGGAGGACCTCACCTCGCACAAGCACATTGATCGTCTCCCAGTACTTGTGTCAGGACCTGGTGTTGAACAGCTGCTTGGTGTCCCCAAAATCCCAAACTCAACTGGAGAAGCACAAGCTGAAGCCGTCTTTAACTGCCTGAATGAATGGGGAATTACAGAGAGAGTAAAAGCAATTTGTTTCGATACAACAGCTTCAAACACGGGTCAATATAGTGGAGCCTGTGCTCTCATCGAAGCAAAATTGGGACATGATGTTTTGTACTTGCCTTGTAGACACCATGTTTTAGATTTATTGTTGGGAGCTGCATTTGAAGCAACATTGGGATCTACATCAACTGGTCCAGAGATATTGATCTTTAAGCGTTTTCGTGACAATTGGACTTCTGTTGATCAAAGCCAGTTCCAAACAGGTGAGACAGACACGATTACTAAAGAAGCAATTATCCACTCTAAAACTGAACTAATTCAGTTTGCTAGATCCCAGGCACCTATGCTACGGGATGACTATCAAGAACTTTTGGATCTGTCCATCATCTTTCTTGGAGGTGTCCCCAATAAAGGCATCAAGTTTCGTGCACCAGGTGCCACTGGTGCCATGCATCGAGCTCGCTGGATGTCCAAAGCGCTCTATTCTATCAAGATGTGGCTTTTTCGAAACCAGTTCAAGATGACTAAGACTGAAGAACGAGGAATTCGAGATCTTTCCCTTGTTTCTGTTCTCATCTATATGAAGGCTTGGACAACATCCTCACTCCCTATTGAAACCCCATTTAATGACTGGCTCCTTATGAGGTCATTGATTAATTATCCTAACAAAAAGATTTCTGATGCAACTAAAAAAAAGCTCTCTAACCACTTATGGTACCTGTCTGAAGAAGCAGTTGGTCTTGCTTTCTTTGATGAGCGAATTACTACAGATGTAAAGAAACGCATGGTAAAGGCATTAGAAGATGAGTCCACTGATAGACCACCCAAGCGTCCTCGGATTCCTGAATCGACCTTCTGCTCTGGTGAAGGACTACACCAACTTGTTACAAGAAATACTAGAGAATTCTTTACTAAGCTGAATTTGCCAGAAGGATTTCTGAACAAGGCACCCAGCACTTGGACATCCAACTGTGAATATTTAAGGGCCAGGGCTATTGTTGCAGCTCTATCTGTTGTAAATGACCTGGCAGAACGTGCAGTAGCTTTAGTTCAAGAGCTGAATAAGAAATTGACAGTGGGGGAAGAGCAGCTCCAGTTCCTGCTCCAAATTGTTGCAAAACACCGCCAGAGTCACCCAGTTCCATCAAAAACTGTTCTTCTAAAAAAATAACCATCAATGAGGTCGCACCTTAAAATACACCATATTGTATAATCATTGTATATTAAATAAATGTTGTATAAGGAAATAATGCTAATTAAAGTAATTAAAGTATGTAAATAGCACTGGCATTTTGAATTTATCTCTATATAATAAACTAATGGGTTTTTTTTGTAGCAATGCTTCATTGCTGATTGTATATAAAAAAAGAGCCAGGAAGGATTTTGGATAGGAGAAAAAGGATTGGGATAAAGAAGGATTGAGGACCAAAGGATGGATTATAACAACATCAAGGATAGGTTAGAAAAGGATCAATGATAAATAAGAAGGCCTATACTTATAAAAACGAATCAAACTAAAAAAAGAAGGAAGGAATTATGTGTATAATGAGCATAATCATATGTCAGGAGCTATTATGCCATGGTCACCATTTTTATTAGCCGGGGGCGACCCCTAAATATGAGCCAATTTGTGTCAAACTTTCAAGTTTTAGTTTTTATGCTAAATGGAACTATTTTAGGGGGCGCAGATAAAATAATTCAACATTTCAATTTTTGACTACCCAATAAGAGACACCCTATATATATATATATATATATATATATATATATATATATATAGTGTCACCAAAACATGAAAAGAAGTTTTCATTTAGAAACATTCGCGGTTTCTTTAATGAGCTAAAATGCGTCTTTGGGAGTGGCTTCATTAAGAGCTGTAAAATCTGCTACGAGAGAAATAAAAATAATTAGCAAGATCTTTAGGGGCCAGCGCTCGTAAACGGTAACGCCGTTTCTTTGTGGTGACACTGAGGTGGGGAGTTTGACTCCCTCCCGATTGTGTTGGCCTGACCGAGGTGCCAGTTTCTGGCCCTCCTCATTATTATGATTATTATTATTATTATTATTAGTAAGGTCTTTATGGAGGCCTGCTTTTATAGATTCTATAGGAAGCCCATGTACAGTTTTAGAAAAAAGTTTGCCTAGAAAAAAAAAATTTCTAAAACCGTAAAAAATTACTAATTAGTAAATATTTTGTTTTTTCGCTTCGGATATTTTATTCTTTTTTGTTTTACTGACAAAATTTCAAAAAGAAAACCGTCATTATATTAATTAGTAATTGTTTATGCGTTTTAGAAATTTTATATTCCTTGGCGAACTTTTTTCCCAAACTGTACAAACTTCCGGACTAGGAGTGAGCTTGCACGGATATAATTTAACGTAATCTTCATCCAAAACTTTGAGGGGTTTGTTTAGCCATAGAAAGCCAGCGTTTTTAGCCATAGAAAGCCGTCATGCCCTAATACAATAAAAATATTTTTTCTAGAAATGATGTATTTTATTGTAAGCAAATTAATTCTTATCATTGTTTAATAACAATAAATTACTTAATTCAACGTATAAATGTAATTTTCACTATGGGGTTACGTAAACCCAAAACTAGTCTCTATGTGTGCGGATCCACACTGGCCTTCTAAGGTTAAAATAATTTTGCGATGATTTAATTTTTCCTTCCAATTTTAAACCATTATTTAATGGATGTTCTGTATTTTTGGTCATTTTTATTTATAATTTAAAATTTCATAAAGTTAATATAAATAATAATAAATAATAATAATGAAAATTTTCCTAATTAGAATAACTAAAGCGTTGCCTTCATAATGAAGTTTACGAATCATTATAAAATTGGCTTCAGATAGAATGGGAAGTTCATCATTGCAATTCCCAAATATATAATATATATATATATATATACAGGGTGTCCGAGAATTATCTGTACAAGTTTTGGCTGTTATTAAAAGTCAACCATGAAGTGTAGAAATTCCAGTGTTGTCCCATTTTACAGAGAATCTCATTAAGTTTTTTCTAATACCAAGTTTTGACAAATTTTTTAGAAATTCCAGTGTGTCCGAAAATTATCTGTACAATTTCATCTTTTAATAAAATTCTTGATAACACACGTAAAATTCTTAAACAAGATTATTTAGAATCTGTATTTTCAAAAGTTTCTTTTATTAAAGTAATTTTGTTACAAACATTCGATATGTGCACCATTAGTGATTCGCAAAACATCCAATCGATACTCCAAATGTTGCCATGTACGCTGCAGCATATCCACATCAATTCGCTCAATAGCAGCTGTGATTCTTGCTTTTAAATCATCAATGTCTGTGTGTATGCACCTGATGGTGCACATATCGAATGTTTGTAACAACGTTACTTTAATAGAAGAAACTTTTGAAAATACAGATTCTAAATAATCTTGTTGAAGAATTTTAAGTGTGTTATCAAGAATTTTATTAAAAGATGAAATTGCACAGATAATTTTCGGACACACTGGAATTTCTAAAAAACTTGTCAAAACTTGGTATCAGAAAAAACTTAATGAGATTCTCTGTAAAATGGGACAACACTGGAATTTCTACACTTCATGGTTGACTTTTAATAACAGCCAAAAGTTGTACAGATAATTCTCGGACACCCTGTATATATATATATATATATATATATATATATATATATATATATATATATATATATATATATGGGAATGAACTCAGAATGGTTCCCTGAATTGTCTTATGATACACACAGACCTTGCATGTGTAGTGAATACTCTTATTTTAGTTTCAAGTTAAATGTTAATTTTACCGTCTTGAATTTCGGAATAGTATAAATTCATTTTAAATTAGTTACCCCATTATAATTCAATTGTGAACCACATTAATACTAATTTTATGTATACTATATTATTTTATTGTATGTAAACATAATTAATTATATATCACAATTGTCAGTTAATCATTTATATTCAAATATTTATTTTAATCTAATGCCATGTCCATTTTGCAAATAAATAATAGAAAACCAAAGGTTATATTTTCCACCTTTGGTACTGTCGTAGTTTCGCCTAACGGACTCAATACGGCTAGTGAGATAATCACTGGTTGGCACTTAACTAGCGGCAGTGCTTATGGCTACATCATCCAGGTTTAACCTATACCGGATAGATGCGCTACGGTCCCAAGCCGTAGCTTGCCTAGGCCAACGACGACGACGACGTAAACCAACAATTGGTGACCCCGGAGCTGGATTACCCCTTTTACCCGAACGACTAGGATTAGACTGTAACGTCGTTCGTGCCCATAACCCCCTTCACCCGAACGACTAGGACTGACTGTAATGTCGTTCGTGCCCATCACCCCCTTCACCCGAGCGACTAGGACCAGACTGTAACGTCGCTCGTGCCCTCTGCCCATCACCCCCTTCACCCGAGCGACTAGGACCAGACTGTAATGTCGCTCGTGCCCTCTGCCCCTCACCCCTGCCCGTGCGCTCTGTGCCTGCGCTCGTCTCAACCTCCACTCCTTCGTTGGGAACTTGTCGTCTTGCTTGTACGTTAGCAAGCATAGGAGAAGATGCTGACGACGCTGGTGCCATCTCCCACTTGGAGCGTAAAAGCTCCCCGTCTTCTGGCCGGGTGATCCATTTATTTGGTTCCACCAAGTGGAATCGCAATTCAACTTGGGAAGGATCACCGCTAGCAGGACGAAATACGATCATGTTTTGTCCTCTCTACCAGCGAGCATCATCTCTGAAGTCCGTGACGTCATCGTATCTCCTTCCACGAGTGAGGGACCCGTCCAACGATCTGAAGTCTGCCATCCTGCGCCGCACCACTGTCTCCGAGCGTGAGAAACTACATCAGTTAATCTCAAAAGAAGAACTTGGAGACCGTAAGCCCCACTCAAATGCTGAGGGCTATGCAGTGCGCTCTAGGCGAACGCGCACAAACCTTCGATAAGGACATCTTTAGACAGTTGTTCTTGCAGAAACTTCCTCCATCAGCTCAGCGTGTCTTGGCCACTATGGATCCTGCTACTCCAGTTGATAAACTAGCAGAAACTGCCGACAAAGAGTGGAGATTGACACAGCTCCGGTCAACAACGTGAACACACAATCGGAACTGGAGTTGAAAGTGGAAGAGTTAAGTCAACAACTCAACCACGTTTGTTCTCTGCTACAAAATCAACGGCAAAGAAGCCATTCTCGGTCAAGATTTACGAAGAGGCATCGTTCGAGTTCCGGGAAGATCTGCTTCTACCACTCGAAATTTGGAAAGAAGGCTAGGAAGTGCATCTCCCCTTGCAATTTTTCGTCGGAAAACCCCAGCAGCGAGTCCTAATGGCGTCTAGTACTCGCACTGCCAACCTGTTATTCATAAAGGACAGGAACTCTGGTATCAATTTCTTGGTCGATACCGGAGCGTCAGTCAGTGTATTCCCTCAAAAATCTGGTCATAAGCACTCGGAATCTCCGCCTCTATACGCTGCTAACGGTTCACGCATACCCACGTACGGTACTCAGTCGCGTGAACTAAACTTGGGCCTTCACCGATCCTTCAAGTGGATTTTCATCTGTGCTCAAGTGCAGCATCCCATAATCGGCGCTGACTTCCTCCAGCATTTCAAACTTCTGGTGGATCTTGACAAGCGACGCTTATGCGACCAGGCCACACTACTTTCTGTTCTTGCCAAACAGGTTGCCCTTCCGGACGCCTCGAACTCTGCACTTTCCCTCGTTCCCCTAATTCCATGTACCAGTGCCTTTTCCAGCGATATCCAGGAATTCTTCAACCGATGCAGATGGGTGATACCATTAAGCACACCATTACCCATCACATTACAACGAAAGGTCCCCCTGTGTTTGCAAAACCCAGACGTCTTGCCCGGACAAACTGAAAGCTGCCAAATCGGAATTCCAGCTTATGATGGATCTTGGGATAATAAGACCTTCCAAAAGCAGTTGGTCCTCTCCCCTACACCTGGTCCAGAAGAAGTCAGGAGACTGGAGACCATGTGGGGATTACCGATTTTTGAATTCGACAACCATCCCGGACCGATATCCGGTACCAAATGTCCAAGACTTTACTTCTCTTCTCCAGGCAAATCTATCTTCAGTAAAATAGATCTCGTTAAGGCTTTCCACCACATTCCCGTAGAGCCTTCGGATATTCCCAAGACTGCAGTTTGTACACCATTTGGGTTATTCGAATTTTTGAAGATGCCGTTCGGGCTACGGAATGATGCGCAAACCTTTCAGAGGTTTATAGATGAGGTCACAGAGGCTTAGACTTTGTTTATGCCTACATCGATGATTTGCTTGTGGCCAGCTCAACGGAAGAGGAACATAAGGAACTCTTTCACTCCTCTTTCAACGCTTAGAACAATACGGTGTTACTATTAATGCATCTAAGTGTGTGTTTGCACAGCCAACCTTGAATTTCTTGGTCACGATTTCGCAGCACGGAATTACCCCCCTTCAGGACAAGTGTGAAGTGATAAAAAATTACCCTATGCCAAATAATCAGCGTGAGTTACGTCGGTTTCTAGGTTTGGTAAATTATTACCACAAGTTCATTAAAAACTGTGCCAGTGTTCTTGCTCCTCTACACGCTATGATCACACACAAACGCAAGGTAACAAAATTGGTATGGTGTAGCGATAGTTTACAGGCGTTCGACAATGCCAAAAATGCTATCAATAGTGCATTGTCTCTGTCATTTCCTATCAGTGATGCCCCCCTAACTCTGACGGTCGATGCATCAGATGTTGCGATCGGTGGAGTGTTGGAACAAACCATTAACGGTCAACAAGCACCCATCGCGTTTTACTCGAAAAAGCTGCAGCCAGCCCAAACGCGTTATAGTGCTTTCGGACGTGAACTTCTTGCTATTTACTTAAACGTGAAGCATTTTCAACATTTCCTTGAAGGCCGAGAGTTTTGTGTTTTTACCGACCACAAACCTTTGGTCACTGTCTTCAATAAAAACAGCTGTAACCACTCTCCCAGAGTCATCAGGCAACTCGATTATATCTCGCAATTTACCACAGATATCCGCCACATCAAAGGTGTCT